>JAHWGI010001142.1:2397500-2997500 GCA_029379305.1 Frankliniella fusca | reverse complement strand
TAACGTCCTCACTTTTTCAGCAGGATGAAAAAGTGACTACGAAGAATGTTAGTAACAAATGAAAGGCAGAGGGTAGCAGGACAAATAAATGTGAATCTAATAATAAAGACATACCAATCCATGTAGGGATGAAGAGTACTGCCTTTTCAGCTCGAGATGGTAACGTGGCAGGCGAGTTATACCCAGCATACCTGAAATATAAAGGTGTTAAATTCACACACTTTACTGAACACTTAAAAAACTAAATGGAATAAGTGCAAGCATTACTCACTAAGGCAGGCCTTTCTCCACCAGAAACAGACAAATCCTCTGGTCATGGCTTTGAACGGCATGCAGGAGGTTCGTCGAGTCTCACTTCTCCATCAGCTACAAATAAATGGTTCGCTTCCCACATAAATTTCAATTTCCTGCCGTTTGACACTGTTCCTGAACATGCACCTGCGCAAGAATGTGAAGATTAGTCGAACCAAGCTGGGCGAAGGCGTGACACAGGACACAGTCGAAGCACAAGCTTCACGAGTAGATCAGACGTACGCACCAGTAATTCTGAGCGAAAAGGTGGTTTGAAGTCTAACGGATAAAAACCGACAGCGTCGGCAAAGAAACTTCTCGATTCCACCAGATTCCAAGAGGCGACGAGACATGTCGCACGTGATGGCTCCAGTCTCAACTGCTCACAGCTGATCTCCATTTGACGGTTGACGGTTGAAGCCTTTTTCAAATGAGATCCTGATCCGGATCCGATCCGATCACTAACACCTCCCACCTCCGCTCCCCCCTTCCCCTCCCCTACGAGGTCTCGAACTCTCGAACACGAGCAGACGAAAGTCGACCAGCCGTTTTGTTATTTCAGAAAGAAAACACTGTTAGACTAGACATTTCAAAATCCATAAACCATATCAGTTTGTACTTTTTAATTAATGAGCCAACATTTCCTTCCTTCCTCTCTATTAAGATAAAGTGCCGTGGAATTTTCCATAGTCCATAGTTCGGAAAGACAACTGCGCATCGGCTGTTTAGCGCGGCTACTCCAGAACGGCAACCCCTTTCAGAACAGAATTCTTCTGAAGCCGTTGCCGAGATTACATAGTTTTAACCTAACCCAAAATAGTATTATTTTTACAAGAATTTTAACAAATTCAGATCTGAAATTGTGATTTATTCTCACCATTACAATAGAATTGATGAACATTTTAGATTGAAATGTTGGCCAAACTACAATAACACCACACGTCTTCGCGCGTCATACCAGCGCAATTCTGATTGAGGGCACAAGTAACGTCGACGTAATTTATTTCACTTTTTCTGCTATATTCAGTGAAGTCTACCTTACTCTGCTCAAATACTTGAACTTACTGTTGAAAAATGAATGTTGTTAATGCCCTATTTGAACGGGAGTCTGGGAAAAGTAAGTATTTGTTGTCCGACAAAGGCGGACCGATACCATTTTGCTTTCTGTTAACGAAAGGTTAAAAAACAAGCTATTTATTAGAAAAGAAACTCTAAGTCTTAAATGGTTTATGGAACTCGACCTTTAGTACTATATTGGAAACGGCTGTTTGAGTCGTTTCGGCTTTAAGGTAAATTGTAGGGAGGTTAGTGCCTTCTTGTCTATTTGATTGGTTTTACACTCAACTTTCACTTTTTTTGGATTGGATTCGCGTTAAAGTGGTTCCACATCCACACCCAGTTGAGACTTTCTTTTTAGTTCATTAGAGTGTGTGTTTTCTGTTTTTTTAATTTTTACTAAGCTTTCAATACTGTTTTGTTCCAGGAGCATGGTGGGACTATAACATTGCACTTCGGCGTTTGAAGTGCCATGATTACGATGAATTCAAAGGAATTTTGCCTAGTACAGAAGGCCCAGATTTCAATCCAGAACCACCCGTATTTGCCTGCACATTTTGTTCTACACCTAACAATGAGCATCTCTTGGCTTTAGCTAATGAAGATGGGAAAATATCAATCCAGGATACCACAAAACGAAGTGATCACAATCCATTGGAAGGTATTATTTTTGCTAAAATTACTTTAGTGGTCAATGCTTTATTTATTTGTTAGTATCATATATTATATCCATTTTCTACTCCTCAACAGGGTATCAAGCTCATCACAATGCCATATTTGACATAGCATGGGCTCCTCAAGAAATGCGTCTGGTCAGTGCATCTGGTGATCACACAGCTGTTTTGTGGGATGTGCAAGAAACAGGCCAATTGCAGGAAGTAGCCCGCTTCCATGCTCACACAAGGAGTGTCAAAACTGTCACCTTTCCTCGTGAAGACAAAAGTATGTTATTGAATTCATAGGATTCTGGTGGTCAAATATTCTAACTCTACTTATAATGTTTTTTACTAACTGCCTTGTTGTCATTCTGTAGTGGTATTTGCAACTGGTGCTAGAGATGGTGTTATCATGCTGTGGGATACACGTATTCAACGAAACCAACTATCCATACGCCCAGATAATTTTATTTGCAACTCTCACAGTGCTCCAGGTAAGCTTCCATTTATTTTTTGTAACATTCAAAAATTTATTCTTCTGAAATATCTTTAGACAGCAATGTTTAAAACATTCTAGGAACACCTGGAAGCTCATCTGCCAGCCGTAATAGGCGTATGAAAACTGCTCCCTCTAGAGCTAGCAGCATAACAGGACTCCTTTTCCAGGATTCTCATAGTTTAATCTCTTGTGGTGCTGGTGATGGGTAGGTCCTTGAACATTTTGTATTAAGAAGCTAAATCCAAATAAAATTCTTAAGTAGATGTGTTAACCATCATATCCAATTTTAATTTTCAGAAAAATTAAAGTATGGGATGTGAGGAAATGTTATTCCACATACAGGCGTGAACCACAGCCAAAATATTCCATGTCAACTCCGAATGGATCTGGAAGAAGTGGGTTCACTTGTCTGGCTTTGGATCCTGGTGGACTTAAATTATTCGCATCATGCATGGATAACACAATTTACTGTTACAACATTGCTACCTATGAAGAACAACCAAGTAAGTTTGATGATCAAAATTCTGGTATAATTAAATTCCAAATTCCTTATCATAAATTCCTCCAAAAATTCTATTCTTGCTGTTCCAGTTACCTTATATAAGGGACATAAGAATGGTACTTTCTATGTAAAAGCTTGTCTGAGTCCAGATGGAAGGTATTTGCTTAGCGGCTCTAGTGATGAAATGGCCTATATATGGGATACATATTCTGTGAAGAGAGAAGTGACCACACCAATAGTCAAGCTTGTTGGACATGGTGCAGAAGTTACAAGTGTTGCTTGGTGCCCTGTTGGAGAAGTGAAGGTATTTAAAATGTTCCTTACACATCAATCTTGTAGTATGACGCAAGAATCTATTTGTTTTAACCTTTCTTCGTTGCATCTTGTTTTTCAGATAGTGACTTGTTCTGATGATGCTAGGCATTGCTTGTGGCGTATTGGGAGTGAATTTCGTGGAGACAACCACCAAATTGAACTGCATGGCTGGGCTGAAGACTTAACTGATAAAACTGACAAAGCCCTAGTATCTAGCCCTGCCACTCCTGCCACACCCAGCTTCACGGCTTGGCGCCGCTGGACCCCGTGTATACTAAGAACTCCTGACAATGAGGAACTGTTGAGCACTGCATGTGATGTGTGTCATTGTTTATCTACACCATGCATGCGATGTATTGCTATGAGGGCGCCATTACCGCTTTCTGTGCCCAATGGATCTAAAAAGCGTTTAGAAGTTTTATGGGAAGAAGATCTGAACTGTCCAGAATGTGAAAGAGAAGGCAGACCAATTCTTAGTCAAGTTAGCAACAATTTAGATGCCCCTGCTCGTCGTTTATTTAGTCCATCAAAAAGAAAGGCCACAGAAGAGACTGATAGTGTTAACAGTTTTGATAAGGAGTCCAACACAGCTATGACCTGTGGTGTTAAAAGACAAGCTACAGATGATAAACTGTCTTCTGACCTTAATGAGCCAAGTCCGAAAAAATCACTTACTACTCTTGACTTTGCCAACACAAGAAGAACTAGCCCAAGAAAAAGGTGTCACGATTTTCAAACTGGTACACCAGAGAAAAGATTCAAGGTGAATGAAAATGCAAGCTGCTCAAGAAACCATGATGAGCTGTCCTCTGGTATACTTTCTGCAAACGATGATGTGGCTCAGTTAAATTCAGGTGCAGAACCTTCTACATGCTGTAGTCCTCAGAAAAAATTGAAACTCTCTCCTGAATCAATTCCTGTTGCAAGTTTATCTCCCAACAAAGGTATTGGGTCACCATTTAAGAGAAGAATCAGTGAAAGACGTACAGATAGCCCTCATAAAAGATTCCCGACTTCTGATGACCTTTCGGTAAGATGATAAAAACACAATTTTTTTGGCTTATAAAAATATTGTAACTATATGTTATTTATTTCATAACTTAATTTTTTTTTTTTTTTTTTTTTTTTTTTCTAGGGAATAACCAAAATTGAAGATAACATTCCCACAGTTCCTCCGATGCGACAAAGAAAGCTTTGTGCAAGACACAGCCGGACAGGTTTCAACTCGCCCACTTTGAATCTACCCAATTATGTGTTGGATGGCACATCTCCACATCATCGCTGTTCTCCAGCCCGTCATCACAAAGAGAATGTGGATTGGCTCACTCGTCTCCGTAGAGAACGTAACTCCACAGAGAAGAAGCCTGAGCCTGACTCTGCATCTGATCTGGTATGCAATTTTAATTTTTTGTCAGATTTAGTAAACTCATCATTTATGTAATTGGAGTAATAAGGGTTCTTTCCATCAGGATGCTGCACCCTCTCATCCAACTAATTCAAGAAGAAGAATAAGCCAGAGAACACCAGGAAAGCCAAATTCTACAAAAATTACACCTGCTAAAAATACCACAAGCCGTGTAACCCCAGCAAAGAGCTTTTCTAAGCGCACAACACCTGCCAAATCTTCAAACAGTACCACTCCAGCAAAATCTGGGCCAAGCATATCAACCGTAGCCAGCAAGAAAACTCCATCAAGACGGCCATCTGCCCCTGAGACCTCTATTAATCCTAGTACATCAAGTGGAAACTCTACTAGTTTGCTGAGGTTCTTCCGTGTCTCAGAGAAACCTATAGAACCTTCATGTTCTATTGGAAATAGCACCACTTCAAAATCAGTCAGTTCTGTTATGTTGTAAAATTATACATATTATGTTTTTATTATTTGTTAAAATACCTTGTTTTGTTCTGTACTTGTCATTTTCTCTTTTTATTTTTGATTTGCAATGCGATCAAACAACTTGTAGCCTTGGAGCCAATCCTGCAAATTTTGGCTCTAGTCAAACTGTAGGTCTTATTATCAGACATGAAATTTTCTTCAGATTATTATCACAACCCTATTTTGAATATTATTTTAAATTAGTTCAACAGTCTTTATTTTATGACATCATAAAGATTTTTATGAAACTTTTGAGTGTGGACTTAAGTTAAGTTTTACCAGTGACCTCAAAATATTATTATATGTGTAATATTTTCTGTATAGCTTTTAGTTTATTGCTGTGTTCCTGCGTTGATAAAACGTTCCCATATAGACATTATAAAAATGGTGAGCCTTGGTATACTAAGCATTATTAAACAGATTAGTGACAAGGCATTTATGTGAAGCATCTGTCTTTGATGCAAATCTCAATGTTTTAGAAGTAATCTCAATGTGTTTAAAGTATTCTTTGATTGTTAATCCTCTTAATTTTGATGGTCTAGCATTTAATTACCTTTGAGTAACGGTCAAAGAATATTTTCAGATATTTATTTATTAAAAATATTTCCTTGCGAATGTAGGAGCCATGTCGTAATTTCAGTAAATACTTTTCATTAAATCATTTAAAAATCACAAGTTTATGTGTTCAAAACCTTCAACGCCCTCTCCGACCGACGCGTCGGTTCCAGAACCAGTCTGCGGTCTTCACGCGTTCTCAGTAGAGATCGAGTGACGTTTCTCGCGACCGTAGGGTCACTCGCTGGCGGCCAGACAATGATACTGAATATCATTTCAAGGGAAGTATGGCCCATTAGTTTTGCTGATTGTAGAAAAAGCATTCTTTAATTATTTTTTTTTAAATCGTGAAGCATGTCGGTCAGGCGTGCTTAAGGTGATATCTCCATATCACTTAAGACACTGCACAGCACTACAGTGCTGATGCGGGACGCGACGCGTACGTCCAGCAAGGCCTGTTGGCCTGTTTTACCGGCCGGGCCGGGCCGGGCCGACTCCTCGGGGCCCGGGGGGCAGAAGAGGGCAGGGCGGCGACAACACACGCCGCGCCGGCCGCGACCTCAGCCAGGCAGAGCGCAGCCCGCCAGGGCCGCCAGTCAGTAGTAGGGAAGTCCGCGGCGCGGCGCGCGGCCAGTAGCAGCAGCAGCAGCTCCAGAACCGGCAGGCCCGTCGCGTCGTACGCCCCCGCGCGCCACGCGCCCCAGGTCCAGGCCCCCCAGGTCCAGCGGCTGAGCCCGCCCCGCCCAACCGCGACTTCCATAGGACTCAAACGCAGACGGCAGACGACAGGTAGGTGCAGCAGCAGCCACATGGGCGCGGCGCGGACGTGCCGCCGGCTCGAGCCCACCTTGATCGCGATCCTGGGCTCGGCGACGAGGAAGGAGCGGTTTCCCTCCTGTGGGCTGGCTCCGCGGCGCCGCACGTCGTGTCCTTCGTGTGGTGCAATTGCAGGGTGTCGCGACGCGTAGCGCCGGGCCGGGCCGGGCCGGGCCGGACTAGGTCGCCGACGACGACGTCGGGCCGGGTGGGCACGCGAGCGCGTTCCTAAGGCAATTCTCCACTGTCATCTGCAAGCCAGGAATAGACGGAAGCAATGAGTGTCGGGCCGTGGAAGTGTCGGAGAGTATAGGGCTCGGCTTTAAGCGGAGAGTGTGCGCCGCTCCGGGCCGGGCCGGGCCGGGCCGGGCCGGGCGCCACGGGGAGTCGTGTATTATAGAGCGACTCTAGACTAGACACGGGAAGTGATAAGCCAGGACCCCCCCTCCCCCTCCCTCTCCCCCAAAACTTGTTACGCACCGGTGAGTGTGTGTGCGCGCGCGCGCTCGTGTGTCCCGAGGTGGGGGTGAGGTGAGGGATCTTGTGCGCCGGTTTTAAGGCCAAGGTAGTTCGCCCTGGCCAGGCAGGCCGAGCCAGGGGCAGCGGGTCCCGGCGGCCGCCACTACCGCCTTTCTGGCGAGGGGGGAAGGGGGGGAGGGAGGAGGGTGACTGAACTTGACTGTGAGCAGACAGAAGAGCAGGAAAGCAGACTCAACCCGATCCAGACCCACTCCCAAACGACCCAAGCCCCCTCTGCCCCTCTGCACGCTTGCTCCTGCACCGTCCGTACCGTAGCCCGGTGCCCGGTGTCAGGGGCAGGGGTGGTACCATTCTCGCAGCGTCAGCCGCAGAGCGCAGATCCTTGCCCCGCTCGCCGCTCGCGGCGCAGGTCAGGTGCAGCAGGGTGATTCCGCCCAGTGGTTCCGCCTATCTGTCACTGTCGCACACGTGGGGCGCGATCATAAGGAGCAAGAGAGAGGACACTGCTGAAATCTTTTCGGAATCAGCCTGCCGAGATGACAGTCTGTCCCTGTCGCACTCGTTGGGCGCGATCATAAGGAGCAAGAGAGAGGACACTGCTGAAATCTGTTCGGAATCAGCCTGCCGAGATGACAGTCTGTCCCTGTCGCACTCGTTGGGCGCGATCATAAGGAGCAAGAGAGAGGACACTGCTGAAATCTGTTCGGAATCAGCCTGCCGAGGTGACAGTCTGTCCCTGTCGCACTCGTGGGGCGCGATCATAAGGAGCAAGAGAGAGGACACTGCTGAAATCTGTTCGGAATCAGCCTGCCGAGGTGACAGTCTGTCCCTGTCGCACTCGTGGGGCGCGATCATAAGGAGCAAGAGAGAGGACACTGCTGAAATCTGTTCGGAATCAGCCTGCCGAGGTGACAGTCTGTCCCTGTCGCACTCGTGGGGCGCGATCATAAGGAGCAAGAGAGGACACAGCTGACATCTGCTCGGAATCAGCCTGCAGAGGTGACAGTCTCTCCTTCTTTCTCCGCTGAACAGTCGCGAAGCAAACCCACCGTCAGTACGGCCAGCACGCGCTCAGTGGTCAGCTCAATGCAGCGGCCCAGGTGGTCGGTGGTCGCGGTCGCCACCGGAAGTGAAGTGCTGGACCGGAAAGGGGGCTGCGGGGCGGGCTGGCGCGCGCGGCGCGACCATAAAGACGTGACCACGGGGTACTCACGAGGGGTACACGACTCTCAAAAAATGTGTACGAAGATTGGAGATTTAAAGATTGGGTGGGATTGGAAGGGGATTGGCGCGATTGGGTAGATTGGGGGGATTGGCTGGGATTGGAAGGGATTGGAAAGGGATTGGAAGGGATTGGAAGGGATTGGATGGGATTGGATGGAATTGGATGGGATTGGAAAGGGATTGGAAAGGGATTGGAGTCGAGCAGCCCCTAAGCGCCGTTCTCTTCTGAGTCACTCCCCTCACCGCCCGTACATGAGCCTTCAGCTGCGCGCCAAGTCAACGACGTCAGGAGGAAACGCTGGCGCCGCCTGCATAGGCAACCCACCTGACTCATCAGCCGCCGCTGAGCTAGGTAGGCAACCAATCATCCGCTGAGAATTTAGAGGATGCAGAGCGCGCCAGGCAGGAAAGTACAGAGAGGAAAGGAGGAGGGGGCGCTCATCCCCGAGGAGTTTTGGGACAATGCAATATCTTTTACTTAGCTATCTTCCTGGACACAATACAACATTGAAACATGGAATTATTCTTTGGGCTAAAGTTATTTAGGAAGAAGACGTGTAATACTATTTAATAGAATTAGATGTTAAAAAATTAAATAGTTATATTTAAGTATTGATCATTTTATATGCAAATAGTGATTCAAATTTATAACTTCAGAAACATAGGTAATCAGTTAGCTAATGAATCAGTCCCCAGTTGACTCGATTAAGTATAGTATTAAACCTTCTTTTCAACTTTAGCCCGAAGAATAATTCCATGTTTCCATGTTGTATTATGTCCAGAAAGCCAGCTAGCTACCCAGCTTTGTAGGAAGCACCCTCAAGACCCAGTAAAAGGCGCCAAAATTGAAAGCGAATATGAATCAACGACCCTCGAGTCAGCACCGTAGACCAGAGGTGTCGACAACCGGGGCAATGCAACTTTTGGGCAGCAGGGGGCAGGGGGGGGCAACAAGGGTCAAAATAATAGATAATAATAATAGATAATAAACCACTACATTTAACGTTAACACTCATCTAAAATTGACACTAAGCTAGAAAAGAACAGAAGTTCGGCTCTGGCTTCTCGCTCGCTTCGCTCGCGACATCCGATTATTCTTGTCCGCCTAGGTGTTACCACATATGACGAGTAGCATGATGATGTATATACTCTGGGAATATTTGAAGTCAATTTGACTCTGCCAATTCCGACTAATTCCATAAAGTATTCTCGAAAAACTGCATTTAAATTAACACAAAAACTCTTTTTTTTTCGCTCGCTTCGCTTGCGACACGCACGGAACGTTACAGATATGGTTGGGTATTGTGTACTTTTCGAAGTTCGTTGAAAACGCTCTTTATCATTATAATTTTTCGAAAAATTCCATTAAAAGTGAATTTACTCAATGTTATGCTTAAAACTTAGAAAGCACAAATTACAAAAAATAACGGAAGCGTCAGTGGCCCCTTGTAAATAGGCAACTTTCATAACACCCCTCGTTTTGCCCTCCCCCCCCCCGTGAAAAATTGCCAGGTCGACGCCCCTGCCGTAGGCGCCAGGGCGGGCCGCCGACTTCACACAGCTGCTCGGCTGGTTGGCCTACCCAGACCGTATCAGGCGCTATCATTAGCGTTGCCTCCCGCAGTGTGGGGACACGTTTTGAAGAGTACGTTCATAGGATTTTGGGAAGATTTGTCGGATTGGAAGGGACTGGAATGGGATTGGGAGGAATTGGAATGGGATTGAGAGGGATTGGAATGGGATTGGGAGGGATTGGAATGAGATTGGGGGATTGGGAGGGATTGGAAAGATTGGAGAGGGATTGGTAAGATTGGACGGGATTGGAAGGGATTAGAATAGAGATTGTTTTTTGGGTGTACAGGGATTGGTCGAAGTCGTGTACCCCTCGGGTACTCATCTTGTTAGGGCGAGCAGGGCTTGCTGGGCGGGGCGGGGGCGGGGTGCGGGGGAGTCTTGTACCCGGCTCATACCGGACGGGCCGCAGCCCCGGCGCCCGCCCCGCCGCCCCGCCGCCGCCGCATCGGCGTGGCCTGGCCCCGGCCTTGTAGCAAACCGGTGCGGGTGCTTCTTTAAGAAGCCTCCTTTTGCTTTTCCGCTCCCCAGCTGCATCTATCAAGATCCGACGGTCAATATACGTCTCTAAGTGGCCTATTTCATTCGTCGAACGGATGAGTATAGGAGGAGTGTAGGCATGATCCGAATCGCCGAGACGGTCGCGGCAAATCATTGCCGCGCCGCGTGTCCGGCGCCAGCAAGGCGACTCCGAACCCCGTTTTGTAGTGCCCAATCTCTTGCACCTTGAGACCGTGAACCAAGAGTGCGACAAGGAGAGAGCGACGAAACCAGGGTGCGGAATCACCCTGTAGACGAGTGGTAGTTACACCCCCGCATCACCCCCCACCCCCCACCCAGCCCGCCCCGCTCCACCCCGTCCCGTCCATCAACTCATCAGCAGTGTTTGTTTTGGTCACCGGAGTAACCGAAGAGGTCAATTCCGACGAGTTGCGATTTTGGAATTTTCTGCAAGGGCAAGGAGAACAAGGTTTAATGCCTCTACCGGTTCCCAATAGATACAACTCCCACCACCCTCCTCCCTCCGGCCAATCCGGCGTCGTGTGGATTCTTACTCCCACCATTGTCAAATGATAAGAAAGAACTCATTAAAGCGGATTGTGGCCCGCTGAATCCGGACCAGAATAGCCCAAACATAATGGAAAAAGAACGACTTTTGTGGCGGTGATGAAATCTGTTCGTTGAGCATGCTTCGAGAGCCGGTGTCGAAAATCCGATGCCCACAACCAGGAATTGGTTGTGACGACACTTGGGTTGTGTCCGAATTCTCGGTCGGTATGGTCGGTCGGGTCGGTTCGGTCGGTGCGAGAGAGATAGATGGGTGCAATTCAAATGGATGCTATCTCTCTCGCACCGACCGAACCGACCCGACCGACCATACCGACCGAGAATTCGGACAGCCTCTTGCACGATGCGAACAAACGCTTCTTCATACTTCTCATCGTGCTAGTTCTCAACCGTGACACTTGTTTGGTTTTCGGCACCTCTCAACCCTCAACTTTTAGCTCACGACGTTCAACTCTGCTGAACCTTTAACTTTCCACACTCAACTTTTAACTCTGAACTGTCTCAACACAACTTGCTTATAGCTCAGCTCAGCTGCGAATGCACGCGAAACACTCACTGCGCTGCAGCGCATGCGCAGTGCGGCCCCCGGCGCTGCGCTGGTGGGTGACGCGGCATAACACGGCCAGTTTTGTTCATACAGCGGCCGTCCTGCCCCCGGACCCGGACCCACCCGGAGGTACCCGGAGGCAGCCGCAGGCGCCCCATTGAATGGCGCGGCGCGGCGCTACATCATAGGAAGCACTTGACATTGGACTGCCGACTGGTTCCGAGGATCTCTCTCGTCCCTCCATCCTTGTCGCACCTATGGCGGTGCTTTTTATCCTGGGGATGGCTGGGCCCCATGAGTGCGACAAGGACGGAGGCGCGAGAGCGATCCTCGGAATCAGACGGCTGGACTGGACATGCTGCCGGGCCGGGGAGAGCCTGAGCTGCGCCACGGTGGCTCTGCACCTATTCTATTCGGTCAAGTCGGCTGGCCGCTGGACTGGACAGGCCAGCACTGCTGGTCGCTTTTAAATGTTTCCGCATTTTGCATTCCCACGTCGCATGCAAAAACCGCTGCATTTTTAAAACTGCTGCGCGCTCGGCGCGGCGGCTCGGATATATAATCCAGCACGCGCCTCGCACTCACTTCACTTAGTGGATACAGACGCACGTGGGAGCATGCACTGGAAACCCAAAGTGCGAGAGTGTCGCACACTGGTTAGTGTCTGAATTTCCGTTCGCTCACTTTGAGCACGTGCGGGAAAGGAAGGGGGAAGGGAAAGGAATGGAAGGGAAGACCGCCTCGAACTCGAAGTCGCTCCTCTCCTCGTGCTGACGTCACAGGTCACGTGGCCACATTATCTGCAAACTACATGTCAGTTTAAACCACGAAACTTTAGTTTCGCAGTTACTACTGCAAAACTCGCGAGTTCGTCACTTTAAACTGCAAAACTCACGAGTTCGTCAGTTTAAACTGCAAAATTCGAAAGTGTAGAACTCGTGAGTTTTGCAGTTTACAAACTAAGAACTTGTCAGTTTTGCAATTTAAACTGACGAACTCGTGAGTTTTGCGAAACTAAGGTTTCGCAGTTTAAACTGACATGTAGTATCACACTTGGATTTGCAGAGTAGTGATCTCGGCCCGGCCCGGCCGCGCTTAGGTTATCCCACGCCGTGCGAAAACCACGCTAGGCATCTAATTATGCGTTGTAGAGCGATGATTTGAAGAGAAGGAGCACGCAGCGCGCGGTGATGGCGACGCAGAAACGCGTGTTTATTCCACGGAATAGGATGGCTTGGGGAGAAGAGGGAGGGGGGAGGGGGGTCTGCCAGCTCATTTTCTGAAGACCCCCAATCCCAAACCGGTATTCAAAGTGTAAAGTTACCTCCTTTTTAGCAGATGATACGAATGTATCAGCCTGCTTGTATTGTCATACAGCGAGCAGCCTTTAGAGAGCAGCGTAGTCAGCAGAGCGAGCAGCTTGTGTGGCATAATATTATACAGGGGGGAAAATGTCACGCGGCGCGCGCTGCGCGCCCCGACTACTCTACGCCACCCCTCGGACCACCGGGCGGGCCGGTGCCCTTCAATAGTTGGTGCGAAAGCGTTGATTTCCTCACGAAAAATCGGACTTTCGTAAACTGGCATAATACAACACTGAAAAGGTAATGTATCTTATATGTTTTACGTGTCGCGACGTAAAGCAGTAAAATAAAGCTGAGCCAAAGGCCATCACGAAAATAGATAATAAAAGTGGCTACCGAAGGGTGTGAGTCGTGTGAGTATGACTTTGTAGGTCGGACGTCAGTAGTCTGACGAGCGTGGATAGCACGTGTCGGGCGTCGTCTTCCACTGTTGGAAAATACCACGGTAAATGCCTACGGTATGCGCTGTAAATCACTCACTCACTCACTCACTCACTCACTCACTCACTCACTCACTCACTCACTCACTCACTCCCTCACTCACTCACTCACTCACTCTCACTCACTCACTCACTCACTCACTCACTCACTCACTCACTCACTCACTCACTCACTCACAGGCTGAGCCGAATAATTCCTAACTGAATATAACACATTACACCACGAAAATTAACAGAGGATCAGCAAGAGAGGAGGCGGGAACGGGACCGTCGGAGAACCGCGAATTTGACCGAAGATAGCAGAGAGAACAGAAGCGGAACCGTGATCGGGAACGCCGCAGAGCAGAGAGCCTAATCGAGGAGGAGCGAAAAAAGAAACAATTACTATGTCATGTCACTTTACCTTTCATACCTTCAAACACCCAAATTGTCACACAAAGTGCACCGCGTAACAATGTCTCTAGCAGTATCCTCTGCTTTCAATTCCAATCTTAATTGAGATTTTTTTTACAGTGCATCCGCTGTGCACTTGCAAGTATAGGCATTCCCAAAGAACTCGCAAAAGTACATTTACTCACAGTCTGAAAAAAAAAATTACTGAAGCACCTGCGTGACTAAGTGACAATGAATGGGTACACTTGGATTTCCAGTCGTGTGTTCGCAGCCGGGCTGGGGCCGGACATGGAAGCAGCCCGCGTCGATATAAAGCAAGAGATTATTGCCGCAGGGAGGGGAAGTGCGTCCCGCCGCGTGCCAGCAGTATCGGTATCGGCAGTCTTATTTGTCTGGTGTTGAGTGCTGTCGGCGGTGCAGGCAGGCCGCGGGCGCCACGCCGCGTGCTGCTTATTGGAGGGGTCAAGTGCACAGGTGTCTGCCCGGCGCCGGCCGCCCCGCCCCGCCCCGCCCCGCCCCGCCCGGCCAGTGCCTCAGGCGAGGCGACCGGCAGTCTCGCCCGCCCATTCATTCCCCCCTCCCTACCCCCATATATACCGCGGGCGGGCACCGAGGGCTCCGCGGCGGGGCGGGGCGGGGCGGGGCGGGGTGCGGCGGGGTGCGGCGGGGTGCGGCGGGGGAGTGCACTACCGCGAGGCGGCACGCCGGCACGCGGCCGCCGTGTGCAGACCGCCGTGCGCCTCGCCCGCTACTGGAGCACTCAGTGTCTCCACCCGCACCCGCTCAGTGCTCAGTGCACCCCGGACCCCCCGGCCTTACGCCTTCCTCCCTGCCCTGCCCTGCCCTGCCACACTGGCCCGGTCTGACTTTCATTTTGTGCGGCAAGTACAAGTTCAGCCGACTGATTCAGAAGAGCGCGCTCTCCTCACTGTCTCTCTCGCACCTGCACGGCGCATTAAATCAGTCCGATAGGGGAGACGGAGCGAGGAGAGCGCTCTGCTGAATCAGCCTGCTGCTGGTAGTGGCCATCGCCCGACCCCGGTCCGGTGTCCAGAGTGCGACCCGCAGGGAGGCCAACTCCGGCCCACACGGAGAAAAAGAATTTGCTGCACCTACTAAACTGTTATTTAATTTCAAGAATACAATTAAAAGTATGTACGGATGCACTCGAATTTAGTTGCGAGAACCTAAAAGCATTAGCGGCAGTAAATTTCTTCGTCCTCTGGGGGTGAAAAGTAAACTTCTCGTGTTTTTTGGTCGATATAGTCCACAGGACGAAAGTTTATATCATACCAACTACATATAGGCTCCTACAGCGAAACTTTCGTTTCGTGGTACGAAATTTTGCTTGTTGTCTTGATATCAACTAATATTGTAATTAGTGGAATGAATGAATTATTTTTCTCAGTTCAGCAGACACGACATGAGCTGTGTTCATAACGCCTCGTTTCGCCTCTCTTTCCAGATCCTGCGACATGTCAACGTGCGGGCTGCTGCTGTCGCTCGCCGCGGCGCTCGCAGCCATATGCGGAAGTAAGTGGGATCCATCTGTTTTCTGAAAACGTTGTCATGAGAACACTGTTATTCAATTACTGTGACGTCACATTCTTTTTCATGTGAAAACTGTCACATTCCTTTAGTATTAATGTCACATTCTTTTGAATGTGACAATGAAATTTAGTCCGCATATTCTGGCCGATTCACGTTGAAAAGAATGTGACATTACATTTCAAACAATGTGACACTTTTCACACGAAAAAGAACGTGACGTCACATTAATTGAATAACTGTGATAGTCGGTTTCGTAGCCGTGAGTACAAACGTAAACTTTTTTTTTTGGAGGGTACAAAAATACAGTGAAGAGGCGAACGTGCGGGACGTGATAAGGCACATCATTACAAACAGCACTTAACGTCTGAGTCCATCATATTTAAATAGCCCTGTAAATGTAAAAGTAGTAAAAACAGTTGTCTTATCAACACGTGTTTCAGGCAGCGCCACGTTCCGCGCGGGCAGAGCCACTCTGCCCCGGGCCGACCTCCTCAAGACTATTAAGCTCCGGATCTACGGCAGGTAAACCGTCCACGCCCGCCCAGCCCGGCGAGGAGGAAACAACTCGGATTTTTGGTGTTCAAAATTTTCTGAATTACGGGGTAGTTTTGTGAACTATTATTGATTTTTTTTTAAAAAAAGTTTTGCTTCAATTTTTCCTCAATCTTCGTCAGTTTTTCTAAATTTCTCTGAGTTTTTCAAAATTTTGAAGAATGGCGAGGTGTACAAAAATTTCAGTGCCGTTTTCCCCTCGCGTCAAAGTACTTGTCACGGAAAAGCGTCCGGATCGGCCGGGCCGGGCACCTTGCGTGGCGCCTTTAGCAAGACACTTTGAGTGATGGTCCTATCTCACGCTCTGAGAAGGAAAAGTGCCTCTGCCTCCAGCTGCGTACATGGCGACTGGGAGCGTCCAGAGTCGCGTGTCATTTGTGCAGAGTATGTACACTGCAAACCCTGGAATCCAATTTCTCACCCAAAATTAATGGGAGAGGACACACTTCCATGCTAAATTGGAGTGAGAATTTTTAACGTCACTCTTTTCGAGCGAGATGTTTTTTTAGCCTCGCTTTATTTGAGTTCGGATTTTTTAACCTCACTCAATTTGAGCACGAATTCTCACTTTATTAGGGCGAGGTCTCAAAATTCTTTCTCATAAAGGGCGAGGAAAAAAATTCTTACTTTCCAGAGAGTAATAAAATTGCCCTCAAATTCTCACTCGTGTGGGGGCGAGAATTATGACTCGTAGATTTTCAGTGTATAAGTGCATACACACGCTCCTGACCTTTCAAAATTCAGGAAGGAGTGATTTTTCTATCGCTTCAAGTTGAAACTTTAGCCCCAGCCCCCAGCCCGTCCCGTCAGCACCAAACACCCGTCCTCCTTTTTTTTTTTTTAGCTCCACTCAGGACTTTGGCGAGTACCTGCTCGACACGCAGGCCGATGGTCTCCTCGCGGACCGCAGGTTCGACCGCAGCAAGCCTACAGTGTTGTACTTCCACGGGTACACCGAGAACCCGGACAAGGAGAGCGTGCAGACCGTCATGTCCGGTGAGTCCCCCGCCCGCCCGTCCAACCGAACCGGCGCACATTTCTTGATAACTCTGCAAACTCGTCTCGTTGTGCGCATATTCCTGAAACATCGAGCTAGGTTCTGTCGGGTCCGCCTCGACCAGACCGTTTTTGCATATCTATCCTTGTCGCTCCGCCTGGGAGCGAGAGAGATGACCCGAAGAAATCATGCAACAGTCCTACGTACGGTCCGCCTAACCCGAGCTCTACCCGTCCGATTCGACTAAGTGTCTTGACTTCTTTTTATTTTATTCATCGGACCTCCCATTTAACGTCTCTACTGCGCGCCTGCGTGTCCTGGGGTAGGCAACCTGCAGAGAGCGACTGCGCCCGAGCGGAGCGGGCGGCCTACCTCACCGGCTGGTTTGGAGGGAGCTAGCAGTGGCCGAGTGGCCAGGCCAACCGCCGCCAACCGCTCGTCGCTCGCACACCAGTGTTTCTTTTATTCGGTCGGGTTCTCAGAGCGGCGCGCTCACCCGACTTTCGTGCGTACGAGAGAGACAGTCAGCACTAGCTGGCACTAGCTGTCTCTCTCGCACGTACGGCGATCGCCTATCTCGCGTCGGGTCGGGTAGAGCAGAGAGCGGCCAGCGCGCGGCCAGATGAGAAAAATTAGTTCTACTGCTCAAAGCTTAAAACAGCGGGAAAATTTACAGAAGGGTAGATGGAAAATAAGCACCGTAGCTTAAAAATTAGCTTCGCCTGCTTTTTTTTTCTTCTTAGACGCAAATTAATTTTCTACGTGTCGTACGAGGAGGGGCGTAGAGAACCCGACCAAATGGAAACACTGTCTCATCGCGCCCTGCCCCACTGTTCGCAGCTTTCATCCGCCAGGGCAGGTACAACGTGGTGTTCGTGGACTGGTCCAAGGTGGCGGCCGAGTTCTACGTGATCCCCCTGATGCTGGTCCCCGAGGTGGCCAGGCTGGTGGCGAGCAGGCTGGACGCGTGGCACGAGGCGCGCCTGCTGCCCATTGAGAGCCTGTACCTGGTGGGCCACTCGCTGGGCGGCCAGGCCGCCGGGCTCACGGGCAAGAAGCTGACCAAGGGCAAGGTGCCCAGGATCACAGGTGAGCAGCAGGGGAGCGGAGGGGAAAACAACAATTTTCTGCCCAAATTACGTCAAAAAACTTTTTTTCTAAAATTTTTCTTGAACATCTTGGATAAGTAAACAAGGTCTTTTCAAAACTTTTGCTCTTTTAAATATTAAAGAAAATTGAAACGTGTCCAATGGCTCGTTGTGAGAGGAAAAAAGAAAAAATAGAAAAAAATAAATTTTAAAAAGCACGGCGCTTAACCATCAGACTGACGACTGACATTTCATGCCCTCTCGCAGCCCTGGACCCCGCTCTGCCGGGCTTCAACATCAAGAGCCTCACGTCCAACCACCTGACCCAAACGGACGCTACCTTCGTCGACGTCATCCACACGGACGGCGGCAACTACGGCGTCCAGTACTCGACCGGTCACGCCGATTTCTACCCCAACGGCGGCCGCAGGCTGCAGCCAGGCTGCCCGCCCAATACGCGCGCGCTCACGGACGATGGTGAGGCTCTCGGGCACGATGTAGAGGGGTGGGGGTGGGGGAGGAAACCGCTTTACCCCGCTCTGTTTGGGCTGCTAGTTGCCTATGCTTGTTGCCTACTTTTCTGGCAACTCTGCTCCGCCCGCTCTCCTCCTGTGTGACCCTTGCCCGCCCTTGCCTTACTGCTAGTCTGTCTGACCTGGCCTGGCCCACCCTGCCCCGACAGACTTCTGCAGTCACTGGCGCTCCTGGAGGTTCTTCGCCGAGTCCCTGGACCCCACGATGACGCCCTTCATCGGGGTGGAGTGCGCCAACTACAACGATTTCGTGGCCGGCAAGTGCGCCGACAACGCCAAGGCCGTCATGGGCTACAACACGCCGGCCAAGTGAGTGAATGTGTGACCCCTACAGCAAGCGCCCTGCTCTGCAAAGTCAAGTGAAGCACAGTAGCAGTGCAGACCAATGGTCCTTCAGATAAAAGTCTGAGATGTGAGTCCAACAGGTGCATATGTCGGACCGAGGGGTGCCCGTGTTACTGTGGGACCCAATCTGTCTCACACTTTTAACTGTATAGGACCATTAGTCTCGAACTTTTCACTGTAGTACTGTACAACTACATTTGAGCTTGCAGAGCGATAGGGGGCTGGTTCAGTCCACACCTGAGCCTTAACTCGCGTTGCAGCCGGTAAAGGGTGCCCCACGATAACGGCTTTCTGCTCGTTCGACACGGACCGAAGTAAAAGAAAATTCGACACGAGCAAATCACTAGCGTCATGACAGCTTAACATCGCACACGACACGTGTGGCGCGGCGGACCCGATTACTGCTTCCGGTTTACGATGTTATCGAACGCGTGGTTTCCGGCAGGCCGTACGCCACAATGGACGAATTTCCACAAAATCCGCTTGAATAGGGACTCGTCCCGCGGGGGGGCCCCAATTGTCTTGTACGGTCCCGTCGCGTCCCGTCATCGCTGCGTCAGCCGAGCAGCCGTCTGATTCCGAAGATCGCTCTCGCGCCTGCTCCGTCCTTGTCGCACTCATGGGGCCCTGCCGTCCGCAGCATTAGGCACTGACATAGGTGCGACAAGGACGGTGGTACGAGAGCGATCTTTGGATTCAGACGATGGGCCCGCGGGAGCTGGAGCAGGAACGCTGACCTTGGCACCCAGGCCGCTATTACAGCCCTGGGATCGGGGGTGGCGTGTTTCGGAATCATAAATCGCGCTCAATGCGTTTGTCACAGGACATCGCGGGATAGCGCATCGGGTCCGTCCACGTGAGTGGATCGTGTTCTCTAGGTCCTCACACTAGGGCAGGGGCGTAATTAGGAGGGCAGGGGTTGGTACTGGCGATCCCCACCCCCAACATTTTGCTTTCCGAAGGGAACCAACATTTTCGTTATTTTCGGGCTTCCGTACGCTGCGAATCATCGAAGTGAAAGAGTTCCCCTGAAGTTAGGCAGCCCGGTGAGCATCGCCAGCCCTGATTACGTCCCTGCTGTAGGTTACAAGCGCAAAAGGGCAACGTCCAGGCCCCCTCACTACCACACTCCTAAAAATAGGCTGTAAATTCCATCCGGCCCAGCCTATCAGTCAGGAACGAATCCGCGACGTCGAGAAGGTCGTCTAGTCGAGTCAAGAGCCGCGGCAGGACCGGAGGACCGGGCCGAGTACCGAGTCTTGCCACTTCCCAAACTTCCCACCCTTCGGCAAGCCATGCTGGTTTCCGGGGGAAAAAATACTCAGAATTCACTCTGATACTGTAAAACACTTTTCGTGTTTTTTTGTTAAAAAAAAAAGAAAGAAAAAAGATTAACATTTTAATTTACGATCGGTATTGTAAATTTATGAAAGCGAATTTGTGTTCGTTATAAAGACTGACAAGTTGACACCATGTGCCTATTTAATTTTGAAATTTTACAATTTGATATCGTATCTTATTATCTTTATACGACCGATATCACAGAACATTTTCCCGAAACTCGTAAGAAACATTTTTCACAGTGCGGGCGGGCATTTCCAAATGTGCCTCGTTGTGACTGCGTGGCCCAAGCCGGCTCGGTCGCACATGTGCGTTTCGCTCGGTGCCAGGTGATGTGATTACTTAGCGGTGCTTAGCGGTCAGCCATAAAGTTGCGAGTGGCAGCGATCAGCCGAGAGAGCTTCCAAGATCTTTCTTGGCGCAACGCGATGCCGCCCGGCCGGCCAGAGTCTTCCCCAAGCCGCAAGTTTAATTGAAACTCACCGCCGGGTTTTAACCAGTTTTAACAGTGTGGATGCTGGTAGTTTTTCGGTAGCTTTCCGCGCACGCTTCCCATTGCTGCCACTTACTGCCGCGCTGAACGTGGTGCTGATCCTCATCGTAAAACTGCCGTTGTTCCCGCAACTCAATCGCGACCGCACAGAAACAATCACGACATATCCTCATTCGTCACTAGTCCTTCTGGAAGGAATAAACTGCCGTGGTGCCGTAAAATGAAGCATTCTTAAATTACGCGGCGTTTCCGTGACGGTAGCTGGCGCACCTGCCCGTGGTGTGGCCCGCCACGGCGCGCCCGGGCGGTAGGCCGCCCGCACTGCTGACCACTCCCCGCCCGGAGGGTAGGCAGCCCATCTGACATGGGAAACTTGTGCAAAATAAGGATAGAAATGTGTTCAAAACTCTGACAGCGCTATGGGCCATCTCCGTCGGAATGGTCAAAAATTGGCATGCACATCTATATTCAACAGTCTCGAGTCACTCTCTCCAAAGTTAGGACCAATTAGCTGAGTGACGGTCAAAATTCTGCTTCAAAATCCAGAAAACTGCTGTTAAAAGTTTCAACAGCTTTTTGAAAAAATGGGTTTTTGGTTTTTTATTCATTTTAAAAAGCGCACAATTCTGAAAAATCTTGTGAATTCCAAAGTTACGTTTTCTTTTTGGAGCGCAAATGCTATTTTCTCTGGACAACACTCTCCGCCCGGAGGGTAGGCAGCTCATCCGGCACGAAGCGCTGCTCACACAAACGCGTGTCTCTCTGTGCAGCACGAGGGGCAGCTTCTACCTCGAGACGTCCGACGCCAAACCCTTCTCCAAGGGCGACGCTGGGCTGCAGTCGACCAGAGGTGAGACTACCGTCGTCACCGAGATGGAGGCCAGCACGACCGTGGCTCCGGCGACATCAACCTAACTCGCTCGACTAACAACGATAGCATCCAACGAAAACTATCCTCTTGGCATGAATCTCTTTTCTACCTCTTCGGCGGAAATAAACAAGGATTAACTTAACCGTACCGCAAGCCGGGGTGGAATAACCTTCATCCCCAGCCAGCTATGCGCCTAACCTAACCTAACCTCCTGGCTCACTAACATAACTGCATCTTGGTGTCGGAACAGGTCCGCGAACTCACACTCTCTCGGCTTGGACGTATTTGCTAGGCAGGGGCGCGCGTTCAGAGTGACAGTCCACCACGTCATACACCGCAAGGGGAAGGAGGACAGGGACTGAGAGGAACCTCTAGGCCGCCCCCGGAACTGCCGCCGTATTCTAACATATCCGCTGCTCGCGGGCGCCGCTGCTCGTAAGCAGAACAGAACAGATCCGAGAGAGCAAGTTGGCCGTGCAGAGCAGATGGAGCAAAGCAGGCCGGACAAATAGTACTGGCGCATTCCCACGGCCGTTCATCATTTTAATCACGCCGCCCGGTCTCAGCTGACTTTCGATTTTGTGGGTCAGATGGAACGGGCCGCGGGTATGAGGTCCAGCGCAGGGCACGGGCGGCGGAGCCTGTCATTGTTTAGGAGGGAGGAGGAGGATGCAGAGGGGTGAGACTTGTCAGGAAGGGCAGTACTTGTAACAGCCAGCAACAGGCTTTGTCCATGACTATTACATTCCCAAACCGAATAAACAGCGAGACTCACTGGTGATCCTGAGTCCGTGCACTGTGTGAGGGATCGCAGGCGGGCCGAGGCGGGCCGGGCCATCGCGTCGGGTCTCCGGGGAGCCTTCAGACAAGTCGTCACATTACTCACTTCACTTCTCTGTTTCACTCTCCCTGGTCCAATCTGGTCCTGGCCCAGGCCGACCACGCCCCGCCCCGCCCCGCCCCGCCCCGCCCCGCCTCGTCAGACGGCGGCCAGGCGCGAAAGTTATGCGAATAACACATAAAAAGCCTGGGGCAGGAAAAAGAAAGAGAAGGAGGCGCTGCTCATTGTCCACTCATTGAAGAAGGAGAGCGCTAGTTTGGCTCGCGTAGCTCACTCTTTGCTGGCCTCTACTCGGATCTATCTCGTGCATGACTTCGGCCTCTTAAGCAGCTCGCGGTTCCCGAGATTGGTTTGCATGCGAGAGATGATGCGATTGTGCGCTGACAGCGGGTACCGGGTACCGGCAACGGGAAGCACTTTAAGTAGCCTCCAAAAAGAACCGCTTGAGCTATACGACACACACTCACACACTGAAATGTACACTGTTCAACAGAAACACATTTACATATGTTGAACGCAGAGCTGAAATTATTTTTTATGCTAAAATTTATCACAATGCCCTTAAATTTCCTTAGGGAAAAAAGAATCTCACACTTAGGTTGCACACATTCTGCACAGTTAAAAAAACTCGTAAATTTACGACATTTGTGAGAACAATAATGTCGTTTTTAAACAACACTTTCAAGTTACGACTTGTGTCGTTTGTGAACGACGAAGTAATCGCTAATTTTCAGAGCGAAACACTTCGTTTTCAACCGAATAAAGTCGTAAATTTACGACTTTGATCCTAAATGTACGATTGATCGTAAATTCCTTGCACAGGATGTCACACAGATGCCACTTCATTCGTAAATTTACAACTTCGGCCGTAAATGTGCGACTCCGGTCGTAATTGAATTTTGAATTTTGATCGTACATTTACGACACAATTCGTAAGTAAACGACTAAAATCGTCACATTTTACGAACTTTTTAGGCCTTCAATTCTAGAAAAGTTTACGACAATGTCGTAGAGGAACGATTTTTTAGCCGTTACTTTACGACAAATTCGTTCCAAAACGATTGCAGTCACCATAAAAATTAGCGACTTATTTGTCGTTAATTTACGACAAAATTTCTAACAGTGTGGTGGCCAACTCCTAATGTCCCGTATGAGATGCATTTGGCTTTTTAAGTAAGCATCAAACAGTGTTCGAAACTGTGTTCAACATTTTTAAATGAGCTTGTCATTCTTTTGAATACAGTGCATGCACGACGCCGATGCGATAGCTATCCGATGGGGAAAGCTTAAGCTGCGGACGCGCCCGGGCGGGGCTTGGCCGGGCGGGGCGGAGCGAGGTGGGGCGGGGCGGGGCGGGGCGAGGCGAGGGAGGTGAGGTGCCGCACGGCGCCGAATTACAGAGTGAGTACCAGAAAAACAAAAGCGGCCCTGCGCTGGGGCCAAGGTCATGGACCAGGTGTACACCAACGCGCCGCGGCGCGCACGGCGACCCTCGGGAGGGACAGGGCAGGGACGGGACGCTTTCTCACCAGCAGCAAGGCCTGCCCTGCGGCCCTGCGGGACTGATTAGCCACGACGTCACGTCCACTGAGCACTGAGCGGGGCGCCCTGGAAATGCAGGTGAGCGATTGCGCTGAGCTCACTTGCAGGAGAGTCAACTCTTCCCACGCACTTGGAGGTGTGCAACAAATAATTTACTCATTTTGAGGCTAACGAATTCCTCACGCCTATATACACTTGGAAGCCAAAGCTAATTTTTCAATAATTGGAGCAGTGTGCGTTGATTGTTTGTCGTACACATACATCTGCATATTTTTAAAAAGAAAAAAAAAATTCTATGCTTAATATCATGAAATTTCATTCGTCAGTTCATTTTCTGCGGTAAGGGGCCACATGAAGCAAAACACGCACATTTTTCAGCGATTTTAGAAGGCAACTCCATTGCATAAAAAACTTACCAGTAGGAGGATGTCAGCAGCACAAAACCTACTCGGCTCGGCTCACTAATTGCATGATGCATGTCGGTGTTGGTGAATATGTGACGTCAGCGACCCGCGGGCCTAGCGCTCCGCCGATGGGGGAGTCACTTCGAAAAATCACTGTACGGCCCCCAAAAAACATTTAAATTTTTAAAAAATCAAAAAGATCCAGAAAAATCCGAAAAGTCCAGAACAAATGAACAAAAAAAAAAAGAAAAAAAACATGAAAAAATTCAGAAATACGGGGAAAAGATCAAAATTTATTAAAAAGTAACAGAAATTTTCTTAAAAATTCGACAAAAATAGAAATTTAAAAAAAGAAAACAGAAAGAAAAGAATCAAATATCAAATAAGTCATTGTACACAATCTGTATGAGTGATACCCCTCGAGCCCAGCTCACCCCACGTCCTCTCTGCACTCTGCCCCGCAGCCAGCCGCCGACCACCCTCCAAGTTGTTCAGCTCCAGGATTCCCCGGCGACGCTTCTCCTGGTTCTCCTGGTGAGCCGCGCGAACCACTCCGGGCTGTGACCAGATTGTGATACACCGTAGCGTTTAAGAGGGGGAACGGGGAGGGGGAGGGTGTCTCGAAGACAGTAGTTTTATAGGTACGATAGAACAACGAACCACCCAAGACATTATCGCCGTAACGAAACCTTGCACTCGTTTTCCGGAGAAATGGAAGGTTCTCACCCAGTGAGCACATACGTTGAAGTGGAAGGCTGCAGATCTCGACGTCCCAGGCCTCGACGCAAGTCGCGACCGTCTAAAGTAGACTGACATATGTGCGAAAGCCTTAGTATCAAGTACTTCGATTTTATTGTTAAGTAAAAGCTTCTGCATGACGCCAATGCATTGATGTCCGCTGAAGGAGTGAAAACGAAAAAAAGAAAAAAAGAAATAAAAACTGCAGTAATGAATAAAATCCAGGGGTCAACACACTGCCCAATACACCTCCCATAAACACCACAGGCAAAATCTACCGTGACTTGAAAAAAAGAAAAAAAAGGGGGGGACAAGTCAACTTAGCCGTAGAAACTCTTTACGATCTCTTCGAGCTGTGTGGTGTACCAAACTCACGTCTCATTGAAATGGAAATTTGTTTAAAAAAATTAAATAAAGAAAACCATAAAAAACAACACTTTGTTGCGTCAGTTTTTATTTATGTTTCTTTGATAAAAGAGAAACACAAGAGAAACCAAGACATTCCGCGCGTTCGGCTGGTCGGCGCGGTGCGGCGCGACGCCCACGTGTGTCGCGCGGTGCTTCGCACGCCTCTCACACCGGCGCGCGCAGGGCGGCGCAGGGCAGACGCTCCTCCTGCGGCCGCGCGCGGGTGGCCCGGACGTCACATCACACACCTGAGCGCGCAGATTATGGAGGCAGGCAACTTTGGTTTGGCCATAACGTACCGAACCCTGCGGGAGAAAGCAGCTCGACTGTCCGGGCAGAACGGCTTGGTCCGGGCCAACGTGAGGAGTCCGAGTCCGAGTCCGGGGCGGGCCAGGACCGCACCGCACCTCACCTCACCCCGCCCCGCCCCGCTCCGCCCCGCCCCGCCCCGCCCCGCCCCGCCCCGCCCCTGCTCCACCACGCACCTCACGGCGCATGGTCTGCGCTGCTCGCTGACCAGAGGCATCAGCTGTATCTCCATGGTAAGATAATAATTGGGCGTTGTAAAAATGTTGAGGTCGCGCGCTATGCGTCTGATGAGTACAACTAGTACGTCTACTTCTTCCGGCCGTAGAGTCGTTTTCCTTTAGTTATGCGTCCAGCGTGAAGGCGCGAGCTGCCAGTTTACGCCTCCGTCACACTGCCTTTAAGGCTCGAGTCCTTTATTTATGATGGGATCCTTGTACAGTATGTGATTTACCATGGGCACTTGGCTCATCCGACAACCAACTCGTTTTACGCGTTCACAACGGAGACCTGCCCTCTATGCCCGCTCTTATAGTCCTGTACCAGCTTCCGCCTCGTAGTCGCGCCGCGCAGAGCCGGGCGCAAAGCGGCCCCGCGGGGGTCCAAATACACTCACCTGCCACTAATCACACTCCTAATAACCCTCCTCGGTTCGCGTCGGGTACCATTGCCGCCCCACCACGCCCTGCCACGCCCCGCCATACGCCCCGCTAGTTAGCTCCTCGGCACGTGGGCGCGCAGTCAGTAAGCGCAGCACTATTACCATGCAAGCGCACGCTATAATAAAAATTATGTTAAATCCAACTCTTTTGCACCCCGGAAACAATCTCATCAACCATTTTGCTTACATCAACATCGAGCTTAAACGAAGTGGTATTCGTTCATTCATCTGACGGCGGACTGAAGTATTCTTCCTACGTCAAACCGTAGTAGACATTTTTATGGGAGATTCTCGCTCGGGATGCGTGAGTATTACGTCTCACTGATGCGCTGGAAGGACGATGAGGACGTCACAGCACCTTACAGAATAAGTAGTGTGTTCTCTTAAACGGCCGTGGGTCGATAAAAACAAACACTCTGCGCTTTTCCAAGGGCTCTGTTACCGAAAGTCTCCCCCTTCCCCCTCCTGCCGCTTTTCCGCACAGTTTTGTCCCCCCGAATTTCGTCCGTCCGGTCCTGAGCGTGCGCGGGGCGGCGCGGGGCGGCGCGGGGCGGCGCGGGGCGGCGCGGGGCGGGGCTGGGGCCGCGCCGGCGGGGCCCGGGGCTGGGCGCCCGGCCCGGGCCGGACCCACATCGTCGCCACTTTCTCTACCGCACTGCATGCATTTTGATCTGCTGTTTGGGTAGCGAGTGGACCGGGCTGGACCGGGTCGGGCTGAGCTGTTTCGCGCCGCGCCTTTTTTATTTAAAACACCGCAACCGCAATCTTTTTATGATCGTCACTCAGTACAGGGCGCGGTGCGGGTTTCTCAAGTACAGAGTGGAAACATGTTATATTGTTACTAACACTGTCGTTTACTATGTAATATAGTTGAAAACGGACTATTTTGTTCAATGTGACCACCTAAACAGGTCACCCTAGGCCAGCGATATTATTTTCCGCAAAGGCGACATAAACTCAAGCAAAATTATTTTTAAGATGGTAATAGTCTCAGACAGTGCGCTGGAACATGACGGCGCTTGATTCCGCCGGGGAGGCCGCCCGGCTGGGTAGGCCATCCCGTTTAACATGGATGTCGAGCCTGGTTGCCTACCCAGTAGTTCACAGGCGCCCACTCCTCTGGCTGATGCAAGCAGCAAGCAGTGCTGCCTGCTGTATGAGGCGACGTCGAGCGACAGGGAGGCCCTTTTGTTTTTCCACAATTTTCGAGTTCGGTGGAGCAGTCGACCTTATTCCCTTCCGTTACGCGAGCGGCGGCATCGGCTCGACGCGCTCCGAGGACTCTGCAAAGCGATCGCGGGCCGAGGCGCCGGCAGCAGCAGCAGCCGCGGCAGTGCCCGCCCGCCCGCCAGGGACAAAGGTCGCCGCAGGCACGAGCACAACTCACAATACTCAACAGCACTAGTCATAGATTTCGTCGTCCACTCTCTGCGGGGCGGTGGCTGGGGAGGTGGTGGAGGGCGTCCCTGCCGCCCTCGTCTGCCCCGTGACCGAGGGGAGGCCGGGCGGCGGCGGGGTGCGGGCGGTGAGGGCGGCCAGCAGGCGGGTCAGCCCCGCGCCCACGGCGCCCAGCAGCGCGGCGGCCAGCCCGAGCAGCCAGCCCGCGACGAGCAGGGCGGGCCGGAGGAGCGCCAGCACGGCGGCCGTCAGCAGCGTGGCCAGCCAGACGGCGGGGCTCACCAGGGGCAGCAGCACGCGGCCGGTCAGCCCGAGCAGCCAGCCCAGCAGCAGCGCGCAGGCCTGGAGCAGCAGCGCGCCGGCGCCCAGCACGGCCACCACCACGTGCTGCAGCAGCGCGCCCAGGGCGCCCAGCATGGCGGGGTGGGGCGCTGCTGCCGACAAGCGGACTCGTCGCTATTCGCACTCGCGCGCCGAGCTATTACTGGCCAATACGGACCGGGCACGAGGCTATCGGCTCACTGCGCCTAATCGCACCGGAGGTCGTCGACGTCGTCCGCGGCCCCCGCGGTTCAGGCCTACCCGACCTGAGTCAGCCTCGGCCTCAGGGAGGCCATGCAGGGGCCTCGGCCGCGGCCCCGGCCCCGGCCCGGCGGGGGAAAGCGCATGCGAGTGCCGATTGGTTTGTTCGTCTCGGCGTTGCTGGTTGCGGCGCCGCTGGCACTCTCTGCCGGAGAATCGGCTCAACAATGCTCTTATTCCCACCGGGCTGGTCGGGTCGGGCCGGGCGGGTCCCGCCGCACCGCCGGGCCCGCACGAGGCCCCATGGCAATTAATGGGAGAAAGAGAGAGGAGAACCTACCAACGCACAGGTCTTCTCTCCTCCTCTTCGGCCGGCTCGCGGCTTCGCCAATGGCCCCGCCCCCGTCACGTGACTAAACAGTCACGCATACTAAATACACGAGGAGAGGCGTGGGCCTGTGGGCCTCGTTGCGGGTATTGCCAAAAGAGCCGGCTAAAACATCCCACAAATAGTAGATGAGAATTCACGCCTGACTCTGACTAATTGGCAAACTCTTCATAATCGAGAGCGATAATCTGTGCCTGTAGGAGGCCGAGGATGAAATGCCCGTCCGCGTCCGCGATGTATTCGTGGGAGTTTTTGCCCACTTATCTGGTACCACTGGCAACCAATTTCCCGCAGGCACGAGGCGTATCTCGCGTCTCGTCAGGCCCAGCAGGTTCAGCAACAAAACTACATTTCAGTCAGGTGGGCTGGTAAGGAGGCGTAAAGGCGAAGGCGATGAAGGGCTAGATGAAGTGGCCGCCCAGCCCTGCCCTGCCGCGCTCGAAGAGCTTAGGCGGCGGCGGGTAAGGGGCGTGGGTAGGGGGCAGCGCGCTTCAGCGCTACCAACCCAAGCAAAACACCTAGCATTGTTGCCAACCGTGGGACTGCTCGGCGATCCAGAATCGGAATGAAGTGATAAATATACAGAGGGAAAACGTCAAAGTTATTCAGGAGCAAAAGTGAGACGTAAACTCAGGATACAAGGAAGGGGTCCGAATGTCGCAGCTCCAGGGAAGATGGAAGGCAGAGAGAAAGAGGAGAGGGAAAAGAGAGAGGGTGCCTTCGCTTCGGCCTTCGTGGATGACATCACAGATTATTCCTTGGTTTGGCCGCGTCCGGCCGAGCCTGCCGAGCCTAGGGCCTCCGCTGGAGTCCAGCGGCAGCCCCGGCCATGCCCCAGCCCGCATCCAATCTCCAGACAGCTGCTGCTTCGTTTTTCCGCTCACCCTAACCAAACCAACTCCTTTCCTCCGCGAAAGTGATTTGAGAGGTTTGCCTGACGCCATTTCGCTAAAAATGATAAGGCGCGACAGCGGGCGTGGAGCCCGGCGCTCATCGGCGGGGAGTGAGGGCGGAAGCGGTGAGCTGGCGGGGTGGGGCGGGGCGGGGCGGGGCGGGGCGAGAGGGAAGTGGCGCAGAACGCAGAGGAGCGTGCCGGTCCATTGGGCCCGCTAGTCCCCGGCCCGGCTCCACCCCGCCACGATCCACCACGAGGGAGTATTGGAGAGGCTGAATATAATCTCACGACCATTTGTATCCTCTTCAAAACCGCGAAATTGAAACAGCAAAAATAAAATTTCACCATCAGAAAACGCCGGCTTGCGAGCCGACGACAAAAGCAGCAGTGCATTATTGTTTTCTAATTGTTCCGGAACACAAAGCAAAGGCTTCGCCTGCGGGCATGCTGGTGCTAAGCTCTTCGCAGGCGGGCCGGGCCGGGCCGAGCCCCGCCCAGGACAGAAGTCGACGTGACCAAGCTCGTTACGTCCTCGGGACATCTTTATCGCAGTCCCTCGCGCCCCGCCACGACGTGCACAACGTGTCCCACCTGGTGCCGGAGCCACCCCGGCGCGGCGGCGTGGCTCGGCTCCTTTCTCCCGCTCTTTCTCTCCCTGCTTCCCATATCTTCTGCCTTTCTCCCTCCCGCCCCGCCCCGCGGGCCCGAGGCGTGCCCCTGCCCTTGCAGCATTGAGCATGTAGGCCGCCCCCCTCCCCTCCCCCGCCCCGCCCCGCCCCGCCCGGCAGCAGCCCAGGCCATTAATTCGCCAAACTGGAAACTGGTGTGTCTGTCTGGCCCGGCCCGGCCCGGCCCGGCCAGGACCTGTTCTTCTTCCCTCTTTCTCCTGCAAGCCTGGCCCGGGCCCGGCACCTCCATTGCACCAGGTCAGTACAATGCCCCATCAGCCCGGGGCCCAAACCAAACGGGGGTAAGCAGGGGAAGTCAGTGCCGTCGAAAGGCACCCAACAATCTGTAAACGTCAGCGCACTCGAATCAGAGAGGTGTGGACTGAGGCACAGAAAGACCTTCCTTGCAAACAGCAAGTCAACCAGGAAGGCCCACCCTTCTTTCAACAAACTCCTCGCCTGGATCGGCATCGAAGGGGGAGTCACTTCAAAAAATCATTGTACAGCCCCAAAAAATCACTTAAAATTTTTAAAAAAATCAAGATGAAAATTACAGAGAAATCCGAAAAATCGAGAAAAAAAGACAACAAACTGGGGGAATATGAGAAAAGCAAGTGATAGGGGGAAAAGGACAAAATTTATCAAAAACTGACAGAAATTTTCCTTAAAAAATAAAAGCAAAAATAAATAAAAAATTCTAAAGTAAAAAAAGGGAAAATTACCCATTTTGCATAGGTGATTCCCCCCTCGTGCCCACTCTTCGCCTGCCTTAGCACGCGTTGAGCACAGGAGCGGGAGCGGGCCGCGGGACGGTATAAAGTGTGCTCGTGCGGAACGGCCCGGCCCGGCCCGGTCCCCTCAGTGCAGCATAGGCGCGCCCCACTGCGACGCGATGTGTTACGTGTGCGAATCGCTGGGCCAAAGCCGGCCGGCCAGCGCGGCAAAAGCGGCAAAAGCCCCTTGCTCCAGCATTCCATTGCGCGAACAGAGGAGAAAGGGGGGGGGGGAGAGGAGGTGTGGTGGTGACGGCTCGTCTGCATGGCATCAAGTGGTAAGGTGAGGGCGGAGAGGGGCGGACGCAGAGGGGAGGGGGAAGACGAGAGGGAGGTGGAGGGGGGGCGGACAAAAGTGCAAGACTGCAAAAGTGCGCACCGCAGCAGCGCGGAAAAGGAAGGAAACAAGAGGGCCCCCGTCGAAAGGACCCGCCAAGCCAGACCGCAGGGCAGGGAGGGCGGTCCGGGGCGTTTGGGCCGGTGTAGTAGAGGGGGAGGGCCGGAGCAGGTCGGGGCGGGGCGGTGGCGGGGCGGGGCGGTGGCGGGGCGGGGCGCGGAGCGTCTGGCCCTCCAGTCGCACGAGAACAGCCCCGCGCGCTGGACGCAGCAGTCAGGGCGCGGGACACGGCACGGGCACGGCCACGGCCAGGACGTCGTTGCGCGCGCGAGTGTGTGTGTGTGTGTGTGTGTAGTGCAGCAGCGGACATGCAGCCGTCGTGGTGGTGCGACTAGCGGCCTCGAGCCTCGAGCAGTGCGGGAGCCCGGCGCGCGCCCGGCGCGGGCTGCGAGTGCGTCAAGCAGGACCACCGGCGACATGGCCGTGATGCTGCGGCCCGGCGCGCCGCTGCTCGGGGTGCTTGGATTAACCGGCGTCGTGCTCATGCTCGCCGTCAGCCTGGAAGGTACGCGCCATCAAGGGTACGACGGCGGCGGCGGCGGCGGCCCGCTTTGCCCTCCGCTCCGCGCCCGCCGACTTGATGGGACCCACGCGGGACTCAAGTGTGGTGAGCGGAAGATCACCGTTCTCGCGCTTCCGTCCTTTTCGTACTCGTGGGGACCTATGCCTGCCATCCCCAACACAGGGCACCGCCGAGCCGCCGTAGGTGCGACAAGGACCGAGGCACGAGAGCGCTCTTCGGAATCACATGGGCCGGGTGCTGGAGGCTCCCGGCTCCCGGCTCCCGGCTCCCGGAGCCGCCTCGGCCTGCGCGCCGCCCCGCGCCCCGCGCTCTGGTCCGCTCCGGTGTGCAAGTCTCCAGCACTGGGTTTGTCGCTCTTTCTTCGTCAAACTCATGGGGCACCGCCATAAGGAGCAAGAGAGAGGATGCTACAAAACGGTGTTCGGAATCACCTTGCAGCAGAGCGGTCAGTGTGGTATGGAGGCGGAGGCCTCTGTAGCCCCGGGGCAATCGGCACCCCCCACGCCCACGCGCGCGCCTGCACGTCTATAAACTTACGATATTGCACAAATTTAGTACATCGTTACGCATAATACTATGTGTAAATGTGTACAAATTTTACGTAGTTACACGCAATATTATGCTATATGATGTAGTAGATTTGCCCATAAGCATCGTAAGTTTAGAAACGTATACTGCAATGTGCTATAAAGTACATAACCCGGGAGTGTGCAAAGTGACCTCGAAAGTGACTCACGATCAATCGCAACGACGTTGGATACGTAGAAATCGTAGAAATCTCTAATTCCTACAAAAAATTGACCCACGCCTACTACCCCCACACGTACAAAAAAATTATAATCTCTCATTCCAAGTCGTGTTTATCGGTAAGATGTAGCTCATAACCGGCGCGTGTAGCGTTTAGTGCATATCACATATACAACCTTAATGGTCGGGAAGTCGGTCCGCACCCGCACGAGGCCTGGCGAAAGCCCGCTCCCGGTTTTTGCTGGAGGTTTTTATTATTGACAGGAAGCAAGAGGTCGAGCAAACCTCTCACTTGTAAGGCGCCGCGCGCCTCGCCACGCCGCCCCCGCTGCACGCTATCTGGCATGCACGGCGCCAGGCGCCACGCTCCATGTTTGCGCCGCTCGTGTTCAAGAAGATCAAGTGATTAAGCTTGATGGGCGCACTGATCCTAGCATGCGTTTCGGTAGAGACTTCCGCCCCGGCCCCGGGGGCTAGAGCGAGTGAGATCCTGGCTGGAGGGCGGCCAGCCATGGCCTGGCCGCCCGTAATACCGGGGAACAAAAGCATAATTTATAATTATGACAGAGACTTATTTCTCATCCTCCGGGGGCGACACGCTGGGCCCGGCTGGCCTGGCCTGCTGGACCCGCCCGGTCCGGCCCGTCAACGGCGGGGAAAGTAAACTGTGTTCCAGGTTCAGGTCGGACTCAGCTTCACATGTGGCGCTCTGCTGGCTCCGAGCCGGGCCGGGCCGGGGCGGGGCGGACACAGAGCCGCGAGCCGCGAGCTGCGAGCCTTTCATCGCGGTGCCCTATTGCGGGCGGACTCCGCAAAGGGTGATTCCTGGTATCGCAGTCCATGTCGCACTCTAGGCTCAAAGCCATTAGGAGAGAGAGCGTTGTCAGAACAGGACGCACAATCATAATTAGCAAAGTGGAGAAAAGAGGGCTACATCTCTCCGTCTGCCTATACCAGGCAAACTTGAGGGGTCCATTCTAGCGTATCACGATTGTTTTTAATTTTTCTAGTTTTTCGTGATTTTTACTGATTTTTTCTGATATTTGTTCGGATTTTATCTTGTTCTTTTTTACTGATTCTGTTGAAAGGCGTGTACTGATTTTTTTGAGTGAAGGACCCCTCGAGCAAACTGCACGGACCTGTTGCTAATATAATGCCTATAGTAGACTGGCACACCTATTTACCCCGCTGTATTTATTGCCTGCTTCTCTGGCAAACACCAGGCGAGAGAGATTGTGAGGCACTACCACATAGCATGCGGAAGCAGCGGCCTGCGTGGAGACGTACACGGTGATGGAGGAGCAGCCCAGTCCGTACTGGAAGGGCTTTCCCTCCCATCGGCCGCCTCGCCCCGCCGTGCCCTGCAGGGCCCCTGCCCCATCCATGTGATGCGGGGACAGCGACATACATTAGCCCTCTCCCTCCCCCCTCCCCTCCCAGCTGCAGCGCAGGCTGAAGCCCTGCAACACACCAGCCGGGCCGGGCTGGGCCCCGAGCCCCGCTAAGCCCTGGCATTGCACTGTGCTCTGCTCTGGTGGCGGCTGGCGGCCCGGGCCGGGCACAGCGGCGCAGCACAGGAAATTGAAAGGGAAGTCGCGCCTCAGCCAGCAGCTCAGGCGAAATTTTTCCGCCTCCCGCGCAGAGTGGTGCGGCGGGGCGGGGCGGGGTGGGGCGGGGCGGGGCGGGGCCGGGCGAGGTGGGGCTTCTATAATGCAAGAAAGCGGCCGTCGGCCGTGGGCGACTCGCGGTGCTGAGGGGCAAGTGCTGCTAGACAAGTGGGCAAAAATTTTCCACGCATACAACTGTTTAAGAAGGGTGGGCGCATCTTCGCCTGCGTACTATAGGCAAACTCTCCGCTCATGAGACCAGCCGGAGATACCCTTCTGCCTCTCACGGGTGTATTCGTGGAAATATTTTCCTTCTTATACAGCAACACTTTGGGCGGCAGGAGGAGGGTTTCACCGAGTGCTACACAGTCAGTGACTGTCAGACACCCCCAGCTGCCCCCAGCACTCGCACGAACACACACACACACACACACACACACACACACACACACATGCACACAGTAACCAGGGGCAGAAAGTCGGTCCCGGCTCGGCTCCGCCCGGCCAGCAGGGGCGCTGGCCCAGCCTAACTGGGCGCCGCCAAATTATTCCGCCGGTTCATTATATTGTGTGCGTGTAAATGAAGCGCGGTCACGCGCCCGTGAGATTCCGTGTTTGACTTCCCCAGCAGCCGCTGTGCGCTGCGGGCAGAAGGGAAACCCCAGGCGGGTGTGCGCGCGCGCGCGGCCGCGCCGGCTTGAAATGCGCGCAGATTTGGCGATGAAAGTAAGAGCAGGAAGGATGAGCGTGATCCTGTCTGCCAGCGGGAAGTGTAGTTATGCGTGACCTTTAACCAAAGCAAAGGTCGGGAGGTCGGGTCTTTGGACAGTGGGTCAATATAATAGACGGGGGCGCGCAGCGCGCCCAGGGCGCCGTCGTGTTCGTGTTCGGCGCCCTGCCCTGCCCTGCCCTGCCCTGCCCTGCCCTGCCCTGCCCTGCCCTGCCCTGCCCCGCCCTGACCTGCCCGGCCCTGCCCTGCCCTGCCTCCCCTGCCCTGCCCTGCCCTGCCCTGCCCTGCCCCGCCCTGCCCTGCCCTGCCCTGCCCTGCCCTGCCCTGCCCTGCCCTGCCCTGCCCTGCCCTGCCCTGCCCTGCCCTGCCCTGCCCTGCCCTGCCCTGCCCTGCCCTGGCGTACTTCCTCCCCACCTCGACAAGCGCTGTGCGGCGGCCTTGGTTGTGTAGCGCTGCTGTTTGCAAATGGTGTGCCAATCGCAGCAATCGCCCGTGCTGCTCTGCAAGCCAAATCCGAGCCGGACCGCCGCAAATCCGGCCGCGGGCCGGGCCAATTCGCTGCGACTCCTTCTGCGGCGGGGCGGGCGGGGCGGGCGGGGCGCGAGGGAGGCCTGCTGGCGGCCTGTGCGTGCGGCCCGAGACCTGTCGCCCTGCTGTGCGTAAGGCTGCCAGTGGTCTAGTCTGCACGCTATAGAGCTGACTTAAACAGACGATCGCCCTCTTATTGCGTCCGTCCTTGTCACACTCATGACAGTACCCTTCGGACAGGCATGGCGGCGCCCTCGATGTACTGAACCCCAGTACAGGTTCAGTACATCGTGCGTGGCGGCGCCCCATTGGTGTGACAAGGACGGAGCTGCAAGAGGGCCCTTCTGAACCAGTCGAGGGAGAGAGAGTGAGAGGCAGAGAGAGAGAGAGAGAGAGAGAGAGAGAGAGAGAGAGAGAGAGAGAGAGAGAGAGAGAGAGAGAGAGAGAGAGAGAGAGAGAGAGAGAGAGAGAGAGAGAGAGAGAGAGAGAGAGGGAGAGAGGTGAGTTACTAGACTCACTTCTTCTGGAGAGCGCGCGCGCGCCGGCCGTAACGGGCTACCGGCGTGGCGGGGGCGCGACGAGGCGGGGAAGGGCAGGGCAGGGGTCGGCTCCATGAATGGAATAATAAAACAAAAAGAGCAACATCATGTCGGCGGTGGGCTAGGCTAGGCGCCTCTGTGCACACCTACCTCACGCGCCTCACGCGTAACACGCACGCACGCACACGCGCGCGCGCGCGCGCACACACACACACACACACACACACACACACACACACACAGGAGGAGTGCACACGCGGTCACACAGTCTCGTTCCTAAAATGGCCTGCCCTGTTCCGGGGAGCTAGGGGGCCCTGCTTGCCTCTCGCCCCCGGGTCCTCCGGGTTCCGGGCGGGGGCCGCGCGGCGGGTCCGGCTGGTGCTGACATGTCAAAGACACTGCTGCCCCGCCCACATGCCCGTGCCTTACGCGCAGGAAGTGCGCGGTGCGGGTCGGAGCAGGGCTCCTCCGGCTCCGGGCTCCGGCACTGCTGTTCCCTCCGGAGTGGAGCGAACAGCCTGGACCGGACCGGACCGGACCGGCCCTGCGGTACGGAATGCCGTCCGATCGCAGGGGCCGCTGCGACCAGTGCGCGCGCGCTTCCTTGAAAGCAGCAAACGCAACGGCGACACTGCGTGGGGAACGGAAGGGATACATTGCGGGGGGAGGGTGGGGTGGGGGGGGGGGGGTGCTGGAGCGACTCCGGTCAAGCGCAAAAGAGCAAAGAGCAGCCGTCTCCTGCCCGGACTCCGGAGGAGCACCGGGGAGACCCGGAGACCTGGAGCCGCCCGAGAAGCTAGGCAAAAGTCGTCCGACGCAACCGAGGGGGGGATCCCTCATACATAATACGTAAAATTATTTTTTGACTTATTTTTTTAAAGTTTTCTTTTGATTTTTCAAGAATAAAATATGTTTCTTTTCAATAAACTTTGATCTTTTTCACTCTTTCTGACTTTTTCCTTTTTTTTTGCGTTTTTTTCATTTGTTTTCGATTATTTGGATTTCATCTTTCAAATTTTTCTTCTTGATTTTATTTTTATTTTTTAAATTTAGTTAAATGAATTTTAGTGGGCCGTACAATGATTGTTGGAAGTGACTCCCACCTCGGACACGACGGCAGAATCCACGCTTGGGTTAAGGCTAGGCTAGGCGCCACCGCCGTACGCACTCGAGCCGCGGCCAGTGCTTCTGACTCTGGTCCCCGTCCCCGTCTCGCCCAGCGGGGCACCTAAATCCACCCGGCCCTGGCGCCCTGGCGCTGGCGGGCTGCAGGCGGACGGCGCCCTCACCTCGCCGTGTCCTTCGGACCTCCCGCCGCACCTCGGAGAAAGGGAAAGGGAGGCGCGGGGTACGGCGGCACCGCGCTCTGTTTCTTCCACTTTGTCCACATTCAGGGCGTGTTTTCTTAGAGTACTGTGGAAAGAAAAAAAAACTGACGAATGATGGCAATGACAGCAAAGAGTCCAGAGTATGTGGGGGAGAGTCAGTTAAGGTTCCTATCACCCGATGCTTCGAATCCGTTACGTAATAGTTTGCCATTGAAAAGAACTGTCAATGCGTAGCACTTTCGTGATATACTCCGCTTACAGCCAAGCTCCGTCCACTGAAAACACCGCCGCAATAATGTTTTCTTTCTACGACACGAGCGACAAGTGTTGTGCTGACACTTCTCTCCTCTCCTCAGTGCCGCGGGCGCCAGCCGGCACTGCCGCCGGTGCAGAGTAATAGCCTGTAAAGGCGCGGTAGGCTGATTGATAATGTGAGCCGTTCCTCCTCCTCTCTCTCTCTCTCTCTCTCTCTCTCTCTCTCTCTCTCTCTCTCTCTTTCTCCCTCTCTCTCTCTCGGCTGACCAGAGTGCGTGGACACGCACGCGCTCCAGGACGTCCCCCCCACCCTTCCGCTCGTCCCGTCCCGCCCCGTCCTGCCCCCTCATAGTAATGATATAACAATAATAGCACCTTGTAATCCCGGCCCGGCCCGGCCCGCGCAGTTATAGCGTGGCTGGTAATAGTGCCACGGTGCGGGGCGGGGCGGGGCGGGGCGGCACCGCCTCATGGCGCACCGCAGCTGCAGTGGCGCGAGCGGTCGGCTCCCGGAGCCACACCGGAGGGGACACCCCCCCCGCGTCGCACCGCCTTTATTCAATTTTGTTGACAGTCTAAAACTGCTTCCTTGTCATCAACAGGCGGGCGACAGCGAATTTCTTTTTCTTAATGGAGATGCGTTTCAGTTATTTCTTTGTCGCTCTTTATTACACTGAGCAGACATCATAGGACGACTTATTTATGCGAGTTTCGGAAGAAGGGACACTCCAAAAAGCTGAAAAAACAACAACTTTAAGCAAAGTTTACGAAATAGATTTTTGTCGTTAATTTACTCGATATTTGGACAGTCTTTTCTACCAGTGAAGGTGGTGTGCCACTGCTGGCAGGGGCCCCTAGGAGCCCCTCCGCACTTTTAGTTGCTGGCTTGGTCCGCAATTTTGTCGCGCCTCATGTGTTACGTTGGTGGCCGGGTCGGGTCTGTTCCTATGCTCTCTCTCCCTGGAGAAGACACCTAGCACAAGCACATCCACGGCACGTCCACGGCACGCCGCTCGCATCACGTGGGCTGCATCTCCATACAATGAGGAGGGGAGGTGGGGGCGGGAGCGTTCAAAACAGAGTGCACAACCTAGGACTCTGCGTGCCTACCGGGTGAGACAGAGCACACACCAGCATGCGGGTTTGTCTGACATTGCCAGGCCGGATGGCCCCAGAGTAAGCAGACTCGGAACACTTTCGCATTTACCGTCTAGGGTTTTCGCACAAAACTGCGCAAGTGCATTGTAAACTGACTGTGTCGCAATGTATGAGGAGGTGTCACTTCAAAAAATCATTGTACTCTCCCCCCAAAAAATCATTTACAAAATTAGTTTAAAAAATATATCAAGAAGAAAGATACTAAAAAATCCGAAAAAAATCAAGTACAAAGGAACAAAACACCGAAGTAAAATCGAAAAAAAATAAATCAGAAATTGAGGTAAAAGATCATAAATTTTCAAAAAGTGACAAATTTTCTTTAAAAAATCAAAATCAAAAGAAAAACAACAAATCAAAAGATAAATTAAAAAGAAACAAAGAAATCGAAAGTCGGTAAAAATCACTGTACACATCTTGAATGAGTGATTCCCCTCGGCAATGTAGTACACTTCAACCGAGATACTTAAAACAATCGGCTTCTATTCTGTGTAGCTTTAGTCGGCTTCGGTAATAAGTTTCCTATCGAAATGCTCGTTAGCAACGGAACGGTAGCGGCGCGGCGGTGCTCCCATGCTCAGGGCTCACGACCCTCCCACGGACCAAAGACAGTGAAAGTGTGTTCGATGACGGGCCACGCCGGGCCAGGGGGCAGGGCGGGCCATCAGGCTGGGCGGGACGGGGTGGGGCGGGGCGGGGCAGGGCGGGGTAAGGCGCTCTGGGGCATGCTGCCCAGGACCTGAGATTAAAAGAACGTCCGCTAGAATTAAGTAGGAGGACAGGCTATACGATACGGTATCGACGCGTCAAAACTCAAATAAATGCGTTCCCTAGGTGCTCTACCAACCACATAACGAACGCTCGAAGTGTACGAATGTCTCTCATTTGCAGTGGAATTAAGTGTGTCACACACCCGTAGGTGTGCGACTAATTATTTAGAACACTTAATTAAGAGCAAAACGCAATTCGCACACCAGTAGGTTTGGTAGGTTTATAGGAGTGCAAATGTGTAGCCGTCGCACACTGACAAAAGAATAAATAATTTGTCACACACCTAACCCACAGGTGTTAAAAAACAAATAAAAAACCTTTCACTCGATGGCATTTAAAGACTTTATTTCCGATGCAATTTTTTTTTTCGTGCAATTTCATTTACAGCCCGACGAGTTCTGTGTGCATGCCATGTGCTTGATGGTTTTCACTACGCTAGTGTGAGGAGTGCTCATCATATTTTCACAACCGTTCTCAGTGTCTCCTCCGAGCAGTGATTGCGCTCCTCGTCGCCAAACGCCGCTCCGCCTCCGCATGCCATGTGAATGGGGTTTCTAATCCCGCTGTGCACTATGGGCTGGAGGGAGAGGACAAAACATGCAGCCGTATGGTAAAGCTAATGGGTTATTTGGTTCGGCACTGTCTGGGCTGAATGAGATCGTAAAGAGCGGCGGCTCATACCCAGAGAGCCATTGTGCTGAGTGAAAGCCGCGGGGGGTCCAATCTGTCAGACAATCAAGTCAAAAATGCGACCTGTTCGCCACCCCACACGCGGCGCGCAGTCGATACTCCTGTGTGTGTGTGTGTGTGTGTGTGAAAGCGCGCGAGTGTGTGTGAGTGGGCGTACTTTAGTATTCCTAGTTACACAATATGCCTCCATTCGGTCCGTTCACATGAATTTTTTGTCACCCCTGTCATTTTTTGCGCGTGTGTGTGAGTGACAGCTGTTGCCTTTGACGCGTTGCGGATGTCAGGATGCGGTTACTAGTATGAAGAAAACAATGACGACCACGCTCACTGCTCACTGTACAAAGCTTTGCTGATTAGGGTAAAAGTACCAAACATGGATCAGGTACCAAACATGGATCATTTCTGTTTGGCGGGTTCTAACGGCTGATTGGGTCGACTGAATTAAAAATTTCAAAGTTCCTCAGGTAGACGACTACATATGCAACAATATGTGTATGTGACATTTTATTGTCTGCTCGCTCCTCTGCCCGCTGGAGCTCGCCGAAAAACAGTCTGCACAACAGACCTCGTCAAAGCGCGCAAAAAGACAAGGCAAGATACATGGCTCCACTTATTTCCTATTTGTAAGAAAACTAACCGGAGGAAATACTTGGTACTCGATGAGAAGACACTTTAAGATATGCCTTTTAAGACTCTGAAGGTTTTGATCCATTACCTTAAGTATTTTGAAAATGCGGGTAGGGGTAAAAACATTGAATTCGAACCGTCCTCAAGTAACTTCTTTAGTTTGCGCCTCAATATCAGTCATTAGAAATCGTTCATGCGTGATGCCACTTTGCACACGGCAAAATATGACCAAAATAAAGGGATTGATGCAAACAAACAGCACAAATTTCCAATAGGAAACTTTTTACAAGCGTTTACATCTTCCATTGCGCCTTACGAGAGGTCCGGGTAGGCAACCTGGCGCACACATCAGATCTCTTTCCACTCTTAGCGCCTTAAGGATCACGTGACTGAGCAAGAAAATACAATAATTTCAAAAGCGTATGTTTTAAGTTTATAGAACAGGTTTTAGGCAACATTTCTACCACGAATCGGAGGGCCTATGTCACGTGGTTAGTTAGGATATATAGAAAAGAATCGAATTTCTCGTTAAAGAAATGCCACTTTCCCAGGCCCTATATCAGCCCCAAAGATGCAAATGGGCGGAAGCAAGTTGTAATTTCGTGAGCAGAATAGTGAGAGAAACACGTTGGTATGAGAAACTATTTATTTTGTAGACAGACGAGCCTGCAAAACGTATCCAAACAAGCCTAAGTTTTGATCCATGTTTGGGTCAGCGTCCAAACATGGATCACAACCCCTAAAAGGGGGAAGGGGTTGTTTTGGGATAAAACAAAAAAAGTTGCCTTCCCCTAACATTGTTGTGTATCACATATGTGAAGGAACAGTCTAGCTTGGTGATCCATGTTTGGGTACCCCCACCCAAACATGGATCAAAATTGGAGGTCATGGGAATTCCCTATAACTCCGAAAGTAATGGAGCTAGGAACTTTATTCCCTCAGGAAATCTTCCGTGGGGGTTCAAACTACACACCGATGAAAAAAAATTATGCTCATCACACCTTTATCGATCCCAAAACTGTGGTTTTCCGAAAAATGATCCATGTTTGGTACTTTTACCCTACATGCCCGAGTACTTTTTCGGAGTAATTGTCGTAATTCCACATTCAATCGAGAGAGCAGCAGAAGCCAGACACGGAGAGAGACCAACGAAAACTCCGAGACCACATCCAATCCCAGGAAAAGGTACGCGGGGACTAATGGGGGCCGGGCGGGGCCGGGAGTGAAGTCATTTGCCCCAATTACCTCTCAACGCATAATAACAATCGGAGACCGCACCGCTGGCCTTTCTCCGGTCCCTGGCCCGGGGGCGCGGCGGGGCGGGGCGGGGCGGGGCGGGGCGGGGCGGGGCGGGGCGGGGCGGGGCGGGGCGGGGCGGGGCGGGGCGGGGCGACGAGAGGCAAGGCGAGGCGGGGCTGGAACCATACCATCCTTTTCCCACACATCGTAGCATCGCAGTCGTGGAGTGGAAGCGGAAGGACCGGACGTCCGCACGGAGCACCTTGAACCGACTGTAGCGGTTAGAAATAAAACATTCAAAAAATCTGTTGACGCATTACCCATATGATCTGAATCACAACGGCTATCGCAGGGATTTTGTCGAAGCGCATTTTACAGAAAAGAAGACAATGGTGTAGAGAAAACCAACCATAGCATCCTGATCCGTTAAGCAGTTATCGGTGGGAGTCCTGCGCGCAGTATGACAGACATGTGACATGTCTCCTGCAGGTGTTTTATTATTATTATTATTATTATTATTATTATTATTATTATTATTATTATTATTATTATTATTATTATTATTATTATTATTATTATTATTATTATTATTATTATTATTATTATTATTATTATTATTATTATTATTATTTTAATTTTTTTTATTTTAAACTGCCTTGCGAGGATGATTCCGATCAAACCAAGTAGAATAAAACTGGTAAAAAATTCCTGCTAAGAAAATTTGACCTTCTATGGTCAATAATTCAACCGCGCTGTTTGAGAAATTTATTTCGAGTCACTGCTGTCCCCCTAAATATCTCAAAAGGAGAAATTCCTTACGTCTTTATGCAGTCTTACAAAAAAAAAAAAAAAGGCGGGAGACGGAGATGAAAGAATAAGCAGCTCAGATGCTTGTCTTGTATTCCTTTCACTCTTTCTCTCTTTCTGTCCTCCCCCCTTCTCTCTCTCTCTCTCTCTCTCTCTCTCTCTCTCTCTCTCTCTCTCTCTCACTCTCACTCACTCACTCGCGCCTCTCCTTCTCTTCCTCACCCGTGACAACAGCGAACCGGCCCAAAATTTCCACGCGCGTCAGTGGCGGCAGAGCCACTGCCACTTTCTATCTCGTTAAAAACAACAGCAGCACCTGCCCAAACGGCCTATTCGTGCGATAGAACTCGGAATAGAGGTCCAGCTCGGCCCCACAGGCCGGATAGAAGATGATTTGTCGCCTGCAGACAGGCGCGGGGCGGGGCGGGGCGGGGCGGGGCTGCGCAGACCGGCGCGGCGCGAACCAGCTGAGCTGGCCGTCGCGGGGGCCGCCGGACGGTGCCGCGCCGAATCTCCCTGTCTCTCTCGCTCACACCCGCACCACACGCCCGGGCCGCCAAAGCTAAGCGCTCCTGAGAGAGGAGAGAAAGGAGAGGAGCAGACACAGATTATGTCGATGCCTTCCTCGACGCGCGCAGCCTCCCTCCTCTCTCTCTCTCTCTCTCTCTCTCTCTCTCTCTCTCTCTCTCTCTCTCTCTCTTACTTCTCCTCGACATTGACAGTGGCGAGGAGCGGGAGGGAAGGTCACCGGACAGACTGCGTTACGCCCACGTTACGCAAAGCAACGAGAGCACTCACCTTTCCCTGATTTCTGTCCTTGAGGCCCGGCTGGGCCGGCGCCCGGCGCCCCGGGGCTGGCAGAGCTGCTGTCCGGACGGCAGGGTGTGTGCAGCCAGTCGCCCCATCAGTCCGGCGAGACTATATCCTAACCCGACCCGACCAACCCCTCCGCGACCATTACTGGACCACATATACCAGCACGGCACGGCGCTGCGGCCGAACCTGCCTCCCTTCCCAGGGGAAAACAACTCTAAATTTTGATGTACAATTTTTTGGAAGTTTTGGAATATTTTAGTAAAATAAAAAATTGCTGGAATTTTTTTATCAACTTTTTTGTGCATTTTCCTAATTTTTTCTGATTTATTCTAAATTTTTCTGCATTTTGAATTTCTTTTTCCAAATGTCAAATAATTTTTTGTGAATTTCTCCGAACTTTTCTGAATTACGAGGTGTTCAAAACTTTCAGAATTTTTCCCCCCTCGCTTCCGGGCCTTTCGCTGCTGCCGTGAGCGTAGGCCGCGCAGCGGAGGGACAAAAGGGAGTGTATCATGATGAGTGGGGTTGGTCGGGTCGGCCAGCAGCTTTTCGGCAGACATGAGCATGACTGCGTCACGTGTCCGGCCCGGCCCGCCGCGAAAACTGTCGTATTCACGATGTGTGCCACTCTACGCCGCGCCACGCCACGCCACGCCACGCCACGCCATGCACGCCGCGGCCCGGATGACTTTCTTCCCCAGCAGTCCATGACGACGATACATCCGCGATAAGGCTTGTCTCCGCCCCGCCCCTCCCCGCCCCGCCCGGAGTCGTGCCCTCGTCCGTCCTCCCGCCTGGCTGGCTGGGCTGTTTTTTTCGTGACTTTCATCACCCTGCCTGAGCCTTGTGGCTCTCTCATCCATCTATTTAACTCGAACCGCGTGTCTCAGAGAACACTTAAACAGCATTCGGGTTTGCCCATCCACTCCAGACGTACGGCGCCGTGGTCTCGGTCGTCGCCCCCTCGGGTAGGCAGACCCGCAACACTGCGACCTTATTTTCTACGCCCCCCACAGGAGACAGTCCTGAGAGACACGGTCCAGTGGGCAAGGCCCCGCCTCGGCCCGCTCTACCCCGCCACCCGTAGGCTCCAGGTTAGCTCCAAGTTAGGTTAGCCTTTCTCCAGCGGGCATCGTGTTTCAGGCGCGGCTCGCCCGTACCCCCCTGTGCCAGCCCCACTGATTCAGAAGATCGCTCTCTCACCGCGGCTATGCCGAAGTCATACCGGGTGTCCCAGAGAACACACGGCAGTGTTGCGGGATTGCATACTCGCCACAGCTGCGGGGGCTATGGCGCCTTACGGCCGGAGTGGGTAGGCAGACCCGCAACACTGCCGTGTGTTCTCTGGGACACCCGGTATACTAATAGTGGTGCCGTTTGCTGGTTCCCCGAAGTAAGCAGCAATACTGCGACGAGCAGTGACGATGATAGTACAGGAACGAGAACAATCTTCTACGTCAGTCGCGGCAGACCGAAAGACGTGCTGAGCAGTGCTGAGCTTACGCTGTGTGCCGCGCCTTGCCTCGGTTACCGCCGTGCCCGAGCCGGGCGACGCAGGACCTGGCAGCCTTACGCCCGAGCAAGGCCCGAGCCGAGCACCGCCCGGCCCAGCGCCGTCATGCGCCGGTGAGCCTGACAGGGAAGCTGCACTCGGTCGAGATGATGAGCGCGGAGCGGAGCGGCAAGAGGAGGCGCCGTCCAGAGCTCTTTTGGGACCTTTAGGCCTGCCGTACCCGTCAGCCGGTTATTATATCGTGTCTTTCTGGACGCCACTCCCTCTTCCTCCCCCTCCCTCCGCCTCCTCTTTTCCTTCCTCCTCCTCCTCCTCCTTCTCCTCCTTCCCGATCAGCTGTCAGATCGCGCCGGCCGGCCGGCCCCATAGTGGTCTGGAGGAGGTCACTGGGTGGACGGGACGGGACTGGATCACCAGCCGCCAGTAGCCGGCCGCCGACCCTGTCCGCTCCGCGCTAAACATATCGGGGCGGATCTAGTCCGACCCGCGGCGGCGCCGCGCCGCGGCGCTCCATTTCTTTTCCGATCATATAGTCAAGCAGTGGAACTTTACAAGTGAAAGTGATTTTGGCAGGCTGGACGTCGGAGCGTGTCCGAACCGGAAAAGCTCGATCAGACGAACGTGTGGCCGCCGCCGCCGCCGCCCCGGGCATAATTAAAACAAAATGCCGGTCTCGCTGATCAGCATAATTTTCAAAAACGCCGTTCCACCCATAAACCCGATCTTCCATAAAAGCGTTACGTAGCCGAGTGCATCGCCTAGCATGGTATCGACCATGTCCCGCAGTGCGACCGGCATCTTACGTCAAAGTAGAAAATCAAAACAGGAACGTGCGCTCCGGTACGGTTCAGTGTGTGAAGCTTGTCCACCAGTGAGCAGGCCGCGGCCGCGGCCGCGGCCGGGGCATCAGGAAGCAGAAGCAACCGCGGCGCGGGCATTGCAATCAAAAGTAAGGAGGCGCGTTGTCCTGTCCGGCAGGAGGAAGTGTGGACGTGTGAGTGTGTGAGTGTGTGTGTGTGTGTGTGTGTGTGCGCGCGCGCGCGCGCGCGCGCACGCTCAGCTCGGCGCGTGACACTTACCGCACTTACCGGTCCAGCTCGGGACGGCGCCATCCCTGAGACCCGTCGTCGAGCCTGGCAGTGCCGACAACGCGCTGCCATCTCCGGTCGGCAACAGCAACAGCGAGTCAGCCAGCCCGAGCAGCAGCTGGCGCTGTGGAGAGAGACAGATACTAAGTCACACCGTCCTAAAAGAGGAGGTGTAAAAATGTTATGGGCTCTAATTAGTTTGAGGACCCACATCAGTGCTTGCTCGTAGAATACCATAATAATTGTACCCTTCAGTACAAATTGGAATGGATTCTTCAACACTTTGGGCGGTGAGTCTTACGACTGACGAGGGCCCATAATGTTTCTGCCATACCCCACTCCAGGTCATGTAGTTTATGATCAACCTCTTACTGAAGGTGGGATATGCGAAGGAGGAGATGGGGAGGGAGGAAGGCGGATAAAAAGAAGAAGAAATATGCATGGCTTCGTTAACTGTGACTTACCGTGAGCGAAGAGAGGCCGATCCAGCGTTAAGTGTGTCTTTCCTTGTCACCGTGTCCCTCTTTGCGACAAAGCTCGTCCCTCCTCGCTCACCGCTATGCCCGCTTGTCATGTCGGCAGGAGCGGACGGCCTGTTCTGGAACGCGATGGACCTGCGGTACTGGAAGTGCATCTACAAGCGGACCAACACCTGCCCGGACCCGGACATCAAGTTCTTCATGTACACCAAGTGAGTCGTCGTGCCAGACGTGTCTCGGTTCTCTCCGGACTCCGTCCAGTGTGCCTCCGCGTCCCAGACAAACCCGAGGAGGAAACTGAATTTTAATGTACAGATTTTTGTTAATTTTTGTGATTTTCTCTGAAATTTTTCAGAGTTTTTCCATTTTTTTCCGATTTTTTTCTAAATTTTCATGAATTACGAGGTGTACAAAAATTTTAGAGTTGTTTCCCGCTCGGACCACTCGGACTAACAGGACTAACCCCATTGCTTCCACAGCCACAGCCCGTACAGGAAGAGGATCGACATGAGGTCCTCGGCGGCGCTGCGCTACGGGGGCTGGGACCCGCACAAGAAGAACGTCATCATCGTGCACGGCTTCAACTCGACGGAGCGCAAGGCGCCCATGACCATCATCCGTGACGGTGAGCCCAGCCGCCCTCATGCTGTCCGCCCTGGTCCTGTCCTGGGCCTGATCGCACTCTTACCTCCCTCACGGTCTCTCTCGCGCCCGCAGCCTTCCTGAAGCGCGGCGACTACAACGTCTTCACGGTGGACTGGGAGCCGCTCACCATCTTCCCCTGCTACTTGTCGGCGCTAAGCAACACGCGCCTCGTGGCGCAGTGCTCGGCGCAGCTCTACTCGCACCTCACGGCGCACGGCGCGCTCGCCAAGGACACGATGTGCGTCGGCCACTCGCTGGGCGCGCACATCTGCGGCATGATGAGCAACCACCTGGACAAGAAGATGCACAAGATCATCGGTGAGTGCGAGAAGAGGGGAGGAGATGGGGCGTCACTTCTTTAAAATCATTGATCATTGCAAGGAAAAAAAATCATTTAAAATTTTTAAAAAATACAAAATCAAGAAAGATAGATATATCGAAAATCCGAGAACAAAAGAACAAAAAAAAAAACAGGTAAAAAATTGCAAAAAGGCAGAAATTGGGGATAAAGATCAAAATTTATCCAAAAGTGATAGAAATTTTCCTTCAGCTATCAAAAGAAAAATCAAAAAATTTAAAGTAAAAACCAAACATTGGACACATTTTGTATGAGTGAACCCCCTCGGGAAGAGGACCCGCCCGCGCGGTAGGCAGCCCATCCGGCACGGCGTTTAGGCAGCAGAGACGGGGTGGGGTAGATTGATACAAAGCTGCAAAGGTCCTCAGGTCAGCTCCACATGGCATGGGCTCAGTGGGTCAGCAGGCGGCGCGACGATCAGTGTATATATGTCGATTAAAATAATCAGACCCGTGGCGCCGCCAGGAGGACAGCTGGCGCAGGTGCAGGGCAGAGCAGCAGGGAACAGGAGAGGAGAGCACTGTCTGTCTGCCGTCTCCCGCGGGTGCGAGGCGAGACGGGGCTGGCAGAGCGCCGAGTGGGCAGGCAGCCCAACCGGCACGCTCGCGCCGCGCGGTGGGGCGGGGCGGGGCGGGGCGAGACTGGGTGGGGCGGGGGGCGAGGCGGGGTAGAGGGCGTCTCTAAGCGCTCGCGCTCGTGCCACCGGGCCTGAATCAAGGGCCTCAAATTGTCCACCTTCCGCGCGCAAAACACCCAGGCGTGCGCAGCGCAGGGAACAACAGCAGCACAGCAGAGCACAACAGCAGGACACGAGGGCACTGCGTTGTGTACCGCAGGGCAGGACGACCCGCGGCAGTGAAAGCGTTGTGTCTCGGATTGCAGGGCTGGACCCGGCGCGGCCGCTGCTTGACCGCTACGGCCGGCGCTCCCTCAAGCTGACCCGGGACGACGCGCACACGGTGCACGTCATCCACACCAACGCCGGCATGCTGGGCGAGGAGCCGCAGGTCGGCCACGCCGACTTCTGCATCAACGGCGGCCGCGTGCAGCCGTCGTGCAGAGGCCACCGCCTGCGTGAGTATTACGTGCCAGGTGCCTCTTTGAATGCGTAACAGTGTTGCGGGATGGCATACTCGCAAGGGCTGCAGCAGGGCCCATGGCGCCTTACGGGCGAATGGGGTAGGCAAGCCCGCAACACTGTTGCGCATTCAAAGAGCACCCGGTGCACCCGAGCAGGCAGAAGTAACCCATTTAGTGTCCGCAATCGGGCGAGAGACGGAGCTTCACCCAACATCTCTTCCTCTGGTCAAAGTCAGGGAGAGCGAGAGACAAAAGACGAGGCTCTTTCTTGTCCGATTGCAAACACTGGTACCCTACTTATTCCCTTTTATTTATTATTTTAATAGCTTAGAATACTTAATTGAAGCACTTGAGGGGAAAAAAGGGGAGGACTGACAATCCACAGTAATGTAACTCTGAAAAATTTCGGTGTAGGTTTACGAGAAACTTTTTTGTAAATTACGATTAACCAAGTATGTTGTAAATTTACGACAGTCTACTCTCCCACCTGATTGAATTTCAAGGCAACAATAAGCATTTCTTTTTATTTAATTTAAGATTTTCAACGACTGCATTCTAGGGAAAAAAAATCCCTAATCTACTAGTATTTTTCTCAGTGGTCCGGTCCAAAGGGGGTAGGTGTACCTGGCGTACGTCGACGGCACACCCTCTGCGGACTAAGGGACGGAGTGACGTCAAGGGTGTTTAGTGATCGCCAGCCAGGCGAACAGTTTCTCGTGTGGTGTACGTACACGCCTCTGACGTGCGATCGCTGCACACCTCGGCGCAACATTACCGAGCAGCTCCCCAAATGAACGTCGAGTGTCCCGAAGGAGAGGGGAGATCCCCCCCCCCTCCCGGTCACTTCGAAAAATTTTTGTACGCCCCCCCCCCCCCTCCCCCAAAATCATTGCAAGAATTAAAAAAAAACAGTATAAAATCAGGTACAAAAATACAGAAAAATCAGAAAAAAAATCGAGAACAAATGAATAAAAAACTGAAAAAAAAACCGGAAACATAGAGGAAAAATGGAGAAATAGAGGGAGGGGGGAATTGAAATTTTACAAAAAAGGACAAAAATTTACTTTGGTTTGTTTTTTTTAAGTCTACAAAATTACTGTACACATTTTATATGAGTTAATCCCCCTCGCCCCGGTGTGTCCCCATGCGTCACTGACAGCCTCCCCTCCCTCACGTGCTTGCAGGCAAGTCGCGGTGCAGCCACTTCCTGTCGGCGTGCTACCTGGCCACGGCCGTGGCGCACCCGGGCCGCTGGTTCGCGACGCAGTGCACCAGGAGCTGCCGCCCCATGGCCGGCTCGCTCATCGCCAACCCCGGGCAGCGGATGCCCTTCGGCGAGCACACCCCCGACAGCGCCAGCGGCACGTACTGCATGGCCATGCGGCTGCACAGAGACTGCCCCTTCGACTGAGTCTCCTTCTCCTGGCCCTCTCGCCAGCCGAGACTAGCAAACCAAAAATAAATGCTCATTTAATTTAATTTGCGCTATGTCGTGTGGTGTGAGTGTACGTGAGTGTATGTGTGTGCATGTGTGCTTATGTTTGAATGAATGTGACTAAATTTATGGCGCATCAACTGACGTTTATTTATTTGTTGTCTATTTTACTGCGTTAATGCATGCGCAGTGCAGGCCATACTACCTAACTCAACTGTGTTGGAACTTTTGGAGAAAACTTGATGTTATGTCGGAAGGAAATACTGAAAGAATGTAAAGCATCATCGTCGACTTTGTGAATATGTAGTCTATACGGAAGACGGGTAATTTACGCTGATGATAGTCCAGTCATTAGTTTTACTTGTAAAAATCCTGCTGAGGTGCATGGTAGAATGATGTAACTGCTCTTTCAGCAGGTTACTTGATTTTGCCATAATGTTAAATAGCTAACTGTTAAATTGTTTTTGTATGAGGTAGTGTTTATTTATTTTGTGGTGAGCATATCAGCATGATATGCCTGTCGTGGCAGGGTAATTTTTCCTTGACAAAGTACAAAAATTGACAACCGTAAGTTATTTCTGACGGCCAGCGTTTTGGTGCGTGGCCAGCGCCAAACTGTTTTGCGAGATCGTCGGTATCGACTCTGCTGTGTATTATGCCTCTCTATTGGTCGTAACTACACTCAGACTGGATTTGCAATAATTTTACAGAAATTCTGCAATAGCCCTAATATTTTGTGTCAGCTCTGTTTCATGATATGATAAAAACCTACATGGAATAGTTACAGTATTTTTTTACCATAACTTCACCATGCTTCACAGCTCTCATTTGACATAAATTTGATATAAAGTTACGATACTCAGAAATGCGGCAAAACTGGGCTGTCACGAGGCACAGTCATCGCAAACCTTTGTATAAAGCTCAGCCTCAAAGCACGTACTTTGCTGCGGTAGCTTTTTTGTAGGTATGTACATATAAAAATTTTCTAACATTAAAAAGAGCAAAAACAAACTTCAACAGACGCGTTTTATTCCCCGCATTTCTACCTCCCTGTACGACTCTTGTGATCGGTCCCCGGAGTGAGTAATAAACTAGAGATATAGGGACACGCATGGGGTACCGTACCAAGTGGTGCGGCGGGGCAGGGCGGGGCGGGGCGGGGCGGGGCGGGGCGGGGCGCGGCGTGAGGTGGTGGGGCGCCCTGCTCTGCCCCGCGGGGGGCTCCGGCCGGCCTCCGGCGCGGCGCCCGGCTCATCCTCAGTCCTCAGCGGCCCCGAGCACCATGAGGTCGTCAGGTCCGCGCCGCGACCTCCTCGAGGTCCTCGGCGTCCTCGCGGCCGTCCTCGCCGTGCTATCCGCGCTCGCCTCCGGGACCGCGACAGGTGAGTTCGTTCAGTGAACGGGAAAGCTAACTATACGCACGATTACATGAAGAAGAGAGTGTCATTGGTCGACCATTTCGTTAAGGGCACTTGGAAAGGGAAAGCAAATATGTAGATGCACTTTCTGATTTATTTAATTTTTTTAAAGGGTTAATTAGTCAAGAAGTAATGTTTTTTTTTTTAAGTACAATCTTAATTCAGTTAGAATTTTTTTTCCCAGAAAATAAAATTAAAAAATTCCAGTGCCCTACTAAAGTAACCATAACGGATGTCAGTTTTACGCCTCTTGGACGACGAGTTGTTCGACACTTTCCGCTGTCACGCTGCTCTCCGAACAGCACCGCCCGTCGCTATCAGCGGATCCGGACGACGCCTTCGGAGGAAACGGCCCTGTATGTCCTTGCAATAAGCAACACCCTCCCGCGGTGCGATATATCGGGTCGTCACCCATGTCCCATTTTCGAGAGCGGTCCAAAAGAGTTTCCCTTCTGCCTCCAAGGCCTTTTGCCTCCGCCAGGCGGGGCCGGGCCGAGCCTCAGAAGCCTGGTTGGTGTTGTTGTTCAGTTTGGGACACAATGCTCACCTTCATTGGGCCGGGCCCGGGCCGCGGGCCGGACGGGTCGGAAGTCCCAGTCCCCCCGTGAGTCCCGTTGAGGTGAGGGGCCTAACTGTTCCGTATGTCTCTCTCTCCGGGCCAGTTGACGCCCCATGCCCGCCCGCCCCACCCCACCCCGCCCCGCCCCGCCCCGCCCCTCCCGCTCCTCCACGCGACGTGCTCGGCCTCAGAACACGCGCAGGACTGAGACATCCGCTTTGGCAGGTGCCCTAGCCAGCCCTACGCCCCTCTGCGGGTCACCCATACACAATAGAACGATATTCTGTTGACGAGGAGGGCCCTGCCCTGCGCTGCCCTGCCCTGCCCTGCCCTGCCCTGCCCTGCCCTGCCCTGCCCTGCCCTGCCCTGCCCTGCCCTGCCCTGCCCTGCCCTGCCCTGCCCTGCCCTGCCCTGCCCTGCCCTGCCCTGCCCTGCCTGCCCTGCCCTGCCCTGCCCTGCCCTGCCCTGCCCTGCCCTGCCCTGCCCTGCCCTGCCCTGCCCTGCCCTGCCCTGCCCTGCCCTGCCCTGCCCTGCCCTGCCCTGCCCTGCCCTGCCCTGCCCTGCCCTGCCCTGCCCTGCCCTGCCCTGCCCTGCCCTGCCCTGCCCTGCCCTGCCCTGCCCTGCCCTGCCCTGCCCTGCCCTGCCCTGCCCTGCCCTGCCCTGCCCTGCCCTGCCCTGCCCTGCCCTGCCCTGCCCTGCCCTGCCCTGCCCTGCCCTGCCCTGCCCTGCCCTGCCCTGCCCTGCCCTGCCCTGCCCTGCCCTGCCCTGCCCTGCCCTGCCCTGCCCTGCCCTGCCCTGCCCTGCCCTGCCCTGCCCTGCCCTGCCCTGCCCTGCCCTGCCCTGCCCTGCCCTGCCCTGCCCTGCCCTGCCCTGCCCTGCCCTGCCCTGCCCTGCCCTGCCCTGCCCTGCCCTGCCCTGCCCTGCCCTGCCCTGCCCTGCCCTGCCCTGCCCTGCCCTGCCCTGCCCTGCCCTGCCCTGCCCTGCCCTGCCCTGCCCTGCCCTGCCCTGCCCTGCCCTGCCCTGCCCTGCCCTGCCCTGCCCTGCCCTGCCCTGCCCTGCCCTGCCCTGCCCTGCCCTGCCCTGCCCTGCCCTGCCCTGCCCTGCCCTGCCCTGCCCTGCCCTGCCCTGCCCTGCCCTGCCCTGCCCTGCCCTGCCCTGCCCTGCCCTGCCCTGCCCTGCCCTGCCCTGCCCTGCCCTGCCCTGCCCTGCCCTGCCCTGCCCTGCCCTGCCCTGCCCTGCGCTGCCCTGCCCGACCAATCCTGACTCCAGAAACACAAACAGGCACGCTGCGCTCCGCACTTTCATCCCGCCGGATTGTCCAAGTCCAGCGTCCACGTCCAGCGTCGTCGTCCAGGGGGTCAGCCAGTACGGCCCTGAGGTCAGCGCCCTGCTGCCCCCTTTGTGCGCCTTCAACGCTCCGCCCCGCCTCGCCCCGTCTCACCCAGCGCTCCGGATCAACTGTTACGGTAGTCCCCGACCCGATGGCCATATAGCCAGCCGGCCGGCCGCCCCGCCCGCCCCGCCCCACCCCGCTGTGCACGTGACGGCTCGCGACCCTCCTGCTGAACCCCCGCCCCGCCTCGCCCCACCCCGCCCCGCCCCGCCCCACCCCGCCCCGCCCCGCCACGTTCAACATTAGCGGTCAGCGGCGGTCACCCGGCCCGGCGGCGGCGTCCGCGCGACGACCCGTGTCCAAGTCGATGACAACAAATGAGACGTGCGCCTTACCCGGCGTCGTCCTGGCTTACCCTCTGCCCTCCCTGCCCTACCTGCCCTACCGTGCACTGCACAGCTCTGCCTTGTACTGCCCTGCCCTGCGCCGCAGTGTTGTGCGACCATACGAATTTCCCGCAGCGCTAACTTTACCGCGTGCAATATGCCCCCGCCTCACCCTGTTTCTCACACTCTCTTCCTCTTCACCTAAACACACACACACACACACACACACACACACACACACACACACACCACACACACACACACATACCCTCATCGTTCGGTGGCCGACGCGCGCGGTTGTTGCGGTCAAGCGCCTTTTGCCCCTCCCGCCCCACCCCGCGGTGCTGCCCCGCACCCTCCCTCCCTCCCTCCCTCCCTCCCTCCCTCCCTCCCTCCCCCGGGTCCCCCTCCAGCATGTGTAACGTCTTCGAGAGTGAGAAGAAAGTGTCTGGCCAGCGCGGGAAAGTGTATTTCCTCCTCTACCTTCGAGGCGCCAGTCCTTCCTTCCTGTGAGAGACAGAGTGACGCGACTCCGGTTAACTCTGTTGCTGCTGCTCCCAACCTCTTATGCCGAGCAGGGCAAGGTGGATGCCGAGGGGTAAATCACGCAGGAAAGTTGGTGTTACACGTTCCAAAAGTCTCGAGGAAAGTTACTTTAAAAAGAAAAGAGGAAAAGATATTCCAAAAGAAACATTTCAAAAAGAAAGAAAACAAGGGCCAAGTAGAACACAAAATGAATTTTGTGATAAGTATGGAACTCGTCGTTCTTCACATAATTTATGTGCTACTGAGGTAGAAGTGTAAAACGTGATGTGAGTCGAGTGAGTATATTTTCATCTGATTTTCATGATGAGATCTGAGATGAAAGTGGAATCAGTTAAGGGTAACACTCGACTGAAAACAAAACTCGTTCTTTTCACCGCTCAGGAGAGAGGAGGTGGTCAATAACGAGTAAAAAACAACCCCCCAAAAGGTCAGCCATATCGGAAGATTACAGAAAAGTCAGGAAAAGTCAAGCAAAAGTCAGGACAAAATAATAGAATGTAGAAAAAAAACAACACGAAACAAAGATTAAGATGAGGTCAAAATGTCTTTACCACTCTGATGAACCTGCCCGTCCCGTTCCACGACGCCACAGACGACGACACGGAGTGGGACGCTGTGTCCGAGTTCCCGGGCGCCGAGCGGCAGGGCGCCATCCTGCAGGCGCTCTCCCTGGGACTCAACTTCACCAACGTGTCCAGGAACGACTGCGTGTGGCGCAGGCCGCAGGAGTCGCACGACCCGTGCCCCGGCGAGGACGTGACCGTGCACCTGTACACCAGGTAGGCAGCCCGCGGAACAGACCGCCCCACCCGAGGGGTCCTTCATAAGACACAAAATCAGTGTACGTACACCCTAAAACAAAATCAGTAAAAATTTAGAAAAAAAATCAAGAAAAAAATAGGAAATATTCAAGAAAAAGTCAGAGAAAGAAATCAGTGAAAATAAAGGAAAATCACGAAAAACTAGAAAAACCGGGGTACGCTTGAATTAATATTTATAGTGAAGGACCCCTCGACCCCACTCCTTAAATAAAAGAAGGTGTAGAGCACCGCTCAGCATCTATGGTGGCGAAGGTCTTGAGCAGGTTGGTAACACTGATAAACAAAGTGTTCAACCCTTCAACACTTTTAAGAGTTCAAAAACCATTTAAACACTAAAAAGTGTTCAACAGAGTTCTTGTTGTGCACCTAAAAGTGTCTAACTCCTCAGTTGGACACTTCCCCTGTAAAATGCGCCCAAGCCTAGAAAGCGTGCAGCTGGGGAGTTGAACACTTTTAAAGTGTTGAAGGGTTGAACACTTTGTTTATCAGTGAAAGCGCACACGTGTTTCCCATTTTCTTTTTTTTTATTTTAAATCTTATGAATTAACTTTTGGTGCGCCGCCCTTGTGCAGCACCAACGAGTCCCGGCTGGTGAACGTGTCCGAGGCCAACAGCCTGCTGCAGGGCGACTGGGACGCGCAGAAGCACACCATCGTGCTAGTGCACGGCTACGGTGGCGGCCACGACACGCTGCCCATGTCCATCCTCCGCGACGGTGAGTACTCATCCGTCCGGGCGTGCCGCGGCGCTCGTATGTGAGATGAACCCGAGGGGAAAACAAATCTGAATTTTTTGTACATCTCTTAATTCAGGAAAATTCATAAAGATTCCGAAAAATTCGCTAAAAACTCAGGAAAATTCAGAAGGAAAAAACAGGAAAATTCAGAAAAAATCAGGAAAATTCGCAAAAAAAATAGTAAAATTTTAGTAAAAATTCACAAAAAATCTGCAAAGATTAACGAAAATTCACAAAACACCAAATGTGTTCACCAAAATTCAGAGTTGTTTCCCCCACGTATGAAACCTCGCGGGAGAGACTCCAGGCGTCTAAAGTCCGTCCTTGGGTGGTGTATGACCGGCAGCGTACCTGCTGGCCGGCGGCTACAACGTCCTGGTGGTGGACTGGTCGCCGCTGGCGCGCCTGCCCTGCTACCCGGCCGCCGTGCACAACTCGGCGGTGGCGGCGCGCTGCGTCGGCGGCGTCGCCCGCCTGCTGCGCGACTCGGGCGCGCGCGGCGACGCCTGGACCTGCGTCGGCCACTCGCTGGGCGCGCACGTGTGCGGCATCATGGCGGACACCGTCATGTTCCGCGTGCACAAGATCATCGGGCTGGACCCGGCGCGGCCGCTCATCCGGCCGCAGAACAAGCACCGCCTGGACGCCGGGGACGCGAGCGTGGTGCACGTCATGCACACCAACGCGGGCCACTACGGCGAGCTGGGCGCCATGGGCACGGCCGACTTCTGCGTCAACGGCGGCCGCGCGCAGCCCTTCTGCTCCGCCGCCAAGAGTGAGTCCACCTCGGAGTCCACCCACCCGGCCGGGTGCGAGACGTTAACAACTTTTGAATTTTCAATACACCACGCACCCAGGGGAGAGCCTTGCGTGTACAGATAAAATTTGACCCTTCACAATACGGTATTCCGCTAGAGGAAAATAGGAACCTAAAGAAGAAGAGCATGACAGCCAATTCTGTTTCCTCTCGAAATCTGATTGGTCAACGCTGACGTCACTTTTGGCACCAGCCAATGAGCGCACAGGAGGAAACAGAAGCAGCGGGCGTGATTTTCTTCAAAAGGTTTCGGTTTCAGTTTAGCGGAATACCCTATTGAAAAGTTCACTGTGGAACAAAACATTTAGCCATACACTTCACTTACACGTACTTTTTCTCAGTGTATATAATCGGTAAAAATCAAAAAAATATTGTGAACAAAAAGTTATGAAGAAAAAAATACATGTGGTGTGTGATTTGTAAACCAATTGCAAAGTTGTCTCCTCATCGTTCACTGTCACTCGTCACTGCATTTCGGCCGGCCGTCACTGACGTGTGCTCCGCTCTTGGCGCCCGCAGACCCCAACCTGTGCAGCCACCTGTCGTCCATCTGCTTCCTGGCCGACTCGATCGACGGCCAGGCCCCGATGGCGGCCGAGCCGTGCGGACGGCGCTGCCCGAGCGCGCGCCGCCACCAGAGCGAGCACAAGCAGCGCCTGGGGCTGCCGTCCTCGCTTGGGCAGCACACCCCGGACAGGTGAGAGAGGAGAGGCAGCAGGAGTCCCCCTCGCCTTGGCCGCAGCTCTATCCGCGACCGCATACCGCGACGCCTCGCGACTTTCCCGGCCGCGGAGCCGCGGCTCGGCTCGGCGCGTGTTTGCTCGGAGCGCAGAGCCCTGACCGCACGCCCATGCCCACCCCTCCACCCTCAGTGGGCAGAAAAATCACGCACTGAAGGTTGAAGTTCTTGAACCTCGTTAACGAAGCTCTCTCCAAATTCTGCTTTAAGCTTTCTGAAATGCAAGCGAAGAAAAGTTAGGTCCACAGATTAAATTAACCAAACTTCGTGTAAATTGAATGAGGTCTGACGATATCCTTCAATTTAAGTCCCAGGGGGAGGGGAAATCACTCACAGAAAATGTGTACAATTATCTTTTTGACTTTTGATTTTTAAAATTTTTTGTTTTGATTTTTCTCTTGATTTTTCAAGGAAAATTTCTGTCATTTTTGATACATTTTGATCTTTTTCTCCTATGTTTGATTTTCCCCCTGTTTTATTTCGGTCTCTGTTCATTTTTTCTCGATTTTTTCGGATTTTTTCAGCATCTTTCTTCTTGATTTTATTTTGATTTTTTTAATTTTTACTTTCTATTTTTGAAATGATTTTTTGGGCCGTACAATGATTTTTCGACGCGATCCCCCCTTGTCTGAGTCCATCGAAGTTCAGAAATTGATACACTGAATAAGTTCACGCCTACTTTTGGTCGCCCTCCTCTATCTCCCTGCCCTCGCGCAGCGCGTCCGGCACCTTCTGCGCGTCGAGCGACGCCGAGCCCTACTGCCAGCGGGAGCCCGGCGGCCGCGGCCACCCCCGCTGCTGCCCGCCGCGGCACCAGACCGCGCCGCCCCCGACCCCGACGGCCACGACGGTCACCACGGCGGCCGATGCGGCGGCCGATGCGGCGGCCGATGCGGCGCGGGAGGAGGCGGCCGCCGCCGCGACCACAGCCCTGTCGACCGCAGGGCCGAGCACGGCCAGCACGGTGGGCAGCACCGTGGGCACGGAGGCGGCCACCGCGGCCCCGGCCACCACCACCCAGAGCAGCTTCAAGGTGGGGGCGGCGCTGCCCGCGCTGCCCACCACCACCTCCACCACCACCAGCACGCCCGCGCCGCAGCCAGGCTTCTCTCCAGTCACGTACCCAATGAGAGGTAACCCTCCGTGATGAACCGACCAAACATGTAGCTCTATCGTTTATCCGGGGAAAATAAATCATTAAAAAAATCAGATTGTGCAATGGAAATCTTTTTTTTTTATCCACACACTTGTGGGTGTGGAAGATGTAATTCACACGCATGTATGCTAGCGTGTGCCTGATCGCCCACTCATAGATGATAAAATGACCATGGTGTGCCACTGTACGAATGGTCAATCGCATTATTGGATTTCCAGATAATTAGAGAGAATTGTGCACACCGGAAAAATCATTCCGCAGTCGTAGACAAGGATTGTCTCCCTTCTGTTCCAGCCGACAAGGTCACTCTCCCCGACGAGGCGAGCTCGCCGGGGGGCGACCCTGCCGCTGAGGCCGGCCAGCAGAGCGAGGCCCGGACGACCCCGCTGGCCCCGCTGCCGTCCCTGCCCGTCACGTTCCCGACCCCCGCAGCCCAGGGCCCCGCCGCCCCCGCCGTGGACGACATCCCGGTGGTCATGATGCCGCCGCCGATGCCGCTGCCCGACTGGAAGCCCGTCGTGTTCGTCGACGACAAGCAGGGGCCGGCCGAGAGCGTCCGGCCGCAGGAGCCCGTACTGGTGCCGCTCCTCCCCCAGCCGCGGCCCACCAGCCTGCCCTGGGACATCCCGCTCCCCGCCAACGCCAACGCGCAGGGCGGCGAGGCGCCGGGGAGGTGGACGCCCCCGCAGCCGCAGCCCATCACCCCCCAGCGGTGGACGCCGCCCCCCATCCGGGTGCCGTCAGAGACGGCTGCCCCCGCGGCCACCACGCCCGCCCCCGCCCCCGCCCCCGCCCCCGCCCCCGCCGCCCCCATCAGGTGGCCCACGGCCGTCACCCCCGGAGTCCACATCGTCATGCCGTCCAACGACACATCGCTGTGAGTATAGGCAATAAGCAGACCAGACTAAGGGAAAACTTTTCCACACCCCCTCTCGCCTGTAAACTCCTATGCTGCCCGTGCTTTATAAGAACCGACCTGGTCTCACTGTACCTCCCTGCAGCGGCCGGCCAGGGCCCTCCCTGGTTCGTCACCATAGCTTCTCTCACTGACCAAGTTTACTCGCAGTTACGACGAGCCAGTCACCGAGGAGGGCCCCGTCATCGCCATCTACTCCACGAAGTCCCCCTTGGGCCCACCGCCGCCGCCCAGCCCACTGGTGGTCGTCACGGCCAACTCCGAGGCCCACCACGCCCACCAGCAGCATCAGCGCCAACAGCAGCAGCAGCACCAGCAGCAGCATCAGCAACACAAGCAGCAGCTGCAGCCACAGCACCAGCACGACATCAGAGACAACCTCATCGAGCCCTCCACCGCCTTCACTGAGGTCACGCTGAGTCCTGCTGGTCTTTCGAACACCATTAGCATCGACCAGGTACAAAAGCGCAACTTGTAAACTCAAGAACTGGTTCGTTACAATGATAAAATCAAATTTCAGACAATTTTTAAAATTGTTAACTGTTAATCTCTCTCTGCTTGCCCTGCAGGAGATGATGGCCATGATGGAGATGAGCCCGCCCCCGCCCGATCCCCTGGTGGTGGGCGGCTTCCCGTCGCCCTCGCCGCCGCCGCCGGAGCCCGCCGTGCCAGAGGAGCCGGGGATGATTCCGGCCGCCGGCTCGCCCACGGGCTCCTGGCTGCCGCTGGTCATGATGCCGCCGACGCCCTTCTCGGTGGACTCGTGGGCGCTGCGCTACAAGGACCGGCTGCCGAGGCCCTCGGCCGTGCGCAGGACCAGCTACCGGAAGCGGATCTACGACTGAGTGCGACCAGCCGAGTAGAGCACGACTGCCATGCTGTTACCAAAAATTGACTATTTATTTATGTAATTGAGCCTGTATGTAAATTATTGCGACGTAGTTGTAAGCCTCGGAGTTATTTGAATAGTACCGGGTGTTTCTTTGAATGCGTAACAGTGTTGCGGGATTGCATACTCGCCAGCGCTGCAGGGGCCATAGCGCCTTACGGGCGAATGGGGTAGGCAAACCCGCAACATTGTTACGGATTCAAAGAAACACCCGGTACATGTGTGCCTATAACGACCTTAAAAGTGAAAATAAATTAGTTTGACGAAGAAAATTCCTTTAAACTGGGGAGGGTTTTATCATATAATTTTTTTTTAAAGAAAATAATTTTAAAATTTATAACTTTAGAAAGTCGATGTTTTTCTCCTGAGCATCTCAAACTCATTCGCTCTCTCGACGCCAGGGTCTCTCCGCACGCGACTCGTCCGGACGCAGGCGAGGCGACCCCCGACCGCACCACCATAAGCACCGCGTTAAAGCGCTCGCGGGTACCGGCCCGGCGCGGCCCGGCCTCGCACTGGCGCCCCGCCAACCGGGTCACTGACACTGGCGCTGACCCGCGGGCACTGACCCGACCCGCCCGATACAATAGGGCCTTCCGACTGCAGTCCGGTCGAACCTCCATGGGCAACCCTCCCTTCCTGCCGCAGGGATAGGGGTTGGGGGCTGGCGGGGGACTTTGCGGTCTGTCAGTCTGGCAGTCCGCAGGAGGAAGGAGGGTGAAAGACCTAAGGATGATACGTGTGGGAGTGACGCGAACAGGCTGGCTGGGGAAGTTTGGGTTCGAAAAGGGAGAGTGGGAAAAGTGTTTTTGGTGGAGAGGCGGAGAACGAACAGGCAGCATTAAGCTTGCAGTTGCGCGGGGTAGATCGGCCTCGGCCCTCGGCGCGGCGCTCCGCCACACCCGCGACGGAGGGTCACTTCGAAAAATCAGTGCTCGGCCCCCAAAAAATATAATCAAAAAAATAAATGAAAAATAAAAAAGTGAAAATAAAATTAACAAGAAAGATACAGAAAAATCCGAAAAAAAAACGAGAAAAACAATACGAAATAAAATTGAGAGAAAATAATCAGAAATGGCGTTAAAACATCAAAATTAATCAAAAACGTGTCAGAAATTTATCTTGAAAAGTCAAAACAAAAAATCAACAAAATCAAATGTACAAAAACTCACTGAACACATTTTGTGTGAGTGGTCCGATCCCCTCCCTGCAGCGCGGCGGGAGTGCTGCTCAGCAGAGAGGGCTTACATATTAAAGCTGAGGTTGCCGGGGGCAAAGCTTCGCGACCCCGCGGTACAGCCGAGCTGCCCTGCCGCACACCACCGCACACAGCCGCTCCTGCGCTAACACAGGGCTGTGCACAGGGCTGGGGGATTGTACCGGCCAGGGCGGGGCGTGGTGCGGTGTGGTGTGGCGGGGCGTAGCGGGGCGGGGCGACGCGACGCGACGGTGAGGTGGGTACACAGTCAGCATCCCTGGCGCCTTGCCAGAGAGGCAGTAGAGGAGGGAGAAGTGGGAGAGGCGTGTGTGTGGGGGCACCTGGGACCGGGGCCGGGCCGGGGGGCAGCCCGCCAGCGCAGCGGCAGCGCAGCGGGGCCGAGATGGGGACCGAGAGCGAGTCAGCCCTTTCATTCCGCGACAACTATTGCGCAAAAAGGACGCTGCTTGAGAGAGCAGAGCAGAGCGGGCAGCCAAAGCCATACGCCACTCCCACTCCCTCCGCGAGCAGACACACACGTGTGCGCGAGCACGTGCAACGTGCACCGCGTGAAAGAGCGAGCCTGAGAATGTGCAAAATTTGCAAAAGAGGAATAGTGCGAAAGTGCTCTTTTGCACTACCACTTGATTTTTCACACCGCGCCTTTTGCCCGGTGTTCCCTTCGTGATCAAGTAAAATACGGCATCTCATTTACTTCTTTTATTTTTACCTCTTTTACCGTTTACTTTTTTCCCTTGTTGCAACCCTTCAGCTTCCACGTGCCAAACGGCGTGTAGATAAAGAAGCGCGAGAATGAGAGCCACGCCTCGGGCTGCGTGCGGGAAATAAAGTCTGTGAGGGACTTGATGACTGACTCAGCTCTTCCAGGATCGCTCCGCTGGCTCGAAGAGGAAAACTCCACCCTCGTGCTTGCCCACGCGTGTGTTTTGCCCTGCCCCGCCCCAGTAACACTTATGTCGCGTGGATGCGCCCCTACACAGGGCCCTGCTCGCCCTGCTCGCCGTGCTCCCTCCCGCTTCAGAACCAGGCCACCTGCTCGTGTCCCGAGAGCGGCCCCTTTGTGCTGCAAATACCCGCCTCACTCTCCCTCCGCCCCGCCACGCCCCGCCCCGCCCCGCCACGCCCCGCCTCGCTCGGACCTGGGCCGGCCGGGACCGGGGAGGGGCGGGGCGGGGCGGGCCGGAGCAGAGGGGCCCGACTGTGGTCACTGTGGTGACTGTGGGGTGCGGCGATACGAGGCGCGGCCCGGGGGCTAACAGGGTGGTGAAAGCTGAGGGTGCGGTAGGGCTAGAGGAGGGTGCGTCCTGTACGATATGGGGCTTACATGTAGCCCCGCACCACACGGCACAGACCGCCGCGCCGCCGACGAAGAACGTGCGACGTGAGGCAAGGGCAAGATTGACGTTGTCGCGGAGGGTGTGGGCTGCGGGATGGGGGTGTCTCAGCAGACTGACTCAGAGAAGTGCTCTCCTCGCTCCGTCTCTCTCGCATCTGTGCGGCGCAAACCATGAGTGCGAGAGAGATAGAGCGAGGAGAGGGTTCTCCTGAATCAGTCTACAGCCGGTATGAGCTGGCTCCCGGCTACGTCACGGTGCACACGTGTCCGCTGTGCGCGGTGCTCGCTGGCGCGGGGGGTGCAGAGGAGGGCTGATGTCCTCCCTCCTCTCCCAGCGCCGCCACGGCAGGCTTAGCGATGATTTAATCCGGTGCGCAGAGCAGTGCAAGGCCTGCCAGCCGACTGACTGAAAACATCGCCCTACCTTATTTTGGCTGTTGCACAGCTCCATGAGAGCGACGAGGAGAGAGGAACGAGAGCGATGCTCGTCTGAAGTCAGCTGGTCAGCCTCCTCCTCCCTCTCCGGCCGCTGCAGATGGGAACCCCACGCTGCACCCGCCCCCGCCTGCCTCCAGCAACTTGTCCACCGGGCTGCCTACCCTGGGATTCGCAGGCGCTCCCAAGCGAGTCGAGCAGCAGTGGGACTACCCGTGCCCTCGAGGGAGGAGCCAGGCGCGCGGTAGACGTGTAACGGAAAGGTAAACAGGCGACCAGCGGGTCGAGTCAGTGGAAGAATTCGATAATAAAATTGGGTGAGGAAGGAAAAGCGGGTAGGGGCAGCATAAGCCGGGAGCGGGTTGGGGGAAAGGGTTTGGTTGGTTTGGTGCGGGTGCCCAGGTGAAATGGGCACGGCACCCAACAGTCCGCGGCACCCGCGGCACGGGTCATTGAGGAAGTCACGCCAAGCCGCAGCGTGCCAGTGCGGATCGCGGTGGGGTAGAGTACGGCGGGGCGGGGAGCGGCGGGGTGAGGCGGGGCGGGACCGCGCTAGCCAGAGTTTGATTCATTTCGAAGGGGAATGGGCCCATAGCCTGACCCGTCGCATCTGCCGTCTGATTCCGAAGATCACTCTCGTGTCTCCGTCCTTGTCGTACCTATGGCGGTGCTCTATGATGGGTATGCCAGGGCGCTTAGAGTGCGAAAAGGACAGAGGTGCGAAAGCGATCTTCGGAATCAGACGGCTGGTCCGCCACGCCGCCCCACCCCTCGCCTGAGGGGGTGAGGGGGGGGGACGGGGATGATGGGGAACGGGTCGCCGCGCCCCCAGATGACCGAGGCGCGCCCCGTGCCGGGCCGGCATGGCAGGAGGCGGGCGGGGCCCTCCCCGCGGTCAGCCGGCCGCCCCACCCCGCCCCGCCCCACCCCACCCCACCCCACCCCGCCCTACCCCGCCGCGGAGCGCGCCGGGCCTTGGCACTCGCTTCACTCGGCGGCGTGCTTGCCCAGACGGCGGGCCTCAGCGCGACTCCCCTCCCGTCCCGTCCCGGCAGTCCGTTCTCGCCGCCACCGCCGTCACGCCGCTGCACTCGCGCTGCGCCCCGCAGCCCCGCGCCCTCCTGTCACGGCGTGACTGCGCGCCTCCGCCCCGCGGCGCGGCATCGGCACGCGCTGCCCTCGCGGAGTAGGAGCGTCCTGGACCCCGACCCGTCCCGCACCTCGGACGCCAACGTGGAGCCCACGGGGTTCCCGAAGACGCCCTCCCACAGCCGGAGGCGGGGGGCCTGTCCCCTGTTCTCCCAGCGCCCCGCGCCCTGTCGCGCCGTGCCCCGGCGCTCGCTCAAGGACGAGACCGACGTGCGGATGGTGGCCTTCAGCGGGGCCAAGGGCGCCCGCCTGTGACGGACGGTAGCGCGCGCGCGCACCGCCTCGCACCAGCACCGGTGACCACCGCCCGCCACCTGCACCGGCACAAGAGCCCGCGTCCATCACCCGGTGATATCAGCTGCACCAGCACCGTTGACCACCGCCCGCCACCTGCACCGGCACAAGAGCCCGCGTCCATCACCCGGTGATATCAGCTGCACCAGCACCGGTGACCACCGCCCGCCACCTGCACCGGCACAGGAGCCCGCGTCCATCACCCGGTGATATCAGCTGCACCAGCACCGTTGACCACCGCCCGCCACCTGCACCGGCACAAGAGCCCGCGTCCATCACCCGGTGATATCAGCTGCACCAGCACCGGTGACCACCGCCCGCCACCTGCACCGGCACAGGAGCCCGCGTCCATCACCCGGTGATATCAGCTGCACCAGCACCGTTGACCACCGCCCGCCACCTGCACCGGCACAGGAGCCCGCGTCCATCACCCGCTGATATCAGCTGCACCAGCACCGCGCGCAGCTCGGTGAGTCTGGATCCCGGGCCGGACTATCCCGACCCACGACCCGCCGAGGTGACACGAGTGGAGTCAAACCGCCGCTCGTACCCGGCACGGCGCGACCGCCGGATATGTAAACAGCGAGCGTTGCGTGTGTGGAACGCTCAAGCCCACTTATTTCGTAAGTGAGAGGTTTATTAATGTGGAGTAGCATCGCCAGTGGCAAGGACCCCGCCCGGGGGCGATAAGTGGTGCAATGCTCTGCGGCGGACGGGTCCTCGCCGCCGTCGCGCCAGCCGTCTGATTCCGAAGATCGTTCTCGCGCCTCGTCCTTGTCGCACTTGTGGGGCCCCGCCACCCCAATATGGGCACCACCGTAGGTGCGACAAGGACGGAGGTACGAGGACGATCTTCGGAATCAGCCTGCAGAGCGCCGCCAGGCGGCGCGCTTTGCAGTATGATATGTGTAATAATCCACCGACCATCGAGGTGTATCTCGATTATCGCAGTCGTTTGTCCTCACCATGGCTGCACTGCACACATGGTGACAGCGGGGGGCAGGGGGTAGCGGGAAATCCCCGGTCGGACACACAGAGTGTCGGCGACTCAGCTCTGACGCACAACTAAAGTGGGTCATCACCGACTCGCGGTGGTCCGACGGCTGACTCGGCTTGCTCAGGTGCCCAACCCCAAACATTGAGCGCGCTGGCCGCCCCGCGGTGGGCTAATAACTGCCCATCCACCGAGTTAGAGATGACACTTAAAAAATTCCGTGTATTTTTTTATATTTTTTAAAATTGTGGTACTTGAACCACTCCCCAAATAGTGCTGCGACCAGTGTCGATACCAATGCCACCACGCGGACGGGCTAGGGCGAGCAGGCGTGCTGATGACGCCACCGGCACAGGTTAGTCATCGTCGGCGACTACGGTTCCCCGAAGCATGACCCTCAGTGCGATAGGGATCGAGTACCTTCGCCTCTTAGCCGCACCGGCATAGTGTTCAACCATAGAGCTGCGGAGCTAAGGTTCGAATCTTGCCTTATAAAATTAATTCTTCTGAGGAAAACGACGAAAGCCGCGGGCCGTCATGAGACTCGGCACTTGGGTTCTGGGCTCAATTCCCAGGTAGGTTCTTCCAGTTCTTCCCTGGCTGGCAATGAGAGCGAGTTATCAGGAAGTTCCGTCCCATGCCACGAGGGGTATTCTCCCCTCGTGGGGATATAAGTCCTATAAATCGGGCCCCTTAGTAAACAGCTTTTCCATGACCTGTGCGGGAGCGGGTCCGTGCAAGCCTAACCACGCGTGCGCTTACTCTGCCGCAAAACATCTCTTTTTGCTCTTCTCCCCCTCTATCGTCCTGCCTTGCCTCTAGCTCCCACTGACCGATCATGCGGTCCGGGGGTGACCCAGTCTTTTGGTCTGAACTGAAATGCTACCTACGACTTCAAGGCGCTGTTTAAATAGGGTAGTACGGCGGGCCTGACAGGCCACCAGCCTTAGGCTGGGACTCTTCGGAGAGGACGTCTCGTGCCCGTAGGGTGGCGGTCGCCTGGAACACACCGGATCCCATCAGAACTCCGAAGTTAAGTAGGCAGGGCTCGCAGGCTGCAAGTCAGGTAGGGTCCTCCCAATTTTTCAAACTTTATTTTCATTTTTTTCTCTATTTTTTTTTATTTTTTAAAATTGAATGAATTTGATGTGTCGTCCAATTTTTTCGGTACGTGCTCCGGCCTGGTCTCTATGGTATAATACTCCTCCAATTTACCCGTCTAAACAAGGTCGGACAAAATCCTGGTCGGTCAGCGCTTTTTCCGATTTTGGAGAAATCACCAGGTCGGACAGTTTATATACACCCCAGTGCACCTCAACTGGTCCACCAGAAGAAATTTTTTTATAATGCCAGCTTTTGAAAGGTTGTTTGCCAGGCTTAAAAATGACAGAAAAAGTGTATATTTCTTGAAAAAATTTTGGAGTTGAAACTTTGCGAAGTTGCGGGTCGATCCCAATTGCAATGTAATATCCTGTTCTGTGACTCTGAGCCCAGACATGCTTTTCTGCTTCCCGGCGGCACAGGTCATCAGCGTCTGGTACGATTTCGATATCGTTTACTGGCGCAAGAACACGCCGTAGAACAACCCTCCGGGCCGTGCCTCGACACCCCACCCCCACTCCGCCCCACCCCGCCCGCCTGGCGCTGCGCCAGAGCATTGACTGACTATCGGCATTGTCTGTGATGGGCGAGCGGACCCGTTGCGTAACTACCTTACATCAAGGGGTGGCTAGTTAGGGATCGGGCACCGGTAGGACAACCCCCCAGCCCCGGGCGTCGGGCGTCCCGGTCCGCACCAGTAGGCCAGTGCTGGCAGATAAGTGGGCACAAGGAACCTCGAATACACCTCTGTGAGGCAAAAACGGACTTCTCCGATCGCCTATTGGGAAAACAGTAGTCTTAATTCTGGAGAGTTTGCCCAATACGCAGGCGGAGATACTTGTCTGCCACACAAAAATAACTTTGTGTATTTTTATTTATTTATTTAAATCCTACTTATTTGATAACACTGCAGCAGGACATTGTCAGAGCTGCGTTTGTGAAAGGGAGGGGAGAGATGCTTAGAAAGAAATAGTAATTACCAAGCTGCTCCAAGTTGGTCGCTGCTGATCTGGTGTGCCCTTGTTCGCCCGACAGCCCCGACGTTCTCATCTTTTCTTCACTCCACACAGGGGGGTGGTCGGTGCGATGCGGCGCGAAGCCCCGCGGGGGGCGCGGCACAGACAGGCCTGGCCGCACGGGGGCCCCCTGGCATGCCAAGGCGGCCGGGGCACTGGGGGCCAAGGTCTGAAAAAAGAAGTGACAAATAATGAAAGAAAATCCGTAATTGGCAGCCCTGATTGCCTCATTGCTCCTCCTCCTCGTGCCACGGCCCTTATTGCGCGGCCTGTCAGGCTGGTAAGGTGAAACCATGGGGTGACATCGGCGGCCTAGGGTAGGGGGGCTGTGGGGGAGTTAAAGCACAGCAAAGGTAGGGGCCAATGACGCAACCATCAACGCACACGGTAGGGCGAGGGTGAAGGTCACCGAGCACTGCAGGATGATTCCGAGGATCGCTCTCGAACCTCCGTCCTTGTCGCACTCATGGGGCCCCGCCATCCCCAACATGCGGCACCGCCATAGGTGCTACAAGGACGGAGGTACGAGAGCGATCTTCGGAATCAGCCTGAAGGTCGGATCAGACGAATGCAAGGACGAATGAGAAAAGGCAAGGGGGTGCCGGCTGCCGGGCCGGATGTCTAAGAGAACATGTAACACTATGCGGGTCCTCCCACCTCCCATCCGCTTCAGCCATCAGGCGCCGTGGACCCTTTGGGTAGGCAGACCCGCAGCACTGATGTACTCGAGGGTGGGGGTCACCTCAAAAAATCATTGTACGGCACGCAAAAAAAAAAAAAAATCAAATAATTTTTTAAAAAGGCCAGGAAGAAAGATTCAGAAGAATCTGAAAAATCGAGACAAAATAAACAGAAAACCCACACATAAAATTGAAAAAAAAAAACCCTCAGATATGAGGGTAAAAAAAATTATTTTGCAAACACTGACAAAAATTTTCCTTGAAAAATAAAAATAAAAATCAATACAAAATAATAAAAAATACAAAATATAAACAAAATCACTGTACACATTTTTTATGGGTGATCCCCCCTCGGATACGTCTTCTCTGCAACATATGCCAAACCGCTCCGCGCCGCGGGGTAGTCTGGCCCGGTGCGGTGCTCGGGTGGGTCCCGTGGGTATAGTGTGCTGTATGCTGTGTTCTGTCCTGTCACCCGGGGGTGATTAATTATTGTTCAATGACCGTTCGGCGCGCAGCCCGCGGCTATCAGGTTTCTGCGGCGTGGCGTGGCATACAACCGCACCAAGGTTAGGGCACAGTGGGCTGCTAGGGCACCGTGGGTTAGGGTCGCACGCGGCACGAGGTCCTCCCAGCCGATGAGGAGGCGGCGGGGCGGGGTGGGGCGGCCAGTTCCCGAGCCCCCTCCCCCTAAACACTCACCAGCCGACCGGGCGGGAGGGCAGGGAAAAAAATGTGCGCTATTGGTCCGAGGTCCGAGAGGTCGTAAATTAATCCTGCAGGAGACACTTTGGCCGGCGCGGCGCGACCAGGCCGGCCTCGGCCTCGGAGTGAGGCCCACCGTGACCCCTCCCCAGGCCTCCAGCCGCGATAAGCCTCAAGGGCGCAGCCAGCAGACCGTGCGGAGCGGCGCGCAGCGCGCAGCGGCCGTCCGCAGTTTAGGCGCAGTGGACACCTAAACGTGTCGCATGGTCGGTTTAACTCGATCAATTGCATTGCATCGGGTGGCAGACCGACGGTCGACGTCAGCGCATAGGCGCAACGACATCCATCGTGCGCTTATATTGCAGTCATCGACCGATTACGATGAGTTTCGAGGTAACAACAGGCCTATCTCGAGCCATAGGGCGCGAGGGGGGGGGGATGCCTCATCGGCTGAGGAAGGGGGAGAGGTAAAAGGAAAGGGCGGCACTGACCGGACGCATCTAAAACGGGATCACACCGCAGCGGGGCGGGGCGGGGTGTGGCGGGGCGGCGCGGGGCGGCGCGGGGCGGTGCGGGGCGGCGCCACATGGACGGTAGGGAGGCGGGGGTGAACGCACCACGCTCCCTGCAGGAGAGGACGGGGGGGGGGGGGATGACTGGCCAGGCGGAGGGAGAGTGGTGAAGGGGGAACGAATTGACCCATTCATTCTCAGCCGGGTCGGGTCGGGTTCAGCCCGGCGGGCTGCGGGCGGCAGGGTCACGCAATGGGGAGGCATAGGCCTCCGCCTCCGGGCCGGGGCCGGGCCCCTCCCTCTCCACTAAACAGCTGGCCGAGGAGGAAGCACTGGGGCTGCAATAGGATCCCGCCGCGCAGGGCAGGGAGTCCCGGCGTCCCGGCCCGGCCCGGCCCGGCCCACGCCCGCAGGGCCTGCAGCGCGGGGGGGATCTGCAATGGGCCGCCTGGCGACGCTGTGCGAGAGAGACAGAGAGGGACCGGCCACGGCCGGTAGTGCCAACCTTAGCGCATCAAAACACAGCGCCGTCACTCACTACCCTCGCCACCGACAAGAGGTCGCCGGGCCCGCTTCTCTCTCCTGCGTATCGATAGCGCAGTGGATAAAGTCGAAGCATCCGGTGCAGATGACCGGGGTTCGATACCAGGCGGAAACAATTTTAAGTCTATCTTTGCCTTGTTTCCAGATGGCAATGTTGGCAGCGCTGGAATTGGCATGTCCTACTCCTAAAAGTAGGCAACCAAGCAGCACTCTCAGCACGTCAGACTATAGCACTGTGTTCCCCCCCGCGGCCTGCAGCTGGGCTCGTATCCCTACCCGTGACTCATTCCGAATCGATACCTCGATGCGGGGGCGGCGAGCTCAGCCGCAGCGTGGCATAAGGCAGCCCTTCGCCCCGCCCCGCCCCGCCCCGCCCGGCACAGCCCTGCCCTGGTGCTGTCTCTTGGTGCGGAAGCCACGTTGACGTCAGCCTTCTGCCGGAGACTATAGCCTGCGCCCCTCTCCTACCCGCCCTACGCTAGAGACTAGAGAGGAGAGGGGTTGTCTGCCCTCCAGGCCGATGACGTCTCTCCAGCCCGACCGCACCGCCTGCTTTGGTACAATGGACGACCTTGCGTACCCCCCCCCCCCTTGCCACCCGCACCCCCTACCCTCCTCGCACTCGCCTCACAGGGCCTAACCGCGTCCCCGTGCTAACCGAGTGGAAGGGAGAGGAGAGAGAGATAGGGAGCCGGAGAGCAAAGAGAGAGAAAGGGAGAGAGAGAGAGAGAGAGAGAGAGAGAGAGAGAAAGGGAGAGAGAGAGAGAGAGAGAGAAAGGGAGAGAGAGAGAGAGAGAGAGAGAGAGAGAGAGAGAGAGAGAGAGAGAGAGAGAGAGAAAGGGAGCGTCCGAGGGGCGTGAGCTGCTCGCCGGTTTGGTAGCAGCTTACAGCTCACTGAGCCAACACCATCACGGGACGGGACGGGACGAGAGCGCTTCAACGATCCCTGCTCCTCCTCGCCCCCCTGCCCCCCTCCTCCCTCCTCGTCTTCAGCCCCTGATGTCACCTGCCCCCCATCCCAGCCCCCCGGGGAGAGGGGCCGCGGCGGCGGGCTGGGCTGGGCGCTTCTCTATAGAGCACGGGCTTGCAGTGATGGGAAGTTTTCAAGGCCACTCCCGAGCCCACGCCCTCCCCCCGTAACGCCCCCCGCCCCCCGCACCCCCTCCCCTCCTCACCACCCCCTCCCCCTCCCCTCCTCACCACCCCCTCCCCCTCCCGCCGACGGCCACACCATCCACCACTCTATCAGCCCTCCACCACCCTTTCATGTCATCTGTCGGCCCAAAATACACTCCAGCGATGAGAACAAACAGCGGGAGAAAAGCAAAGGGGGGGAGAGCATCAGGGGGAGGTGGGGGGAGGGACTGTCAGAGGGGGCCCGCATGGAGGCGTCATACGCTTCATGGAAAGGGGGTGGTGGGCGGGGAGGGGCGGGGCAGTACCGTGGGCGTTTCCACATGACAATGGGCTTTGCAACACTTTGACGCCATTCAATATCGTGTTTGCAATTCTTGAAAATAAGTTTTTCTCGGAAACGTCAGGAAAATATGGTTCTTCGAAGGCGCATGCCGCGGCATGTTTGCCTCGTGATCACTTGCTGGGGCGTAGTTTGAGAAAAAAAAAACGTTTCGGCTCTGAAATGAGGTTGTTAAATGTTGCAAATGTACCTTCCGTACCTGCGAAACTTTCACTTTCAGGGTGGCCCCACACTCAGCAGTCCCCTTTTGAAATATGCCAGACTTTTGACTCTCTGCAGTGCCTGGTTTTGTCAATTTCTTTATATCTCACACCCGGCCTCTTGTCTTACCAGCCCAGCCAATCAGGCCAGCCAGGCCGGCCAGGCCAGCACGGCCAGCTACTGCTACGGTTCGTGCGCTGATTGTGGGGCCACCCTAAGTTTCAATCCTGTACCATTCTAACAGTGGATGAACTGGTGAGAAAGACATGGGGCAGAAGTCTGCGCTGGCATGGCTTGCACGTAGACTGGAAAAAACCATGGCTGCATCTCGTATTGCGGCTGGTATTGGCCACCGGGAAACCGGGAAACACGCGCTGCTGAGCTTCGTTGGTGCGGTAGGGAGAGAGGGAGAGGGAGGGAGGGAGGGAGGGAGGGAGGGAGGGAGAGAGAGAGAGAGAGAGAGAGAGAGAGAGAGAGAGAGAGAGAGAGAGAGAGAGGCAGACACTCGTTTCGGCCCGTCCAGCGCGCGCGTTCGGCCCGCCTCGGTTTACTTCGGCCCCGGCGCTCGGCGCTTAGCACCGGAAGAGGGGGGGGGGTGCGGGAATAGAGAAGGGGCGAGTGAAGGGGGAGAGCGGCGCTCGCCCGGCAGTCAGTGCGTCCAGGGGGTTGTACCGGAGCGGAGCGGAGCGTCGGTCCCGCCCTTCAGAAGCCCCGGCGCTGCGCTGCGGTAGCCCAGGCAGGGCCCAGGCAGGGCCCAGGCAGGGCCCAGGCAGGCCTGCACAGCACAGCCAGGGGCGGGACGGGGGACGGGGCAGGGAGGGCAGGGCATCGCGCCACGCCACGCCACGCCGCAGAGGCGAGGGCCAGTGCCGGGGCCCCCGGGGCCCGCGCCGCAAGCACGTCTCCATCGTGGACCGTGGAGCCGTGGCTGAGGGTCCACCCGAGCCACAGCGATGGAGGTGAGGCGGGATCTACTATACAAGTGACCGGCGCGTACGCAATTTAATGCCAAGTGTGTGCATGTCACACTTTTGTCAGAGTGCGTATTCCGATTCATGCATGTGCCCCCAGCCCCACCCCACCCCCACCCCATGTGAAATGCTTAAGTAAATCCCTGCTAAAGTGTACGAAGTAAAATTTAGACATCTGTACATGTACGACGCTCTCACATTTAGATTTTCAGTGTACCGCCGGCACTGAAGATCCTCCAGGTCCGGGTCCGGGACTCCGAGGTGGGCGACGCCAGAAAGGAGGACAGAAATCAAACACCCAATTAAGATGAACTACGCTATTGCCACCAATAGGACTAGGTCTAGAAGGCTGAGATGTACTCTTTTGTTTGTTGGAAACAAAGTTTGGCGGTGGATGGGGTGGGAGGCAGAGAGAGCGTCGATCAACAGGGTGAACGTCCCCTTGGCGTGAGGATAGCTGCTCTGGCGCCGCGTGCGAGGGAAGGGGGGGGCGAGGCCGAGGGTGAGGGGGGAGCGAGGAAGAGCAGCAGGAGGGGGAGGAGGAGGGAGAAGACGAGGGGGAGCAGGATGGGGAAGAGGGCGCGGGTGCGCTGTGACCCGCGCTGACCACGTGTCTGTGTTTGCAGGCCCACTGATGTCCCGCTCCGAGGCCGGCGGCGGCGGCGGCGGCCGGGGCTCCCTGGCCGGCACCCTGGCCGGCACCCTGGGCGGCGTGCACGTGCACGTGTCCGGGGACAGCCTCAAGAGCCTCAAGAACATCAAGACATGGCTGAGCCGGAACATGCTGCTGCTGGCCACCCTGGTCGGCGTGGCCTTCGGCGTCCTGCTCGGTGAGTAAAGCGGCTGACACTTCAGCCTCCCGAGAAATGGAGACCAAGGGCCATAATAAGGGCTCGGCTCGGCTCGGCTCCGGCCCGGCTCGACTCGGCTCGACTTTCAGCCCTGAAGGGCTTAGAGAGGGAGGGGGTTTGCTTTCAGTGTGAGCGGAAGCCTGGCCCCCTTCAGAAGGTCAAACGACGCCGTCTGCTTGCACAGTGCAGTGCAGCGCGAGTAGGGAGGAGAGACGAGAGAGGCGAGAGGAGTGGGGGCTGAAGGGAGGGACACTCACTCAGGCTCTTTGCGGGCTTCACGAATCGATTGCTCTCAGCAACGACAGTTCAGTGCGAGTCAAAGGAAGTCCTTGCGGAGCTGGCCGCGCCTGGCCCGCCGCACCCGGCCCGCGGCCCGTCTCGAACCGAAATACAAACGGGATGGGAATAATGGGGATTACGAGGACCGCGGGGAGGAACTTAAGGCATTGCTAGAGGGACGGAACGCTCCGTCCGAGACAAAGAGAATGCGGCCTCGATCAGCTGGTGCGAACCAGTGCATTCTGAGATTTACGAAAATCCCAGTTGGGTTCGAATCTCAGACCAGCAGTTGCTGAGCAGTTCAGGTCGAATTGTTTCTCGGATATTACTTGACACTTTTTCGTCGGATATTTTCTAGGCCTCAAAAGATAAGGCTAGACATATTTTCGGTGCGAGTACATTAATTCAATTGACACGTATTTGGTGACTTCACCCGCCCGTATGAAATGCTGCGAGAAAGTGTTAAATAACATCGATATGTCTCTCCGAGAAACGAATTCGACGAAACAGTACCTATTTCAACTTACCTTAGAACAAACTTCGCTACAGGCCGACTCGCTGAGCGAGCCATAAGCCAAGCTTGAAGATGGGCAGCTGCTTGGCTGCTCCTGCTCCAAACAAACTTCAAATCCGAAGAAGACAACACCTAACACATACAAAAAGCATGTGAATCGCTTTTATTGAGAGATAAATTAAGTTGTGTTAACCTGAACCGATGTGAACAGAGAATCAGACGAAAATAAAATAGATTTAAGCGAAATAAACTGAAGGTCCAGTCACGCAAACAGACGTCCATAACCTAAAACAAACGTCGTTTATTTACTGGTATCACCAGTATCACGAAGGTGCTGTAAAGTTAGATTGAAGAAAATCGTTCCTCGAAGCAATTTAATACAAAAATCAAGCTCCAGTGTGGAGACGAGAATTGTTTATTGAATAAAATTGAGTAAACAGCGGTTTTAAGTCCGAGCCTTGCCGATTCGCGGCTCTGAGCACCTCAGACAGAGGGGTATGATATCGAATTCACCGCACAGCAGTTTAAGGCTACATAAAGTTAAGGAGATTAACAGTTAACAGTTAACAATTAAAAGTTAACAGTTCCCGCAACTGCGTATTTCTGAGTCGTGTACACTATTTATGGACTCTATCTTAAGAAAAATACTTTTATTTTTTAACAACGACTGAAGCCAAAAAGCTAAAAGTGACCAAAACTGCCAGAGGAGGGAGGTTGTGGGGTGGGGTTAGGGGACGGCGGGGAAGGGGCGGGTACGGGTTATACGGGCGACTTCGGCCTCGGCGCGCTCTGTCGCTGTTAAAAAACAAAACTATTTTCCTATTTTCCTTAAGATGGAGTCTAAAAATAGTGTACACGACTCAGAAATACGCAGTTGCGGGAACTGTTAACTGTTGATTGTTAACTGTTAACTGTTAATCTCCTTAACTTTATGTAGCCTAACATGGACACTAAACTTAGCTTTAACACATGACGAAGTGTGGTAATGAGACGTTTTTGTAAATAAATAGTTTCTCTAAAACAATCAAATCACGCACCTACTCACCTCGTAACGATGCGTCGCACCTTGTCCCACTAAGACAGACTCGCCGGCAACCAGAAGCACTATTGCCAACCTCAAAACGCAGAAACGTAACAATTTGTGCCCCCCCCCAAATATGATAAAAATATTTTGCCGTGCTTATTGCCTTTATTCCAGCCTTTGAGAGAGCCTGATTTAAGATATATGGGTCAATCTAGTTCGCTGAGGGCCCCTCATACCTCCCCACACCCCTCCGCCAGCCCCCACCACCTACCACCTGCTAGGAGGGAATGCCAAATGCCACTTTTGGCTCGCTTCGGGCAAAGGGCATAGGCAATGGTTTCTGATCATTTCTAGATGTCCGCCAAAACACATTTTTTTTTTGGAGTTCAACACTCCCTTATGCTAAATTTCACAAGTGCTGGTGCTGAACCCCCAAAAAGTTATTTTGGTGACCATGTAGAAATGCTTTTTTCGAGGTCCTGATCATTTATAGATGGTCGCCAAAAAACAAAATTTTGGGTCCCTAAGTGCGGCTCTAATGAAAATAAAATAGCACAATAGCCTATGACTCCCAAACCATTAGAGAGACCAAAAAGTTCTTTGGTATGCATTAGAAAGAGGCAATCTAAGAAACAATTTTTTTTTTTTTTTTTTTTTTTTTTTTTTTGAAAAATCTCGATACCATATTTTAGATTTTAAATCTAAAAGAAAAGTTTCCAAATTTAAAAAAATTGTTAAAAAATATTTAAAATCTTATTTTTCTTCTTCTTGAACTCTACCCTCTAACGGTGCCCCCACAATGAACTCATCGGGAGGTGAGGTAACGAAATTTTGGGTACCAGGAATTTAATTCCTGCCTCCCACAGCGCTTGTGCTCTCCGGGTAGGCCGATACCTTCACACGAGTGCCTGGCGGGTTTGCCTATCCAGTTTGTCGCAGGCGCTCCGCCTCGGTAAAAGCTGCCATCGCAGGGGCGCCATAAAGATGACCTGTGCAAATTTTGAAGCCTTTCGGACCAACCTTTCCCCTATTAAAAATTTGCCCAAAGTCAAAATTAATCAAAAGGTCGGAAAACCCATTTTGCCCATATCTCTGGAACCGTTTGACCCAGGAGGCTAAAATTTTGGCTCAAAACGTTATTAGTGATTAGAAACGTGCCCTCAATTTGTGGTTCAAATCGGTGACTATGATGTCAATTCACCTACCCTTTCGTATGGAATTACTCTCCTCTATTCAAATGAAATTGGCTTTACTCAGTATCTTAAACGCGAGCTCTCGCCGTGGTCCAGCAGAAAGCTTTGCGACGCTCGTTGCGACGTTGCCACGCACGTCCAATTTCGCCGCTGGGTCACACCTTCTATTTTTGCCGAGGCGGAGCTCCCGCTCCCGAACCGTCCTGTTGAGGATCCACAACACATAGACTCATGATCTACTGAGCGACCGCGTCTCCACCTCCAAACCCTCCACCCTCAACAGCCCACCGTAATAACAATCGCCCCGCTCTCCTATTCCACCGCGACGAAGGCATGTAAAAAGGAATAGGCTGTACAGCAACCAACATGCTCGTATGCGCGTGACCCGTGGTAGGTCAGGGCGGGCAGGGCGGGCCAGGGCAGCGGGCGGGCGCCCCCAGGAGAGGTCATTACTGACGTTTGCCTTCCACTTGCCCCGCCCCGAGCGCGGAGCGGAGAGGTCATCCCTTCGTAATAAGGCCGGGCTTCGCCGACGTGGCGGGTGGGGGGTGGGGGTGGGAGCAGAGTGCAGGGGTGGGCGGTTCCGTCCGATGGGGGAGGCACTCCTACAAATCATTCCGCTAAAACGAAAATCAAGAGGAAAGATACAGAAAAATCCGGAAGTCGAGAACAAACAAAAAGACGAAGAAAAATAAATAGAAAATAGTCAGAAATAGGGGAGGAAAGGTCAAAATATATTAATAAGTGACTAAAAGCTTCCTCGAAAAATCGAAAGAAAAATCAAAACAAACAATCAAAAATAAAAATAAAAGTTTCCAGAATTTATTGTATACATTTTGTATGAGTGATCCCTCCCCCTCCCCCTCCCACCCCTCTATTCTCACGTCACCTCCCCTCATGTCACCTCCCTTCACGTCCACCTCCCGTCACGTCACCTCCCGTCACGTCACCTCCCATCACGTCACCTCCCGTCACGCGTCACACTCTGAGCGCATGAGGAAGAAGGAGACACTTGCGCGGTGCGACGGCGGCACGGCGCGACTCGCCGCGGAAATCAATACGCTTCTCTGTTGTCGCCAGGCTTAGGCTACGCCGCGCCGGAGCTCAGGCTGCGGGGCCGCGGGGTGTGCTTTGATCCCGTCATCATCCCGGGGAGGAGTTTGTTGACGGGGCTGGCGGAGGCGAATAACGCTCCCGGATGGCTCCGACCCTGCCGCCGCCAGCCCCGCAAGCCTGCGCAAGCGCTGCCCCCAGCCGTCTGATCTGATTCAGAAGATCGCACTCGCGATTCCCGTCCTTTTCGCACACACACATGGGGCCGCGCAGCCGTCCCCAACATAGGGCATCACCATACGTGCGACAAGGACGGGGGTGGGACTCCTCCAGCGGTTGGAGGGTGTTAAGGAGGGGCTCCTCGAGGGGTTGGGATCCGGACGGGCTCTCGCATGTTATGGGCGAGCGGACGCCGCCCCGCCGGGGCACATCGTGGGTCGTTCACCATACGCTGGGGAGAGGGGTAGGGCAGGGGCGCGGCGGCGCCTGAACAAACAAAAACAAAATGGATACACTCGGGCCACGAGCCATGGCGCGTCGGAGGCGCTCGTTTCGCGGTGAAGATGCTATTTTTTGTGAGTGAGTGAGTGAGAGAGAGAGAGAGAGAGAGTGAGTGAGTGTGGGTGTGTGTGTTTCCGAGAGAAAGCAAAAGCGTGCTTTGTTGGCAGCGGTCTTGTGACTGCGGTATATACCCGCAGGCTGCCGGAAAACAGAGTGAATGGGATGTGTGACACTGAATCGCGGAAAGAATGTTCACAAAATGAGAGACTGCGGAGACTGCCAAGCATCTAAGTAGAGACAGCTCGCGGACGCAACGTTCGACTTCCACGAAGCCTATACGCTCGTACGTGTGTCCGCTCAAAACCAAACGGACAGTCTGGCCTGGCGTCCTGGCGTCAACAACGGCGGGTGGCAGGGCGGGCGCGCACACTAGTCCTCTCCTCCGTGACCTACAATGTACCTGGTGTGCCCTGCCAAGTCCCCCGGCCGCCTGAGGCCCGGGGCGCAAACACGCGGTACGCGCTCATGGCTATGCATCGAAAATAGACGCATGCATCTTCTGTGAGTGCCTCCCTCGTTCTATCGGTGACGTCTCATCCATCAGAGGCTTTCGCTCGCTACGTCGCACACCGCAGCCCCAAACCGGGGTCCACAATTTTTAATGAAGGTTGAGGATGAGGTAGTCGAAGGGATGATGAAAACACTGTGAGGGCGGGGCGCGGTATAGGCCCGGGAGGCTGTGGTGCCATCCGTCATCCGCGGCGAGGGAGCCGCGCCAAGCGACCCCGCAGCCGCCCATGCAGCCGTCTGATTCCGAACATCGCGCTCGCGCCTCCGTCCTTTTCGCACTGATAGGGCACTGCCATCCCCCCACATAGGCACCGCCGTAGGTGCGAGAGGGACGGAGGTACGAGAGCGATCTTCGGCATCCCCCGACAGAGCGGGGTGCTTGCACAGCTAGGCGCAGAGCGGGGGCGGAGTGGGGAGTAGAGCGGGGCGTGCAGCGTGCAGAGCGGGACGCAGTCCCATGTGGACGGAGCCCGCTGCGCCTTCATTAGTGCGCAAAACGGCGCGTGAAAACGGAGACGAGGAGGAGAGCATCAGAGGGGAGGATGAGGAGGAGGCGGAGACAGCCCCATCTCATTCGCCATGCGTGCGCGCGGGCCCCGGCGCGGCCCGGGCACAGGGGACACTGTGCGAGGGAGACGTGAGTGCAACCACGATCAAGTCGTGCGGTGCCAACCTGCCAACCTCTCTACATGCGGAGCGGAGATTGCGAAAATCGAAAATAGACTCATGGGGATTCCAACCCGCAGGAGCAGGTCCACAAGCGGGATCTCGCGGGCGCATTCTCCGTCTCTCTCGCACGGGTCTCTAAGCACTTCGTATGAGTCGATCCCCCCCCCCCTCATCTCCCGCCGCGCCCCCCCGGCCCCCCTGCCGGCCCTGGCTGCGCGTGGTGCGTCCCTCTCTCAACTCATCCCCTCTCTATGCATATCGCCCCCTCGCTCGCCTCTCTCTCTCTCTCTCTCTCTCTCTCTCTCTCTCTCTCTCTCTCTCTCTCTCTCTCTCTCTCTCTCTCTCCTCCTCTCATTCACCTCGTCAGCTGGGACGGGACGGGTAGTCCTGCCCCAAGCAAGCCGAGCTGGGCGCAGCGCTGGTCGATAGCAGTCCCCGTGGCAGGGGTGGAGAGGGGAGGGGGGGGGGGGAGTCGCGCAGGAAGTAGGAGGTAGCCGCCCCTGCACCGCCACGCTCCGCCACGCTCCGCCACGCCCCGACATGCTCCTCCACGCCCCGACATGTTCCGCCACGCGCCGCCACTCCCCGACATGCTCCGCCACGCGCCGCCACGCCCCGATATCCTCCGCCACGCCCCGACATGCGCCGCCACGCTCCGCCACGCCCCGTCATGCTCCGCCACGCTCCGCCACCCTCCGCCACGCCCCGACATGCTCCGCCACGCCCAGCCACGCAGGCCTGATATCAGCACAGATGGCCCACTTCGAAAAGTCATTGTCCGGGTAGGGGGAAAAAAGTCAATTTTGCTGTCAAAAAAGTCTGCACAGTTTTAAAAAGTCTTAACAAAATAAAACAGTTAAAACAAGATATAAAAAATAGAAAAAAGGAAAAAAAGGGTATTTTTTTCTTCAAAATGTTTTCCTTTTATATGTTGTTATATACTTATAACAAAACTAAGTTTTAAAACTGCTATCTTATTTACTACACGCAGAAAAATAAAAGTAACTAAAACTCAAATGAAAAATTTCGTACAAATTCATAAAGAAGTCAAAACAATTCAGAAAGAAAACGTCAAAAAAAAAATGACATGAACCGTGTTTCGAAAAGACCGAAACCACTCATGCACAATTATTCCAGTTAATCCAATTCCAGTCATAGTTCTGCTTCTCGACAATAGCCCATGGGAAAAGCCCAGGCTAGGGCTTGACGAGGTTCGGGCCGCAGGCCATTCACCCCTTTGCTGAGGACTGAGCGAACTTGACTTCTCTGCATGCGGAGTGGAGCCTGATTTTTTCTGTCGTGTCGCAGGACTGGTACTCCGGCCGCTGCAGCTCCACGAGGACTGGGTGCTGCTGCTCTCCTACCCGGGTGAGCTCTTCATGCGCCTGCTCAAGCTCATGATCCTCCCGCTGGTCATCGCCTCACTCATCGCAGGTCTGTAGCCTGATTCAGAAGATCGCTCTCCTCGCACTGTCTGTCTCGCACTCATGGGGTGCGCCGTACAAGTCTCCTGCACCTACGTGGCGCAGCCCATGAGTGCGAGAGAGACAGAGCGAGTCTGCTGGCCGCCTCGCGCGCGCCCCGCACCCTCCGCATCGCCGCTGACTCCCCTCTCTGCTGCAGGAACGTCCCGGATGAACGCGCGCATCAACGGCCGCATCGCCGTCCGCATGCTCGTGTACTTCGCGACCACGTCGCTGCTCAACGCCATTCTGGGCATCGCCCTGGTGCTCGCCATCCACCCGGGCGACCCGCTGCGCTCCTGGGACCAGAACGGCATGCCGCCGCCCGACCCGCGCGACGGCCGCGACCGCGCCCAGGTCATGGACGGCCTGCTCGACCTCGGCAGGTGAGACCGCGGACGAGGGACAGTAACTACATGTTCATGCTCACCACGCCCAAAGCATAGCGGGGGATGAAGGTCGCGAAACCCACGACTGGTCCTCAGAGATTAATTCGCTTTCTTATTCGTGTGGCTGTGCTCGGGCTCCTTATCTAATTCTGCATACTGCACCGCAAGCCACGCGTGTGGCCGTGTTGCCTACCCAGCCGGCGCCATGAGGCGCGGGCCGGGCACAAGCCGCTCTCGGCAGTGTGAATATAAGCACTCTATTCCTCGCACGCGAGCGGCTTGAGGAGAGTGAGTGACACGTGACGCCGTCGTGACGCGTTACAAGTCCATCGACTGTGTCGTGTCACTTCACTCCGCTCCTCCCTCCCGTGGCTCGTGTCCATTACTAGTGGACCAGGCCAGACCAGACCAGTCTCGGCTATTTTTGCCTCTCGCGGCTGACGTCCCCCGCTGGCCGGGCCGGACTGTACCGCATGTGTGTTCGTAACGCACTGTACGGCTCTGATAGCAGCCGCCCCGCCCCGCGCCGCCCCGCGCCGCCCCGTGCCGCCCCGCGCCGCCCCGCGCCGCCCCGCGACGGGACAGCCACATGTGACCATCTGCCGAGGGGGAAACGACTGTCAATTTTCGTGTCAGCCGGGGATTCCAGATTACCCCGGATTACCTATGATTACCTCTAGAGTGTCCTCCGGATAACGGTGCTTTTTTCCTCGGATTACCCCGGATTTCCCTCAAATCTCCCCGGATTACACCGGAATACTTCGAATAATTTCCCCGGATTACACCCTGCCAAATTACCTAACGGCTGTCAGCCGGATTACCATAGTCGTTTCCCCCTCGCCATCTGCCGAAGGGGAAACGACTGGTTAATTTTGAGTCAGCCGGATTACGGATTGGATTACCCCGAATCACCCCGGATTACCCCGCATTATTCGAAAATTTCAAAATAGGTTCATGGATTACGCTGGATTACTGACGGATCACCCTGAATTACCCCGGATTACCTCCGGACTATTACAAATTTTTTGGAAATCCGGATGAAGGATTTTTACTCCGATGTCAGCCGGATTACCCGAGTCGTTTCCCCCTCGCCATCTGCCGACCCACCCCCTGCCCACTGCTTATAACAAACGTCTTTTTGCAGAAACCTCTTCGCAGACAACCTTTTCCAAGCAGCATTCCAACAGGTAAATTGCCAGTACCAAGAAAGTAAGCAAAAACAAACAAAAAATTGAAATGTGCGGCTATCAGTCACGGCTTTTTAGACATCCCTCTGTATGTAGAAATAATGGCTGCAACGGCATCAACCAACATTTAAGCAGATGATAAATTTAACGAGAAAAAGCTGAAAAGGAACTAAATGAAATAACTTTTCCAAGCGTATTAGATAGCATGAATTCTCAGACAATTATATTTTCTGCGGGTGGTGTCGTGTATTCCTAAAGTTACCTACCTAGATTTATCTCCCTTCCCCGCCTTTTGAAACCTCGCAGCGCCCGCACCTCGTGCTCGTCGAGCACCAGGAGGCCACGTATCCCGCCCCGCCCCGCCTCGCCCCGCCCCGCCCCGTACCCACCAGTTCGCGCCCTGACGGCAGCCCTCTCTGTTCCAGGTGCACACGGTGTACGTCCCCAAGGAGGAGCCAGCCACGACTGCCGCCAGCCCTACACCCACGGCTGCCGGGTCATACCCGGCCGTCGCCGCCCTCACAGTGGACGTGGAGATGAAGCGGTCGTTGCAGTACCGGTGAGCGTCTCGTAATGGACCCCAGTACACTTGGAATCAACAGCCGAGGGGGAGGTCACTTCGAAAATTCTTTGCCCACCCTCAAAAAAACATCATATAAAAAGTCATTTAAAAAATTAACACAAAAAAGTATGTGAAGAAGAAGAGAAAAAAAAACAGAAAAATAAATGTAAAAAATCGAGAAAAAATGAAAAACAATAATTTGAAATAACTCAGAAATAGGGGAAGAAGATCAAAGATGATCAAAAGTGTCATGATTTTTATTGAAAAATTAAAAGAAAAATCATAAAAAAATCATTGTACACATTTTTGTATGAGTGATTCTCCCCTCTGTCAACATCAGTGATGCCAGATAATTTGGCAAAAGATCGTACGCATACACCTGTGTGTGGCAGACGGGTATCTCCGCCTGCCTACTAGGCAAACTCTCCACACGCGAGAATACATTTTGCCTAGTAGGCAGGCGGAGATACCCGTCTGCCACACACAGGTGTATGCGTACGATCTTTTGCCTACTTATCTGGCATCACTGGTCAACATAGTCAACAGCAGCAGACTTATCATTTTTTAGGCAACGAAGTTGCCTTCTAAGATCAGTCGAAACGTTAGTCAGTTGTTCTACATTGCCCCTATGGGACAAAAAAATCTGGCCCAAGGGATTTTTATTTATTAATTTTATGTTAACCATGTGTCACAGAGATGGAACAAACACCCTTGGCATCATCTTCTTCTGCTTGCTGTTCGGCACCGTGCTCAGCACCATGGGCAGCAAGGGCAAGGTCGTGGTCGACTTCTTTTGCACCATCTATGAGGTCGTCATGAAGATGGTGTCGGGGATCATGTGGTGAGCGATGGTTCTCTAGCGTGGCTCTTCCGACTCTTCTGGACGAGCACTGACGCGATGATCTCCTCTGTTGGCCGCAGGCTTACTCCCGTGGGCGTCTGCTCCGTGATCTGCGGCAAGATCCTGGGTGTGTCCGACCTGGCCACCGTGATGACGCAGCTGGTCTGGTTCATCCTGACGGTCGTGATCGGAGTGCTGCTCTACCAGCTTGTCATCCTGCAGCTCATCTACTACGTCATCGTCCGCAAGAATCCCTTCCGCTTCTACGCGTCGCTCTTCCAGTCCAACCTCACGGCCTTCGCCACGGCGTCGACGGCGGCGGCTCTGCCCATCTCCATCCGCACCATGGACCGCCTGGGCGTGGACCAGCGGGTGAGCCGCTTCGTGCTGCCCATCGGCTGCGCCGTCAACATGGACGGCACCGCCCTGTTCATCGCCGTGGCCTGCATCTTCATCGCGCAGATCAACTACATGACCCTGGGCTGGGGTGACCTCGCCACCGTGTGGTAAGTCCACTCCCAGCTCGCCCCCCTCATTCAGAAAACCGCTTCTTCGGCAGAGAGAAATTTTATTTCGCTGAAGTATAATCTTTTGTACCTGATATTAAAGTCAACGGTCAAAGTTTCGATGGGATGACGACAAATTTTATTCGTTTCAGTTTCCAATTTCTTTAAAATTAAATAGTTTCGTTGAACCAACGAAAATTTATATTTTTTTCTAGTAGAGTTTAATTGGTTACGGGGACGAAACTATTTTGTTCGCACAAAGAAGTGGTTTACTGAGATTTTGAGCTCGATGTGGCTTGAAGACCATGCCCAACCCCATAGAGTACTCATACACTCCCGCGGGTACAACCACCGCGTGACAGACGTGCCGTAGTGCCACAAGCAAACACGTTATGTTTTCCGCATCCGTAGAGGGCCAATGGCCGTTTATAAATACAACGGGAACGGGAGTAAATTGATCACCTCACCCCGTCCCGCAGCCTGACAGCGACGGCGGCCTCCATGTCGTCGGCGAGCGTGCCCAGCGCCGCCCTGGTGCTGCTGCTCATGGTGCTCTCGACCGTCGGCATCCCCGCCGGCGAGGCCTCGCTGCTCTTCGCCGTGGACTGGTTTGTGTGAGTACAGATGCCTGACCCGCAGGGTCTCACTCCGAATCGCTCGGCTCCGGACCGGACGAGTTGACCGGCCTCGCTTGTTGTGCTGCAGGGACCGTGTCCGGACCACCAACAACTGCCTGGGCGACTGCTACGCGGCCGCGGTGGTGGAGCACCTGTCCAAAGCGGAGCTGGAGTCTCCGGACGGGGAGGCGCTCAACACAGCGGTGAGTGCCAACTCCGCGTCGGGCGCACCTCCCTCGAGACAGGAACAAGGGGGAAACAACTCTGAAATTTTTGTTCACCTCGTAACTCAGGAAAATTCAGAAGGAAAAAAAAATCACAGAAAAAATCACAAAAAATTACAAAAATTCAGGAAAATTCAGAAAGAATTCATGATAATTAGGAAAGTTCGGGAAAATTAAGGAAAATTCGGAAAATTGACAAAAAAATTAAATTTTAATTTAAAATTTACAAAAATTCACGAAAAATTTCAAAACGTGAACACCAAAATTAAGAATTGTTTCCTCCTCGGGATGGAAGCGTCTTCTTAACGCCGGAAATTTTCTTGATCTTGATCCCTGGAGAGCTTTGCATCTCTTGTGCCGAGGACCCGCGCTTCCCTCTGGGTCTGGGATTCTCTCGGTGCTCATTGGAGAACTCATGGTTGAATCGTGATCCCTGCGCAGGAGTTCAACGGGATCGGGACGTTCGTTGAGGACGGCGATGTCGACCTGGAGGCCGCCATGGAGAAGACGCCCACGCTGCAGAATGGCTCGCTGAAAAAGTGAACTACGAGGCGCGGGCCGCGCGAGCTTCGACTCCCGACCTGCGCCGCCGTCTCACCGCTTCTCTCATCGACATACATTTTCATTTCTCGCCGAGGTTGTGCTCTTAGCGGGCAGCGAGTGGGAACCTTTTGACTGATATAAACGTTGTTGTTCTTAGGCAACCGTACCGGTATAGACGATGTAGCGCCATAGCATGATTGTGTTTCCTTATAAGACATCAAATATTCGTTCATTTGCCGTAGACATGTCGCTGGCGACACGAATCCAGTAGGTCGTGAGACTAGTTTATAGTCGGTTGTAAACTGCAAAGGACAATACGTACGTACCAAAGACCTGATTGAACCGTTCTATTGGAACGTGCTGATTTATTGTGATTTCGCTGACTACAATTTATTTACGTCTAGTGTGTGTAAGATGGGGAAGGGCGGTTCTATTGTTAATGTGCTTGACACAGTCAAGAAAAGTTTATTTTATTATTTGTAAAAGGGTGCTGTGCATATCTTGCGAGGGTTATCCGCAAGAACCATGTGATTTATTTTTGGCTCACTTTGTCAGCATTGATTCTGGAGACGGAGATTGAGGCGAGGAAACAACCATTCATAAGTCAATGTTTTTTTTTCACTCCCCGTCTCGGACTGAATGCTGACGTACGGGAGTATACGATAGTGCTGTGATGAGGCGGTCTGATCGGCCGGGTATTCCTCGATTGCATACCAAAAGGGAATGTGCCTGCCGTGTGGCGTACCAAACCAAAACCACGTGCCGAAAGGCTGGCTCGCCAGTCGGAAGTAAGCGCTGACCTTCAGTGGCATTTCGCAAAATTAATACAGAGGAGAATGACGTCTGTTGGATGCCGGCCATAGCACCAGTCAGCCTGTAAGGTAGGCCAGGCTGGGTCTCGGTGCCAGAGTGGTTGCCTACTCGCCGGTCGACAGGCGCTCGGGACGGTCAACTTGAACCCCCTCCCTGACTGCCGTGCCGGGCTTCCAGAATGCTATCGCCGTTGCACCGGTTTTCTCTCTCCGTTAGGATACTGTCATGCTAGTTGTTGTTTCGCACTGGGAGGCTAGACCAGCGGCGCGTGGTTCGAGACACATTACGACTGAAACATGTAGTATTAGAATGTATTTCTTCGAAATACTAACTCGGGGTGTGATCTGACTACATCTCACTGGGCGGCTGCTTAATAATCGTACTACGGTGCCCAACAACTCTGGGGAGTTGTTGAAGCTCTGAACAGAAAAGCGAACCGCCTCAATGTCTGTCGTCATTAGCTGTAAATTAGATTTACCAATTATTTTGTCTAAAATGTGAGAGATTGATTACCAAATTAGATTTAGTAATTATGGTTTTTAGATATACAAAAATTCTACTCAAGGCAATTTCTTGGTGCCCAAATTAGAGTTGACCATTTATTGCCTGTGAGTCGTAATGTACATTCATATGTGATTTTTCAACTTTTGTTAGTGGATGTAAAATATGTACTGAATCAGTAAAATGTGGAGCCATAATATGGAAAATTTGGTGCTTAAGTATGAACATAGATATTTTTCTTAACGACGAAAGCTCAATGTGCGTACCTAGTCACGTTTTTCATTGGGCTACTCCAATAAAGAATGTCAACCATTACAAAATCAGTTTATTGTCAATGTTCATTTTCTTTTTGAAAGGCACCTGATGCAAACTCGTCTTTTATTTCCTTTGCTCTGTTTTCAACCCTCTGCAGTTGAGTGGATGTCGTCAGAAAAAAATCCCTCTGCCGCTTGCACAATTCTTTTAACTTTGTGAGCGAGTGCCCACACACGCGTGCGCCATCACACAGACTGTCACACTTGGTTTTTATTACACACACGTACACACACGCACACACAATCACACGAACATACACATAGCGGAAGGCGTTCTCGCCACACAAAGAATTTCCACCAACCGCAATCGAAGACGAACTTCCGTCACTGACTTCCGCAGGACTCATAGTGAGGAGGTCTCTCTCTTCTCTCGGACTAAACGCTGTACAATAAATAAAGTTTCGGACGGGCCCGGCCCGCGCCTGCGACCTGCATCCTGGGGCCTGCTGCGGCCCGGCCCGGCCCGGGCGGCGCGGCGCGGCCTGCGCTCACTGTACTGCACTGCACTGCACCGCCCCGCGACCTGGCCGCCCCTTCACTTCCGGTAAGTAGAAGTTCCGGTCCGGTCCGGTCCGGCCCGGTCCGCCTCACTCCTCGGCGCAGGTCTGGTCATCGGGGCACACGCAGCGCCGGCTCTGGTGGCCGTCGGGCAGGCATATCTGGTCCGGGTTGCAGTAGCCGCGCTGCCACCCGCAAGGGTTGGTCACTGCAACGGGCAGGGTAGGGAGCAGCTTACAGTTCAGAGTTTGTTCAGAGTCTTCAGAATCTGACTACACATTGTAAATACCAGAGCGAGGATTCTCGCCCTCAGGAGAGCGAGAAATTTTCTCTCACTCTTTGAGAGCGAGGTTTGGTTTTCTCGCTCAATGAGAGGAATAGACTCAAAAATCTCGCCCTATTTGAGTGAGGATTGATAAACCTTGCCCTTTTTGAGTGAGGATTTTTATTCCTTATTTCACTTAATTTGAGTGATGTTGTAAATTCTTACTCAAAAAGAGCGAGGTTCCTAAACTCTCACTTAAATGTGGCAAGAGGAAAAATCTCACTCCTTTTTGATGAGATATCTCACTCCTGCATTCGCAGTGCACCGCTCGATAATTCAGGAAAGCAATTTTTTTAAAGGTTTGGGGGAAAAAAAGTAGAAACGAAAAATAAAAATGCTACTTACTCCTTCTGCACTCCTCGGGCGGCAGCACGAGGCCGTACATCTTGCCGGAGCCGCCGAGGGGCACCTCCTTGGCGGGTCGGCTGGCGCCCTCGGGCCGGGAGGCGCTCTCCACGCGGTGGGTCTCCCAGTCCGTCCAGAAGTAGTTGTCCTCCGACATGGCCAGGCCGAACGGGTACGAGCAGTTGGACACGACCGTCCGCCGCTGCGCGTTGCCGATGCCGATGCACTCTGCAGAGAGGAGAGGTCACATGCCATGCCGTTAGTGTAACGCTACGGCCCACAACGCTGGAAAACCAAGTGCGTTAACTTCACACGCATGGAGGTGTGTGAATTTCTCACACTTGTGGGTGCGTTAATTTTACACACTTGTAGGTACGTTGATTTTACACACTTGTAAGTGCATTAGCTTACGTGAGTGAATTATCTTTTGTACCAGGTGTTTCTTTGAATACGTAACAGTGTTGCGGGATTGCATACTCGCCAGCACTACGGGGGCCATGGCGCCTTACGGGCGAATGTGGTGGGCAAACCTGCAACACTGCTACGCGTTCAAAGAAACACCCGGTACATAGGAGCAAATAAAGGTGAGAATTTTCTTGGACGTGACAATACACATCAGCATACTCGTAAGTGCGGGACGTTCACCATTCGACCCTCCAGGGCCTGCGGGAGCGCGGGAGCCCGCGGGGTCAGACCACCAGTGACGTACCGATCGACTTGGTGCCCGCGTCCGCCCAGCAGAGCTCGTCGCGGTCGAAGTCAATCGCGAGGGAGTTGGGCAGCTTGACGGCGTTGCCCTGCAGGAACACCTCGCGCTGCGACCCGTCCAGGTTCGACCACTCCAGCTTGGGTGCCAGGCGGTCCCAGTCGGACCAAAACAGCTTCCTGTGACGCGAAATTTCAAACACGGTCGTCAAGGACACGGGGTCAGGGCTATGGATCACCGTGGATGCCTTCGTGGACGTACTACGTACCCTCTTTGCGGATGGACGGCGATGCCCCTGGGGTTGACGAGACCGTCCCTGACCAGAGTGGTGCGTCCCTTTGTGTCCAGGCTGGCCACCTCGATGGTGTCCTTAGACGAGTCGGCCCAGTAGATGTTCCTCGACACCCAGTCCACGGCGATGCCCTCGGGGCTGACGATGTTCTCGTCCAGGAAGGTGGAGATGACCGTGCCGTTGTAGAACATGCTCTTGATGGACTTGCTGGCGACGTCGCTCCAGTACAGGCGCTGCTCCTGACAGTCCACGTCCACCCCTGCGCGACACACGGAACGGAGTGAGAGAGAGAGAATACCGACCTGCCTGGCAGCCGCGTCGAGCGGGCCGGCCTACCCGCCTCCCGGCAGGCGCTCACCGATGGCCTCCTGGAAGTAGTGGATCTGCAGCGGCTGGCCGGCCTCGGAGGCGGTCTGCGGTGGCAGCAGCGGCACGCGCATCAGCGCCATGCCCTGCGCGATCACCATGAAGTCCGTGTCCTTCTCGGTGCAGCGGCGCGAGCCGTGCGGGCCGCAGTAGAGGCGCTCCCGCTCGCGCTCGCGCTCCCGGTCGCGCTCCCGGTCCGGCTGGCAGCGGTAGCCGTCGCCCAGGTAGCCCGGCTGGCACTGGCAGCGGTAGCCGGCCTCGCCGCGCACGCGCAGGCACTCGGCGTAGCGGCCGCAGTCGTGCAGCACCTCGCAGCCCGGCGGCGTGGTGCGCTCGCACTCGCGCCCGGAGCCGGAGAAGCCCGGGCCGCAGACGCACTCGTAGCGCCGGCCCACGGGCATGCAGCGCGCCTCCGGGTGGCAGTCGCGCGTCACCTCGCAGCCCGGCGGCTCGGCGCGCACGCAGCTCGCGCGCCCGTCGCCCCGCCAGCCCGCGCGGCACCGGCAGTCGTACCGCTCCTCCAGGTCCACGGGCACGCACTCCGCGTGCGGGTGGCAGTCCTGCAGCTCCAGGCACGACCCTGCGCGGGGCCAGCACGAGTCGGGCACGAGTCAGCGTAAGCAGCACAAGCACCCAGCCGACTGATTCAGAAGATCGCTCTCATCTCTCCGTCCTTTTTGCACCGACAGCGGTGCCCTATGCTGGCCATGGTAGAGCTCCATGAGTGCGACGAGGACAGAGGTATGAAAGCGATCTTCGGAATCGCTCGGCAGAGGAGCGACATAGAGTGACAACCGCCGAGGGGGGATCGCTTCGAAAAATCATCGTTCGGCCCCAAACAATAATTTAAAAAAAAAATAATTAAGAAACCAAAAGTATATCATGGAAAAGGTTACAAAAAAAAAAAAAAAAAAAAAAAAAATCCGAAAATCCGAGAAGAAAATGTTCAAAAGACTGAAAAAATGGAAAAAAAATTCGGAAATCATGGGAGAAAAAAATCCAAATTTATCAAAAAGTGACAGTAATTTGCAATTTATCTCTTGAAAAATCAAAAGACAAATCAGATCAAAAACAAAATCATTAGTCAAAAAACATTTAACACATTTTGTATTTGAGTAATCCTCTCCTTGCGCTCCGCTCAGGGACAAGCTGAAAATCAAGGTTAAGGTTAAGCTGTCGCTGGCTTGGCGCCCCGACGTACCTGCATTCTTGGAGCACTCGAAGCCGTCGCCGCTGTAGCCGACGTTGCAGACGCACTTGTGCGTCAGCCAGGCTGCCACGTAGGCGCACGTGGCGTGAGGGTGGCAGTTGTTGGCGGAGTCGCAGGAGACTGCGGGCAGCAAACAGTTACATCGTTAAACACACGCAGTTCACCTTCAGACTTCAAGGTCTGAAGTTGACGCCGCTCGGCTCCACTCGGCTCGGCGGCAGGAAGCTCATCGGGGACCCCCTCCGCGATAGTCTCAAACGGGGTACTTGGCGGGGAGCTCTCCGATGACCCTTCAAGTTCAGCACTCACTCTCGGACTCGGAGGGCTCGACGGCCACGGGAGGCACGCACATCTCGCCCTCGAAGTTGAGCCCCGGCGGGCAGGCGCACAGGTCCTCGGCGTCGCACATGACGGGGATGGGCTGCGCCTCGCAGTTGACGCCGTCGCCGCTGAAGCCCGGCAGGCAGACGCAGCCGCGCCCGCCCGACCGCTCGTCCTGCGCGCACGCGCCGTTGGGCGAGCAGTCCTCGGCCGCCTGGCACGGCGGCGCCTGCGGCGGGGGCTGCTCACCGCCTCGGCCTGCGTGTGAGGGGCAAGAGGCGTCGACCTAAGTCAACTTGATTTTTTTTATGCAGTCGATAAGACTGACTTAGACGTTATTGGTATATGAAGCCCACTTAAAATATTAGCCCCGCATTGATCCATTATCCAGTATAACCGCCAGCCAGTTTTTTCCCACTTTGATTGATTTTGATAACGAGAAATTCGTTGAACTTTGATGAGTTTTTGTTAACTTTGGCGAAAATTCCACCCGAAGCTGCGGACATACTTTCACGAAATCCGAGAAAAAGTTCTGATCAACTTAAGCAACGAAGTCATGAAATTCGTGACGATTCGATTAAATTCGGAAACAAAGTCATGAACACTTTGGCCGTTGTTGTATGCATTTTCCAGTCTGTTTGCCTTTGAACATGGCGGAAATCACTCTCGTCTCGTCGTCCGGCTGAGGGTAGCGTCGCACTCACCGCTGACCGGGTACGTTTCGCCGGACTGCTGGGGGTACTGCGGCGGGTACTGAGGAGGGTACTGCGGCGGGTACTGCGGCGGGTACTGCTCCTCGGGCTGTTCAGGTTGGCAGCGGTATCCGTCCCCGACGAAGCCCGGCAGGCAGAAGCAGCGGGTGTCGCGGCAGTCCGCGTTGCGGTCGCAGCCGAGCTCGGCGCACGAGCGCTGCGCTTCAATCGCTGCGCGGGGCGGAGGATACCGTCAGCGAACGGTCGGAATTGATTATTTATCGCAAGGGGAGGAAACGACTCTAAAATTTTTCTACACCTCGTGATTCAGAAAAATTCAGAAAAGTTTAGAAATATTCACAGAAGTTTCCCAAAAAATTTGGTGAAATTCAGAAAAAAATCAAAAAATTCAGAAGAAAAAAAAATGGTAAAATTTAAGTGAAAATTTACTAAGAAATCACAAAATTTCGCTACAGGTGTTGACTAAAATTGAGAGTCGTTTCCCCCCCAGCTCCGCGCAGGCCGCCGCACTCACGCTCGCAGACGGCTCCGTTGCCGTGGAAGCCGTGCAGGCACTCGCAGCTGAAGCCGCCGGGGGAGTTGATGCAGCGCGCGTTCGGCGAGCAGGGCAGGCGACCCAGCTGGCACTCGTCGATGTCCACGCACTCCTCCACGCCGTTCAGCAGCGTCAGCTCCGTCACCAGCTTCTGGTACCTGCGACAGGGTGGTAGAGAAACACGCACTTGGAAAGCCACAAGCGTGCGGCTGCGTCGCTCACTTGTGAAGTGTTCGAATTCCCATTCGCTCATTCAGGAAAATTCAGGAAAATTCGCACCTTCTTTTTTCTCGCTCGAGTGAGTGAGCGGAAGGGGAACTCTCGCACCTACAAGCTGGCGACATCCGCACCAAGTGGGTCTCCAGTGAGTCGGAGAGGTACTCACCCCGCGCTGCAGTGGCACTCGAACGAGTCCTCGGACGGCACGCAGAATGAGTTGGGCCCGCAGCGGTGGCGGCCCTCCTCGCACGGGTCGGTCTCGTCTGCGCAGAGGCGGTTTATTTATTGGCAGTCCAGCTGAGCAGGCTGAAAGGGCGGGGCAGTGCGGTTACTCACTCAACTTGTTGGTGATCTTGGTGTTGGGCGCGAAGCGCACGATGCCGTCCTTCGGCTCGTACGAGATGAGGCTGAGCGAGGCCTTCAGCTTGAGGTCCTGCTCGCGCTGCTCGGCGTCGGCCTCGCCGGCGCCGGGCGCCGCGGCCGAGCCCTCCGCCTCCAGCCAGTCGGGCGCGCCGCACTCGGCGTACTCGACGCGCTGCTCCACGGTGAAGCGGTGCTCGAGCGGCGAGTCGTCCAGCGTGTAGGCCTGGCGCGAGGTCGAGTGCAGCACGCCCGGCGCCTGCCTCGCGAACAGCTCCTCGTGCTCCAGCATGCTGATGCGCGCGCCCGGCGGCAGGCTGGGCGTGGCGCCCTGCACGTCCACCTCGACGCGCAGCTGGTCGAACACGTCCAGCCCCAGGTAGCGGATGGTGAGCGACAGCCGCTCGCCCGACTGCGGGAAGAACTGCTCCACCGAGTGCGTGGCCACGCCGCCGGTGAGCGTGAAGCCGTTGGGCGCGCCCGCCGCCGCCGGCTTGGCGAACATCCAGCCGATGGACATGGCGATGGGCGTGAGCAGCTGCAGCTCGGCGCCCACCTCGGCCGGCACGCGGGAGAAGGCCGTGTACGAGCGGCCGTCCTGCACGAGCACGTACGACTGCAGGTCGAGCGCCGTGACGTTCACGTCGTTGAGCGAGCCGGACAGGCGGCCGGTGACGCGGAAGGGCGCGCCGTTGGCGAGGCACTGCCGCCCGTTGCCGAAGTGGCTGCCGCGGCACACGCAGCACGCCTCGCCGCCGCGGTCCTGGCAGTCGGCGGACGAGTGGCACACCGTCTCGTCGCTGCGGCAGGACGTGTTCGCGGAGGGCGCTGCAACAGGTCGGGGCAGTCGGGGTCAGCCTGAGCGTCAGTGGTCGCACCTGGACTCTGGACTGGAACGATATGCGGCCCAAGTAAGTCAAACCATTCCAAATTTTAAAGTACAAATGTCTTGACTTTATCTGACTTTTTTTCCTGTAATTTTCTGATTGAATATTATTTAAAAAAAAATACAATTAAAATGACTGCTCCCTGAGAGCGGCTCGGCCGGCTGGGCCCGGCCTACGCCTTACCTTCGTCGGCGAGGTCGGCCTGCACCACCTGTCTGTTCTCCGTCGGGCTGATGCGGAAGATGAAGGCGCCGGGCTCGTTCACATTGCTCCACCTGTGCCGAGCCGGGACGGGGTGAGGGTGAGCGACGACAGTGTGACCAGACATTCACCAAAAAGAAGCCGATACACGGTGGAGCGCCTGCCTAGTAGGCAACATGCACGCACCGGTGCTCAGGCGTTGCCTCGTAGTCCGGCGCGGACGCAGCCCGCTTTACTCTACTGCGTTTGGACTACGTATATTGCCTCCTATCTTTTCTGGCCAGCCTGATGATCACTGCCCCCCCCCCCCCCCTGCAGCAGGTGGCGAGGGACCTCTGGAGTTTCCCTCAGTAAGGAATGCTTAAGGCAACTCCACCCTGAGAGCGGTACAGTGCTCCCCCTGCGGAGGCACAGTCCGTACGCCACCCTGGCGAGTCCCAACACCCACTTGTTGATGTTGATGACGTGGTCCGTGCCGGAGCCCTTGAGCTCGAAGTAGCGGCCGTCCGCGGACACGAAGCCGACCTGGGCGCGGGCGTCGGGCAGCCCCTGCTGGCGGGACACGCCCTGGACCCACTGGATGCCGTCGTCCGCGTAGAGGAACTCGGCGTAGGACTGCGTGCCGTCGCTGCTCACCGCCACCTGGTAGGTGTTGACCTGCACGGGGCACGCGGCGCGGTCAACGGAGGCGGGGAGCGGGGCTCGTCTCATCAGCAGAACAGCGCTCTCTTCGCTCCGTCTCTCTCGCTCCGGTACTGTGCACGCCATCAGTGCAAGAGAGACGGAGCGAGGAGAGCAGCAGCGGGACGGGTACTTGCCTTGTCGGCGCCCTGGCTGAAGTAGCCCACCCGCTCCCAGGTGGCTACGAGCACGGCCGTGGGCTGGAAGGTGGACGACGAGAAGGATCTCCGCACGCGCTCCGCCGCCCGCTGCAGGTCCTCGGCCGCCTCGCTCTCACTGGCGGGCGGGGCAGAGGCAGAGAGGACGATTTATGAGAGGACGTCGTCCACGGTACCGGAGCGGAGACTGCCGGCCTGCCAACTTCTTCCGAAGAGCGCTGTCCTCGTCCTATCTCTCTCGCACTCATGGGGTTAGCCGTATAGGCGAGGGGAGAACAACTCTGAATTTGGTGTACGCATTTAGTGAATTTTTGTGAATTTTCCATAATTTTTGTGAAATTTTGTGAATTTTACCTAAATTTTGGGGAATTTCCCTGTTGTTAGGCAACGGAGTTGCCTTCTAAAATCGCTGGAAAACGTGCGTGTTTTGTTTCATATGGCCCCTTACGACAGAAAAAAATCTGCTGAAGGGAATTCGATGATATTAAGCATACATTTAGAATATAATCTAGTACATTCGATTCTGAAGTCTAGTTGAAATCTGTATTGCAGAAATTTTGTAAATTTGAATTGAAATTCGAGTTTCTATGGTAATGCTCGACTCGTCAGGCAAAATGAACAGGGGAAGGGGATATTTTTTTTTTTCTAAAGTTTTCTGAATTACGAGGTGTTAAAAAAAAATCAGAGTTGTCTTCCTCTCGCGTCTAGGTGTGCGTGAGAGAGAGAGAGAGAGAGAGAGAGAGAGAGAGAGAGAGAGAGAGAGAGAGAGAGAGAGAGAGAGAGAGAGAGAGAGCGAGTGGAGCGCTCCTCTGAATAAGTCTGCAGAGACTTACTGGTAGTGCACGGTGCCGGAGGCGCTCGTGTCAACGTTGGCGTAGAATGGCGCGATCGCGGGGTAGTCGAGCGGGAACGGCTGGTTCAGGAACTGGGGGATGTCCGTGAGGAAAGACAGCAGCCCGTTCACATTCACCTGAGGAGCGCAGGGAGAGCGAGATCAGTGGACTGCTCATCATTTAAGAATTCAACCCCACCAAAACAGCAGGAATTTAATTGTGACACCTAAGTAAAATGTGTGTGACTTGAAGCAAAAGTGCCTTAGATACGTGCAAGTGATCCACCCAACAGAGGATACGGCCCAGCCGGCCCCGAGAGAGATTAAAGAGTGTGACATCAGACCCATCTGTGCGGAAGGGCTGGACGAGGCGAGGCGACACTGCGCTTGCACTTGAGCTCGTTACCCAAAAGAACACACGCACCCGTTCGTCGGGGTTTTTGATCAAATGATGGAATTGCGGGCCACTGGTGGTGGTGCAGGGAGTGGCCGGGCGACGTGGGTGATGAGATGTTTAATTGGTCCTTCCTCCTCCGCCGCCTCCACCCGCATAATGACCAGAGCGTGACGGGCGACGCAGCCCGCGCCGCCGCGCCGCGCCGGGCCGGGCCGGAGGCTCTGATGCCCACTCCTTCGCTACAAGAGCACGGGGGAGACATCCCCGTAGGGATTTCACGTGCGGCCTCCCGAAAAATCGTAAGTTTCTCATCGCGTCAGCACATTTTTTCTGTCGAGAGGGACACAACTCTGAAATTTTCGTACACCTCGTTATTCAGAAAGAAAAAAATCAGAAACACTCAGAAAAATTCGGAAAAATGTGGAACACTTCAGAATAACTCCGAAATTGTTTCGAAAATTTACAAAAAATTACCAAAAAAATAGGCAAAATTCAACCAAACATTGCAAAAAAAAATCAAAGAAAATTAACTAAAATTCACAAAAACCCTACACCAATATTCAGAGTTGATTCCCTATCGCTTCGCGTAGACCGGGCTCGCTAGCTACCAGCCGAGCGGGAACCGGACAGGAGCAGGGCCGGGGGCGGGGGGCCGGGGGCCGGGGGCGGGCGGCAGGGGCCACCACCAGCAAACCAGTGGGTTTCGCACTGTGGTGATTGGGCTGTATTTTGGGACTTGGTGGACGGGAAGGCGAGAGGGAAGGGCTGTCATCGACATGGTGGGCGCTCACCGTCGCAGCGACCTGCTGGGCCCCGCCCCGCCCCGCCCCGGCTCGCGGTCGTGCGAGAGCTGGTCTGGGGCACAACGGGGCACAGTCTCACATAAAGGTATACATAGCACGGCCGGGTGGGGACAGGGCGCTCTCGTAAATAAGGGCAGCTGGCTTAACAGGGAGACGGACAGGCAGACGGGGGAACGACCAAGTGACGAGGCTGGGCGGGGTGGGGCGGGGTGCGGCTTTAGCGGGGCAGCCGGGTGCGTAGTGGTGGGGCGGGGCGGGGCGGGGCGGGGAAAGGGCAGGGCAGGTGCCCTCCACCGTGTTCCTCGCTACATGGGATGAAACAGAAAACAAGAATCTGTTCACTTGTCAGGACCTAAATGAACGGGCGTAAAGTTTCTGGTGCACCTGTGGGTTTGGCCCGGGTCTACTGCAACCGTTGATCCGGGCGGGGTGGAACGGTGTGTGTGGGCGGTAGTCTGGGCCTAAGCGACGCGCTGCGGGGACGAGGACGGGCCCGCACGTCGACGTGTTTGCGGACGTTTATCTCAAGAAACTCAACTCTCGGACCGACTGCCTCCGAAAACCGCGTGCCCCTGCACTATTGTAACGCGCGCGCCTCTCTCGCTTTCACGACTGCATCCCGACCCCGACACACCGGGCTGGACGGCGACAAAGACATCCCCTGCGCGCCGCGCACGCCCTGGAGACACTCGCACCGGCCCGGCCCGGCCCGGCAGGCGTGGGAACCATGGTGCTCCGAGGGGAGGGCCTTCACCGGGGCAACGCTCTGCGCTGCGGCGGCCCGCGCGCACCGCACGGGACCGGACAGACACCCTCGCGCGGAGCGGTAGCGGGCTGACCGGCCCGCATCGAGGACCCCGGCACAGCACACTTACGAAGACGCTGTCGTACGACGCGTCGTAGAAGTTGATGGGGACGCGCAGGCGGACCTCCCTGCTGGAGCCCTGGGGGCCCTGGTCCTGGGGCCCGGCCCTGGCGGCGGCGCTGGGGGGCAGCGAGGCGCTGCCGTTGGCGCGCGGCCCGTAGGGGTAGAACTCGCTGAGGGGCACCGCACCGCCGGCCTGCAGGAGGGCGGCCAGGCCCAGGGCGGCGAGCGCGAGGGCGGGGGCGGGCCCGCCGTGCCCGGTGGCGCGTCGCACAGCACGCGGAGCCATCACCGAACACCACGCGGACACCAACACGACACGACTGAGGCCCATCTCAGACCAGCCCCCGGCCCGGCCCGGCCCGCACGCCCGCCACGACCCGGCGCTGCTCCGCGGGATGTGTGGCGTGGCGTGGCGGGGCGGGGCGGGACGGGGCGGGACGGGGCGGGACGGGGCGTGGCGGGGCGGGGCGGGACGGGGTGGGGCGGCGAAGTGGCGGAGCAGGGGCAGGGGCCGGGCCGGGCCGGCAGCGGGGTCACGTGCGGGTTTTGGACCCGGGCCGCGCGACAGTCGGGCGCGGGCGCGGCCGCCGGCCCGGTGGCACCATGGTGGCACCCTGCGGGGGCGGGCCACGGAAGAGCACCCTTGCGTCGCGTCTCGTTTTGTCCCGCCGCGTCGATCCAATCCGGAGTATATTGTGTCCAGACCATGCAGATCGAAGAGACGCAAGGAAGGGAGGAAGGGAGGTGGGTGGGGAAGTCCAGGAAGTCGCGTTGCCTGGAACAAAAAGAACGGTCACGCATCCCTTGGCGTTGGTAGAGGGGCGGGACCGGGGAACGCCAGTGAAGTTAATGAACGGGCGCCCGCGCGCCACGCCGCTCGCCCCGCATCCCCCTGGTTGCCATACATTCTTATTAGTCGACGCGCATCATATAGATGTGGGTGCGTTGGGCCGGCCCGGCCCGGCTCGGCTCGGCCCGGCACAGGCCCTGGCCCGGCCCGCCACGGCTCCCCAATCCCACATCGCGTAATGCATGAGACTAGTTCTTAACGCTGCTTAATGTGGCATGTGGCCGCCACCAAGTTGGCCTGTATCACGCCATACTGCGGCGCTGTCGCCCGCCGCCGCCGGCTCGGACCGGCTGGCTGCCGCTCCCAGCGCCGCTCGGTCAATACGCAACATTGTACTGGAGTGTAATCAAATGTATGACTGAGGCCGGCGGGAGGATGGGGTGGGGAGACGCTCCTTTTCCTCCACGGGACGGGGAGGCCGGGCCGGGCCGGGCCGGGGCGGTTGCTAGCCGTGCACGGCCCCCCGGCCAGGCTGTCCTTGGCCCTCGGTAGCTAAGCGCCAGGCGCCAGGGTGACACTCGCCACGCCACGCCACGCCCCGGCCTGCGGTCCGCTCCGCACCACACACGACGCCACGAGGCGGGCCCGGTCCTCATCGCCAATTGAAAGTCCGTCTGATGCCACTTTGAATAGTGGTACCATGGATCCGTACAGCTGTATGGCTCCATGGTGACGGTGGTACAGGCGGCCAGCAAGGCGATACCGGGCCGCAGCGGCGGCTAGCCCAACCCTTCAGTCCAGGCAGGATACCTTCGACCACGAATTTTTTTTTTCAACCCATTTTGACACTTGATTATGGGTGACAAGAAGGGATAGATTAGTTTCTGTAGTGATGCTTTATTTATCAGGTACAAAATGTAGAAAAATTAGTATCTGCAATGCACAAAAGGCAAAATATTTACAATATCAGTTTTACATTACAATAAATGGCACTCAGAGTCAAAAATTATTATATTACATACAAAAAAATAAAACTAAGCAACAGCTGTCAGAATCATTTCTTCAGTTCTTTGTCATTGCACAGGGCATGGAAACAGAAGAAAAATAAATACAAATCCATTATGCCCAGAGGTTATAAAAATATTGCTCCTTTTCAATAGACATGACATAAATGAACCAAGAGATTTAACTCCCTTGTAGTTTAACAATGATAACAATGGTATTTTGTTTATAAACTTGAATCCTGCTTGGCTACTATAAAGAAATATTACAGACAATTGTATTTATATTACACTATGGCATGAATCATTCCTAAACTTACAGGCTCTCTTAGACTACCAAAATTTTTCAGAAAAAGACTTGTGGAATGGTAGAACATCAGTCTGATCAAGCAGCAGATTAATGACAACCAGATAGGCCAGCTTATCCATATTATCTTCTCATTATAACAGGGATAATAAAAAATGATGGAAAGCAACATTTCTTTCACCGCTCAAAGTGTCTTCTTCAAATTGTAGATTTTAGATTAAATAGCTAAGTAACACAACACCTTAACAATTTCCCTTCATCACAAATTTTGGATCAAAACCACTATCATTTGAAAGTTTAGGTGACCATGCAATTTTGTTGGGAACCCTCCAGACTCCACCTTTTTCGTCTAGAAACACCAAAACAAATTTTGTACAGGAACAATCGAGGCCACACAAGCCATAATGATGATCAATAATAATAATTATGACACCACCTCATTCTCAGATCTGCAATGCTCCATGAGCATGCTCAGAAACAAAAGCAAGTATGAGTTTTAACAACTTACAGATTTACCACAATCAATTAAAAATATTCTTTAGAATGACTTGGACAACCTATAATGGTAGAGAAACTGTTCAGAACATACAGATGGAAAATGATTAAAATAAAAATTTCAGAGGAAAATAATTAGAAACATTCATAAATTTTAGTGGAAAATAATTAGAAACATTCATATTAATACTAACCAGTATCAAGGGAAATTTCAATTTAACAAAACTAACAACTAATTTATCACAAAAAGGTAGGACAGCGCTGTTGGAGTGAAAGTAAAACTGCAGTCAGATTTTTTGTTGGTAAAAATACTGTGACTGATTTTAACATAGATAAAATATTAAAGGGGCTTGACAATTGTATCAATGGAACATCCTTAAGGCTTGAGTTATATAGAACCACCTTGAAGACATGTTTTGCTGCAGCATGCTACCCTGGGATTCAACGAATTACTATAGTGAGGAGCAGTCTAAAACCCAATGAGATCATATTGCAAAATGAAGCAGTATACAAGTCTGACCTTACATTCACTCACTTCCAGCAAAATATTCTATCCAAAAAGGAAAAAGTATATTACATGTGAAATAGAAAAGAAGATGTAGTCAGTGGACAATCTTCATCACAATCAGTACCTCAATCATTTCCAACAAAAAGATGGGTTTGTGATGAGAAAAGCCCACTGTATGGCCGGGGTCATTCATCCCAAAGACACATCTGCTTTTGTGAAACATAATACGCAAATAGGTTGCACTTACGGCAGGTCTTGATGCCACAGCGGTAAGATGCATCACTCTTTCCTTTACAATACTTTAATGAGCATGGATACCATCCAATACACATTTCCAAATGACAAGTACATGGTTTCCACATGCTTGTGATCTCAATGCATCGAGGTGGGGATGTACTTTCAACAGGAAAAGGTGAGACGCATGAAAGAAGGGTGGACATAGATGCACCTTTGAAGAGGTAAGTAAATTCATGTTACAACTGCTATAGCACATCATTATTAAAAAATAATAATTTAAAAAAAAAAAAAAAAATTAAATTACTGCAGGATTTTAAAGGTGTTTTTCTTACCTGGCTGCTCAGACCAAAGTTTGAGATCTGCTTGTCTAGTATATGTAGCATCTTTGGCCTCTGTACATAGATTTACAATATGTTTAGATATTACTCCAGACCTAGATGTGTCCACAAAGAGATCCATTGTAAAATTGTGTCTGCCTCGATCCTCTTCAGGCATGCGGACTGTACCAGGGTTTTTCTGATTCAAAGAAAGGGAGAAAAGAAAAGAGGGTTACAAAACTACGCTTTGAGCCTAACTAGCACCAAAAGGGTCTTTGTTTCAAAGGTACCTGTCTAAGCTTTGCCATAGCATCTGAAGAAATAAATTCAGCCTTTTCTATATGAGATATAAAGCACATAACCTGGTACTGACTTTGCCCTCTTTCCTCCTCACCAAGCACAAGGGCTTTTAAAATTTGAACATTCTGAAGGGCAACAAACTAAATTAATTAGAGGAAAAACACACACAGATTGTGAAAAGTAACCTACTCTGATGAATACCAGAAAAAAGGACTTTACCTTTCTAAAATCAATCAGTTGGGTGACTAGAGTCCCATCTGATCTCTGAAATTCAAGAGTGACCACATCTTCTGTGACATTGGATGTAATGGTTTCCTGCAAAACATCACCACCCTGTACAAAGAGAAAGAGTCAAGAGTGAAAATTAGAACAGAATCCTCATTTCGTGAAAAGTAAGACTTGGTTGAAAAAATTTATTTGGCGTCAAATAGAAAGACTAAAATGAGCCCCACAAGTATTTAAAAAGAAACAAATTCTGCACACAACTTACAGCAGGTTATGTCTGAACAAATATATGTGAGACTAAAAATGATATGAAAGGTTGTTCGAGAATGAGATATAAAATTATGCAATACGACAGTACACAAGACAAGCAAATTTGAACACCGAGAAAATCACAAGTGCAGTAATACTGTTTACAAACCTGATTTTTGACATTGATGAGGAGCTGTGTGTTCCCATCCTCAGCAAGACAACAGAGACACACCAACACCAAAAGAAGAAGCCTTGATGCAGTTCGACGAATTTTCATGTTGTTGCTATAAATCTGTGTTTATCGACATGGTTAGCTTGTTGCTTTTTACGCTCAGTTAAATCAAGCACAAAAATTCTAACGCTAACGCGTTAAACGGCCCCCTAGGTTTTAACCGCTAAACAGAAGTCCCAAAAATTAAGCAATTATTTTTTTCTTTATTTCTGGTTACGTAACTGAATATACCACGGTCCTCCTTCCTCCCCTGCGCGCCACGCGGAGGGGCAGAGGGGCCGAGCACCCGAGCCTGCTACAATGCCGATTGGGGTCGGCTCGCTGGCACTCCTGGCCGCAGGGAAAACGTAGGCTAGACAATCCGCAGCCAGCTGGGGGAGGCGCCGCCGCCTTCGACAGGACGGAGCGCGTTTGAGGCGTGAGTGCCCAGTCCTGTCGTTTCTAGGTTCTAGGCTGGGACCTCCACTCAACAAAAGAAGGCCGGTGGCCCGGCTGGGGGAGGCGCCACCACCTCCGACAGAACGAGACGCGTTTGAGGTGTGAGTGCCCAGTCCTGTCGCTTTTATGGTTCTAGGCTGGGACCTCCACTAACGCCCCAGCGACAATTTATTTTAACTGAACAATATGTCAGACAGCCGAAATAAATGTGAAAGAGGCAGTTTCAGATATGCGGAAATCGTTTCCCAAAGTTTCAAGGAGGTTTAATCAGTAGGTAAAAGAAATAGGATTCGTAAAATTATTTACGTAAATACACACCATTTCAAGAGTTCTGTTCACCAGATTGAAGTCAAACTTACCAAAACGTTTTCTGCTGGCGCAGAAACAATTTTTACGCATTCAGTTCGACTTGTCAACGTTTTGATAACTTTATACAATGATTTTAAGTCACGAGGTGAGAGCCTCAGCCCCCGGCCGTGGCGGACATGGTTGGAGCGGGCCGGCGCGGGGCCGGCGACACGGCGCCTCACGGCGTCCCACCTCAAACCAACCTAGAATATATTTGGCTGGCAAGCTTTTAATTTGGTGACGACGCTAAGTTATGTTGCAGGCCTTTAGCACACACAGTTATGGAAGCCACTACACATTCACAAGGAACACAGAGGCAAACACAAAGGCAAATCGTGAATTTTATCCGTCTCACATTTCCAACCCAAACATGGCGCCGGGCGGGCTAGCTGTCAACAACGCGCTTGGCAACCACTAAATCGAACCACCAGGCAAGAACTAAAGGGTTCTAGTTTCAAATTTGCCACACACTTACCTTTAAATGAGATAGAAATTAAAAATATTAGGTCAAAACTCTCTGTGAGAGCCCAAATTGTGAATTTTATCCGCCTCATATTTAAGACACAAACATGGCGCCGAGCGGGCCAGCTCTAAACAACGCCGGCTTGGTGTCCACTCAAACCAACACAAAATATATTTTGATAGTTTTAGATTACGTAACAACGTAAAATGATGTTGCAGGCCTTTAGTAAACAACGGTGCAAGCCTCCACGCATTAACACGGAACTCACGGGTTGTCCTGTTTGTATCTTTCAGTGAAAACATGAATTGAGGATTTACTCTGAGGTTGGCAGTATTGTCACAAGCCCCGCCCACGGCGAAATTACAGTCCCAGCCAACAATCAAGAGCCGCAGCGGCTAGCTAGTGGTCACGTTTGAAAGTCTCCTGGTGGTGAACCCTTTGACATGGCGTGAATCTGAAACGATTCTGACGTGACCACTCCTCGCGTTGGCACTTTTGGATATCGAGGTACAAAGCAACAGGCGGACGTTTTTATTGGCTGGATTTTCGCGCGAAACATTTCTATTGGGCAGAGCATTTTGGAGGGTGTCGATTTTGGCTCGGCACAGGGTGCTCGGCTCGCAATTACCACAGAAACTAAGGATGCAAACTAGTTTTATGCAAAAACCGCACAGAGAGTTGGGCATCAAACCTATCTCAAAAAAATTCTAATTTTTCGTACTATTTTTCATTGAAATTTTGTACGAATCGCTTGGGCACGATCGGCTGCGTCCATAAGGGGCCATCGTCAAGAATAAAAAAACTCACGGGCGTGAGCAATAGGCCCCCCTAACGGGGGCCTAAAAAGTATGGTTTCGCCAGCGCCGTCGTCTGCAGTGACAAACTGCATACTGCGTTCTGTCATGTCAAATTTCATAGGGAAGCGACAAAAGTCCCCATCACACTAAAATGCAAAGAGTCCACATCATGAGATAAAAATATAATACATGGGAAGTTTTATTATAATCATCTTCCTGTAAAATACAGGAATACCTCAATACTCTCTAAAAACATGGTCGAACAGATTAATTGGCTGTCAGGGTTCGTGCCGTTTTGTTAGCCAGACTGTTCTGCAAGAACGACAAACTCCATTTTGTGCTCGTTATTCCGTCACCCAACTTCTAGAATTCTGAACATTTTTTCAATATTCGTGCTATTTTAATGTTCGAAGTGACGTTGGTAAACTGCAACAATGACTATTTTGTCGAAAAAGAAGACTACTCAAGGAAAATCTGAGCCAGAAACCACTGAAACGTCAAGTCATCATGCAGGAACACTCGCTCTAAATCATCAGCATGGATCGATGCCAAATCACTCTCAGGTTCGTACATTCTTAGGTTAGAAACTTCCATATTTCGGTAAAAATAAAGCTCCTTATTTAAATTCTGAAGCTACTCCTTCATCTTCTCCTGCTCCCATCATCCTTATCCTTACTCAAGAACTGAAATGATAACCCTATACCACTGTTTACTTTGTGTTGTCATGTTGTACATGTTTTGCAACTCTATGCATGCAGGATTCTTTTTCATCAATTTTTTCGTTCAATTAATAGTATGTTTGATTGCCACTTTATCCCAATGCCAGCCTCTTGATGGTGTTCAGTCCTATTCGAATATTTTCCTCACCATTACTGTATCTGATCTTCGCCAACCTACTTAATACTATATTGCCTGACGGCCGTTTCTTTCTCGTATTATCATTATGATTATTTTTCCTTTCTCTTCCATATTCCACTGAATCTTCACTGGCAATTCATCATTATTGTTCTTGTCTGATGAGTTCTTGTATTGCTGCAGCAAAATAATGAGCCTATGAATCATGATCGCTTGGGATCACCTTTGTGTTGGCCTCTTCAAAGAGAAGAAAAACGGCCTCAGCTCAGTTCGAGTTCACATGATAGTGGCCCCAGTCACAGCAAAAGGAGACACCGAGCCAGCCCTCATAGGTAAATTTGATTTGTTAGCACATATTTTTTGTTTATTTGTTGAAATGTAATTTCTTTTACCCACCACCTCTCTTGTACTATTTCATAGAACCACTCGTAGCAAGCTGAGAGACCGTGAGCGTAATGGAACTACATCTCCCCCTCCCAGTTCTTCACCCAAAGCAGGGCCCTCTGATGCTCAACATATGGAAGATTACAACTCTGCATCTTGTGGTTACAACAGCGGTGATGAATATGGATTTTGTGAATCTGAAGATCTGACTGAGGCAGAGTGGCTTGAGGTGACCACCTTTTCATATTTAGCACCTATTCAAACCTAGAAATCTCTACTAAACCCAGTCATTTTCCTTTTGCAGAGAGACCGTCGCTTTGAGAAGTTGATGTGTAAAAGAGGGTTTATTATCAAGCAGATGGGGCAAGATGGAGCTTGCCTTTTCCGGTCTGTTGCAGATCAGGTCTATGGAGACCAAGAGATGCATGCTGTTGTGCGTAATCACTGCATGGATTACATTGTAAGAACCATGTGTAAATTTTGTAGAATTTTAATGTTCTATATCTGTTTAGTGCTTAACCTTTTCTTTTTGCTGTATTTCCAGGCTGCAAACAGGGATTTCTTTTCTCAGTACTTGACCGAAGATGTTGGATCTTATGTCAATCGGAAGAGAAAGCACAATGTTCATGGCAACCACATTGAAATGCAAGCTATGAGTGAGATGTACAATCGTCCAGTAGAAGTGTTTTGCTATCGTAGTGGTGAGTTGTAAATTTTAATGAATTTTAGATCAAATACTGAAAACATAAACTATATATTAATTCAAGTTTTTTTACTCGGAAGATCCTATCAACACTTTCCATGGTATGCATAAAACGGATAATGAGCCAATCCGTTTGTCTTATCAACGTGGTAGTCATTACAACAGCATTGTTGATCCATATAAAGCAACTATTGGGGTTGGACTTGGTTTACCTGGCTACTCACCTGGCTCTGCAGATCGCAATTTGATTAAAGATGTAACCCGTCATAGTGAAGAGCTAGCAATTGAACAGGTAAGTGACTTTCTCAACAATCACCTGTAGCTACGTACATATATTTGCATAGTTATACCACAATCTTAAATTGATTTTCTTTCAGACTATGCTGGAGGACAAGTTACGAGCCACAGATTGGGAAGCAACCAATGAAGCAATTGAGGAGCAAGTAGCCAGAGACAGTTACCTTCAATGGATTAAAGACAATGAAAAGCGAGATAAGGCACTTCGCTCTGCTACTGCCACGTCAAGTGCTACACTTACATCTTTGGAACTACGCCAATCTCCTCGCCAATCTCCTCGTAGCCGCCTTAGTGTTAGCACACCACCACGGAGCTCTCCCCGAGCATCACCACGGTCTTCACCATGCACCAGTCGTGAAGACCCTTCTCACTCTGTTGCATCAACTTCTACTTCAAGTGATACCTCTGCTTGTTCCACTTCAACTAGTCAGTCTGAAGGGGAGAGCAGTACTAAAACTGCAACAAACTCTCCGCCACGGGGAAATGTCAGTGATATAGAAGGATTTAAGTTGATGGAGACAGCTTCATTTCTGAATCTGTTGCCTCCTGAAATGTTTGGTAAGTGCATACATTATTCATATCTGGGATGAATCTTTTATGACTTGTTTATATTTAAAATCATGCATTCTTATTTCAGGCTTGAGTGAATGGGATGATGCTGGTATACTGGCTCAGGTTCTTGCAACTTCTCAACAGGAGTATATGGACCAACTTAAGCGCTCCCATAACGAAGACCCACAGCCATCAACTTCTTCGTCATATCCTTCCACTTCTGCTGCAGGTAGCATGTATGATTGTGAAGCTGGTCCATCTACCAGGTAGCCTTAACCAACAGACACGGTATTGAAATGTAACACCTTTGAATTTGCCTTGAGTTTGTTTTTGGCCCATCTTTTTGCACAATCTGTGTGTGCATTACAATTTTAATAGCACTTTGTTGAAAAGCTTGATTGTGCCTGAATACTTTTGTGATGAGTTCAAATTATTCTCATTCCATTTGTCTGTATTCAATTTACCACATGTTTGTTTTCTCTGTTGTGCCTCCATATATTGAGAACGTTTTCATAACAACCACAATTTGCTCCTGATTATATTTGACATTGTTGATGCAATGGAGTGGAAGTTGCTTTGAGGATCTTTGAGATTGGACTCTTTGGCATGTGATCAACACCTATACCTTTAATGGACACATCCCATTTCTGACAAATTCATATGTTAAGTTCATATTCAAATTTGTAAGGGGTTCTTGATTCCAGATTCCCCCTCAACTTTGTAATGATATTTCTATCAATCCACAGTTTTAGTCCCATACATTTCACATAAATGCTGTAAATTCAAAAAATTTGTATGCCTAAAGACAAGAATTAATATATCTAGCGTTTTAAACTTGTGATATTAATTGATCCATCATTCCTTAAAGGAAAAAGTTAAAAAAAAAAAAAAGCACAGTTTTGTGGTTTCAAGGTGTTGCTATATTAATATATTTTCCTCAAACAACTTCTTATTTGTTGTTTTTGTCTGTTGTAAGTATGAAAGCTTCTTTCAGCCAAGCAAAATTTTCACACAACTTCATCTTGCTCATCACTGTGATTTTTTGAGTGTTACATTGTGTTAAAAACTCTTGTTTTTAGAAATGGTTTATCACAAAACGTGTCACATAATCTTATCTTTAACAGTAAGTTAAATACATGCTGGGATTTCTGGCTACTATTGTTAACTGGCTTTTGCTTTTTAACATGTATTGTATTCTCTCTATCAAGCTTGTTTCTTCTGGAAACATTCATGTAACATTGTGATTTTCTAGTTTATAAGATTTCTATCATATACTTCGACCATTTTTGAAAATTGCTGCATTTGGTCAAAAGTTATGAAGGTCACTAGTCTCCACTCATGCTAATGTTTGATTTGCATGAGACGGATCTTATTTCTATGTATCAAGCATTACTGTTTTGGTTCTCTTTCTTAAGATTTGGCTTCATTGTTTACCAATTAACCTGTCAGGAGTTTTCAGTTAGAGATGTGTAACTGTTAATGGGTACTTTAGTTTAAATCCAGTGGGTTGATTTATTTTGTTGTTTTGTTTTGTTTTGTTGTGTTTTTCTTTACTTTACCGCTCCCAAAAGCTTTCCAAACAATCTATTACAGTTGATCCTAATTGTATTTCTCTTTAACTAACCATTTAAAGAATAATTTTGAATTATCCTTACTATTCTATCAATTCCATTTCTTGTGGAGTTGAGTTTAGAAATAGAAGAATGTAAGTGCAATTTGTAGTACCTATTTATGTAGACTTAATTTGTTCTTTTGTTAAGTTTTCAAATTTTCCCTCAGTTCAAGGGGTATTCCCACCACTCCTCTCACCAGTTTCTAAAAAAGTTAAAAGTTAAAGAGAACAATGCTGATAAAAAGATTTGTGGAAAAGGTCAAATATCTTCTGACTAAAAAGTGTTTGAGGCTTCTCTTTTCTCCAACTTCCATAAAGCTAAACCCTCAAGCAATATGTTTTATTTTCAGGCTTATGAGCTTATTTCTTTTCCTTACATTACATCCTGATATTCTTACTGTAACTTTTTTTTTATTTGTAGTTCCATATGTTTACTATACTCTAGCCTTTACTGAGTGGTTGTGAAAACACAAGCAATATTCCTGCCTACCATATTTTACTGATGTGAAACATTTGGGGGTAAAAAAAAAAAACTGGTCAATAATGATCCTTGAAGGTTCTGATACACCTTTACTTTTAAATTCTTATTTACCAAAGCTATTAAATTCATTTTATTCTTTGCAGGACCATGTTGGTGTTAGGTTTTTGATCCTATCAAACTGTCTTTGTTAATTTAAATTTGCTAAGTAAGTCATCAAGATGCTTTGTAATTGATCAGTTTTACATTTTGAAGCTCATAAATTTCACATTTCAGTTCATATGTTGCAAAAATTTTATGGGGAGTTGGACTATGATTAGTTAAAGGAGCAATTTTCTTATTGAAGCTTCCTTGTTTTTTCACCTGTCAAACAGTTACTATTGCCCTGAGACAGGATAAAAGAATTGAGAATTCTATCTTTAGAATAAGTGGACACTTATGCTTCAATCCAGCCCATGTGATGTTTTCAACCCTAAGGTGGAGTTGCAGGGTAAAATATGGAAAGGGCATTTAGCAGTAAGATCTGTGATTACTTCTGTAGGTTTGAAGCTCTGTTCCAGCAGACATTATTCAGACCCTACTTATTCTACATATTAAGAATGGTAGAGAGTAGAATTTAGGATTATCTTGAGTTATGATTAGAGGCTAGAGCTTTAATTTGAAGAATTTATACTGAATTCATGAAGTTCATGATACATCCCTGATGTCTTTATGTATCTATCATATATACACATATATATGTCTATATCAAAATATGAACATGCCTTTTAAGGATATATTTGTATTTATTTTGCTGATTTGTTTTCCTTTTTGTTTTCTTTTTTTTTTCTCTCCCCATCAACATAGCAGTTACTGCCTTGGCAGCCCCAGGTTGAATGAATGACTGGAATTTTAGACTGTCATGTATTTATAGAGGTTTTTCTTCATAAGTACTGATTGAAGAGTATACTATCCTTTTAGGGTACGTCTATATTAAGTGAAAATGACATCAAGAGTAATGCTGTGTTATTAAGGCATGATAATAAGCATATTGAAAATAAATAGTTGACCATAAATGTAAAGTGGTAATCATGGTATTCTGAAACCTATGTTTGTACAAGATTTGGAGCAGTACCAAAAAGAATTAACACTCACACAAAGTGATTTTCAAAAATAGCAAATTCTTTTATTACCAATCACAGCACATTCACCCTCGGGAAATAATATTAGACAGCTACAACGTAACAAGACTGAAAATGAGACAAACAGTAATTAATTTGAGATCAATTTTATACTATATAATAGATTATTTCAGTGACAGTTCTATTTTACAAGATATTGAAAGGTTTACAAGAAACCATAATGAAACAAATGTGGCAATTATGTTGGAGGAGAAAAGTTACGCAGTACTTCACATAACAGACAAGAATTGATCTTGAATCAGTTAGTTTTCATCATCACTATCTTCACTACAACTCGAGTCACAGTTATTGATGGGTCTCCTGTTGGGGTTTCCACCATGTTGATCTTCATCTGACTCCACTTTTTCAAATGCAGAAGGCCACGTATTATTATCTCTGAGAAAGCGCATGTAATCTGATGTAATAGGACGGATCATTTCAGCTCTCACTTTGTCACCTTCTGCAATAGGTTCAACAAGAATGAAATCTCCTCGTTTTACCCAAACACTTTTCCTAAAACGAGATGGCATTGAAACTAGATATGTTTCTCCAGTTTGAGTCTCCACTTCATGTAGGTTGTTACCAACACTGGCGCGAATTTTCACAACTTCTTGGTTTGCCTTGGGAATTTCTAGTTCCTCCGCGAGCACACTCCGCATCACATGCTTACGTTTTGTCGCGACTGACATCCTTCCTGATAACAGAACAGAAACATATGTTAATCAAAAGAACAACAGATAATATAATCATGAATCAGTAATTCAGGTAAATTTTAAGCTATGGATTTCATTGAAATGTGGCTAAAATCTACACTTATAATAGTGACAGAAGTGATAAAAGAATTAAATTCTATCAAGACCAATAATACTATCAATGAAGAGAAAAAGTACCTTTTTAAGGTGGCAATAAGAGCATTTGGGCCACCTGCCTTGTCTATAGCCTTGTAGATATCTAGGCTTTCACCAGCTGGAATGCCATATCCTTTAAGGAGACCATGGGGATTTGATGGGGTCTGACAGTTATCATGAGCCTCTTTCCGCAAAGTTTTATCAACTTCCACAGAAGTGAAAAAGGCTACGGAAAGAGGCAGGTCAGTTAGCCCCAATCGAGAAGCACAAAATGCCCTAGTGAGTAAATGAGCAGCATGCAAAGAAAGTGCAGCATGATGAGCTCTGTTTTCTGGTACAAGATAGCGTACTTCATCATGAAAACTAAGACAAAATCTAGCATTAGGCTCAAGCCATTTAAATGCTACAAGAAGCAAGTGTAGAAAGTCCACTGCTCCACTCTGTACAACCCAATTGATTCTGGTGGGTAGGTTTTTTTCACGTTGATTTTCAAGTGCTCTACTTAGTCTCCCTCCAAGGAAAGGTGTGCTTGGTGTTCTGTCATAAGCTATTTCTTCCAGCCGGTTGAAAACTGCAGATTCTGTCCCTCCATTCCAGACAAGCCTGAATAAATTTTTCTTATCAGTTCCAAATTGATTGGCAATCACAGTTGCATCATATGCAGAATGAGGTCCATTAGGAACTGTACCAACAAAAGCAGTCTTTGGCACATACATGCGTTGACCTTTAGTCATACTGAACATCTTCCTTGCTTTGCTTTTGGCATCCTTTAAGGTCATTGATGGATTAAATTGTTTCAGTAATTGCTCTGCAAATGGTATTCCTGCTCCATAGATTCTTGCATAGTTGATAACTTTTGCATGATCACGGGATATTCCCACAGCTTTGGCTGTCACACTATGCATATCAGTTCCCTCCGATTTGCGTCCACTGATTGTCATCCATCCAAAGGGTGTTCCACCATGTATTTTTGAGGCATGAGCATCGCCAATCAATGATGCAATCCACAACTCCTGGGAATCAACATCTGCCCCAACAATACTATACCCAGGTGGTGCTTGAACCATAGCTCTTAGTTCTGATCCGATTCGCTCCTTAGAAATATTAGAGGCTGTCATCCATGTTCTTTCAACTGCCCTACGAGTGAGAGTTCCACAAACTATGAGTTGAGGAAGTATGGCTCCAATCACCTCATCTTCTAGGTTTCTTGGCAAGTCCTTTGAAGAAAGCCAAATGACTAGTTGTTCAATTATTCGCACTCTGTTATTTCTCCAATATGAGAGTTTCCTAGCGATATCCATCATTCTTTCGGCAACAGCATCTCCTGCTAGCACATTTTCTGAAAATTTGACAATGAAATCTCGGCCTAAAGGATCTCCAACTCTCAATCCTGGGCCATTCTTATGTGGCAACCTGGAAAACATAACACCTTTACAAATCTCTACGTCACCACCATATTTTCTTTTCTCACACGGGATAGAATTCCAATAGGCGACTAATTCTTGCAAGGGTAAACCACCACTGTCTTCAGTACATGACATTTGATTGGAATCAAAAGGTCTAAGACTACCCCAGCCCTGCCCTCGAATAAAATGCAGAGGATAGTTTTCCCAAGTCAACCGGAGGAGTTTAGGTGCAACTTGCATTTTTGTTGTAATAAGTTGAGGACCTGGCGACCAATCATCTGTTTTAGGAGGTTCACAAAGCTTGCGGTACCATGTTGGGTAACCTGGTAAATGAGGAGGCCTTAGAGGAAGCTGAAAGCCTGTTGCAATCAAGGATAGGACTTCAGAGCTTGTTTGAAGTTTCTCTTCAAATTCTTCCTTTCTTCTATTCAATTCGTCAAGGATTATGTGTGGCTCAACATCAGCTTCCTCTTCCATCTCTTTAATGACCCCATCTTTTTCTTCAGTTTTTTCCTTCTGTTTAATCTTTCGTTTTGTGAGTCGAAGTTCTTGTAAACTCCAGTCCTGATCCCACATCCAAAGATCATCACGGAATTTTTCTCCATGTAATAAACCACAAGCTTCATCAGCTCTCCTTGCAAGTTGGAATCTTGCCTCCACACCTAAATCTTGGAAAGCCTGTTCAGAATTCTCTATATATTGTGTCCAGTTTCTGTTTACAGGTAGGTAAGCCATTGATATTTCAAGCATTCCAGCAAGTGTTACAGGATGAGGAAATCGTTTTACAAATAAAGGAAAAAGAGATCTCAAGATGTCATGTGTAGCAGATACATCAGAGGCACAGTAAGACATACTTGACTGGAAGTGACACTTGACATCATGTAAAGTCCCGTCAATGAAAACATCCCTCCCAGCTTTATCTAATTGTTTACCACAATACAACTTCAACACTTCTGCTAGACCATTTAAAGAAGAACTTGCCTGAAGTGAAGCTAAGTCTTCTGCATCAGGTGTGAGCTCATCACTTTCAGTCAATTCCTCTTGATTTGAATTAGCCAACTTTTTAGCCCTAGTCAAAATAGCTTTTTGGTAACTAGTAACACCACTCACGCAAATGTGAAGTGACATGGTATCAACAAATCGCATTCCAGTTGGTTCTAGTAAGTATTGTTCTCTGAAACGGGCTCTATCATACATAACATTATGTCCCACAGCCACTTTTGGTTTCTTCAAATTTTTTGAAGATGAAACTTTTTGTGATGAAATGTTTTCTAATGGAATGAGGTGCTGGGTTGTATATTCTTCTTTCATCAATGACATTCCACCATTAGTAAGACTAGATGATACCCATCCATACCATGCTGTTGGGCTAGCAGCAATAGCCAAAGTAGGCAAAGGCCCTTCATGTTGGCACACTTCAACATCAATAACAATGGCATCTTCTTCAGGAAAATTCACTTTGAGAGGGGGGTTCCCAGGAACATATTTTGTCCAGCCAGCTTGCAGCTCCCAAACTGAGGGCTTTTCTGGAAGAGGCTCAGTAAGATTTTCAATGAGTAGGCGATAGGGCTCACTCTGCTGTTTTCCAATATTCAAGAAGTGCTCCTCTACATTTCTTCCTTCTAGAGGTGGAAGTTTTAAGTCAACCTCAGGAACAGATGTTGCACTGTCAATCTTTAGACCATACTTCTTCAAATTGGCTTGAGAGGAACGAACATCTTTGTCAGTGTGAGGTGGATTTTGTTTACCAAAAAGATGCTGATAAATACTGCTCGGTAACATTTGAATACCACAAGGGTTAATTCTTGTTCCATCATTCTGTTTCCTGGAAGGCCCTGTAGGTTTAATATTTGTTTCCTCATCCTTTGAAGAATGTTCCACAGATTTTGGAATTGCATAGGATGCTTCTGCATTTAAAATAGCAGATGAATCTGTGCTTTGATTTGTATGGCCATTCTGCTTCAAAGAGCACACTTTAATCTTTTTGAGTGCTTTGGGACTTCTAATAATATGATTCAGAATCATTGTTTAAAAGAAGTGACATCACTTGATTGTGCTCTGAATTTCCTCTGCTCCTCCCATGGCCACATACACTGCAAGATCACAGAACAAGCAGTTAGTCTCTGTCTTTTTAATTTCTTAACATTACAAACAAATACGAGGGTATCCTGACATTACTTTTAAAAGTTAGATTCTTTTACAAATACTTCATTTCCAAATCACATGATTATGGTTGGCAATTGTCTTTATTTGAGCGATCACTTTCAGAATATAAAAGAGCTTCTTCAAAAGTAAGTTTTTTAGCATAACTTGACACATCTGCCCTAATGTTTGAACTTATGGAAACAAATGGAAGCTGCCCTGCCTCTTGAGGAACGTCTGATAATCCAACCTGGGCTGCACAAAATGCTCTAGCATACAAGTGGGCAATATGAAGAGATTTTGCAGCATGGTACTTTTGATCTTCAGGTACAAGGTAGATGATTTGCATATCTTGTGAACCAATAGTACAGAGTCTAGCAGTTGGGGAAAGGTCACGGAAAATTGCCATAAGTACGTGGAGATAGTCAGCAACAGAACTTTTAATGAGCCAGTACTGGATCAATGAAAAGTGCCTTGGTCCGTCACTTTCTAATACTCTGCTAAGTCTACTGTGAAGGATTGGAGTTTCTATTATTTTACTGTCAGAGGCTTTTCTGAATACTAACTGAAGGTCTGAGAAGATGCCACCAGGCACAGCATCTTTATTTGCTTTAGGGGTATATGGACAGCCACACAGGAGCTGCAAAAGCCTATCAGTTTTTTCAAAGACACTGAAGTCACCCAATCCAGGGTTTATTTCTCTTAGCATTTTTGCTAAGTATCTTTTGTTTGCACCATACAGCACAGCATGGACAAGTAAAGCTGATTGCAAAACTGACATCTTCATATGATTAGCCACACTTTGGTATAAAGATCCATCAACAAACATTTTCCCTAAGGGAGTTGAGCAATAATTGCCTTTCACACTGTCAGCCAAGAGAGATGCTACCCAAATGTCCAGTTCAGGAACGTTTGCAGATAGGAAACACCAGCCTTGAGGAGCTTTCATGGCATGGCTAATATCAGTTCCAAGTGAATTCTTGGGTTCACTGCAAAGAGAGGAAAAAAAAAGTTCCTTCGGGAGACGAACAAAATCGCTGCATACTGAAATAGAGGGGACAACAGCACCCATAGAGCAATCTTTGTCAGACCAAACTACAGGCAGGCTTCCAAATGCCTTTCCACTTCTTTTCCAGAAGAGATTTTTCCTTAAAATGTTTAAGATTGTTTTTGCTTTTGAATTTCCAGATCTCAAACAGGAGTTGGTTAGGATATTTATTGAGAGTGCCCCTCCAACATTCTTTTCCACACTTACATGGTGAGGAAGTTTCCTAAAAATTAATCCATTTTGAATAGTAAATTGAACACTCCTTTCAGATTTTTCTGCTTTGAATCCAACCTGTCCTCCGATACCCGAATTTGATGATAAAACTCCAGCTTGTAGAGAAATGTAGTCCTTTAGTGAGGGAACTGAGGTCATACGAGGTGGTGGAGAGAAAGATTGGCAAAATTCTATTATGCTTTTCACTGGCACACTACTTCCTTTTTCGTGATCTTGATCTTCATCCGAAGCCTTCAACGAAGGCAATAGAATACCCCATCCATGCTCAATCTCATAGTGTAAAGGAAAACTACCCCAACACAGTTGCATAAGTTTTGCAGAAATATTTCTACGAAAGTTAACATTTACATCAAGTTCACCCTCAGACTGGACAGCAACTTGAGAAAGAAATTTCTTGTACCATTTTGGATGATTTGGACCAGTTGTTTTCTTTTTACTGGAGACTGACCAGTCTAGATCCCACATCCATGGGTCATGTTTGTAACGGAAATCATTCATAAGAGATAAAGCATCTTCTGCAAGCTGCAGCAAAAGCATTTTTACTTCTTCATCTTCTGCAGCAGACGTTGCTTTGATATCTTTCACAATACTTTGATAATCACCAGTCACAGGAATAAACATTGAAGACATGTCTAAAATAGCTGACAGTGTTGCTCCATGTGGGAATCTTTCTAAGAATAATGGAAAGAGTTTGTTGAAAACCGATTTAGTTGCTTGAACGTCCAATGCACAATATGAGCAAAGTTCTTGAAATCGCCCAGCAATATCATGCATTGTTCCTTTCACAAATACATCTCTTTCAGATTTGTCCAGTTCATTTCCACAGTATAGAAGATGTAAATGGCTCAAGCTATTACCACATGCTAGTTCAGCCCAACTAGGTTTCTTAGGGGATTTCAGCAAATAATATCTTTGTAAATCTGTCAGTCCACTCACTGATACATGAGCAGCCATAGTATCAAAAAATTTCAATCCAGATACTGGTAGGTCATAACATTCTTGAATTCTAGCACTATCGTAACATACAAAATGTCCAACAACAACACGTGGTTTCTTGAATTGATTACCTAGTGGAATCAAATCTTTGACACAGACAGTTTTACTCTGTACTCCTGATGATTGAATAAGAGCAGGGCTTACCCAAGAGTACCAGGCAGTAGAACTAACTGCAGTGGCAAGCACTGGGGCAAAACTTTCACGTACACAAACCTCAGCATCAAAATGTAAAGCATCTTCATCAGGGAAGTCTACCTTTTCAGGTTCAGATCCAACTCTATAACAGGTCCAACCAGCCTCAAACATCCACTTTTCAGGAATGGGTGGACAACTATCAAGAGCTAGGCTTTTCAGAAGGTTTCTGTATTTACTTGCTTGACTTTCGGATAATGTATGAATGTGGGCTTGAATAGAATTACCCTGTAAATATGGGATTTGAGAGGTGATTTCAGATGGCTTCGTATTATTTGTTTCACTCAAGGAACCTGCCTGATCTTCCTGGTTGTTAAAAAGGTGCTGTCTTATCCATGACGGTAAATGTTCTGAATCAGCAGAGTTACTTCTGAGAACTGTAAATGTCTTCAGACCTCTCACCCGTATGCCATTCATTAACATGCCTCCTCTGGCCAGATGCACAAGTATCCTGAGCGACATGACTTCAGTGATGCTTCATTGATCCCCGCTCAGCTCCTCATTCAGCAGCACTGGTCCCCAGAACCTCTGCAGAAAATAGTGATAATGCTATACAGACCACCTTCATAGAACCTGCATACAGGTCAAAGTTTAACACTCAAAAGGAGGGAATAATAAATACAGCAGGTGTGCCAAGTACCTTATTGCCATGTATATAAACAAAAACCTCACTGAAGTAAATTAAAACAAAGAAGAAAGGTAGCCATTCCCGAATTGGTAGTAAAAAAAAAAAATCACACACATATCACTCAGTCGCAACCAAATCATGTGGCTTGGGAAGATATCACAGAAGAATCAAAAGGTGAAATAAATGATTCATCTTATTTCTTGACCAGTTTTAGAGTTTAACTCAAAACCTACTTAACCTCAAATGAAGGCGATCATAGTTCCATGAACATCTACGACACATACGATTGTCACCCTCAAACCACGTTGAAAATTTCAACTATATGTAATTGAAAAATGGACAAGAGAAGAAAAAGTCAATGAAAGGACTTTAAATACATTTACCTTTATCAAGATATCTGCTACATTAACACGCGCCAGACAAACACACCGAACTCTGTTGTTGAAGTCATACTGGTCATTGCTATTGCTATTCGACGAGCCTGAGAGTCTATGAGGTCTGAGGCTAGAGAGAGTTCGTTGTCGTTGGGGAGGGATGGGGCAGAAAATTCAAATTTAACACTGTTCACATTGTTCCAATCGTGTGGAAAATGCTTTCCCAGGCACTTACGAGCTGGATGAATTCGAATTGTAAGTAGGGTTTGTGAAAGAAGAAAAGTATAACCATCGGAAACGCGCCTTAGTGTATGTATAACCTGCATTGCCGATGAGTACTCTTATTTGAACACATTTTTTATTTGGTATTTCAATGTTCTTTGGCTCATGGTTTACAAGAACAAGAATTACAGACGAATCATATGCTATGCATTATTTTGTCTTTTTAACTCAGTCTTTCTTTCTTTTGCCTCATGTGCATTTAAGCTCTCTGAACTTTTTGGTTAAAAAGAAAAGAGTGGGGAATGACAGCAATAAAGGTGTAGCGTGCTTCGTAAAAATAAACGTTTTGTGAAGTGGCTCCTGTGTTGGCCGCCCTCCAAAAAATATCTTTTGTAACGGCTGAAAAGCAGTCTACCTTTTTATCGTGATTCTACGGTGTACTGTACGTATCAGTGTTCAAAGCTGCATAACACTAGATTTCAAACCTTTCCACCTAATCAATCATTTGCCTCAGAACAGACTGTAGGAAATTACTCCTATTCAGTGTTGAAGCTCTTAGTTTAATCTATGGAGTTGTTTTCTCGTGGAGAGGGTAGTCATTATATTTCCCCTTGTTTTGTTTTCTCTCTGCATAATGGGGTGTAGCAATAGTTTTTAAGTGTTATTGCAACTTTGATTAATAAGTACAGTCTAGCAGGGATGATTCTGTCATGCAAAATTAACTTAAACTTAACGTTCATGGCACTTTTTTTGTAAAAATTTTGTCCATCATGACATTGCTGCAGAAACTGAATTGATGCAATGAACTTAAAATGAGTTACATTTTATGCAAAATGTGTCATTTTTTTGTTACTTTTAAAAGCAGATTGTCAAGTTTGAAGCGCTACTAAGTCCACTGGCACTGCTAAGGTAAAAAGAGGAAATAAGAGGAAAAGTGCAACCAAGTATCGTTGCTTGAGTGAATATGGAAATTCTAGGCACACATCTATGCTAAACTACATCAGGTGACCAAATTATAGTGAAAGTGGTGAAAGACAGCATTCTTTATTAAAATAAAAAATAAAACGAAAGAAAATAAAACAAAGGGAAACAACTAAAATGCACTGTGCAGTGATTTACCATGGCTAAAATGAAAATTAAGTTATAGAGGCAAAGCAAACAAGAGTTAGTTACAAATTAAATCACTACCACTGCTTTGAGAACTAAAAGAGTAACATAATATTCTTATCACAAATTCATACATAGCAGTTATGAATGATGAGTACGGTAACTTTGTATGAAAAAATATAATCTGTGTGCCTTCTCTTTTTTTTTTGAAATTGCTTTATGTAACAAAAACTTTATCTTAATCTACTTACCCAAATAAGGCAAGAGCTTAAAATTGAAATATGTCCTATCTTATATATGATATACAAACATATTCACTATGAGAGCACAATGGAAAAATAGGAATGTGACATTTCAGATAGCAGTAAAAGTTGTGAAACTTTTCAATAAATCAGGAATTTATGGCACTCACCCTCAGACACTCCCCTACTTAAAAATTTTGTATCACAGATTATACTAAGTTCTTCATTTCAGAAGTCACGGTTACTCCAGATATAAAATTTTGCAAATTTCATAAACTTTTTATCACATTCACCAATATTTTATAATTTCCTTAAATCTACAAGCAGTCAGAATACAGTTCTATGAATCACCTAGAGCAGGTAGGCCTCACTTGCAGCTGGATGAAGTGCGGACAACCTACAAAGCTCTTCTATATCAGTGCACTTGTTTATGTTAGTTGTACCTACTTAATAAATACCTTTTTACTTCTGGAGCTAAAATGACCTGCTTGCATAGGTTTTATGTACACTATGAATATGAAGTAAAAAATGCGGCATTGGTTCACACCTTAGCATGCATTAACAGCTTCTGCTGTGATCAGATCTCAACTATCTTAAAACTAATCATATCAATTACGATTACTGTAACTTCTTATTGGCACATATTAGCTCAGTCCCTAGAATGGGGGCTGAGTGTCCTGATAAAGACAGAAAACTGCCCCTATTTTCAAGCCATTAAATATTTTTCTTTTTACAACGCATTTCGTCGCGCAAATAAATAACAGAGCAAGTGTTATGCCAGCAAACGTATTGTGACCCTGCAGAGGACGTCCTGGGGGTCCGCCCAGTGGTCGGGCGCCGCCCCGCGGGGGCCCGCGGGTCCCGGTGGCCGGGGTCAGTTGGACACAGTCGGCAGGAAGAACTTGTGCGCCTTGGTGTCCCTGGTGTGCTTGAAGGGGGAGGGGTCGGCGGCGGCGGCGAGCCTGGCCGCGGGGCACGGCCCCACCACGCGCGGCTCAAACTCGCTCTTGTACAGGGACGTGACCCGCATGCTGCTGCTCGCGCTGCCGCTGCTCTCGGCCAGGATGCTCGAGATGTTGGACGCGTTGGCGCGCCGCGACACCATCGTCCGCTGGTTGATCTGCGACGAGGACATGCCGGCCGTCGGCGTGGAGCGGGACTCGGTCTGCTGGCCCTGCGCGTGGGAGGCGTGAGGTGAGTCAAGGTGGCCTTACAATAGACCGTACTGGTGTCCGTCCAGTGTCCGATCAACTCGCTCACTCCTAATATAGGTCTTTTACCATGATTACCGAGTTGGACGGACACTGGACGGACACCAGTACGGTCTATTGTAAGGCCACCTTCTCTCATGGGACGATCCAAGCAACTACCCCGCAAGGGGGGGGGGGGGGTGTCAGAGAGGACGCTGGTGCGGGCTGGTTTGCCTTACCCAAGGGGCTGTGGCGCCTTACGGGCAAACCCGCTCGCACCGGAGTTTCAGAGAAGACGCCGGTGCGGCACCGGCGTCTTCTCTGAAAACTCGAGGTATAGAGGCTCAGCTACAGCAAAGTGGTCGTATACTTACGATTATGTTTCCGCCAATGCGAAGTTGTTCCTGCTGAATGCTAGATGACCAGGACCGGCGCTGATGCTGCTGCTGCTGATGTTGGTTGTTGACGACCTGCTGACGCATTTGCTGTTCCTGCCGCATCTGTTGGCTTTGCTCCTGCCGCACCTGCTGGTGGTGGTGCTCCTGCCGCACCTGCTGGTGGTGGTGCTCCTGCCGCACCTGTTGCTGGTGATGCTCCTGCCGCACCTGCTGCTGGTGTTCGTGCCGCGTGTGCTGCTGCTGGTGCTCCTGCCGCACCTGCAGCTGCTGCTGCTCCTGGCGCAGCTGCTGCTGGTGGTGCTCCTGCCGCTGGTGTTCCTGCCGCATGTGCTGCTGCTGGTGGTGCTCCTGTCGCATGTGCTGCTGGTGGTACTCCTGCCGCATCTGCTGGGCGTACTCCTGCCGCGAGTGCTGGTGCTGGTGCTCCTGCTGCTGGCGGTGCATCGAGCTCAGACTCCGCCGGTCCTGACTCAGGCCGCTGATGTACTGGCCGCTCTGGTCCAGGCTCGAGATGCTCTTCCTCTGCGCCGAGGCCGCCGTCGAGCTCGTGTGCAGGGCCTCGGTGGAGGTGGTGACGCCCTTGCGGTGCAGGACCTGGTTGGAGACGTCCGCGGCCGAGGCCGTGATGACGCGGCTCCGCTGGTGGCCGGCGGGCAGGGTCGGGCTGGCCTCCTGGAACGCCTCGCCGCTCAGGGCCTGCTTGAACTCGCTGCTCACCGCGTGCGTCTTCTGTCGCTGCTCGCTGAGCCGCTGGCTGCTGGACTCTGTCTTCTGGTTGGACGTCGTCTCCGTCCTCTGGCTGGATGTCGTCGCTTCCGCCTTCTGACTCGAGGACGCCACCGCCCCCGTCGTCTTCGTCTCCTGCTGCGTGCGCGTCACGGTCACCTTGGTGCCGTCTGCCAACACCTTGGTGTCGGTCGACGTTGAACTCGTCGTTTTCGAGACAGAATCCTGCTTGGCCCTGGAAGCCCTGGTCTCCATGGCAACCGACTCGTGCTGCCCGAGGCTGATCTGCGAGTCCATGTGTCTGCGGCTGACTTGCTGCTGCTGGGTCTTGGTGGGCGTCTCTGCCCTCTGCACAAACGTCTCACTGCTCGTGGTCTGCGTCTCCATCTTACCGCTGCCTCCCACTTTGAGGTGGTCCTCGTGCCTCCGAACCTCGGCCCGCTCGCCTTTCGTCACCTTGAACTCAGACTTCAAAGTTGTCTCAGCCTGGAATGAACCTCCCAGCTTGAGGTTGTCCTCGGGTTTGCGCACCACGGCGCGTTCTCCCTTTGTCGGGGTGAAATCAGTCTTTTGTCGGCCCTCGAAGGTGCCCTCCATCCGCAGGTTGTCCTGTCGCCGCACAACTTCTGCGCGCTCTCCCTGTACCACCGTTTCTATCTGTCTCTGCGCAAAGTCGCCCTCCATTTTCAAATTGTCTGGATGCTTCACAATTGGAGCGCGGCCACCGGGTCCAATTGGTGACTTTTGAGGACGTTCGAAATCTCCTTCCATCTTCAGATTGTCAGGGTGCTTCACGATAGGGGCGCGGCCACCGGGTCCAGTTGGTGACTTTTGAGGACGTTCGAAATCTCCTTCCATCTTCAGATTGTCAGGGTGCTTCACGATAGGGGCGCGGCCACCTGGTCCAATTTGTGACTTTTGAGGACGTTCGAAATCTCCTTCCATCTTCAGATTGTCAGGATGCTTCACGATAGGGGCGCGGCCACCCGGACCCACCGGAGACTTCAGAGGTCTATCGAAATCTCCCTCCAACTTGAGATTATCAGGGCGCCTCACTATTTGTGCTCTGTCTGGTTTCCCGGGCTTCTCTTTGTGTGGCCTGTCAAAGTCACCGTCAAGCTTCAGGTTGTCCGGATGCTTCACAATTGGTGCCCGCCCGCCTGGACCAACGGGTGACTTTTGCGGTCTGTCGAAGTCTCCCTCTAGTTTCAGATTATCCGGGCGTTTGACAATTTGTGCTCTATCTGGTTTTCCGGGCTTCTCCTTTTGTGGCCTGTCGAAGTCACCGTCCAGCTTCAGGTTGTCCGGGTGCTTGACGATGGGCGCCCGGCCTCCTGGGCCTACAGGAGACTTTTGGGGTCTGTCAAAGTCTCCTTCGAGCTTGAGGTTATCGGGGTGTTTCACTACGGGAAGTCGCTCTCCTGGACCGACATTCTCTTTGCCGGGCCGCTCAAAGTCTCCCTCTAGCTTAAGATTATCGGGATGCTTGACAATGGGCGCGCGGCCCCCCGGACCCACGGGGCTCTTCTCCGGGCGATCGAAGTCACCCTCCAGCTTGAGGTTGTCTGGGTGCTTGATGATATTCGCCCGCTCTCCCGTGGGTGGCCTCTCCCTGAGCGGGCGCTCAAACTCACCCTCCGGCTTGAGGTTGTCGGGGTGCTTGACGATGGGCGCCCTCTCCCCGGGCTTGACCGGAGTGTGCTCGCGCTTGGTGAACTCGCCCTCCTGCTTCAGGTTGTCGGGGTGTCGCAAAATGGCCGCGCGCTCGCCCTTCTTCACCTCCTCCCTCTCCCGCTGCACAAACTCGCCCTCCATCCTGAGGTTGTCCTCGTGCCGGCGTATCTCGGATCGCTCGCCCTTCACCGCGACGTAGTCCTCGCGGCGCTGCATGTTCCACTCGCCCTCCATCTTGAGGTTGTCCTCGTGCCTGACCTGCTCAACGCGCTCGCCCCTTGTGTGGCGGTACTCGTCGCTGCTGCGGGTGGCCGTGAACTCGGCCTGCTCGACGCGGAGATTGTCCTCGTGCCGAACGGCCTTCGTGCGCTCGGTCGTGGTCACTACCTGGTAGTCATCACGGGAGCGGTGGTCCACGAAGTCGCCTTCCAGCTGTAAGTTGTCCTCGTGTTTCACAATTGCAGCCCTTTCGGCCTGCTTCACTGTGACGACTTCGCGCTGCGCGAAGTTACCCTCCATCTTGAGGTTATCCTCGTGCTTGACTATGGGAGCGCGCTGACCAGGCTGGACCGGGACGACTTCGCGTTTCGAGAAGTCCCCCTCCATCTTGAGGTTGTCCGGGTGCTTGATAATGGGAGCCCTCTCTCCAGGACGCACAGGAGACTTTTCACGTTTGGTAAATTCGCCCTCTTCTGGTTTCAGGTTGTCACGCGGCCTCACGACCGGCGCTCTCTCCCCGGGCCTGACTGGCGTCTGCTCTCTCTTCGGGAAATCTCCTTCCATCTTGAGATTGTCCGGGTGCTTGATGATAGGAGCGCGCTCACCAGGTTTGACTGGGGTGGTTTCTCTCTTTGTGAAGTCACCCTCCATTTTCAAGTTGTCAGGATGCTTAACGATAGGCGCCCTCTCGCCAGGTTTTACGGGCGTCTTTTCCCGTTGCGGGAAGTCGCCCTCCATCTTGAGATTGTCCGGGTGCTTGATGATCGGGGCGCGCTCGCCCTTCTTGACCTCCTCTCGCTCACGCTGCGCAAAGTCACCCTCGGGGTGGAGGTTGTCCTGCGGCTTGACAACAGGCGCGCGCTCGCCCGGCCTGACAGGGGTGTGTTCTCGCTTAGGAAAGTCACCCTCCATTTTTAAGTTATCGGGGTGCTTGATGATCGGAGCGCGCTCGCCCTTCTTGACCTCCTCGCGCTCACGCTGCACAAAGTCGCCCTCGGGGAACAGGTTGTCCTGCGGCTTCACCACGGGCGCTCGCTCTCCAGGCAGCACAGGCTGCACCTCTCTTTGGGGGAAATCGCCCTCCATTTTGAGATTGTCTGGGTGCTTGACTATCGGTGCGCGCTCTCCTGGTCCAACAGGAGTGAGTTCGCGCTGAGGGAAGTCTCCCTCCATCTTGAGGTTATCGGGATGCTTAACGATTGGGGCGCGTTCACCCGGTTTAACTTCTTGCGGCTTAGGCCTTTCAAAGTCTCCCTCTGGCTTTAGGTTGTCCTTCGGTTTGATTGCCTTGGGCCGTTCTCCGGGTGTGACGGAATGCACCTCTCTCTGAGTGAACTCTCCTTCCATGCGCAGGTTGTCTTCGTGGCGGACCTGTGTCACGCGCTCGGCCTGCACGTAGCGGTAGTCGTCGATGGACCTGGATTCTGTGAACTCTCCATCCATCCTAAGGTTGTCCTGGCGAATAGTGACCTCCACTCGCTCGCCTCGCTGCCCAGTGAAATCATCCCGGCTCCTTGTGACGGTGAATTCACCCTCGGTGGTAAGATTGTCCTCGTGCTTGACTATGGGGGCGCGCTGGCCTGGCTGGACCGGGACGACTTCGCGTTTCGAGAAGTCCCCCTCCATCTTGAGGTTGTCGGGGTGCTTGATGATGGGAGCCCTCTCTCCAGGACGTACAGGAGACTTTTCACGTTTAGTAAATTCGCCTTCTTCTGGTTTCAGATTGTCACGCGGCCTCACGACCGGCGCTCTCTCCCCGGGCCTGACTGGTGTTTGCTCTCTCTTCGGGAAATCTCCTTCCATCTTGAGATTGTCCGGGTGCTTGATGATAGGAGCGCGCTCACCAGGTTTGACTGGGGTGATTTCTCTCTTTGTGAAGTCACCCTCCATTTTCAAGTTGTCAGGATGCTTAACGATAGGCGCCCTCTCGCCAGGTTTTACAGGCGTCTTTTCCCGTTGCGGGAAGTCACCCTCCATCTTGAGATTGTCCGGGTGCTTGATGATCGGGGCGCGCTCGCCCTTCTTGACCTCCTCTCGCTCACGCTGCGCAAAGTCACCCTCGGGGTGGAGGTTGTCCTGCGGCTTGACAACAGGCGCGCGCTCGCCCGGCCTGACAGGGGTGTGTTCCCGCTTAGGGAAGTCACCCTCCATTTTTAAGTTATCGGGGTGCTTGATGATCGGGGCGCGCTCGCCCTTCTTGACCTCCTCGCGCTCACGCTGCACAAAATCGCCCTCGGGGAACAGGTTGTCCTGCGGTTTGACCACAGGCGCGCGCTCGCCCGGTCTGACAGGGGTGTGTTCGCGCTTGGGGAAGTCACCCTCCATTTTAAGATTGTCTGGGTGCCGAACAATAGGAGCACGTTCACCTGGCCGGACCGGCTCTCGCTCTCTTTGAGGAAAGTCACCTTCCATTTTGAGATTGTCTGGGTGCTTAACAATCGGAGCACGCTCGCCTGGGCGAACCGGCTCTCGCTCTCTTTGAGGAAAGTCTCCCTCCATCTTGAGATTGTCGGGGTGCTTAACCATCGGGGCTCGCTCACCTGGGCGGACGGGAGTTCTCTCGCGCTGCGGGAAATCACCCTCCATCTTAAGATTGTCTGGGTGTTTGACGATTGGAGCTCGCTCCCCAGGGCGGACTGGTTCTCTTTCGCGCTGAGTGAAGTCTCCCTCCATCTTAAGATTGTCGGGGTGCTTAACCATCGGGGCACGCTCACCGGGGCGGACGGGTGTTTTTTCCCGCTGCGGGAAATCTCCCTCCATTTTAAGATTGTCTGGATGTTTGACAATTGGAGCACGCTCCCCAGGTCGTACCGGCTCGTATTCTCTTTGAGGGAAGTCACCTTCCATCTTTAGATTGTCCGGATGCTTGACCATTGGTGCCCTCTCGCCTGGTCGGACTGGCGTCCTCTCGCGCTGCGGGAAATCTCCCTCCATCTTAAGATTGTCAGGGTGCTTCACAATCGGAGCACGCTCACCTGGTCGCACTGGCTCCCGCTCTCTCTGGGTGAAATCGCCCTCCATCTTGAGATTGTCGGGGTGCTTGACAATGGGAGCTCTCTCACCAGGCCTCACAGGCTCATGCGTTGGTCGCTCAAAGTCACCCTCTGGCTTGAGGTTGTCCTTGGGCTTAATCGCCTTGGGGCGTTCTCCGGGTGTGACAGAGTGCACCTCTCTCTGAGTGAACTCTCCCTCCATGCGGAGGTTGTCCTCGTGCCGGACCTGCGTCACCCGCTCGGCCTGTGTGTAGCGGTAGTCGTCGATGGACCGAGAGTCGTAGAACTCGGCGTGCTCCACGCGCAGGTTGTCCTCGTGGCGCACGGTCTGCGACCGCTCGCCGCGCACTGCCTGGTAGTCGTCCCTCGACCTGGACTCGCTGAACTCGCCGTCCATCCGCAGATTGTCTTGGCGGATGATTACCTCCATGCGCTCGCCTCGCTGGCCAGTGAAGTCGTCTCGGCTACGCGCTACGGTGAACTCGCCTTCTGTTGTAAGATTGTCTTCGTGTCTGACGATGGGGGCGCGCTGTCCAGGGCGAACCGGGACCAACTCGCGCTTTGTGAAGTCACCCTCCATCTTGAGGTTGTCGGGGTGCTTGACGATGGGAGCGCGCTCACCGGGTCGGACAGGCTCGCGTTCGCGCTGAGGGAAGTCCCCTTCCATTTTTAAGTTGTCGGGATGTTTTACCATAGGCGCTCTCTCACCTGGCCGTACCGGTGTCCTTTCCCGTTGAGTGAAGTCCCCTTCCATTTTTAGGTTGTCAGGGTGCTTAATGATCGGCGCGCGTTCGCCTGGCCTCACGGGTTCGTACTCCCGTTGCGGGAAGTCTCCCTCCATCTTCAAGTTATCAGGGTGCTTGACCATCGGGGCGCGCTCTCCGGGACGCACAGGCGTTCTCTCCCGCTGCGGGAAATCTCCCTCCATCTTGAGGTTATCCGGATGCTTGACAATTGGAGCACGCTCACCAGGACGTACCGGCTCGTATTCTCTCTGGGGGAAGTCGCCTTCCATTTTGAGATTGTCAGGGTGCCTAACCATAGGTGCCCGTTCACCTGGCCGTACAGGTGTTCTCTCGCGTTGTGGGAAATCGCCTTCCATTTTAAGATTGTCTGGGTGCCTTACAATCGGAGCACGCTCCCCAGGCCGCACCGGCTCGTACTCTCGCTGCGGGAAGTCCCCCTCCATTTTGAGGTTGTCAGGATGCTTAATAATTGGTGCACGTTCTCCAGGGCGTACCGGCGTTCGCTCCCGCTGTGGGAAGTCTCCTTCCATTTTTAGATTGTCAGGGTGCCTGACCATAGGCGCACGCTCTCCTGGGCGGACAGGCGTCCGCTCTCGTTGTGGGAAATCTCCTTCCATCTTAAGATTGTCAGGGTGTCTAACAATTGGAGCACGCTCACCAGGCCGCACCGGCTCGTACTCTCTCTGAGGGAAGTCACCTTCCATTTTGAGATTGTCAGGGTGCTTAACCATTGGTGCCCGCTCACCAGGACGAACATGTGTCCGCTCCCTTTGCGGGAAATCTCCTTCCATTTTAAGATTGTCAGGGTGCCTTACAATGGGAGCACGCTCACCAGGCCGCACCGGCTCATACTCTCGCTGAGGGAAGTCACCTTCCATTTTGAGGTTGTCAGGATGCTTAATAATTGGCGCACGTTCTCCAGGGCGCACAGGTGTTCGCTCCCGCTGTGGGAAATCTCCTTCCATTTTTAGATTGTCAGGGTGCTTAACCATAGGCGCACGCTCTCCAGGGCGGACTGGCGTCCGTTCTCGTTGTGGGAAATCTCCTTCCATCTTAAGATTGTCTGGGTGCCTAACAATTGGAGCACGCTCACCAGGCCGCACCGGCTCGTACTCTCGCTGAGGGAAGTCACCTTCCATTTTGAGATTGTCAGGATGCTTAATAATTGGTGCACGTTCTCCAGGTCGTACAGGCGTCCGCTCCCGCTGTGGGAAATCTCCTTCCATTTTCAGATTGTCAGGGTGTTTAACCATGGGCGCACGCTCACCAGGGCGGACAGGCGTCCGTTCCCGTTGTGGGAAATCTCCTTCCATCTTGAGATTGTCAGGGTGCCTAACAATTGGAGCACGCTCACCAGGCCGCACCGGCTCGTACTCTCTCTGAGGAAAGTCACCTTCCATTTTGAGATTGTCGGGGTGCTTAACCATTGGTGCACGTTCTCCAGGACGAACAGGCGTTCGTTCACGTTGTGTGAAATCCCCCTCCATCTTGAGATTGTCGGGGTGCCTTACAATGGGAGCACGCTCCCCAGGTCGTACCGGCTCGTATTCTCTTTGAGGGAAGTCACCTTCCATCTTAAGATTGTCCGGATGCTTGACCATTGGTGCCCTCTCGCCTGGTCGGACTGGCGTCCTCTCGCGCTGCGGGAAATCTCCCTCCATCTTAAGATTGTCAGGGTGCTTCACAATCGGAGCACGCTCACCTGGTCGCACTGGCTCCCGCTCTCTCTGAGTGAAATCGCCCTCCATCTTGAGATTGTCGGGGTGCTTGACAATGGGAGCTCTCTCACCAGGCCTCACAGGCTCATGCGTTGGTCGCTCAAAGTCACCCTCTGGCTTGAGGTTGTCCTTGGGCTTAATCGCCTTGGGGCGTTCTCCGGGTGTGACAGAGTGCACCTCTCTCTGAGTGAACTCTCCCTCCATGCGGAGGTTGTCCTCGTGCCGGACCTGCGTCACCCGCTCGGCCTGTGTGTAGCGGTAGTCGTCGATGGACCGAGAGTCGTAGAACTCGGCGTGCTCCACGCGCAGGTTGTCCTCGTGGCGCACGGTCTGCGACCGCTCGCCGCGCACTGCCTGGTAGTCGTCCCTCGACCTGGACTCGCTGAACTCGCCGTCCATCCGCAGATTGTCTTGGCGGATGATTACCTCCATGCGCTCGCCTCGCTGGCCAGTGAAGTCGTCTCGGCTACGCGCTACGGTGAACTCGCCTTCTGTTGTAAGATTGTCTTCGTGTCTGACGATGGGGGCGCGCTGTCCAGGGCGAACCGGGACCAACTCGCGCTTCGTGAAGTCACCCTCCATCTTGAGGTTGTCGGGGTGCTTGACGATGGGAGCGCGCTCACCGGGTCGGACAGGCTCGCGTTCGCGCTGAGGGAAGTCCCCTTCCATTTTTAAGTTGTCGGGATGTTTTACCATAGGCGCTCTCTCACCTGGCCGTACCGGTGTCCTTTCCCGTTGAGTGAAGTCCCCTTCCATTTTTAGGTTGTCAGGGTGCTTAATGATCGGCGCGCGTTCGCCTGGCCTCACGGGTTCGTACTCCCGCTGCGGGAAGTCTCCCTCCATCTTCAAGTTATCAGGGTGCTTGACCATCGGGGCGCGCTCTCCGGGACGCACGGGCGTTCTCTCCCGCTGCGGGAAATCTCCCTCCATCTTGAGGTTATCCGGATGCCTGACAATAGGCGCCCTATCCCCTGGCCTAACTGGCTGGCGTTCACGCTGAGGGAAGTCGCCTTCCAGGCGCAAATTGTCTGGGTGCTTTACAATCGGCGCTCGCTCTCCCGGGCGGACAGGTGTTCTTTCTCTTTGTGGAAAATCTCCCTCCATTTTCAGATTGTCTGGGTGTTTAACCATTGGGGCGCGCTCCCCGGGACGCACGGGTGTCCTCTCCCTCTGCGGGAAATCCCCCTCCATTTTTAGGTTGTCGGGGTGTTTGACAATTGGAGCACGCTCGCCCGGCCGGACTGGTTCTCTCTCTCGCTGGGGGAAGTCGCCCTCCATCTTCAGATTGTCGGGGTGCCTTACCATAGGAGCGCGCTCGCCTGGCCGCACTGGAGTACGCTCTCTCTGCGGGAAGTCTCCCTCGAGTTTGAGGTTGTCGGGATGCTTGACTATCGGCGCCCTCTCTCCGTGCCTCACTGGCTCCCTCTCTCGCTGGGGGAAGTCTCCCTCCAGCCTCAGGTTGTCGGGGTGCTTCACCACGGGGGCGCGTTCCCCCGGCCCGGTGGGCTGCTGCTTCGGCCGCTCGAACTCTCCCTCCGGCTTGAGGTTGTCTTTCGGCTTGATGGGCTTCGGCCTCTCTCCCGGGCTCACGCGCTCCCTCTGCGGTCGGACGAAGTCTCCCTCCGGCTTGAGGTTGTCCTTCGGCCTCTTGACCTCGGCGCGCTCCCCCTTCACCGGGCTCAAGGTCCGCGGCCTCTTCTCCATCTCGCCCTCCATCTTGAGGTTGTCCTTGGGACGCACCACCTCGTGCCGCTCGCCCTTGACGGCCTTGAAGTCGTCCCTGGACCGCACGACGGACATCTCCCCCTCGACGCGCAGGTTGTCGTGGTGTCGCTTCTGCGTCTGCCGGGCGTCCTTGGTGACCGTGGTGCGGTACTCCTCCGACGTGGTGGTCTCGAAGTGGCGCTCGCCGTCCTGCTTGGTCCAGGTGCGCCGGCGCTTGGGCGTCTCGCGCTCGGCCATCTTGTGCGTGAACTCGGTGTGCGAGGAGGACTCGAACGTCATGCTGCCCTCCGTGGTGAGGTTGTCCCGGCGCCGCTTCACCTCGGAGCGCGACACCACCTGCTGGCCGGTGAAGGCCTCGGCGCTGCTCGTCGTCGAGGTGAACTCCCCCACGGACGTGGTCAGGTTGTCCGAGCGCCGCGTGGGCTTCTCCGGCCGCACCGCCCACCTCTCGGGGAAGTCCTCTTGGCTCTGCGTCACGCCCTGCACGAAAAAAATATATATCAATCAGCTGAAATTAAATGTGAAAAATTAGCACTACAGTTGAAAACTTCAAACAGCGGAAAAATAAGTAGCAGGGTAGCTAGAAAATAAACAACGTAGCTTGAATATTAGCTGCTCCTCTAAACCTTGAAAATTAGTACACGTGCTAATTATTTTGCTTAGACGTGAATAATTTTTTCTTTTCTCTTTTTTCGCGTGTGGGTTAGGAGTGGAAGCAGTCGTTAGTCACTCTACGGTAAACCGAAGAGTTAGAATGTCACACACAAGTGGACGCGTGAATTCCCTTTAGTACACTTGAATAAAAAAGTAGTGGTGTCATTTTTCCACGAATTTCACAGAATTGTAAGGGCGAATGCAGGAGAATAATTAAAATGCACACATCATGTGTATGCGACATTCTCTCGCTTGGGTTTCCACAGTCGAAATTTAACAAGGCTGCGATGCTTGTTGGCACATCGCCACTGTGCTCGGTGCCTTACGCACCCTGGCAAGCAGGCAGCCCATCTTGCAGTCATACAAAAGAGGCGGATAACTTTGATAGAGAGAGAAAGATTAGTATGTCCAGCGTGCGTGCTGAGATGGGACTGATTATAAGCCACCCTCCTCGTGTTGGGTTTGCTGGTGTACTCACGTGGAACGTGCCGCCGACGGTGAGGTTGTCCTGGCGGCGCTGCACCGTCTCGGTCCTCGACACCTGCTCGAAGCCCTTGAACTCAGACCTGCTCGTGGTCTCTGTCTCCAGGTCGCCCTCTAGCTTGGTCCAGGTGTTCCTCCTGATCATGCGCGGCCGCTCGGTCATCTCCCCGGTGAACTCCAGCTGCTTGGTGGTGATGCCTGCGGGGGAGACGGCGAGGTAAGACATCGCAACCAGACGGCCTCCTCGCCTCCCTGTTTGCTTTGGCTCGAGGGAGAAACCACTTTGAAATTATTGTGCTCCTCGTAATTCGGAAAATTTTAGATAAATTCAGAAAAAAATAAATTTGCTTGAAGTGTTATGTCTTAAAACCGGTCAGAAAATTTCAGCAAAATTATGGGAAGTTCGAGAAAAATTAAAGCTTTACCTTTAAAAACAGTGCGAAATTCAGCAAAAATCTAGAACGTTCAGAAATGACGTCTCTTGTATAGCAATATTTCAAAGTTGTTTCTCCCTGCCGCGGGCCGCAGGACGGGCCGGCCCTGGTCGCGAGCGTTGCAGCGACGTAGCTACCTTCGAACTCCCCTCCCGTGCGCAGGTGGTCCTCGTGGCGCCGGACTTCCGCGCGCTCGCCCCGCGTCACGGTGTAATCCGTGATGATGGTCCGTTGGCCGGTGAACTCGCCCTCCATGCGTAGGTTGTCTGTGGGCTTGACTGCTTTCGGGCGCTCGCCGGGGCTGACTTTGGTGGGCGTCGGCCGTTCAAAATCACCCTCCAGCCTCAGGTTGTCGGGGTGCTTGATGGGAGCCAGCCTCTCCCCGGGCCCTACGGGCGTCCTCTCGCGCTGGGCGAAGTCGCCCTCCATCTTCAGATTGTCCGGGTGCTTGACGATCGGCATCCTTTCGCCGGGTTTGACTGGTGAACGCTCTCGTTTGGCGAAGTCGCCCTCTTGACGTAGGTTGTCCTGTGGCTTCTTGATGGGAGCCCGCTCGCCTGGCCCCACGGGTGTTCGCTCCCGCTGTGCAAAGTCACCCTCGAGCTTCAGGTTATCGGGGTGCTTGACGATGGGCATACGCTCTCCCGGTCTGACGGGCGACCTTTCCCTCTTTGCGAAGTCACCCTCTTGACGTAGGTTATCCTGTGGCTTTTTGATGGGAGCCCGCTCGCCGGGCCCCACTGGTGTCCGCTCCCGCTGAGCGAAGTCACCCTCGAGCTTCAGGTTATCGGGGTGCTTGACGATGGGCATACGCTCGCCCGGTCTGACGGGCGACCGCTCCCTCTTGGCGAATTCGCCCTCCTGCCGCAGGTTGTCTTGCGGCTTTTTGACGGGCGCCCTCTCCCCTTTGGTCGCCCATTCGTTCTTCCGCTCGCCGATGAATTCGCCTTCCAGGTGAAGGTGGTCCTCATGGCGGTACCTACGACGGAAAACCCACAGTGATAAAGTCAACGGCTCGGGAAAGAAGTTTCATCAGTACACTGATTACCATGATTATACCTGGTCTGCCTCTCGGCCTTCTTCTCGTCGAAGTCGTGCCGGTAGGCGGTCTCGCTGGGCACGACGCCGTCCGGGAGCGCGAGCTGCGTGTGCAGGCGCTGCAGCCGCGGCCGGTCCACCTCGTGCAGGTCCCAGGCGTGGTACGCCTCGCGGGCGTGCGTCGTGCTCTCGAAGGTGGCGTCCGCCGGCCGCAGGGGGCTCTCCTCGTGCCCGCCCGTGTGCGGACACCGGTGCCGCCTGCAACATCAGAGGCCGTCAGTGTGAGGTGGGGCGGTGGCATTATCAGCAGTGGAAAAAAAAAATCGATCGGCACAACCGGTGCCGCCGACAGGGATCGAACCCGGAGGCGGGCGAGTGTGTGGGGTGCGGGGTCAACGCCCCCCTGCCCGGCTGGTATGTGTTTGTGCGTCTGTAGAGGATTGTACGTGTACGTGTGTGCCCCGGATCAATAACAATGGTCAGCAGCATTATCCACCTGCCTGCAGCTGAAGCCTGGCCTGCTGGCCGTTTGCGGTGAAGTTGTGCAGGGTCGCGCCGCACCCCGCTGCACCCCACCCAGCCCCGCCCCGCCCCGCCCCGCCCCGCCCCGTCCCTCAGAGAGCAGGAAGGATGGTAAAGCCGTAAAGGGCCGGGGATATAAACATGAATTTATATCGGTCCCTGTCTCCCCGGGCCGGGGCCGCGTCGGCCACGCAAGTGGGGCTGGTCAGGGGAGGTCAGTTCGAGGGGTCCTTCACTCCAAAATAAAATAATCAGTGTACTTCCTTTAAAAGTATCCGAAAACAAGTCAGCATTAGTCAAGAAAAATAAGAAAACACACGAGCAGAAATCAAGGGAAAAAACCCTGTAAAATTAAGGAAATTTACGAAAAACTCAGAAATATCGGTGTAGGCTTGAATTTATAGAGTAGGACCCCTCGGGCAGGTCAGGTGGGGCCGCGGGGCCGAGGCGGCATGCAGGGCCAGCCCTGCTGCGGTGTGGTTGTGGCTACTTTACTTGCATGGAAAAAAGTCTTGGATTTCTTTTTACCGTTGCGACGAAATTGGCAAGTCGGCTGACGTCTAGCTTTTATGACGGTAGGCCCTCCCCAACCCCGCCCAGCCTGATTAGATCCTCCCCCGACCCACTCCTTGCATAGGGATAACCCGAGGAGAGCCTCGCATAGCGCGGGCTGCCTCCACCCACCCTCCTCACCGTGAGATTAAGTTTCCGCATTGCAGAGCTAAATAACTTGAGTTCTATTTATAGCAGGTGTCTAAAAAAAAACGGTCATTTTTGAACGTGACGTGCTTAAAATGTGAAGATGCCTGCGAGACGGATTTGGCCACACACGCATACACCTCCCGCGGGCTTCAAGAGTTGCGGCGGTCCTCCCCTCTCAGTCAACAACTTGGACTGCTAACCGACCGCAACGCGAGGCGAAGGCCGTGCAAGCCGCCGAGAACTAGGCGCTAGGCCGGGGCGGGCCGGGCGTGTCTCTGTGCGGGTGATTCCGCACAGTGGTTTCGTCTCTCTGTCCTTGTCGCACTCATGGGACACGGTCATAAGGAGCGAGCGAGAGGACACAGTGAAACGCTGCTCGGAATCCCCCCTCAGGTGCTCCAGCGCATGCTGCAGGCCGCGGGGCGGCGCGGGGCGGCGCGGGGCGGCGCGGGGCGGGGGAGGTCGCGCCCGGGCGGTGTGTGCCAGCGCTGTTCACGCTAACAAACTTTAGTCCTCTCTATTTCCCCTCCCCCCGCATGTTGGGGAACAGCACAGCGCCACTGTGAGCCCCGCGCGAGTTTTGGTAGAGCGAGTGCCAGGCCGGGCCGGGCCGGGCCATAAACACTGGGGGCCACAGCCGCAATTAGTGCGGTGTATATTGAACGGGCAGATAACGCCACCGCGTCCGCCGCACTTACGCTACTGCAAAGGTTGTGAGAAGGACGCGGGGACACCTCCGTCAAAATACTTTAGGAGAATGAGCCCCTTCCCTATCAACTGGAATCAGAAAAATTAAATCAACAATAAATCGAGTTCATGAAGCTGCTGCAAGAATACTCAATTATTTTTCTATCAGTGACATTAAGTTGCGCAGTGCTGTTACTTAGGTACACTTCAAATCCAGTGTGGTAGTGTCTCCTAACTGCCCCCTCGCACCCCCTCGGCAGTGCTCTGCCGGCACCAGTCCCACCCGACCCACTTACTGTTGGGGCCGCGGTGGCGGTGTGTGGCGGGGCGTGGCGTGGCGTGGCGGGGGTGGAGACTCGGCTATCGGTGAGGAAGGCTCACCCCTGCATATAATTGATGGCGGTCGCCCCGGCGGGTCGCGACGCTAGGGGCTGGTGGGGTGTTGGTTGTGCCCTGCGCTCGAGTGCGACAACCCTATACTAACTTCTTTACCCGTGTCTCCTCATCGCCTTGCGGGGAAAAAGAAAACTTAGATAATGATATGTATTAGCTTTCCTTTTGCCAGCGACACGGAACTGCCGAACTCCTAGGGAAAGGGTGCGGCTCTGAATAATCTCGTGGCGCTGGGGCTTCCCTCGCCATGCCCCGCCCCGCCCCGCCCCGCCCCGCCCCGCCCCGCCCCGCCTCTGCGACGGCCACGGGGTACGGCGGTGCCCTTGGGAGGGCGGTACTTTTGCCGGGCCCTTCAGAGAATCGAAACCAGCCAGTCCGAGACGTGTACTGCGCCCCCCGCAATCTAGCAATCTAGATGGCTTGGAATAAAGCGAGCGTAGAGTAGAGGGCGGGAGCGAAAGCCGCGGAAAAGCGAGGGAGAGGGGAGGGGGAGGGGGGCTGCGACAAGGTCGAGGTTGGGGTAGGCAGGCAGTTTGGGGTCGGGCGGTGCGGCGGGGACACCTCCACCCCACAGCAGCCCGCGCTGCAGCCAGCATCGCCCTCAGCGCAGCCCAGCCCACCCCGCCTCCGCCTCGTCTCCCCAGAGCGCCCGGCAGGTAGGCACGCCCGTTGCGCAGGGCTGCGTTGCACGGCCTCGAGTTGCCTACCCAGCCGGGGGCTCCTCACCCCGCGGCAGGGTAGGGTCGTATAGGAGCTTCGGGGATCTAAACGGCCTAAAGCCCTACCCGTCTTCCTCGAGTGACCCTGCGGACGACGCGGAGCTCGATCGGTCGTCATCGTCGTCATCCTCCTCCTCCTCCTCCTCTTCGTACAACGGCGTCCTGGCCGGAATGACGACCCGGTAGAAGTGCATCGCCGGCGCCGTCATGCTGGCGGGTGTGCTGCTGCCTTGCCCCTCGTGCCCCTCCTCAGCCCCGCGGTGGTGGCTGGCCGCGCACGGCGCCCTTGTTGTCCAGCGCGAAGGCGACGGCCGCCACCCTGGACGCGGACACGGCGACGCGCGGGTCCGCGGCGCCCCGGCGGCGCTGTAGCACCTTGCCGACGACCACTGCGGCGCGCTTGAGGAAGCGCAGCCAGCCCATGCTTTGCCTCCCCGGCGAGCACCTCGAGGACCGCGCCGAGCTCACGTGAGCGCCACCCGGCGCCTGACTGTCAACCCCCGTGTGCGCCTGGCTGTCCGCCGGCCCGGCCCGCCTGTCCGCCCGGCTGTCCGTCCGGCCAGCGACTGGCGCGCCGTCCCGTCCTCGGCCACGCCGTCCTGCGCCTGTGCCGGGCCGGCCGCGACCACCCCCGCGCCCGCCCCCTGCGCCCTGCGCGGCCACTGCCGGCTCTGGGAGGGGGGGGAGGGGCGGTGGAAAGGTCGCCGACACTCACTTGGAGGAGGCCGTAGGGACGGGGGACGGGGGGAGTCGTAAGGGCGGAAAAGCGCCCTCCCCCCCCCTCCCCCCGGGTCCCGGTCGCCGTCCGCCGGGGCTTGGGGGCACCCTACCTTCTTGCTTCTTTCTTCTTTACCGTCCCGCTGATTCCCCCATTAACAGGGTGGACACGGGTGAATAAGGTTCGCGAACATTAACAGTCTGAGCAAACCTCTCCCCTAATCCCACCCCCAAAGGCCTGACAACCCCCTCTCCCCCAGCCCGCTGCGGCGTCTACGCGAACATCCACAGCAAAGCTGACGGTTCACTGCCTCCGCGGTGATCTTTCACAGAAACATTGCGCGATTGTGTTTCGCTGTCATTCATTTGGGATGCGAGTCCGCCCCGCTCCACCTTCATGGCGGTGCCGCTCTCGGTCAGAAATAATCACCTCCCCGCCACCTCGCGGCGGGATAGGAGAGGGGGGTGGGTGCTGGCAGGCGTCCCTACTGCACAGGTGTTTTTTCAGCTCGTGAGAGCGGGAGCAGGGGAGGGGGGGGGGTGTAGCAGCAGCGTCGTCGGGATGAGACGAGGGCGGAGCAGTCTGCCCCCAGAGACAGCAGCTCACTCACATCTCAGCTCCGTGATCGGGGCCGGCCCGGTCTACGCGGACAGAATGACGAGAACCTCGGTGAGGCGGGGGGCGGGGCGGGGCGGGGCGAGTACCGCAGTGTGCAGCAGCGCTGCTGCTGCTGGGCTGATCGAACACCCTACTTGGCCTACTTCCTCCACCTCTCCGCCCCGCCTCCTCATCTCTCCTCGTCCTCCCAAAACAACGTCGGGGCGGGGCGGGGCGGACCAGCAATGCGGTGTGCAGCGCGGGTGGCTGCGGCTGCAGAGGAGATGAAGGTCAAGGTCAGGGCCGCTCTGATGGGGGAGGGAGCGCAGCCGGGCGCAGCGTGTTGACAGGGGCTGCGCCGGTGCGCCGCCCGAGGCACGGGGAGCAAACATACATAATTCATCCTGTCACTGCACAGTGTTTTTTTCTCTCCATGTTTTTCAATATTGCTGCGAGAAATGCATCTGCCCGTAGGGGCGCACACTAAACCCTTATGCACTTTTTTGTGCATAAGCCTTGCAGGATTTTACACAACCATAGTTATGCACAATTTTTCCTGCATAACTATGCTTAACTCTATTCCTTATGCACAAATTCGTGCAGAATTATGCACAACGTGCAACATAGTTATGCATAAAATTTTGTGCATAACTATGGTTGTATAAAATTGTGCATAAGGGTTTAGTGTGCGGATCCCGGCGGATCTAGCCGACTGCTATGGGTGGGGGAAAGCCGTGCTTTTTGCCTGCATTCAGGCGGATTGTAACTCATGTTGCCTACCCATCAGGCGGTTTGTTAAGAACTTATGGGGGGAGGGGGCAAAAACCCCTTTGCCCCCCCCCCCCCCCTCCCGGTATCCGCGCCTGTCTGCGAGATGCGGCAGGAATTGGAGCCGTGAAAGTAGATAGTTACCAAGTTCTCTCCTGGTGTTTGCTCGTTTTACTTGGCTGGGTCTGTTCCTATCTGGCTGATTCCTATGAGGTCTGCCCTTCACGTTGTCCCGCTCGTATATTTTTGCACGGCCCCCTGATGATAATCGCAGTTAAGAAGTGATTGCATCACCGGCGGCGATGACTTCCGGCGGTCAGCTCAACGAGAGGAGTGTGGGAATGCCCTTGCGGTGGCGCCGCGCCCGCGCCCGCTCCTGCGGTGCGGAGCCCCGCGCCGGTAAAGTAGAGGAGGACCCAGCTTAGCGCGTCCGCCTACATTACCGCACGAACTTTAAGATCATTTCGAAAGCCTTTTTGAGAGTGAAGAATTGATTGTGCGATGTAAAACCTTTATTTATGATGTTTAATTCATTGTAAAAATGATGTAAGTAAAGTTGTATATTAGGGTGAAAACGACACGCAAAATAAAATGCATTTTAGTTAGTAGAAATGCGGGGCCGTCTGCAGGGTTCCAGTGCAGAATCGCGCATGTACCGGAAACCCCGTAAGGGGCCGTACACAAAATACGTCACGCACTTTGGGGGGAGGGGGGGTAGTCGGTCGGATGTGATGTGAGGGTGATTTTGGGGAGGGGGGAGTCAGTGAGAGCGTGACGTCGCTTTTTCGCAAACTCAGAAAACCTGGTCTACAGCGCGCAGCGCAGCGGCAGCGCTGTGGCAGCGCTGTGGCAGGGCTGTGGCGGCCTGGGCGGCCATTTGAAGATTCTTTGTAAAAATGTCTTAGTATATAAGTAATTATGTCTTCTACACATAAATCACATATAAAAATTATTCTTTACAAGCAAAGTGTCGTTTTTTAGTTTAACAGATATTTTTCTAACCGTGTCCCATTTTTTTCCGAAAAACGTGACGTGACCGGGTGGGGGAGAGGGGGGGGGGATTGGCTCGGATGTGATGAGTGGGTGATTTAGGGGAGGGGGGAGTCAAAAATCCTGAAAAATTGCGTGACGTATTTTGTGTACGGCCCCTAAGGGTTTTAGCCCTATCTTCCTTGCTTTCTACTGCAAGGTGTGCATCAAGGCATTGCCTGCTGCTCAGTCCATTGGACCGCGTATCTCCTATTTCCTCTCCGAAGAGCCTCCCCTGAGGGTGAAACTACTCTGAATTTTGGCGTGCAAAGTTTGTGAATATTTTTGAATTTCGTGAACAGTAATTTTTTCGGATTTTTTTTTAATTTTTCTGAACTTTTTCCGAATTTCTCTGAATTTTCCTGAATGTTTCAGAATAGTTTTGAATTTTTCTGAATTACGAGGTGTACAAACATTTCTAAGTTGTTTCCCCCGTCGGCCTCCCTACGGTAAAGCCGTCTCTTGTGCGGGCAGCTCCGGCCCCGTGCGCGGCTGCTGGCCTGCTCCCTGATCTCTCACCCATACAGCGGACCGGTGCCAGCCGAGCCCCACCGGCACCGCGCTCTCTACCATATTTGGCGCGGCCGCGGTCCACGCGTCTCTCATTGGCGGAGGCAGACGACCTCCGTGCGCCCCACCCCGCCCCGCGCCGCCCGCGCCCCCCTTTTCCAGTGAGCCGATGCTGCTGCTGCAGCTGATGCTGATGCGACGCGGTCCTCGGAACGCGACGCACGTCACGTGCAACAGGTTAGGCAACACTGCTGCTGGCTGCATCGCGGCCGACTCACTTGCTCACTGGCGGGTGCGCCGTGGCATGGTCCGCCCCGCCTGCAGGCTGATTCCGAAGATCGCTCTCGCCCCTCCGTCCTTGTTGCACCTCTGACGCTGCCCTATGTCGGGGCTGCCAGGACCGCATGAGTGCGACAAGGACGGAGGCGCGAGAGCGATCCTCGGAATCAGCCTGCTGGCCCCGCCCCGCGGCGAGAGCGAGAGCGCATCCGGCGAGACACGACGCAGCGCTCGTCGCGCATTAGAAAAGTCGCGAATTGTAACGGCGCGAGTTAATTTGTCGAGGCTGCTCTATTATTTCCCTCGATTCGTCGCAAAGTGCGTTTATGGAGGATATTTTTTGTCGTATTCTCAATGATTTTCTTGTTTGCAAAGAACAAGAAAATTCAACTGACTGCATTAATTTGACACATCAAGTGCGTGGACGCAATGGAGCTTGTGAGCAGATTTCCGTGGTGCTTATTCCTAAAAAAAGCAGCCGCGTGGTGGGAGTGTGGGGAGAGGTGACTTTCAAAGTCATCTGTCAACATGACACGTACAACACAAGTCTAGGTCGGCAAACGGGCCGCGCCTCCGCCGCGCAGCACCGCGTTACTGCTGGCGCTGCCAGCGTGGGCAGACCAGGCGAGCTGGCGGGGTAGGGCGGGGCGGGGCGGGCGGGCGGGGCGTGCCTGGGTGGTGGTGCAAGACCCCGTGCCGGAGTTCAATACACTTCGAGGGTCGTCTCGTCTGTAGCCCGGCCGGGTCGGGCACGTACCGTCCCACTCGTAATTTTTTTTTTTTTGAACCGAGGACACGTCCGCGTCTTGTCTGGACATCAGCTCATCGCGGTTCCGCGGATCGACAAGTCAGGGGCGGGAAGAGGAGGGAGGAGGGTGCGAGGAGAAGGGGGTGACGTGGCCGTCAGCGGAGTGCAGCGTGCCCTGCGCCCTGCGCGCCCGCGGGGCGGGACACGTGTGTCGCCCCCAGGCCAGCATGTTGGTCGTCGTGTTCTGTGTTTCGATGACGGTGTCGTCCACGGCGCAACACTGTTGCAGCCACAGCCTACACATATCAGAGAAAGCATTGGCAATGAAAGGATGCAGGTAATCGTGGTAAAGTCAGGGGAAAATCTGGAGATGCGAGCATTTTGCCTCACACATAGACTGGCAAAGAGCCAAATCGGGTCAGTGGAGCAATAGGCTTTGTTTTCGAGTTGGGCAAAATAAAATCAGCGGCACCGGGTTGAGACTGAGAGTTACCTCGGTTGGATGAAAAGTCGTAGTGTACGGAGGTAGCGCTTCCCGCAGGGCTACGCCGCCGTGGGTCCTCTGTATTCTGTATTGTAACCTGGGCCGGCTGTCCGGGCGACCGCAGCAGTGAGGCGGGGCGGGGCGGGGCGCCCGAGAGTGCCGCGGATGCTTTCCGCGTAGTGAGTCAACACACGGGGGCGGGGCGGGGGACGGGGACACACAGAGGGTCTGCTCAAGGTCCAGAGCGAACTGCGTCGCCGCGTCGTCGTCGTCGGCTGCAGGTGCACGCCGAGGTGCAATAATAGTGTCCGGGGCGACGACAGGGCGGTTGTTCGCGGCATTTAACAAGGTTCGAAACTGTTGAGCGGGGTTTCGCCCTGGTTGTGGGTGTGGCGGCGCGGGCCGGGCGCGGCGCTGTGCGGCGCGGTCCTCTCGGCCGGCGTGGGCGCAGCCGGTCGTCGCGCGCGCGCGCGCGCACACACACACACACACACACACTCACACTCACGCGGTCGGATGAAGGGAAGGAGAGGAGCGGGACGGGGCGGGGCGGGGCGGGGCGGGGCGGGGCGGGGCGGGGAGGCCCAGGTGGGCGGGGCGGCGGGGTGGGGCCGGCCGCCACTTCCGCTGCGCCAACCTCGGCGGCCGCCTAGGCCTGATGCTGCTGCTGGCTGCTGCCGGTACTGCGTGCGGCGCGAGCCACGAGCCGCGAGCCCGGCTGGGGCAGCAGCAGCAGCGGCCATGGTGTTGCAGCGACTCATAGACTCCCGCGAGTGCTCCTCCTGTGTGTTGATATGCGAAGCGTACAAGGAGGACTCTAGCGGAGCACCCCCGGTCCGGCACCGCGCCCATCGCGATGTGCTGATGAGGATGATGGCCTCTCTACTATACGGCTGCCTCGCCGGTCACGAGGTCAAAACACCTGCGTCAACGTGAACGCACGAGGGAGCATTTCCTCGCTGTGTGCTCCGCTTTGTAAGTGTGCGGGGCGGGGCGGGGCGGGGCGGGGCGGGGCGGGGCGGGGTGTGGAGCGCTACGCACGGCACTCGCGCGGTATCGACGTGTCGCTAAGTGAACCTCTCTCTGCGTCCGCCCCGCCGCGCCCCGCCCCGCCGCGCGGCAGTGTGGAGGAAGGGGAAGGGGCGCGCAGCGGAGTGGCAGACGAGGGTCTCGTCCTGCTCGGCGGAGCGCTGGACGGCCAGCAGCAGGCTCCCACTCGCGTCTGCCGCGCGAGTCCGCCGTGTCGCTCCCCACGCCAGTGAAAGTAAATCGCGCGTCCAGCCCCGCCCCGCCCCGCCCCGCCCCGCGAGGTGGGTGAGTGGGAGTGGGCGCGCCGGGCCGTGCATCGCGTGCGCGGGGGCCGCCGGCCCGGCCCGGCAATCACTGCCCACCTTGCTGACTGCACTAAGCGTACAAACACAGCGCGATGCATCGCCGTTGAGTGTAATTTGGGGAAATCGGTAATTGTGCTGCCCGTGTCCCGCGCAGCGCTGCGGTGCTTGCCGGGCAGCGCTGGACTAGCGTGACCCGCTTCACCGCGGCTGCATTTGCAGCGCGCTCTTTATGGACCTGCCTGTTTGCAGGACATACATGAGTCCAAAACAAGGGGAATGCACTCGCGTAATACACAGTACACTGCAAATACAAGAGTGAGATATCTCATCTGAAAGGAGTGAGATTTTTTCTCGTGCCCCATTTCAGTGACAGTTTTGGGTCCTCGCTCTTTTTGAGAGAGAATTTACAACATCACTCAAATTGTGTGAGATAAAGGATAAAAATCCTCACTCAAAAAGGGCGAGGTTTCCCAATCCTCGCTCAAATAGGGGGGCGAGAAAACCAAACCTCGCTCTCAAAGAGTGAGAGAAAATTTCTTGCTCTCCTGAGGGCGAGAATCCTCGCTCTGGTATTTACAGTGAACGAGCTGTCTTGTTGAACTCTGTAATACCCTGAAAAAAATCGTAATACATCGATATACAGTGTAATACAGAGTAAAAATTCCCCCCCCGCGGAAGTAAACAGTAAACATTCCCTGGCAAAGGGATAATGTACTCCCCCGGGGGAGGAAAAACTACTCTGCCGGGTTAAAATGTACTCCTCCTCGGCCCGGTGGAGTAAAAATTCCCTGCCTGTACTCAGCCAGGCTGGGGAAAGTAAAAATTCCCTGGCCGGGACCGATTCCCGGCCGGGGGGAGTAAAACTTCCCTGGTTGTGTTATGCTCAGCCTTCCGGCCGGGGGGAGAAAAAAATTCCCCAGCTTGGTATAATGCACTCCCCGGCTGGAGGGAGTAAACATTCCCTGGCTAGGACTCATTCCCGGCCAGCGGGGGGAGTAAAACTGCCCTGGCTAAGGGGATACTGTCCTCATCCCAGGCCAGGGAGGAGTAAAAATTTCATGGTTGTGTTATACACAGCCTTCCGGCCGAGGGGAGTAAAAATTCCCTATGGTTGGGTTTATCCGCTGCTTCCCGGCCGGCAGGAGTAAACATTTTTTGTTGGGTTTATGCTCTGCCGCCTGGCTGGCGGAGGGAGTAAAAATTTACTGGCTGGGGATAATGCACCCTCCTCCGGCCTTTCCCAGCGCGAGCGATCAATTTGGATGTGGGCCAGTGGGGCGGCCGGGCCGGGGCCGGGCCGGGGCCGGGCCCAGGCGGGGGCAGCTCAGGAGGGCTAGATGTGCGCGCGATGTGAGGACGCGCTGGGTGGCCCACCCCGCCCCGCGGAGCAGGCCCTGAGGCCTCGGCCCGCACCTGAGAACACCACCTCCACCTGCAACGCGGCTCGCAGGGCGCAGCGCAGGGGTCTCCCGCTCCGCGCCCGCGCCGCACTTGTATCGGCAGGCGGAACTCCGTTGGGCCAACGCGGTGCAGAAAGGGGTTGCTGGCTGGTGTCCGTGCCGCGCTGGGTCCTGGGCTGGTGGGGTTGTTCTCGGTGAAAGGGAAAGTGGAAGGGAAAGGACGGGACGGAGGGGGCGATATGAATGGCCGGCAGGGGACAGTGGCCAGGCCGGGCCGGAGCCGGTAGGGCCTGGAGGTTGCCATGGCCACGGAACACAACACCCCCTCTGCCACCCCCGCCCGGTGGCCCCGCGCGCCCTGTTGCTACTTTACCACCCTGCCAATGGGGTACTGTCAGATTGAATTTTGTAATGAGGGGTGTAGTCTCATTTCCTGTCTTAGGCCAACTGGCTCTTTTCTCCTCTGCTTAATTTTCTTTTTCTTCTCCTCAACAGGGGGTGGGGGTGGGGGGTGGAAGGGGTGCTCTTTCCCCGCCCTGTTCGCGCTATCCATCCCCACTCCTCCCCCACCTGCCCGTACCCGCCTATACCCTACCCTGCATGTGTCGTTGTCGCCTTGCCGGCAGCGCACTGCTTCCTGTAAGGAGAGTAGGTCGGTCGATTGGTCTGGTCAGCACACATTAGCACATGGCATCACATGAGGCTCCCCTCCTCCTCCCTGCCATCCCTCCTCTGTAATGTCCCCCCCCCCTCCCTTCCCGCGCCGTCACCTCACACTGGCACGCGGGGGATACAAATTGCACCCTCGCTCACACTCTACGCTCCGTTGTCCTCGCGGCGGGGCCGGCCGCACGGGGCTGCTAATCTTTGTTCACGACATCGATTACTCGCCTCGGCACCAGGAGTACCCGGTCCTCGCCCCGCGACCCTGCCCTGCCATCTACCGTGCCTCGTCACCGCGGTTCCTTGCAATTTTGCAGGGCTCATACCAATCAGGTGAAATTTTATTCGGAAAAAAATTTGAAGGCTAAGGGGACATTCTGTCCCATGGAGAAGGTGGGGGGAGGGGGGGGGGTGCACCAAAAAATATAATTGTACGGCCGAAAAAACAATCAATAAAAAATAAGAAGAAAGATAAAGGAAGATCCGAAAAATCTAGACGAAAATGGGCAGAAAACCGAAATAAAATAGAAAAATTCAGAAGTGGAGGTAAAAGATCAAACTTTCTCAAAAAGTGACATAAATTATCCTTGAAAACACTGGAAAAACAAAGGTGCTTTCTAATGCCTTTTTCGAGGCGTTAGTAAAACAGTGCCTTTACAAAGGCGCTACTTGCCTCTAAAGGTGCTATTTTCGTCTGTTTTCGTACCTTTCCAAAGGCACTATCGCTATAGTACCTTTGAAAGGCATTATATAGCACTTTTGTTTTTCCAGTGAAATCAAAACAAAAAATCGAAAGTAAAAAAAATAATTCAGAATCGCTCTTTGGAGAAGAAAATGTCAGTTAAGATTGCTATTTTTGGTATAAAAAAGAAGTTGGGTAAAATGGAAATGGGGATCCGATATGGCAGATGGCAGGGGCGTGTGCAGAAACTTTTACTGGAGGGGGCTATTGCCTACCTTGCAGGGGCATGTACCTTAAGTTGCCTACCCACCAGGCGCTCAACACAATTTGCCTATCTGAAGGGGCTCATAAGCAGTGATTTTATTGAATATTTAGCCTAAATTTAATCGCCTGGTGTGCTTGGCAGCAAACTGAGCAACAAGGTTGTTAGTTTTAAGCAGCATATTGTCAGGTCAAGCTCATTTGCTGCCACACTGCTACCGGCTCAGCCTCAGCCTTACCGGACCCCCCCCCCCCCCCCCCTTAACCAAACTCCTCGGATCTGGACGTTTCCCAAGGGGGGCCCAGATTTAATAATCGGATATGGACCCCATTTTGCCTTCCAATTCCAAGAGCCGACGAGGCGCAAAATCGCTGCTTATTGTCGCATGCCCGCCCGACCGTCGGGGGTCAGTGAGATTGGGGACCAAGCAGACAACAACAACAACAACAACAACAAGACCCCCTCAGTGCCAGCCCCGCGGTACCCACGCATACGGAGTACCCGGCGCGGGGCGAGGCGGGGCGGCGTGGTCTCGGTCTTGGTCTGTCTGCGCTGCTCGAGATATCAAGGCCACCTCATTGTCCCCTGCCCCTGGCTCCCGTCTCCTCCTTCTGAGCACTATAGTCCTGCTACACGTGCGTGGTAGGGTGCGCTCGCGGAGTTTTCAATAAAAATGGGGACCTAGCAAAAGCACCACCCTTATATTTTGCGACATCAGTAGCCTTATCAGATTTACCGGATTTTCGCCCCTTGTAAGTTTCCCTCGAAGTTTACAGTTTTATTTGTGAAATGGTTTGTTGACTTTTATTTTCGGCCCCAGTATCCTCTTTCTCAACGCCCATACATAGTTTTCCGTCTCGCTGGTCGAGTCTCCTCACCAACACACACACACACACACACACACACATCTGAGCCAGGGCCGTCTTTTGATACACGTGACGTCATAGCCGGTCCCGTCGGAGGGGCCACGTGAAACACAAGAGAGGCGGCCCAGAGAGCAGAACAGCTTGGGGCGTTTGTGCTGACTCCATACTGGAGGCGATTTAAAAATCAAGTCTGCTCGCCTCTCCAACTGCTCCTCCCCCCCTCCCCGCGGTTGGGGCCTCCCCCCACCGGCCCCTCTGCTCAGTACACACTGGCACATAGAATGGGCAATTGTCTCAAATTTTGGAGGCGGGCCAGGGGAAGAGCAGACTTTGAAGACAGATGAGCCTCGCCAACGACAAATATTAGCAGAGGGACTCTCCTCTTTGTTTATCGGCGTGAGCCTCTTTCTCTTTCTTTCGCATACACACTCAGGTCTCTTATCTCAAAGTTATTCTCTCTCTCTCTCTCTCTCTCTCTCTCTCTCTCTCTCTCTCTCTCTCTCTCTCTCTCTCTCTCTCTCTCTCTCTCTCTCTCTCTCTCTCTCTCTCTCTCTCTCTCTCTCTCTCTCTCTCACTCTTTGTGTCTCTGCGCCCCCTCCTCCACCTCCTCTTTCTCGGCCTAGTGGACCGAGGAGGCGTGGCGAACATTAAAATATCCTGTTTGGTCATGCTCTGCACACGCCAGGCGGCCAGGCTCGAGACGAACCACGCGGTAGCGCCTTCAGAGGTGACGCCATCCCCAGCGGCACGCGGTCTCCCCAAAAAGGGCAAAATGAAGAAAATAGATGCTTTCGCAAAAGCACTTTTAATGTCATTTTCTATAGCCACTGCATCTCAGTAACAGTGATCTATGCTTCGTCCCCTGTGATCGTATCGATCAGACAAATAAAAGCTCGCCGCGAGAAAATATATAAGCAGAGCCAGTCTCTTTTTTAAGGATGGCCCCTCCCCCTCCGCACAACACCCCGGGTCTCTCTGCCACTTGGCACTATCCTATCCATCTCATGGCGTTCCCCCCGGGCCGGGCCGGGCCGGGCCGGGCCGGGCCGGGCCAGGGCCTGACCGGGGCCTGCTGACTGGCGAAATAATGAGAAAAAATAAAATGACGAGCCCTCCCCCCTCCCCCTCCCCCCGCACACGATTGGCAAAAGCCTCTGCTGCTCGGCCCGGCGGCGTCCTGCTCTGCTCCGCCGTGCCCTGGTCTGGTCAGGGGACCACCACGTGCTAGAGGGGCCCTCCGGCTCCGGCCCGCAGCCGCGTGGAACAAATGGGCCACAAATTAAACTTGGCGGATGCGATATGGTCGAAGCAAACGCCTTCAGAATTCCTCATTTTCTTTTGTTGGTTTGTTTTTTCGTTACGGTTTCAGGGAGGCCTGCTGAGATGTACATCTGATACAGCAGAGCACCTACCGTGTCCGCGACGGGGTGCGATTTGTTTTATCTGCGTGTAAAAGGAGCACGAATGCTTGAAATGTTTTCAACGGCGTAGCCCTCTCCCCTCCCCTCCCCTCTCTCACACACACACACTCTGTCAAAGCTCACACTGAAAATTTTCTAGGGTATACATACTCCCCGGTAGGCTGTTCAAGCAATACATTAGACAAGAAATATGGAAGAGAACGTGAGCTGTACGCCGACGATCGACGATCTGGCTTCATTTAGAGAATTATTTTTGAAGCAAGCAAGAAAAACGTTCCCAAATTCTGCCATATGTAAATGGCACATGTTATGGCACTGGCGGTGGCCAGCTGGTGGGTTGCGCGGCGCGGGCGTCTCTGCACGACCGGTAGGCTGATTCCGCACAGTGCGGTTTTGTCGCTCCTTCTTTGTCGCACTCACGGGGCACGCCAATGAGGAGCGAGAGAGAGGATACTACAAGACGTTGTTCGGAACCTCCTAGCAGGCGGTGCCGGCCCCGCCGCAGGTGCTGGGCTGGGCTGGGCTGGGCTGGGCTGCTCGCACAAACATTCCTTGGGCCCGGCGGCCCTTGGTGTCCCCGCCACGCCCCGCCCCGCCACGCCCCGCCCCGCCACGCCACGCCTCTCCACGCCCGCTACGCCCTGCACACGCAAAGGCGCGGTCCCCCCCGAAATCCCTCTCTGGCGGGTCCTTGAGAGTGGTCACAAGGCCCGGGCGGCGGTGCCCTGTGATTGGCTGTTGTAATGCTGTCCTGCACGCCATCGGCTCTGGCGTATGGATGCGAGTGAGTCTAAAGAAAGAATAATGAGTCCTATGCTCTGGTGGGGAAAGCTGTTTGTTCGAGTCGCGCCACCGCGCCGCGCGGCGCCGCCCTCCTGCCGCCTGATTCCGCAAAAGCGGCTAGCGTGTAGTGTCCTCTCTCTCTCTCTCTCTCTCTCTCTCTCTCTCTCTCTCTCTCTCTCTCTCTCTCTCTCTCTCTCTCTCTCTCTCTCTCTCTCTCTTGCTCACTCCTTGCTCCTTATGGCTTCGCCCAATGAGTGCGACAAGGATAGAGAGACGAAACCACCTTGCGGAATCAGACGGCAGCCCTCAGCTTTCTTGGCGATTGCAGGGTAGGCCGCCCCGGCGGACACGGCTGCGCGCTGCCGGCGTGTTGCCTATACCCGCAGGCGCTTTGCCGCCCCGCCCCGCCAGGACGATCATTAGAGAGCTTTCAGCTTTTCTGACTTCCGGTCCTGATCTCGGATACTGTTTTGAAACTTCCAAGATTTTTGTTTACATTTTGTAAACAAAACACTGATATTTCGTAGCCAATCAGAACCGGAAGGCGAAAAGCTGGGAGCTCTATTATGACCCTCCTGTGGACTCAGAAACCTGGTCTAGCTGCGCGCGCTGTCGTGCAAATAACGCCGCGCCGGCCCGCCTGCTCGCACACCTGCTAATAATGCCCTTTGACGTTAGAGGCGCCGGGGCCGAACAAAAATATCGCGGGGTGAAGGCGAAGAAAGTTCTACGATGAACGGAGCGGTGGACACCGCTTAAAACACGTAACGGTAGGGGTGGCATTAAACCATATCGCTGCCGCTTTAAATACATCCCCCCCTCCCCCTCCCCCCCGTCCCCCTCCCCTCTGTCTGTCCTGTCCTGTCGATATAAAATGGAAGGGGTCAGCGCCAGTGTCCCCAAACGGGAGGGACTTTGCGGGATCCGCCGCCTGAGCGCAAAAGCGAAACATCCCGCAAGATCCCGCACTTCTCTCGCCCGAGCGCCGCTCGGCTCGGCGACTGTCGGGCGCGCCGGCCAGCTTCGGGTGTCGACTCGGTACGACAAAAGAGACCGCAACATCCCGCAACATCCCGTGCGGGCTGGCTGGGGATTTTTCGGGATAGGTGGTTGCGGGGGCCTGCGTTGCCGGTTGCCTAGCGTGGCCTGAGCCCAGCCCAGCCGCGGCCGCTGCGCCGGCCCGGGGTCGTCCGAGAGCGGGCGTACCGGACTAACTAGACATCGAACAGGCCAGGCCCGCCGGGGGGAGGGGGAATACTAGAGCATGCAACTCGATTGACACAAAATAGGTTATTTCAGAGCCGGACGGGAAGAAGTAAAATGGGAGAACAAAAGCGCTCTGCGCATGCCCGGGCGGCGTGGTGGGGGGCGCCCGGGGTCCCCAACCCGGCACCGGGTGCCCCCCACCACGCCACCCGGGCATGCGCAGAGCGCTTTTGTTCTTTCAATTAACTTCTTCCCGTCTGGATCTGAAATAGCCTATAACTCCCACATTTAAGATTTCTCTCCAGCGGTCGTAATTTTCATTTCCAACCACAAGTGTCCTATATCAAAATACTTGTCGAAGAGCCCCCTATCCGCTCCAGAATTTTGGCAGACACGAACAGACTCACCCTGTATGAACATCTATGAATATGTATGATTATATGTGAATATGTATGAATATTTTTTCATAATATTATCATATATTCATAATATGCGAATATTTATAATTTTATGAAATAAATGTTATTTGACAAAGTAAACTGAAATTACTATCACATAGAGTAGATGTGGAATAGACCCTTTCAGCATTAGCGAAGTGAAGAACAAGGCGAAGAACAACAGACCGGAAACAGTTCCTTTCTATCTCCCCAATGTGCCCAAAACACTTAAATAAAATGTAGGTCGATCCGTTTTGATATTGTTTACATTTTATTTGCGTTGTCATGAACGTCTGGGTTATGGAAAGCAACTGTTTCCGGTCTGTTGTTCTTCGCCTTGTCCTTCACTTCGCCAATGCTGAAAGGGTCTATTGAGAAAAACACAAACAACACCGCGCAACTACACGATCCCGGTGCGATGCCGGAGCCGGGCCGGGCAGCGAGCGCGCCGTGGCTGAGCCGAAAAGGACGGGATAAAACCACGAAAGATCCCGCGCGGTACCCCAAACATCCCGCGCGGGATGTTAACTTCGGCAGCGGTCTGGTCCGGTCTGGGATCTTGCTATCGGCCGTGCGGGATCTTGCGGGATGTTTCGCTTTTGCGCTCAGGCGGCGGATCCCGCAAAGTCCCTCCCGTTTGGGGACACTGGTCAGCGCCTTGCTTTTACGTCGGCTGCCGTGGAACCAGTGTCGGGCTTTTTATATCGGACCGCCATCGGGGCTTTATGTTTCTAGTCCAAGCTAGCACGACTTTGGCGGTGCTGTTCGCAAACTGGTTCCTCCGCCGCCCGCCGCCTCTCTCTCCGCAACAGCACTCGTGTTGCAAAGGCATCGAGAGGAGAGGGCGGCGAGACAAGTGGCTCATTGTGTCCGCGTTGCTGCGCGAAATGTTTTTTTTACCGAACTGGAGAACTTTAAATTTTAAATTGAATGTAACGTCTGCAAAACGTCATGGAAAACTGAGCGGAAGAAGGCGGGATAAGTCCAACACTTTTCAAACCCAGCAGTGTGATTGGCATTTTTTTTTTCCAGGCACACACTTCTTACTTCTTGTTTTCATGTACACATTTAAACGAGCGCAAACTGATGGGTTGGAAGTTTTGAAATTCTATGCTTTTTAAGATATTCATCACATATTGTATGGGAATATCCTCAAACCGTGCGATAGCCAGAAAGTGGACTTAAATCGAGGGGTACCTCACTACTTGGATGGGTGTACACTGATTGGAGATCTCGTTCATGATTGGAGTCAAAATCTCCGCCTCAGTATACAAAAACGTTAAATTTCCTTAAAATTTTAACAAAATTCGAAGATTTTGTGAAATTTCACGTAGAAATGGGGCTTTTGAACGTCAAACTACGTGATTGCAAAGTGATTGGAAAATGATTGGAGTTAAGGGTGTACACTGATTGGAGACAGTGAGGTACCCCTCGACTTAAATGCACTTCATCGTGCCATTCGAAACTCACTGTGGGTTATAAATACCTTTCTTCTCTCGCTTCACAGCTCAACCATGGGTGCCTTCAGAAACTTGAATGTTTTTGAAACAACAGTGTATAAGCGCAAGCCGTATTTTTTTCTTTTTCTCTTTTGCGTGAAATGAAAGAGGGTTATTATTCGCTGAGCTCCACAATGATTACATAGACTCCGGGTCTCACCACTCACACGCGCGCGCGCTTGTACTCGCACACACACACACACACTCACACACACACTAACACACCAGCCAACAGTCTACTCGGCAATTAACTGTTTCTTGATGACAAGCAGCAGAGCTGCGCGGCGCTGCTCGCCCGCAGTGTGTCTGCTGATCTCGGCACAACATCGATGGCCGCGGGGCGGATCGTGGGGCGGGGTGGGGCAGGGTGGGGCGGGGCGGGGCGGGGCGGGGCGGGGCGGGCAGCTATGACAACAGGAGCCGTGAGCACCGCGCCTGCTGCGCCCAGCAGCTGCGCCGCAGTCCCAGTCCTCGGAGTAACCTAAATGCACTGGGGCCTCGCCACATTATTGGGAGCCTCAACAACATCCAAAAAGTCTTCTCTTTGGCTCCAAATCTTTGACTTTAGCTCCATTCTACGCCGCACCTGTCCGAGGCCTACTGTTGCCGTTGCCTTGCGTCCTGACGCCATTGCTAGGGACACGATACCTTGTTACCTTCAAGCATGCCCACACCCCACACTCTTACTCGCACTCCATGGATATTGATGTCCATTACAGTATCATGTCATCTGCTCCCAATCATGATTTCATAAAATATGTACTATTTTTCTCTGAGCGCTCCCTTCCTCCCTTTTGCTCTTACAAGGGAACCCCGCCAAGTGTAAATTCCCGATTTTGATGAAACTTTGGGAAGTTGGAAGCCTTTGTGTGTCTACCTCAGCCACATCAAAACTTGCTGCTCAATTTCATATCTAGGGGGTATTCATGCCACACTGTAAAAAATGAGAATACTAGTACGGAACCTATGACGGAAACATTCCGTACCATGGTGGGTACGGACGAATCCTTCCAAGCTGTGATCTAATTTTTCTCGTACGGTACTGCAGAAAGAACCATATACTACGGACATCTTAACGGACGTTTCCGTTTTCGCCAAGTACGGCAGTGTCCGGAAAAAAATTAGCCGGACATTTCCGTACATATTTTTCACAGTGCATAAAAGCAATAAAATCGACTTTCTGTTCACCGGTACATGCATATGGGGAGTCGTCTTAAGAGCTAACTCGGCGAGTTGCGACCCTTTGGGCGAAAATTTCGTCCGTTTTGACGTATCTTGTACCGCTTGGGCGCTAGAGTGGATTTTTGACTTAAATGGACACATTCTTTATTTTACCCCGGCCCGTACGTATATAGGGAAAAATTAAATGGGAAATTGAGCATCAAATTTTGATGCAGCCGAATCAGACACGATGAGGTGTACGATTTCCCAAAGTCCTATCGAAATCTGGAATTTACACTTGGCGGGGTTCCCTTGTTAGGCCCACCCCTGTCCCTCCTTGCCATCAGCAGCTTGCTGTCCGGTCCGTTCCCGGGCCGCCCCCGCGCCCCGCGCGCCCCGCGCGCCCCACCGGTGACCTTGACTTGCCGCGAGGCTAGACGAGGACAAACGAGGGACATTAGGGCTCTCCAATCCGCGCCGCTTCGCGCGTCCGGGCCGGTCAGCGCCGCACACGGGAGTGTACAGGACAGCGAGGGCGTAGCGTATAGCCACGCCGGTTGTCTGTTTCTCTCTCTCTCTTCCTCTCCCTCTCCTCTCTGCCTCTCTCCCTCTCGCAAGGATCCTGCCTGACGCACAGAGCGAATCGACTCTGCCCGCCGGTGGTGCCGCGCCGGTGTGCCGGCCAGTGCCGCAGTAATGCGACTTGCCCACGTGATTGGTCGCTTGCCCTTCAGCTCCGACGGAACAACGGGGCGCCGTCGCGGCCTCGGACACACGGGGGTGCGCGAGGCGACGGAACGAGGTCAATTGCCGCGGCTGAGCAGCAATACACCCCTCTCCATTCTCCATCTGCTGCGGCCTGGCCTCGGCCCCGCCAGGGGTGGCTGGGCAATATCGTCCTATCGGCGGAGCCTTCGAGTTTGAACCTCGTTTGACACCTCAGAGGTAACGCGTCGTGTTCAAGGGTGGATGACTGGACGGCCAGAACGTACTCCTGGTGAACACCTGTACTCCGTGTACTCCGGCTGTTCTGGACCCAAGTCAGGCGCGGATTAAGCGGGGGCGATGCCCCCACCCCGGTCACTAGATAGCCGCCTGGAAAGTAGGCAAATAGCGTGACAAACCCCCTGTATGTAGGCAACCTAGGGTGCGCCAACCCCAGTCGGACCTTAATCCGCGCCTGATCCAAGTACTCCGCTTACTCCGCCTGTACTCCAGCAGGTGTACTCGGCGTACTCCGACATGCAGTGCGCCGGTTTTCTCCGACTGTACCCCGCGTGCTCCCTACTGTGTTCGCCAAAACATCGAGTCGTGCGTGTGATCTGCAGGAGGCCATCCGCGTCCTCGCGGCCCCGGTTTGCGGCGAACACCTCTACCGTGCGTCTAATTGCCCCCCCCCCTCCCCATCCCCCTTTTTTCGTCCCGTCTTATTCTTCCCTATTCCGGCCCAAGATCAACATCAGCCAGCAGCCCCCTACCTTCCCCTTCGCGTGATGGTCCGAGGCGAGGCAAAGCTAGTCGAGTAGTTTGTCGGCGTCCAAATAATCGCGGCGGTGGCGGTGGCGGTGGCGGTGGCATGGCGCGTCCTTGACGAAGGGGCGCAGCGCGGGGGCGGCGCCTGCCCCCCCCCCCCCTCCCCGAGGCCCGAGCCCAAGGCCTTGACCCGCCGGGTGCAGCACGACAGCAGAGTGCAGCCCGGCCCGGCACAGCGCACAGGCTGATTATGATACGATATACGCCGCGTCTGACCTGACGGAGCAGTCAGTCAACAAGGCGACGTGTACATGGTGACCCCGAGACTTTCGCATACGCCGCGTGCAGTTTTTCAGAGAAAGGGGATTTTAAGCTGGAGCGAATGACTGTGGTGCAGTGCCGTTTTATGCTCTCTTCTCCACCGTGGTGGTGGTGGTAGTGGTCCGTCTGGGCTAACAGCCTCGCGGGCGCGGCAGTGCGGGGTAGAGCGCGACACACACGAGGAGCAGACAGCCTGCGGTGACCCTGACTTCCACTTTGTGCCTTACAGTGAGCGGGGCGGGGCGGGGCGGGGCGGGCACTGCCGACGCCTGCCGGCGCAGCGTCACGAAGTTTCACCGGTGCGGCGGAAAGCGAAGCGCAAAGCCTTGCACCGCAGCGCGCACCCATTGGCTCTAACTAGTTTTGGGTGCAGTGGCAGGTTTGGCTACGACTGTCGGGCGCAAGGCAAACAGTAACGCTGCATATGTTTTCATCCACGCCGGTAGCGCCGCCAGCACCATCTGCTCGTTGAAACACCTACATGTTAGAGTGTCATGCAGAGGCAGCAGCTCGTGTGTGCCCGCGCCGCGGGCGGGAAATGAGCCACACGTTTACACGTGCTTTTTTATTCCCTTCCCTTTTGCGTCAAAAGCAATCATCGTTTCCCAGAGTCCATTCCGCGGGTGGTTAAGTGAGGCGATGCGCCGCGCGGACGCGTCACACGAGCATCAGCGACTTGACGCGAGCAGCCTCCCCTGCAGCCCACGCTCTGTGGGGAGAGACGCCTTGGAAACAACAAAAAACACAATTTCCGCAGCTGCCGCTCTCAGATTTGCGATTCGCGCGTCCCAACCCGGCCCGGCCAAAGGAGCATCATCTTTGAAAAGTGCCGACGGCGGCGTGGCCTGCACGGCATGGCAGGGCACGGCACAGGTGAGGCCAAGCACGAGGGCCGGACCCACTGGGGACCGCGGGACGCCGGTTGTAGGTTAAGCTTATGTGGCGGTCCGATTCGGAGGCCCCCCCTCGCGGACCGCCACCGCCCCGCCGCCACCCCGCCCCGCCCCGCCCCGCCCCTCAGGGCCCAGCAGCATGATGGATGACTCGCGTGATCAGGCAAAGGCATCCCGGGCCGGGCCGGGCGGCAATAAGCAGAGCGCGGGGCGGGGCGGGGCGGGGCGGGGAGCGGTGCCTGGTTGATCGCAGTTGTTCTACCGGGCCGGGGTCCGGGCCGAGCTGCTCGCTCAGGTGGTTAACAGTGTAGGGGACGGGCCGGCGCGGCGCGGCGTCGCGACGCCTGTAGCTCGTGGCGGGCCGCGGCGGGGCGTCCGCGTCCGCGTCGCACACGACCACATAATGCCTGCACTTCGCAGCCGGGCCGGGCCGGGTCTCTGCCGAGTCGCCGCCGCCAGCCAGAAGACAAGACAGGTGTGCAAGCACTCGCTATATATATGCGATTCCTCGAACTTTTGAAACCCCCGAAAAAAAAAAAAGCTCTCATCAGGAGCGATAAGCCGGCTGTCGTCCGCGACACGCGACGGGATGCACTTGAGCAGACGGGACGGAACTGACACGGCGCCTCGGCTGCACAACCACTCCACCCTGCACTGCCCTGCTCTGCGGCGGTCAGGTCACGTGACTATATCGCTAAGCGCCGGTGCAAACTGAAAGCGAACGCTTGTCAACGTGTCCTCCTGTCGCTGTCCGTCAGCGTGGTCGTGTCACCAGCTCAGCTCGGAGGAGGCGCGGTGTGGTCTTCCCTCCCACCGGCGGAGCCGAGCCGAGTCGAGGGCCGCAGCCAGGGTCGCTGTGGGCCGCGCCGCACCGCGCCCCGTCAGTCCCGGACCAGCAAGGCGATTCCGAACACCGTTTTGTAGCTCCCTCTCTCTTGCACCTTATGGCTGTGCCCAATGAGTGCAACAAGGAAAGAGCGACGAAAGCAGTGTGCGGAATCAGCCTACAGGTGAATAGGTGCGGCCCGGCCCCCGGCCCTGCCCGGCCGACGAGGCCCCCGCAGCCCTCTGCCCCCCCCCCCCCCCCCAACCTCGCAGATCCCATTGTTACGCGTCCCCAGGGGGGCCCACGGGACTGACGGACGGGGCGAGGGCGCCAAGGGGGCCGTAAGTGACTGCGAATAAGTCACGTGCGAATTCGGTTGGCAGTCCGTGCGAAACCAAGTCTGGCGGCCAACCTCTCGATTATTGCTCCCAACCTTTTCAAGGAATAATTTCTACCCTTTATCTCCGTCGAAGTAAATCACTCACCCGCACGTGCAGATCTCGCAGATGCATTGCTCCTTGACTTCTTGCTGCTTTTTGACTGAGGTCTTGCTGGTCTTGATGCTGGTCTGCTCGCGTACGCTGGACGTGGCCTTGCTCTCGCTGGTGGTGCTGCTGCTCGCGACTGAAGCCTGCTGGTAATGCTGCTTCTCCGACGTGAACACCGGGACGCTGGGCTTGCCGGCGGCCAGAGTGGGCGTGGTCGGCCTATCACTACTCATCAGCACCTGTTGCTGGCTGGAAGACTTCTTGCTTTGGCTTGCGCTGGAGGACTGTTCGATAGACCCGCCGACCACGGTGGTCACTGATGACTGACTTGTTGATGACTGGTTCAGTGATGACTTGGAAGCCGTCTCCGCGCTGCTCGAGGACTTAATGACCCCCGTCGACTTGATGACACCCGAGGTTGATGTGCTGCTGACAGCTGTCGTGGAAGACTTTAGGTCACCCATCTCTGCGAGCGAGGTGGAAGATTTATCAATTATTGAGCCCGATTGAATGATTTCATGACTGGATGAGGATGACGATGACATTTTCGTCGTGGATGATGACATTTGCTTGCTTGATGAAGATGTGGCCTCCATCTTGGAGACAGACGTGGACAGACCACTCGATCCCGATTGCTTGCTACTGTCGGTTTGTACTAACGATGTCGATGACTCCCCGGCGATCGGCTGAAGGGGACTTAGTGACGAGGCCTTGGTGGATGTGGAAGTGGACTCGACATGTGTGCTGCCTAGCAGGCCCGGTGACGTGGACTGGCCCTGTAGGTTCGACGACTTTTCCATCTGGATGAACGAGGTGGAGGCGTTGCCACTCGAGCCCGATTCGATGACTTGATGACTGGATGAGAGTGCTTTACTGGACGAAGCCGCCTTTACTGATGACGATGACGATGAGGTTGCCTCTACTTTGGTGCTGCTCGACGACTTTGCGAGCGACGACTTCTCTTGCTCCAGGAAGGAGGACAGCGCCTCGCCCGACTGCACCACCCGCTGGCTGGACGACGACATGGATGAGGACGACGCCTCCATCTTGCTGCTGCTGCTGGACGACTTAGTCACTGACGTCTTCTTGCTTTGCTCGTGGAACGAGGATGACCCCGCGCTCCCGGCCGCCAGCAGCGTGGACGACGACGCCCCGTGCTGTGTGCTGCTGGGCAGAGCCACGTCCGTGACGTCCGTGATGGTGACGGAACCGCCGGCGTCGTCCAGCATGTGGTAGGTGATGGTGGAGGGCTTGGGGGCCACCGAGGGCTTGCCGGCGGCGGGCATGCCCTTGGCGCCGGGGTCCAGCCGCGACTCGTGCTTCCCGGACGTGGTGGTGACGGTCGTGTAGGAGGTGGAGCCGCCCTTGCCCTCGGCGTGGAGCTGCCCCTGCGCGTGCGTCGAGCTCGAGGACGAGGACAGGCTGCCTTGTACGGCCTGCTGGCTGGCAGACTGGCTCACCACCTGGCTGCTGCTGGACGAGCGCAGGACGGTCTGCGACACGGTCTCGATCACCTTGGAGCTGGTGGTCACGCTGCTGCCGCCCGTCACCCGCTTGGTCGTCCGGGTGACGACGGCGCCGTGCTGGGGCCCGTCACTCGCGCCGCCATTGCTGACGATGGTGGTGGTGCTGCTGCTGGAGGGCTTGCCGTTGACGCCGGTAATCTCCGTGATGGTCGTGGTCGTCTTCACCTTCCTGCCGCCCAGCTGCGGCGAGGCCAGGCGTTCCGCGGACGTCGATGCCTTGGACGTCGTGGACGCTGTCTTTGCAGTCTTGCTTGTGGTCGACGAGGTGGCCGTCGAGGAGGACGTCACCGTCTTGGCGGTCGACGCCGCCGTCGACGTCGACTCGACCTTCTTCCCCACTGTCATGGCCGCGGCGGGGATCGCGGCTCGGCGCCAGTCGTGTCGCGGGCGCGAGGTCGCGAGTCAGCTCGGTTCGCGGGTGTCACTACTCGCGGTTTCGTTCGTTCGCGTTGGCAGTCCGGCACGGTGCCTTGTCGCCTCGTGTGACTGTGTGCCGGTCGGTTCGCTACAACATCTTGCTTTGGAGTGACCGGCTGCGAGCAGCGCCAGCCTGCCGCGCCCCACCGCGCCCGCCCGGCCCGCGCGGCCAGGGGCGGGGCGGGGCGGGGCGGGGCGGGGCGGGGCGGGGCGGGGCGGGGCGGCGAGGAGGTGCGGGCGTGGGGTACGCGGCGCGCCGGGCCGGGCCGGCGGCACAGCGCCGCGGCGGGCACGGGTTGCGGGGCGGTAGGCGGTAGGTAGGTAGGTAGGTGGGCGTCTCCCACTCCAGCTCCCTCCGCCCTGCCCCCCGCGCCGCGCCCCTCTCCTCCCTGCCCCGGTTACCTGTGTTGCATGCCATGTATGGCGGTGCCAGTCCGACCACGCAGTTCGCGATGCGAGCTGGTCCTGAGCCCGCGCCCTGGCCGCGCCCTGGCCGCGCTGGCCTGGCACGGCCGGACTGGGCGTCGCCTCTCCCCGTGGTCCCCGTGCCCCCAGCGGACACGTCCACACGTCCCGCACCCGGCCCCGGCCCCGGCCCGGCCCGGCGCGACCACCGTGACCCGCCCGATCTCAATCTCCCTGAAGAAAGCGGGAAGGAAGACGAGATCGCGCGCGGAAAATGGCACCGGCGGAGCGTGCTGCCGGCCGGGCCGGCCGGGCCTTGGCGCCTTGGCCAGCCCGAGGGGAAAGGGGAGGGGTGGGGGTGGGCGGGTCACTTCGAAAAATCATTGTTCAGCTCCAACAATATAATTTAATAAATCTTAATTTTAAAAAATCAAAACGAAGCTAAGAGGAAAGAAACAGAAAATCCCCAAAAGCAAGAACAAATGAACAGCAAACTGAAAACAAAAATGAAAAAAAGTCAGAACTAGGGGTCAACAGATCAAAATTCATCAAAAGTGATATAAATTTGTTTTTGAAACAAAAAATCCGAAGTGAAAAAAATTATGGTATTCACATTTTGTATAAGTGATCTCTCCCTTGCCTGCCTCAGCCCGTGTCTGTCACGCGCGTGGGGCTGTAGGGGCCAGGCGGGGCCGGACCCGCGCTGGGCACGGCAGGGGCAGGGCCGGGCAGGGCACATCAGGCCGGAGCTGTGGGTCAAGGTGACGAGGAGGGAGGGTGCGCCGCCTGCGCCGCACTGGCCCGCGGCCGGGCCCGGGCCGCGATAAGGGGGTCAGGAGTCGTTGGCGGGGCGGGGCGGGGCGGGGCGGGGCGGGGCGGGGCGGGGCGGGGCGGGGCGGGGCGGGGCGGGGCGGGGCGGGGTCTGGCCGCGGGGGCTGTCAACCTCTGTGCGCCGTACCGGGCCGCGGCTGATGGTGCTTCCGAAGGATCTGCCCGTGTAAGCTTCCGAGCGATCGACTTATTATGGATATGCTGCTATAAGGCGTGGCAGCCGAATTCAGTTGAAGAGTATGCGGAAACGGAAGCGGGTCCCGCAGTGTGTGCCCGGCGCCCGGCCCGGCGCCCAGCCTCGGCCGGCACCGCCCCCGACGCAACCGTCGCGGAGGTGGGCGGTGGGAGCTTCGGCCGGCATTGGCTAGCGATACTGGCTCAACTCCACACGAGAGGGGCGGGGCCGAGGGGTCCTTCACTTCGATTTTCGATGTACATGACTAAAGATTAAAAATAAGTCAATGACTGAAATAGACTTAAATTGACTTAAAATGACAAAAACTATTAAAAATCACTAAAAATGACTGCAAATGACTAGAATGACTGAAAATGATTGAAAGTGACTAAGAGTGACGAAAACTGACTTAGAGTGACGAAAAATGACGAAAAGTGACTAAAAATGACTAAAAGTGACTAAAAATGACTAAAAGTGACTAAATATGACTAAAAGTGACTAAATATGACTAAAAATCACTAAAAGTGGCTGATTATGACTTAAAAGTGACTAAAAATGAAGAAAAATTGGTTGAAAATTAGTCCTTTCAGATTGGGGAATATAACTTATTAGTAAAGGGAGGCTGGGGTCCCATGATACACTTTTTGGTTTCTGCACCTGTAGACCTCAAATGACGCAATGTACTCAATTTCATGATTTGGTCTAAAAGTATGAAGCTTTACCTTTCAAATGACACCTAGTTTGTATTTTTATAGTACCACATGCCTGTGATGGGACCCCAGGCCTGGGGTCCCATGATACACTTTGAATTGTATGAATACCAGCGCAATAAGAGGTAGAAGTTGGACTTAAATGACATTTTCAGATAATATAGAACTAAATCAACCTACACATACCTCAATGGATGGTAAAAAATGTATTGAAGGATTTGTCACGATTCTCATTTTTGATTGCAATTTCGTGTTTTTTGCAACTGAAATATAATTTAAAAAATATATAATTTTCTCAATGATTAAATTTTATAGATACACTGGAAAAACAAAGGTGCTATATAGCACCCATTTTGGGGTGCTATTGCATTTTTTGGGGTGTTACTGCACTAATGCCTTTGTAAAGGCACGATTAGGGCCAAAAAAGCACCTTTGGGAGGCGATAGCGCCTTTCTAAAGGCACTATTTCACTAACGCCTTTAAAAGGCATTAGATAGCACCTTTGTTTTTCCAGTGTAGCCCTCACCCGATCGACTGATAACGGCACTTTAACGTAAATGTGACTGAAAAATGAAGCTTTTTATTGGTTTGCAGTGTAGGAAAACCTGAAAAAGGGTGTATCACGGGACCCCAGGTCAAAATGTATCATGGGTCCCTAGGATACAAAATTTTGCTTTAAGCGGCGTAATTTCCAAGGGTTTCTCGTGAAGATCGCGATACCGGTCTTAAATTGAAGTTTATAGTCTACTTGACCACACCACACCAAGACTTAGTCCGGAAACTAAATCATGTGGCCGAACGAGACTCAGCCGTGCCGTCTAGGAATTTTACTTTCACTCAAAAATGGCAATGTCCAACTTTCAGTACTGCTCTCGCTAAAACTAGAGGCAGTAAAACAACCATTGTTGTTGCTAACAATAACCTTTGAAGAAGGGTACCTTTCACAATTTTTTCGGTGGACCTAACAACAGTAGTTTTGGAGATATCGCAAAAGTATCATGGGGCCCCGTGTATCATGAGACCCCACCTTCCCTTACACGTAGTTCTGGATAAAGGAAAGCATCCTTACGACACGAGAAGGAAATTAAAAATAGTTGTCCTGGAGAGCGCTGCATGGCACTCCACACTGCACTAGTGGGCGAACATTTTGACAGGCGTGTATTACGGGCTTGCCTACCTCAGCTTGAAAGGGATCAAAGGCCAAATCAATGCAGTTGGATGGGTACAAGTCAGAGGCGGTGTTCGCTGCTTCCGGGTGCAACGCGGCGGTCACGGCGGGCGACCCAGCAGGCACGCTGTCGGTGGCGTCGGTTCGAGCGCCCGAGCGCTAAAAGACCCTGTCCATGCTGGAGGCAGAGCCGCTATTGATGGCTTGCATGGAAACCGTTCATTACTATGAGAGGGAGCGTATGTGCTGCGTGCTAGTATGCCCAATATTATTCATCAAAAAGTAAGTCCCGAAGTCAAGCCCGAAGTCGTTCGGGTTCCGACTTCCAACCTCGGCCTGACGATCCCGTCGACACAGCTAGCGCGAATTATGAAAGTAAGAAAGTAAGCACCTACTCTCCCAAAGTTTTAGGGCGATTTACGACGCATGTGTTCAAAAAGTACAGAATAAAAGCTGGTTTATGAAAACTGATTGGAAATGAAGTGATGCGACTTTCAGGGTAAATTTGACTAAAAGTGACTAAAATTGAGTAAAAATGACGAAAAGTGACTAAAATTGAGTAAAAATGACGAAAAGTGACGAAAATTGATTAAATATGACTAAAAGTGATGAAAGCATGACGAAATGACTGAATAACGACTAAATGACTATAAATGATTGAAAATGACGAAAATTGACTGAAAGTGACTGAAAGTGACGAAAAATATGATGAAATTTCCAGTTGCACATGACTAAACGGAGTGAAGGACCCCTTGGGCGGGGCGGAGGCGGCAGTCCGATGCTTACGTGAGGTGGCGGGCGAGGGGTCCACTCTGGTAATCTTGTGTAAAATTTTTCCGAAATTACTGGTACTCACATCCAAAAAGTCCTCTTTACGTGGTTTTTCATGCTGTTTAGGGCTTTCCCTCATTAAAATGTGCAAAAAATTACACAAATTTATAATTTTTTTTCGAAAATGGCACCGAAAACTGTTTGTAATCACTGGTAATCGGTAATCGTGTGCACGCGTGTACGCTCCTTGAACCAGTTGATGGACCCCTTTATTGCGGGGCGGAAGGGTAGCAGCTGGTTCCTGGCAGTGCTGCCAGAAAAGTAGGCAATACCCGCCCAACACACAGCTGTGTGGAGCAGGCGGTATTCACGCCTGCCTACTAGGCAACATCAACACACGTGTGCAGAGAAATTGCCTAGTAGGCAGGCGTGAATACCGCCCGCTTCACACAGTTGTGTGTTGGGCGGGTTTTGCCTACTTTTCTGGTAACGCTGGTTCCTGGTTTACCTGAAATCTATACATCAACATTACCTTATAGTATTTAAGGAGGGCATCTATGGATGACAACGAGGCATACGAGGTGTCTGTTAAGAGACTGACGTAAGTTTCCCTGATTTGTGGATCATCGGGCATCTTACATTGCACAGCTGGTGGTGGAACGCGAATTAATTTACAAATACACTGGTGATGCATTCCCTGGCCTGATCTAGAAGCCCCGAGTCCAGTCCGCTCGGCCCGGCCTGCCCGCCAAGAGCTCTCGGTGCGGCTGGTGCGGCCGGTGTTGGAGGCGCCGAGGTCAGCGATCAGTCCAGCGAGGTGGCACCAGCTCCGGGTGACTCAGGCCCGCCCCGCGCCGCCCCACGCCGCCCCGCGCCGCCCCGCGCCGCCCCGCCCGCGTTGTGCGTGGGACGGCAGCGGTGACTGGAACGTCGTCATTCTGCTCTCTCGCACCTTCTCGATTTTGTCGCAAGGAGCTCATAAAAATATGAAAACACATCAAAATAACACCCTGTAACAAAAGTTTAAAAAAGAAAAGAAAAAAAAACAACTCTTCGTCAAATCTTAAATGCTGGTCAGTGCCTCGAAAAATATATGGTTACAATCCTCGCCGGTCATGTTCAGGCCTTACATCACAGTTAAGTGTCTAATGTAAAATTGTTGTACTTGTTTCCTTATTTTCTGTTCTTTATTTTTATTTTTTAAATAGTGAGAGACCGAGGGGGCCTCCACTCCTGAAATCATGTGTACACAATCGCTGATATCTTCGAAATCATGGTCAAAAATTGTGGATCTATTGCCGAAAAAATTTGATTTGAGTGAGTATTTTGGGCTCATAAAGCTCAAAATACGCTTGTATTTATATTACGAATTATTTCTTTCAATTATAAGAGGTGTAATCATGTGAAATCATGTGAACTCTTGAAATCAGGTGTACAAATTTTGGGTGAGTTGAGGCCCCCTCGTGAGAGACACTTATGTAAATATAGAGCAGCTAGCTGCATTCTTTGTTTAAAAAATCGAACAAATGAGTCCCGGGCACTTTCGGAGTGTATGAAGAAACAACAAGATTCCAGCTTAAATTGTTTTCCCCAGAAATCGCGATTTGCGGGATCTACAGTGTGGGAATTCTAATTCCTTTGTTTCAGCAACTGTTCAGATTACTAGAATTTTATGCTGGGTCCCAATAACGTTAGTTCAAACACCTTTGAACTCTTTTGATTGTGGACTGGGGATAGGGCGGCGTGGTTCAGACGATACCGGTCGAGACTGTTCGAGTCGAGTCCCCTCGCTCTCCTATAAAACCACAAAACGGCCCGTCCTGCTCTCCCGACGCTTTCCACTCCACTGGTCAGTCGTGTCGATGCAGAGGCAAACTGCCGTGTCGTCATGGCTCCAGAATAAAAGTCAAAACTCTGCGTGGGATCACATGTTGCGAGGCCCACGTTCGTCATTGCAGTCGGCTTGCAGTAAACGAGTTGATATGAGTTGGAAGACTGAGCCGTTTCTCCCACCCGCCAGGCGCCCACCACACCACCCCCACAAGCCTTTCATTATCTCGTAACGCGCGACACGTCGCACAGTGTTGTGGTTTGTCTCTCTTCCTCCTCCTCCTTTCCTCCATCTCACCGACCACTTTTCCCTCCCTCTCACGCCCGGGAAACGCAGCCACCTCTTTGACACCGGTGCATGTTGGGCGGCCTAACTCCCGGGCGCACCGGCTGACAGCAGGCCCGCGGGCTGTCGCCAGAATATTTTTCAGCAGGGCAAGAGTTTTGACAGATTGTTTTCTAAAATTCCGATCTCAAAAAGTCGTGTTTTTTTTTTTTTTTTTTTTTTTTTAAATAACGCCAAACCATTCACTGTTATAGGCTTACGGTGATTTTCACTGTGAGCTACAGTGAACCCTGCAGCACTGTAACTTACGGTGAAAATCACTGTTTTACGGTGCATATCACGGTAGGCTTCAGTGAATATCAGTGAAAGTTACAGGGCTCAACGGTGGATCACTGCAGCTTACAGTGAAATTAACTGTAGCTTACAGTGAAATTCACCGTAGCTTACACAGGGTTCACTGTAGCTTGCAGTGAAAATCACTGTAAGCTTTTAGGAGTGCTAGGAAAAATGGTAACACCTGTTTCTCAAACGGCTTAGAAATGGCGAACTACTTTCGTCCAAAAACCATTTAAAGTTAACGACGAGAACAGCAAGAGACGCGGCAGTGAATTTTGATGACCATTTTTATTAGTAGATGATCCATTAGTATCTGCAGCTTTGACTGTCATAAAGTTAAAATTTAATGTTGGAACGTCGTCAGTGAAAGTAACAGAAATAAAACTTTTCCTGCGTTAGGCGTTGAAAAGTTAAGGCTTATAAATCAGCTGTCAGGGATGTTCAGTTTCCCAGCAGCAGCGTTCGACAGTTCATCTCTACCCCACCACCTCTCAGCCGCGCGCTGACGTTCGCCTCTCGGGTCGGGCCCCCGTCTGAGGCCCGGGGCAACGGCACTGACGAGGGAATGACAGGAGATTCCCCACTCGGGTGAAAGGAACGGGCTTATTTTGTGATCGCCAAAATCAGACCGCTTAGACCCAAATTTGAACATTCTTGCATGAATTATTTCCTGAATGCATGACGTCATAAGAATAGGTCAAATATTCAACGCCGAATTAATAGCCAAAGAACAATTACGAATTAAGGTCCGAATTTGGCGAGCCTCATCGGTCACTAAAGGCATTTTTTTCTTTTTCTTTTTTAATGGATCACAAATTTAGCGCTGTGATGATTAAGCATGCAAATTTTGTCTCGTTCCCAAAAACAGAGGTGTCCAAATTTGAGGGCCTGCTAGTCGTGTGTTAAGACGCCCCGGGCCGCCCGGAGCCGCCGCAGCCGGCCTACGCCACTGACTGTCGCGTCGCAGGTATCTTTCTGTAAGCTTTCGCGGCGCGGCCTCGTTCCCTCTGACGGCGAGACGCTTGGACTCCTTTCTCTGTGCTGTTTGGGCTTAAAATGGTGAGTGTTTATTACATTACGTTTTATGGTTCTTCGCACATGTACAGCAAATATTGGATCGCCACGCCCGGCCACGCCGCGTGCCCTGCGCTGGTACGAGGTCGGGGGCCTGAGGAGGAAGCCTCGCTGGGCCCGCCCCGCGGCCTCGCGTTTCTGGTTGAAACCCTAATAGGAAAAGATTTAACACTATAAGCGATGAATATGTTAACGCGGAAAGAGTTTTCAGTTTGTGTTAGTTCTGACTTTGAGGAGGGGGGTGCAACGTTTTAGAGGACACGGATAAAGTTGAGGTCGTCTACTTCGATGTGGGCGTTAGAGTTAAATTTGCATTTCTTTCCTATATTTCTTTTCACTATATTGATATTTTTAAAAAATCTGTCTGAATTTGGGTTAAAAAAAAATTTTCCTCGAAAAATAAGATCTCGGAAAACGACCGTTCACAAAGTGTGCCAGCATCAGAAGGTATGTAGACATTCTTCATATCAGTTGTTTGAAAACAAATTCTGACGAAGAGTGTTACAAAGGTCAGAAACGTAAGTCAGCTTTCTGATATCATGGGCTCGTAACGACATCAGTGGCTCATATGCATATCACAATAATGATATCCGTTGGAACACTTATATCAGTTTGTGTGATTATTCAATCAATCTTTTGGCTCTCTGCGACTAGAGATGTTAAGAGCGCAGGGGTGGAGTCGGGCATTACTTTGAGGATTGTACCAATTATGGCCTACCCATCTGTCGGTTTCTTGAGAGAACCCCTACCCCTTCCGCACCTGCTGCTCCAGTTGGTCACCGCGGTCGCGGTCACGCCTGCTGGACCGGGCACGGGGTCCCGATGCGACAAGGCGTAAGGTAAAGCGTCTCAAATCAGTGAGTCAGCGTGTCACCCGAGGGTTCCGGAAGTACGGTCTGCCGGTGTACACGTGCTGTGGTCTTCTTGGTTTTCCACGGTTTTCCTTTTGGTTTTCCCGGTCTTCCCAACCTTTTCTTGGTTTTCTCAATATCTGGTTTTCCAGGATCTTCTGAAGGCTTCCTACCGTTTTCTGTGGTTTTCCCTCATCTTCATTGGTCTTCCCTTACATTTTCCAGGCTCCCTTAAAATTTATTGGTCGTTCCTCAAGTTTTTCCGGTCTTCCCTAAAAATTTTCGGTTTTCCCTTACCATTTGTGACCTACGATTTTATTGGTCTCCTTCGGATTTTCTTTGGTCTTCGCGGTGGTCTTCCCGGTCTTTCCAGTTGTGCGCGCTCAAACCTAGTAGCGGACCCCTCGGGGTCACCGGCCTGTGACCTCTCCCCAACAGGCTGCGGGCGGGCCGAAGGGCAGGGCAGGCCGCCGCGCCGGGCCTCTGGACCGCGTTTAGCACACGGTGGGTACCTGCCGAGTCACGCGGCTGTCCCTGCCCGTGTTTATGAGACCGAAAGTCGCTTTTATTGCCGACCCCTCTACCTCTCTCTCTCGTCGCCCCCCCTCCCCTCTCTCTCCCTCTCGCTCAATTACCCTTTCTTTTTGGGGAGGTGCGAGCGAGACAGCCGCCTCGTGAGCCCTACCCTCACCTCGCAGTCGTCCCGGTCCAGCCTCGCGGGCTCGGGGCGCGGGGATGGGGACGGGGCGCGGCGGGGCGCGGCGGGGCGGGGCGGGGCGGGGCGGGGGTGGGGACGGGGCTGGGCCTGACGCCGAGCCGCGAACCGGACCCCGCGCACCAGACAGACACCGGCCTGCACCGGCCCACCACGCCACTCTCCAGCTCCGGCCCGGCAGGCACCACGACGAGCTCGCGCGAGCACCGAGACAGGGCTCCTCCGCCTGCTCCGCCACGCACCCGCCCGTCGCGCTGCTGACGCTGACGCGTCACCAGAGCAGATAGGACCGCGGGGGATAGACGCGAGGAGGATCGTCGCACTCCTGACCTGTGCACTGCTGCCGCTGCTTCTGATCAGGTCCGTCACTGCCGACGGATTCAGATGATCGCTCTCATCCCTCCGTCCTTGTTGCACGCCTTCAGCGGTGCCCTATGCTGGCCATGGTAGTGCTCCATGAGTGCGACGACGACAGGGGTATGAAAGCGATCTTCGGAATCGCTCGGCTGCCCGAAGTCGAAAGTCAAGCTGAGGAGAGCAGAGGGTCCGCCGTCGAGAAGGTACGTCTCGTGCGCACGCCACTCCGAGGTGGTGGTGGGCAGCGCCGCGGCGGTGTGTCTGGTGAGGCGCTCACACATCTCTGGAAACCCATAAGTGTGTGCATGGGCATGGGACGCTTCATTTCGAGTCAACCGCACAAAGCACACGATTTTAAAATGGAGTGTGGTTGCCAGGAACGCTCTAAACAAAAGCATGCCGGCCTGGTATGCTCAAAAATTAAGCATGCCTGGCTGGAATGCCTTTATTTAGAGCGTGCCCAGCAAGCATACTGGATTTAAAAGTGTGCTTTGTCGTTTACTCCAAAAGGCTCGTGCCATGCAGACACTTGGGTTTCTAGAGCAGAGGCCCGCCCTACACATCGAGAACACAACGTGCCGGGCCGCGGGCGAACACCCGGAGGTGCAGGCGAACGGTGAGGTAAGGTGATAGCGAGGGGGAAAACAACTCTGAGACTTTTGTACACCTCGTAATTCAGAAAGAAGAAAAAAAACAGGAAAAAAACAGAGCCATTCAGAGAAATTAAGAAAAACTCAGGAAAATTTAGGAAAATTCACAAAAATTCTCGAAAATTTAGTAAAAAAAATTCTAGCAAAAATTCAGTAAAAATTCACAAAACTTCACGAAAATGCACACCCACGCGGGTGACAGGGAGTTCAACCATCACCTCCAACGACAAGCATGGGGTGCTGCCTGATGACCCGGGTCGCGTGAGCCGCGAGCCGGGCTACCCCAAGTTCTTTCTTACCCTCGCCTCGCGGCCGCAAGCCCTAGTAGCCGCGACCGGGGCCGCGGCCTGGCCCGCGCATCACCCACTGCTTAAAGTACTTTACGACCAGGTCGCGAGGTCAGGCGGCAGCTGCGTGCAAAACCTCGCACCTGTGTGAGAAATAGCGATGGTGAAAAACAGGCAGCAGAGAACTAGGGTAAACTGGGTGAAAGATTTCCATATCTCTCCAGTGTTCTTGCGTGATTTTCACGCAGGTGAACCCCAAGGAATTATTTTGCTACCAAATACAGGGTGGCCTACGCACCCTGGCACTTTTTTTCGGATAGTTAGACTCGCCGAGAATAAGTGAAAGTTACTCTGAGTCCGTCGAACTTTTAGGAACACACAGCAAATTTTACTTTTTCTCTACTTCCTGTTTTCAAATTTATAAGAAGAAAAATGCCTGTTGTTGCGGGTCTGACTATCCGAAAAGAAATGTACACCGGGATGCGTGGGCCATCCTGTACATTTTGAAGAGGTTTGCAATAATGAGAAAGACGGATCAAAACCTACTTAAAGATGAGTCGCTGAAGTAGCCGGTCACACATGCGTCACATCTATCAAAGATAGCAATTCTATTGTCATGTGTCTAACTGTAATTCAGTATAGCCTGTGTTATCAATCACCACTGTTCGCAAGGCCGACGAGAGTAAAGTCCTCGTACGATCCTTACTGACGAGTAAGATGCTCCCTGCAAACTCACGATCACGTGTTGTGCACTTCAAAGCGTCAAAGTGAATGCATAAGTGTGTTGTGTTTCAAGAATACAATTTTCCGGGTATGACTTACCCACAAGTCTCTGCCTACCACACTATAATTGAGACATTACGTGATTACTGTGTTATGTACAGAAAAAGATGTCCAGTAGGTGGGTGTTTTGAGTCACCCTAGTTCTCTGTCAGGCAATTCGTCTACCTGCAACCTACAGAGGATTACCTGAGAGGCGTCGGAGCTTTTTTCTATTTTTTTTTCCGGTGGGACACAATGATTTGACGTTTTGAAGAGGGCAAATTCTTCGCGAATAAAAGCGTCATAATCGTAATCAAACTACCATGCCCTGTCATGTCATCCCACGCGCCTCTTTAATTTGTGTCAGAATCATCTGAAAACATTGCTTGTCGACTACTAATTTCAAAAGGATGCTTCCGCTATGTAACAGGAGGGTTGCACCCCGCGTACCCCCTGAGCCCCAGAGTGCACTTTGCGCATAAGTATTAGTCCCTCAGTTTGGCAGAGGCTTCTCTAGCCTAGTTTAATTACCCATCGAGGTATACATGTCTCTTGTCCGACTCTCGGACGGCCCTTGAGATAACACCGCGAAGGTCTATGATTGCTCGCCTTACGCTGCGTCTACCGTCGTGATTTGCCTCTGGAAACTTTATCGTTTTCCTCCTCCGATCGCCTCATTGCGGCATGCGCGCGCGTTCGGCGCGGAGCGAGCACGGGCAGAACCCCAAGGCAGTCCATACCTCGCCAAGCTGCCGGTCCGCGCGCACCGCGAGCAGGACCTGACCACGAGGACTTGTGAACTCGAGCGCGTCTTGTACATCTGCAGACATGGACGTGGCGGTGCTGGCGCTGGTGCTGGTGGCGCTCGCCTGGGCGGCGCACTTCTTCAACAAGCACCGCAAGTGGGCCATGGCCGTGGACCTGATCCCGGGGCCGCCGACCGGCTTTCTTCTGGGCAACATTTGGGAAATGATGTGGAAGTACAATTTCAGTAAGTCTTTTACGCGAGGGGGAAATAACCTCGGACTTTGGTGTACTCCACTAATTCAACAAATTCAGTCCAATTCAAACAAATTCAAGCCAATTCAACCTAATCCAAATCTAATTTCAATCCAATTCAATAGCCAATCCAAACCCAATTCAAGCCAATTCACACACAAATTCAGTCCCATTCATAGTCAATTCAAGCCAATTCACAGACAATTCAAGGCAATTCACATCCAATTCAAGAAATTTTTACACCAAATTCAGCGGTTATTTCCCCCTCGCTTTTACGACGTATCGTCTAGTTTCTCCTTTTTGCGCCCTTCTGAGAGTGCGGGCCATCCTTAATAAACATCAATTCTAATGCTTTCTTTTTTGTCATATTTTTTTTTCTCAGACCAGACTCAGGCTTTCGCGGACTGGACAAAACAGTATGGTGGCATATTTCGGGTCTGGGTCGGCAACAACAGAGTACTGGTCCTCTTGAGCAAACCTGAGGACCTGGAGGTACACACATACGCGTGGCGTTATGTGACTGAAGCTATGGAGGGGAGGAATAGAAAAGGCTAAAACGCGGATTATTATTTATTTTTTTAAATCAGATTCTCCTCAGCAGCAACAAGCACATCGAGAAGGCAGACATTTACAAGCAGCTGAACTCCTGGATCGGCGAGGGTCTCCTCACAAGCACAGGTCGGTTGTTGGGCGATAGAGGTCGCCTACATTACGTCAGGTTGCCTACCCATCTCTGTGCGCCTGTCAGTCGGAGGGTAGGCAACCCAGCGTGCGCGGGGGTGCAGCCTGGCCGGGCCTGGCCTACCTCACAGGCTGGCAGCTTGTCAGGCCGCTCGAGCTTTACCCTAACACCTAGCGTCGTATACATGAAGAGCCTATTTATGGTTTTCATTTTCAGGCCAGAAGTGGCACACGCGTAGGAAACTCATCACCCCAACATTCCACTTCCGAATCCTGGACCAATTCATCGAGGTGTTCAACAGGAACAGCGACATTCTCGTCCAGAAGCTTCTGACGCAGACGGACACGGTGAACGTGCATGCGCTCGTCACCCTCTGCACCCTGGACATCATCTGTGGTGAGTTGTGCCACATCGCGCGGGCACGGTTCGCCGTGCTGTGCCCGTCCGAATATCGTTTTCAATATAATAATACAACTTCTTCCCTCTGCAGAGACGGCCATGGGGACCAAGGTCGACGCGCAGAAAAACGCAGATTCGGCTTATGTCTCATCCGTTCACGAGTAAGTATCGGCTGGCTGAAAAAAAAAATATTTACAGTTTTTCCTTATTATTTTTACTGTGTTTTAGTGTTAGTACCTTTTTTGTTTTGTCTTCAGTGCCACAGTATCCTTCCATCAACGTAGCATGCGGCCCTGGCTCATGAATGACCTCCTCTTCAACGCCTCGTCCGTCGGCAAGACCTACAACAAGGCCCTGGAGGAGATGCATAGACACACGAGGGAGGTGCGCTCCTCGCCACAGAGTGGTGCATCGCCTACCGCACTCCCCTTCACCCCTGGCCTTGAATAACTCGCCCTATGTCGTGCTTCAGGTCATCGAGAACAGGCGCAGGGAGCGAGAGAGACGGCGCAGCAGCCTGTCCATGTCCGCAGCCGACAAGGACTTGGGTGAGAATCAGCCATGAGCACACACACACTCACCAATCGCGACCAGCACACGTTGTCTTATCACAAACCATGTGCATATTGTCGCCGCAGGCATGAAGAAAAGGGTGGCTTTTCTCGACCAGCTGCTGAAAGCCAACGACTCCCTGCTCGACAAGGACATTCAGGAAGAAGTCGACACTTTCATGTTCGAGGTACTTACGTTGTAGATATTTTGTGCATGCACTCGAATTCCAAGTGTACGAATGTTGCCCACTTAGTACAGGTGAGTGATTGTACACACTTGTTCGCGTGTGACGAGTTTTTCTCTTCGCGCTTGTTTGTGCGAGGAAATGCTTGCTCATATTCATTACTTGTAGATACGAAAAAGGGTAATGACTTGCAGAGCATTCCCTCACCAAACAAGTGTTTTTTTACTTCTTCATCTAAAAAATAGCTCTGCAAGTAAGCGACATTTGAACACATGGATTTTTCCGGCCCAGTCCCGGGCTCATAGTGTTGCCTGCGAGAAGTAGGCAATAAGAAGCCCAAACACTGTGGAGTAGCGCAGGTGCAGATCCAGCCAGCCTACTAATACTCAACTGTGTTTGGGCGACTTCTTGCCTACTTTTCTGGCAACATTACACTGGCCTGTGCCGGGCGCGGGGCGGTCTACATCCACGGACGCTCCCCTCACACTCGCTGAGGCCACACAGGGACACGACACGACCGCCGCGGCCCTCTCCTTCATCCTGTACAACGTGGCTGCCAACCCCGAGGTGCAGGACCAGCTGGTGCAGGAGATGCACGACATCTTTGGGGACTCGTCGCGGCGCATCACGGCGCAGGACCTGCAGAACATGCGCTACACCGAGCGCGTCATCAAGGAGAGCCTCCGGCTCTACCCCAGCGTGCCGCTCTTCGCCCGCTATCTCAAGGAGGACCTCCCTGTCACAGGTCCGTACCCACCCTGCCCGTCACAGGCGCACGCCTCCCCTCTTACATCGCGCATGCTTCCCTAACTCGCTTGGGGGAGGTAGTGTGAGTTGTGGTTTGTCGTTGACTGTCCTGCCCCTAAAGTCGGGGGGCTGGCGAGAGGACTGATGCTCGCTCCATGCGCGGCTGTGGCCTCTCACCCTGTCGCCCTCTACCACCTCTACTTCTTCTTCTTCCCCACCCAATTTCTAGTGCTTTTCTTTTTCTTCCAAAAAAAATCTGTAAAAAAAAAATACATCTAACACATTTCCTTTGTTTTACGTATGCAGGTGGCTACGTCATCCCTGCGGGCGCAAATGTGACCATCAGCTGCCTGCAGATGGGCCGAGACCCCACGCAGTGGCCCGACCCAGAGAAGTTCGACCCCGACAGGTTCCTGCCGGAGAACTCTGCCGGCAGGCACCCCTACGCCTATGTGCCCTTCTCGGCCGGGCCCAGGAACTGCATAGGTGCGTGCCATTGGCGTACATGATATTTCTGTATTATGAAAGTGCATCAAATTCACTGTGATCGGGGCTTTGCAGCTAGAGATTTAGAGGTGCTTAATCGACTCGGTTTTTTTCTCTCTCTTCAGGACAAAAGTTTGCCATGATGGAGATGAAGTCGACAGTCTCTCAAATTATTCGATCCTGTAAACTGGATCTGCCCTACCCTGGTTACAAGCCAGAGGTCGAGGGTAAGGTCATCCTGAAGGCGAACAAGGGGGTGCTTCTCAATATCTCACGTCGACTCTCATCCTAGATTGAAGTGCTAACTGTGTAATCAATTAATTATTATTTATTTATTGTGTCACCTCATTACATATCCTACCACATTCCATGCATGTTAAGAAACACTTATTTTTGTACATCAATCGAAGTAAAACTGAATGCTGATATCAATCATCAATTGAGAATTTTCTTGCAACTCCAAAGGCAATGACGTCCCACTACCCCGTGATAATGTCAACCCCCAACGTGATAAATGCGCTCCTTGGGATAATGACCAGGGGCGGTTTTAGGGGGGGCAGTGGGGGCATTGCCCCCCCCTCCCCCGTCGCGTCCTAAAGGCAGCCTGAAATGTAGGCAATATGAGGTGCAATACCCCTGTATGTAGGCAATCTACAGCACATCGCCCCTCCCGTCATCTGGACTTGAAACCGCCCCTGAAAATGACGCCCCTTTAGTGATAACCTTCACCCCCCTGTGATAATGAGTCCCTCCCCCACCCCCTCCGGAGATAATAAAACCCCTGTGATTATGACGCCTACCCCGTCATCACGCGCCTCCGCCGTGATAATCACGCGCCCCTATCATAAGGAAGCCCCTCGTGATAATAATCACGCCTCCTTGTGATAATACCCCCCCCCTTTTTTTCCCGCGGTTATAAATCACGCGTACCGTACGTACCGTAGCGGCATGTATTTCTCATGAGGAGACGGGATGTAGCCTCTCAAAAGGTAGTTTATCCGGACGGTGACGGACTGAATTTTTGAATGTGACTAAAAGTTTACTGGAGTCTTCATTGCAATTCAGGTGTGTCAAAACTCTGCCAGACAGGCCCTTTACATATTTGTACCTTTCGGGGCCAATTTATCCCCTTTAATATGGAAGAGACATTGCCTCTTTTTTCTGTTTGCTAAAAATACTCAGGCTCTTGAAGCGAGATGCTCTGGTGGCTAACAATATCCCATTGAATTGTTATCTATGAATCTAAGTGTGCTGAATAGGGTTAATCTGAAAGTAAGTATGTAAAAAACCAAAAGTCTGTATTTTTCTACAAGTTTGTTATTATTTACAGCTTTAAATTTATCAGCAGTGCCTGATTCCTGTGCCCAGGATCACCAAGTTTTATGTTGTGCTATAGAGCTTATTCTTTGTAGTTGTTTATAGAGACTGTCAAACTCTAACAAGTGTCTTCTATTGTCATAGTCTCTGCATTATCCCACTATTATAGGAACAGTCACAAATTTATTTATCTTGCATGATTTTGTGTCATTTTTATTGCTTCGTTAGCTGTTATTGTCTTTGAAATTTTGTGACGGTCTTATTTGGATGTTTTCCAGTCTGAGTGTGAGGGCAGTGTGACCCGCCCTGGCATGTACAGGGAGTGGGCCTCCCTGAGCGCTCGGCTGCTCAATGGCAGTGAAGAAGGTCACAGCGTTTTGGAAAAATTTCCTGGAAATGCTGGTAAAGATGTGTCCCTGGCAATTATCCGCCAGCTGGCTTCAAATGTCGGCATATCGCAACCTTCACAGCCAAGCAACCTCATTACTGACAGAGAAGTTCAATGGTGTATGGAGGTAAGTAAAAACCGATTAAATTCATTTCAAACGAGTTATTTGTTTCCGTAATTCAGTGTCATATATTTTCAGGTAATCTGTTTTGGGTTAAGTCTTCCATTAAGTGAGCATGACACTATAAGGGATTGTGTTAATGTGTACTGTGAATGGCTGTCCGCCTTACTGCCATCTCCAAAAGTCAGTGTTCCAAAGCCTGTTGTTGAAGATCCAGATTTGTATGCTCGTCGTATAATTGCTCATTTTCACAATCTGTTTGTTCCTCGTAAAGGCGAAGGTAAGTTCCTTTTTTAAGTTTTCATGGATTATGTTTACGTAAGGTGTTTAAACACCTTCTAAGTAATCTTACACCAGTGGCACATGGATAAATATCTCATGAAACCTATATCTGACCAGGTCTTTTAACTCTCTCTCTTAATTTCTTGTTTCAAGCATGGACCTTCCTGTATTCGGATTTAGGTAAAGATGGACTTTCAGCTTTTTACTAGACTAGCCCCATGTGTCATGGATTGTATTTGCTTGCTCATTTTCCATTGGATATGTTGTATGTTATGTTTTTCACCTGCTGTCAAAAGCCTAACTGTTTTCTGGACCATTTGAAATTTAGCAAGAAAGTATGAATATTTTATTGTGCAGGAAGAGAAGTTTAGCTGGCTAGTTCTTTAGTTTTATGTCTGTTGATTTATTTAGTGTTTCCTAGAGAGTTGCTTTCCCTTTAGTGCAGGCTGCCTTTGATCTGAGTTTTGATACATGTTTTTGTTTCAAGAAATGTTGCCTGAGTTATAGGATCTCTTGAATACTTTATATTTCTTTTTTCTCCAGGTGCTGATACTATCAACCGTCAAGCAGTACTCTGTCATAGAGTTCTACGAACTTTACAACATATTGCTCAAACATCTTCTACCCTATCTCGTGAAACTTGGGAAGCTCTCCTTTTATTTTTGCTAGCTATAAATGATACTCTGTTAGCCCCTCCAACAGTGAAAGGTAAGTTACTTAATCTTCAATGAAGAGGATTTGAAAAAAATAATTCAAATTCCTACATGTCTTTGAAATTTAATATTCCTAATTTTCTTGCAGATGATGTAGGGGACCAGCTATGTGAAAGAGTTCTTAGTGTGCTTCTTGAGGTGTGGTTGTTAGCCTGCGCTCGATGTTTTCCATCTCCGCCCTTATGGAAGACTTTAAGAGAGATGTGTCACAATTGGAGGCATCGAGTTGCTCTAGTTGAACAGTGGAACAGAGTTAACCTGGCCCTCACTTCAAGGCTTATTCAATTTATGTATGGACCTTCATTCCCAGAGCTGAAAATAAGTATGTCAATTCATGTCTCATTTAAATATTACTTCCTTCAAATTTCTTATTCTTGCCCTCCAAAGACTTATATCAATTCTTTTTTTCTACTTTAGCTGAAGAGGATGCCCAACTTGTTCCATCTGATATGACACCAGACTGTATTTCGCAGAGCTGGTTTAGGTTTCTTCATACTTTAGGCAATCCTGCTCAATTGTGCCGGCCAGCAATTATATCTCACACTCAAAAATTCTTGCAATATGCCCTTGCATCAGATAGTGTCGTTGATCCATGCCAACATCCTTGTTTGTCAGCCCTACCTGTTATATTTTTAAAAGCTATCCGAGGTGTGGCAGGGCAGGTTGATGCCTTCCTTGGTGAGTATCTCATTGTTAGCATAAGGATAACATATTGTGTTTTTCTTGTACAAAACTACTGAGGGAGTTCAATCGCTTTTGTTTATGCTATTTGCCTAACATTGCATTCTTCTAGTACCACAGCTCAGTGTCTTTTTTTCCCCCCTTTTTTTTCTCCAATGTACTGCAAGAGATAATGGCTTGTTCCACAAAATATTTTGGAATATGTATCTCTCTTCAATACTCTTCAAAACAAGCAGTTTATTATGAGAGCTTCACAAGTTTTTCTGTTTTTCTCTCATAATGCATCAGTTGTGATTGGAATCTATAGTAACCCTACTAGAGTTTTCATAATCTAATGTTCAGAATTAGGACTATGAATTGTATGTATTCTTATAGGGATAGCACGTTCATTGCATATGGACTTTGGACTGCTCTCTGAGAAGGAACGGAAAGATGGCTATTCATCCCCTTTCTCTTCCCCCTCTCTTCACTCTGGTGGGGCTCATACTTCTTGCCCCAGTCCCCTCTCTACAACACCCACTCCTCTACCAACCAGACGTCTTGCCAAGAGTTTCAGTGTAACCCCCTCTACTGTTACAAAGGGTAGGCTTTCCCTTCACTGTCTTTAAAATAGTATTGATTCCAATTTTCTAGATTTTATTTTTTGCATGTTTTAAGAAAAAAAAAAGCTTATTTTAATCCTTTGTTTTGGTGTTTATGCTCAGTAAGTTATTTGGGTTTTCCCTCTCCTGTTGTAATTTAATACTTCAAAATGTGTAATTCCATAGTTGGTGTGTAGCATTGCTTTTGAACTACTATTCTTTTACCCCTTTACTAGTTTCTCATTCAGCTAATGATAACTTACCTCTTTTGAGCCACTGGAAATTCTAATGCTGCATGACAATGGTAGGGTTTAAACCTGTCCCATTCCTCCTCATCCCTCTTAGCGAAATAGTGTTGAACAAGTGGTATCTATTACACTTCTGGGTTTTGTTTCAATTTTGCGTCTCTTTCCTCATCACTGCCTGTCTTTCACCCAAGTAGAGTTGACTGTTTTTAGCATCAAAGTAAATCTAATCTATTTGTTTGCGGAAGAAAACAATTATTAAAAAGTACATACTTTTTGCAGGCATACCTAAGTCAACATTGATAGGATTGACTAGTAGTCGAGCTTCTCATCATACCCCCCAAACTCCCAATTCTGGTCCATCATCAACTTCAAGCTTATCATGTATGATGCACGTCTCAGTGATAAGTTTTTATTTCATGGCTGTCTCTTTCATACTGTCTCATTAAATTAAAACTATTTTCTCTTCTTAAAATTCTAGCTATTGTTTCACTGGGATCAGAGTTTCGAAACGCGTTAGCTCCGTCCAGACCAAAGTGTAATAGTATTCTCCATTTGTTTGGTGAATGGCTCTTTGAAGCAGCTCAGATTGGATGTGAAACAGCATACATGAATCGGAGTAACCCTACGTCAAGTAAGTTATAATACATCAAACATCAGCCTATAAATATAATGCTGGAACAGTACAAAAGTTTCTTTGTGTTACAACTGGAGCTAAGAGGACACTGGACAGCCAAACCTGGGACTGGCATGTCCAGCCACTGTCATTGCTTTTTAGTTGGCCAATATTTAGGGAAGATTTCTATTTTTAATTCCAGTTTTTCTTTTCAGGATCTGAATCTGGATCCACGAAACGGCCAAATTCAGTTTTAATGGATACGACTACCAATAGAAAAGGTAGCTCATCTGTAGTATCACTTTCTCAGCCAGGTTCTCTCTCCCTGTCTTTGTCAGATGAATCTGAAAGCCTTTCGGCAGCAGTAGCTGATCGTTATCAGGCAGGAAGGGCAGAGGCTATGGGTGCATTGTGCCGAATATTTTGTGCCAAGAAGACAGGGGAAGAAATTCTTCCTGTTTATCTTGCAAGATTTTATCTCACTCTTCAACAGGGCCTCAAAGTTGGGGAGGTACATAATAAAAAGATCTTTGGTTCTTAAATTTGAAGTTGTACATATTTTCTTCAAGTGTCTTGTTTCAGGGATCTGACTGCAGTGAAGTACTTGCTAGTATACTACTGAACTCTGCTGATCTTTTTCGGCTGGATCTCGATGGAGTTCAAGTTTTACTCCCATATGTTATTGATGCATTGGAAGAGGTGCTCCCTGATAAGGAACTTAAGCTAAAATCCAATACAGTGTCTAGAACAGAACTCAGGCGTGCCTCTATTCATCTTCTTCTCTCAGTTCTTGCTTTACCTTTACATTTTCAGGTACAAAAATCTAATCCATGATCTCTTACCTTATTTTATTTTATCCCGCAGTAATGAATATTGTCTACATTTTCCTTTTTCTGTAGAATCTGACTATCAAAGATTTAAATCCTAATACTGGTGTAGGGTGTGCTGATCGCAGCCCTCTTACCTTTGCTCAGCTGAAACCTCGTCTCATGAATCTTCTCATTAATGCTCTTCAGGTGGAATCAGATCCTCAAAACACCCAAATGCTTCTTGGTTTGTTATTATCTCAATTTTGTTAAGATTTTAATTTATAAAAAATCATCTCCACTTTAATTTCTGATGCCCTTACAGGTGGTTTGTTATTAAGTGTTCAAGACTCAGCTGCATTTGAGCTTTCAGACCAGGTGGCTCAACCAGATGTGGGTGGAACTTCTGGTCTTGCAACCAGTGACAGTGCAAGCAATCTTCTTTCTTCGGGTAAGCCATTGCCATTAACAGACATTGAGTTATCCACTTGCAGTAGATTCAAAGAAACTAAAAACAACTTTAAAATGGTAATTCATTTATTCCAAATCTGGTGTAAGATGTAACAAAAATATATTAATTAAATGACATTTACCATGCATGAAAGTGCCAAAAAATTTGCCACAGTATTAAATCATAATTGTAACTCTCACAAATACAGTTTTAAATTATGGAGGAAAATTCTGTTTAAAACAAATTTTAGTTATTATTATTCAAAATTCAGTGTCATTGTCTTAATCATTTTTATGTCAAACCAAACTTACTCAAGGTCTATTTGAGTTAAGTACTTGCGACCTGTTATCTCTACTTTTTCATTTATAAGTATGGCTACTCATGATTCAGGATTTGTCCTCCTGTATCTAGGTATAAGATAGAAAATGTGCAAAGTGTTATGATGGTGGTAGAGTAGAATGTCTACCTGCGCTTAGGCAAACTTCTGATATTTCTATAAATATTTGCAAACTATCCCAGCTTGTTTGAATTATGTAGCATGAAACAATATCAATTGGGAATGATTGGACGCATTAAAAGAATCACTCTGTTTTTATCAACATTTATTTGTTTTGTAAGTTTTGTCCTTATTGGTATTCTTAATTTTTTTTTATGGAAAGTTCTCAACTCTTTTTTACTTGTTTTCTTTTCATTTTTTTTATTTTTTTTTTTTTTTTTTTTTGATTGGTAGACCGTTTTTTGATGCATAAATTGTCTTGTCCACCTAAATTGCTAGTGCTTTAGTTTAGTGCGCTTGGTATGTGTTTGCAAAGATACCCCTAGAAATCAACATTCATGCTAAGTTCTATTGTGTTTTTTGTTTGTTTTCCCCTTTCTTTAGCTTCTGACACTATGAGCTCCCTTAGTCTTCCCAGCCTGACCCCTAGCCATGGTGAAGATATAGTGGATGGTGCTGACAGTGATCGAGATCCGGGTAGTGCTTTGAGTTGGTTTGAACGTTTCGACCAGCCCCCCAGTTGCGGCGTCAACAAATGTAACTGGAACTTTGTTTTTTGTTTGTATGCCAGCTTTTTAAAGCTGGGTGTTCTTTAGTTTTGAGCTTATGAAGTTCTTCCAATTGTGCTGGTGCTTTGACTCTCGGTGTCTTATTTCTACATATTTACCTACATTTTACCTCATTGATCCTCTACCTTTGGGCGTCGTCAGAGATATATCTTTTCAATTAACACATTGATGTCTTGGGTCTGACTGCTTGATTTTAAAGTTATTAGTTCTAGTTCATCTTCAAAGCAATATGTATCAATATTGTTTTTTCGTTGTGTTGATTGCACTGCATGCATTTTCTTTTTTATATCTGTTGGTTTTGTTTTCCTACTTCAAAATTTTTCTGTGGTGTTTCCTCTTTTTTTCCTCATTATTCCTGCATATCATGAAAAGATTTCTTCAAAGTCGAATCTCTTGAAAATCTTTCATCGATTTCAGTACTACAGTAATAAATACATACTCTATCTGTAAGCTGTGTAGTGTCAAATCAACTGTCATTAGAATTGTGAAAAGTTGTGCTTTCTGTTATTTGTTCAGATGTTTGGTGCTGGTGTGGATTTGAGTTTCTGTGTGTGTGGTTTTTTGTTCTTTTTTGTTTCTTTTTCTGATTCTTATGACTTCTGTTATGAAGAAAAAGTAACTCTTTTGTGTTGTAATTTATTTTGGTATGTTCTAACTATTATGTCTAACAGTGGTGGAGGTGATTTTACAGTGGTGATGGAGACGCTGTGAAATTTCTTTGCTTGCAGTAAATATTGCTTGGGCTTTGTTCTTGGGTGCATTATCCTTGGTGTATTTTTGAAATAAATTTCATTAGACAGACATGTTCTGTGAAGTCTGATTATATTTTTTAAACATAAACAATTATTCTAGTGCCCCAAACATAATTCTATGATTTAAATCTGTCTTTACAGATTCAGCGCATGCATTATTTGTGCGCGCTACATATTTAGTCTGTCATCGTTTAATATCAAGCTGGAAAACAGATCTAAATGTGTCTCTAGCAGCTTTAGAGTTATTGTCGGGCTTAGCTCGAATAACTATAAAAGAAACAGGTCTGGTCAACCTAAAGCTGGTATTTTCATTTTAATGGTAAAGTTGCTTGTAATCATAATTTGTAATTATTATCTAATTTCCAGATTCCTTGGAGTGCAAGCGAGCCGTGAAGTGGTTGTGTGACTATATTGTTTATCAATGCTGGCGGCCACCTCCCGCTCATTCAAAAGATTTACATTCTACCATTGTGGCAGCCTTCCAGTGTTGTGCAATCTGGCTTGTTGCTCACCCCTATTTGCTTCAAGATAAAGAGTGTTTAGGAATTGTCTTAGAAGTTGTTGAGTTGGGAATCTCAGGATCTAAGTCTGTTGTAAGTATCAGTATTTTGCTGTTTTGCAGTTCTGAGTATCTGAATAGGAAGTTATGAGCATATTTTTCCAGGGAAAACCTGGAGAACCTGTAAGGATGAAAGATGAGAAGGAGTTGAAACCAGCATCCATGCGTGTCCGAGACTCTGCCGAGGCCTTGCTTACAGTTGTCTTGGAGCAGGTATTGGCAAATTAAAATTCCTTACACCGAAGCAGGCAGCGTTTTGCCTCCCCCTTTTCCTCTCTCATTCCCTTATGTTGATTTTCTGTTGTCTCAGGTTGGGTGTTTTCCGTCACCTTGTGGAGCAGAATCATTATCCTCTCTTTTAGATGAAGTTTCACTCTTACGACACTGCAACTCATGGCCTACAGCTGGTGGTGGACCTGCTGCCTCAAGTAAGATTGCTGCCGTGCAGAGATTTAGATATTTTGTGTTGGAAAATTCAACTGTGTTGGCCTTATTAGAAGAACCTCTTGGTAATGACCAAGGTACTGTATGAAAAAGTGTTATGTCTTATGTCTCATTTCTCACCTCATTTTCATGGAAGAAATTTTTTCATGCAGATCCTCAACCCACTGTCACTGTTTTGATCCGCGGTCCGTTTGGTCGTCATGCTTGGGCGATGCAGCTGAGACATTTGCCTCGTCACAAATCTGGAATACCACACAAAACAGCTATATCAGGAAGTGGAATGTGCCCGGGACGACCAGTCCCTATGGCAGAGCAAGGTATTCATCAGCCTAGTGCTCATAGGCATTTTCCAGAAAGTGTTGATCGTATCCCTCAATGCAAAATGTAAGTTTAAACTTAGCAATTTACAAGGGGAACTATATGGTTTCTATAACCATTACATTGACATTACATTGACATTAATGTAACTTTCTGCTATCTTTGTCCAATGTCCAGAGATAAGTCCATCCCAAGTTTAGATTCATTACTCACCAATGAGACCACTGCTATGGAACATTCACGTCTAGCTCAGCTAATTGAAAAGCAGGCAGCTTTAGAGGCTGGAGGAAGCCTGGGAGCCAATAATAATAATAACAACAGTATTCGTTCAGAATCAAACACAAATGACAATTTCGGGCCATCAAGTGGTCTTGAAAAAGAGTGCATGCCACCGCCAGTTGTGCATGACTTTCAAACTGCAAGATTGTTCCTTTCCCATTTTGGTTTTTTGTCTCTTGATTCACTTCAGGTAAACTTTCCTTCCTAAACTTATTGTACATAAACTTTCCTAAATCTTTCCTTATCCTATCTCTCAATGTTTGTCTCTTTTACTTTCTATTTTTTCTTCTTTTTTAATGTTTTTTGAACAAATTTAAATCAGACTTGTTTCTTTTAGGATTGTGTGAGTTCTCCTGTCCCCCCTTTAACAGCTTTGGATGCTTCCAATCCCAACTTTTGTGCCGATCTTGAAGCTCTGGATAACATTGGTGTCAGAACTTGTGATACTGCTCACATATTCTATGTAAGAGCTGGCCAAAAAACAGCATCTGAAATTGTAGACAATATTGTATGTATCACATCTAAATAATTTTGAGCATTTGCCTTATTAAATAATATAATGTAATCTTTAATTAACTTTAATTTCCATAGCTGTCTGAATCAAGTGTTAATGACCATTTCCTTGAGATGCTCCTTTGCCTTGGCTGGCCTGTAGATGTACACCAGCATCCTGGTTGGACAGGTCATATCAACACCAGCTGGAAAGTTCAACCTCCTCCTCCAATATGTAAGCTTGATTTTGTTATTTATGATAAAGTATGCAGGCAAAATTTGGATAACAGATTTTAACTACCAATACTTTGTTTATCTCTAGTGGAACAGTGGGTCAGCACAGATCATGGTGGGAGCTTGTACAATGGAGACACGCAAGTTCTTTATTGGGCTGATGCCAGCTCTGAAATAGCGTTTGTTGTGCCTTCAGCCAACAACCTATGTGGAAATATTACTGGGCCTGATTCTGAGCGTATTGATTTGAACCTGAGTATGAATAGCAGTAACAGTAGTCTAACTACCACAGCTATTTCACAGCAACAGCAACAGCAAAATTCAAGTAGGAGGCATTCTTAATTTCTTGTATGTCATTCATTGTCATAGTATAGGAGCTACTTTGTAATTGGAAATTACAGGAGGATGGTATGAGCGTAGTGTGTCAGACTGTGGTGGAGTAAATGCAGCTGTGCGCAATCTCAAACAACCCAGTCCTGGATTGTCAAGTAATATTTCTGAAAGGCACACCATCAATTTGGACAAGCCCAGAGCATTTTCACTTGATTTAGATAAAGGAACAGCTCCTCAGTCTGGTCCACCAGGTTCTAGTGACAGTGGTCGGAGACGAATGGGAACATCTAGGAGTACGCCAGCCCACCATGCACCCACTAAAGTTTTAATTATTTGGCTGGAGAGCTTTGATGACAATGTTTTTGTCCCATTAGGTGAGTCAAATAATTTTTTGTTGAATTGGCTTATAATTTGAAGTTGTAGGAAGGAGTATAACTGTTTTCATTTTTGTCTGTAGGTGATTTACTTTTATATACAAACACTGGTCTTGAAGGATCTTGTCCTCCAAGTGATGCCTCTCACCACTCAGAGAGAGATGCTTTTGTGATTTTTCTGCATGCCTTACCAAGTGGATTACTCAGAGTGAAACTGCAAGGGCCTCAGGGACGGTATGACATACTTTCTGAGTGTTTGTAGTGGAATCGATTAACATTGATTTAAGTTTTGATTGCAACCGATCTTTTCCTAGGATGAGTTTGGCAACACCTCTTGTAGATGGAATGGTTGTTAGTCGCCGGGCTCTAGGTCCTCTTGTTCGTCAAACAGCTTTAAATATGTGTCGTAGACGCAGATTGGACAATGACAGGTAAAGTCTTCTTTATCTTATTTTCTCTTGAGATTAATCATGTGAATATTTTAATAAAAAAATTTAATTTCTCTTATCCAGCTATCAACCTCCTCATGTACGTCGTCGTTTAAAAGTGCAGGAGCTGGTCAGCAAGTATCGCACACATATGTCAGAACCTGAACTTCTCACCTATCTCTTCCATGATCCTCCGCTGTGATCTTAAATAATGTGTCTGTGATTAATCTGTATTTGACCATTGCAAGTATTAGTGTTCTACTTCTCTGTTGTTGTTTTGTTTGTGAGAAATTCTCTTATATTTTTATTTATTTCAGTATGGGTATTGTGCTGTGAATATTAATTAATTAATTCTACTCTTTCTTTATGAAGAAAGTTATAATGTATTTTTATGGACTCAATTTTGTATTGGCATTGTACTTCATTAAGTTACTAATGGAAATATTGTTTTAAGAACCTCTGTTTATTGGACACAGTGCTATCTATCGCATGGCTAGCATTTAGACATCTTTCACATAATATCTACCAAAGCTAAGTTGTGTGTCCATTATTGTCAAACCAGTTAACTTTACTTTTTTCAGATCAAACTGTTTAGGCATTACTTCACCCTCTCCCCTCCTTCCTCCCTTTCTCAACCCCACCCCCTCCACACACACACAAGGACTCGTTTAGTGAAAGCTCAAAATCTTTGGTAGCGTAAATCGGAATTCTTATTATGATCATGTGACTATGTGATCATTATGCCCTTTGTACTTCATTTTGTAGTCAGTGATAATTTCTAATCTTTTGTTTGTTTTCTGGTACCTGTAATATATTTTCTTGTTGAATGTATCTGCTGATGTATTGTTTCAACTGAAAATTGCTTGTACATCATTTATTTTTATTCTTGAAAGGACAACTATGTTGTTAAAGAAATACTTAAACCAAATGAACAGTTAAGGCAGCTTTTATGACAGTGCAATCATGCAACCATCTTCTAATTGTTTTTAACATCTTCTGAATTTTAGTTACCTTTAAGACTTATTTCATACTTTTTACTCTTTCACATAATTTTTCCCTCTCTTCTACATAACTAGATATTCTAAATCTAGATTAAAACTACACTTTTCTCCACTTGTTCTTCATGATTATGTTTGTGCCTGGAAAAAATCTGGAACTATGTTGACAGGTCAATCTAATTTTTACTACTTGCCTTTTGTTTTATGATTATTATATATCATTATATCAGTGTATACTTTTTCATTTTTATCTAAGATGTTAATTTTTCTTCAAAATTACTGCAATCCTGTAAAAAGTTTGAAATGTCTCAAGATTTGTAATAGCATCAACCATATGTGACTGATTCTTGTTATTAAAAAATATATAACTTGTTACACAAGATTTCTGTGATTTCACAACCAATATTTGGGCTCAGTCACACCTTATGATAGGCGCGCCGCACCGGGGCGGGGCCGGCCACGGCCACACTTAGGCGTGATGCTCTACTCGACACCCAGTGGGGTAAAGGTCCAAACTGCATTTCGTGTAATAAAGTGCCTTCTCTTTATTCATGACGGTGGCAGGAGCGCAGGCAGAGACTTCGAGGAAATGAGGGAGGAGGGGACTGATACCGGGTGTCGGTGATGTAGGTGTGGTCTACATAAGCAGCCTCACTTTGCCGCAGTCCAGTGAACACGTTGAGACCGCCATGCTCGTCCCGGTGCTAGTGCTCGCAGCTCTGGGGTCGGCTCAGGCCGCCGCCCTCCTCGGTGAGTCGAGCCGCATGTCGCCCGGGCCTGCTTTACCGGACTCACTTTACGCTGTACCAGGTGGCTGACGGACGCCGTGCACTTTTTGTACTATGCAATGCGCCCGCACCGCTCCATCCGGGACTGCATATACCCATCAGGCGCTGGGGACCGGCTCCAAGCGCGGACGCTCCGCTCCGCCACTGTTGTTGCAGCGAACGCCCCGAAAGGGCCCTCTCGCGGTTCGCGCGGTGTACGGTAGGGCGTTACAGGGGGGAGGTTCGCGGTTTCGCGAGCGTAACCCGCGAGTCCGCCGGGAAAGCTCGCGGTCCGCGCGTCCTGCCGCGCAGGAATCTCGCGTACCGCGGATCCTCTGTGGGTCCTTCGTGGACTGCGAGCAACCCACGAGAAGGATCCGCGGACCTCGACCGTCCCCCGCGGAGGATCCGTGGTTCGCGAGATACCCCCACGGAGCGACTCGCAGACCGCGAGCTCTCCCGGCGGACTCGCGGGTTACTCCCGAGAAACCGTGAACCTCCCCGGTAACGCCCCGCCGTAGACCGCGCGAACCGCGAGAGGGCCCTTTCGGGACGATGGCTGCAACATCAGTGCCGGAGCGGAGCGTCCAGGCTTGGAGCTGGTCCCCGGCGCCTGATGGGTATGCAGTCCCGGATGGAGCGGTGCGGGCGGGTTGCATAGTACAAAATGTGCACGGCGTCCGTCAGCCACCTGGTACAGGTACAGGTCTGGGCGGGGGTCGGTGGTGTGTTGTTAGTTAGGGAGGAGAGGGACACGTTGCGGGGCTATTCTGATGTGCTTTCTTCCCCCACCAGTTATTTGTGAGGTGTGTCCACAATGTGGCCAAACGGTGTTGGTGCTCGTCGGTGGTCCGTTAGTTTTCTGAGGATGAATCCACTGTCTGTACTAACTGGTCGAAGGTCCCCGTTTCATTCGTCCACTCGAATACGAGAAGGACAGCATTCTCTCATATGCTTCAGTCAGTGCGCACCGGGAGTTCCGGAGAACTCGTATCAGCTTGCGGTTTTGCCTACGCGTTCCAGCCCTAAGGCGCCGTGGTCTCTTGGATAGGCAGACCCGCAATACTGTGACGCGTTCTCTAAAACGCCGGTTAACGGTACGATCAGCGCAGGGTTGGACCATAGATAGAAATGAATGTGTCGGACGGAAGAGAATATTACTCGGCGGAGACTTGTTGTGATTTTGCATTAAGAGTCTCTTAAATCATCTCTTTCCACCATGTGTTCTAGGTGATGTATGGAAGCCTTGTCCGAAAGCGGACCCAAACCTGAACGAATGCATGATGAAATCCGTCGAAAAGTTTCTACCCATTTTAAAGAAAGGTAACATGCAGCCTAATTTTTCTGTTCACGCTTCTTATGTGTGAAGTTCATTTCTCTTACGTGTTCTGCGCCATATTTTAGGTATTCCCCGATTCAACATTCCCGTTTTGGATCCATTGATGTTGGGTGACTTGGACTTCTCGACCAACGACCTCAAGATGGTTTACAAAGACACGAAGATGTCGAAGTTGTTTACGGACTACAAGGTCGTGCTAGTAGAGTAAGGGAAAAGTGACCGACTTTCGAGGGAAACCTCAACTTCTTGTTCCACATTGAAAATCACTCACTATACCCAAACCCGAGGGGAGGTTCACTCATACAAAATGTGTGCAATGATTTTTTTGACTTTTGATTTTTGAAGGAAAATTTCTGTCTCTTTTTGGTTAATGTTGATCTTTACCCCCATTTTTGAATTTTATCCAATTTTATTTCGGTTGTTCGTTCATTTTCCCTCGATTTTTCGGATTTTTCTGTCTTTCTTCTTGATTTTTTTTTTAATTTTAAATGATATTTTGAAGGCCTTACAATGATTTTTCGAATTGATGCCCCCCTCGCCAAAACCCATTGTGTTGTGCTTAAGCCCTTTAAGCAAGCAAAGTCCATGAACTATCCCGTTCCATAAACACGAAATTGAGCAGAGTTGTGCACAATTTGTTCACGAGCTATGTGCAAATCTCCCCTCTCCCTCTTCCCCATAGCAAACTCTCCACACATGAGAGTACTTGTTGCCTAGTAGTCAGGCGCAGATACCCCGTCTGCCTCACGCAGGTGCATTCAGGGTATGTTTCGCCTACTTATCGGGCGAGTCCTGCCTAACGCCTAACTCTTCCTCAATGCACATATCGCAGATTCGACCCCGAGAAGCACACGATGCGCATGAACCTCAAGGTGCCCGAGGTGGTGTCCGAAGGCCACTACGAGCTCAACGGCAAGCTGATGGTCATGCCCGTCGTCGGCTCGGGCGCCTTCACGCTCACGTACCGTAAGTTTTTGCAGTGGCAAACAGGTTGGGGAGGGGGAGGAATCTTCTATTCCTGTGTCTCGAGGGGCCAGATCCCCGACTCAATAGGGACTGCCCTGCCGACTACTTCCGGTCGGCGGCGGCGCGAGGCGAGGCGGCGGGACTCGTTGAGCTGATCGGCCGAACGGCACGCCGCGTCGTCCTCGCGGTGATGCACATGAGCTGTTTTGCAGCGCGGCCCGCGGACCCGCGGAGCCTCGTGCCGCAATCCGTCGAGAAGAAGCTGGGCGCCGCGCGCATGCAGGGAATGGAACTAGGGGGAAACAACTCTGAATTTTGGTGTACAAGTTTTGTGAATTTTTCTTTATTTTTCTATTTTTTTTTGTCGATGTTTGTTGTTTTTTTTCTTTCAATTTTTTCTTGAATTTTTTTTTTTGTGTAAATTTTCCTGAACTTTTCGAAATTTATCTGAATGAGTCCCCGTAATAACAGTGCCTTTTCTTTTAAAAAAGATTGAAGAGTGGAAGGAGGAAAGAAAGGGGGAAAATTTGATGATTTCTAGTTTGTGAAAGTCTCAAATTTTGAGGATGTCTGTCCACGAAATATGAAGAAAATTCTCACAAGTTTTTGGAGAGACTCCCTTAACGTCTGAGGGAGCAGTTTCCTCCAATTATACAGGGTGGCTCACTTACCCCGGTAAGTATGCAACCCATTTTACTTCAGCTGAGCGAGGGTAAGAGGTGAGGAGGGGAAAGTGAGGGGCCGCTCCCTACCTCACCTCGTGCCCTCACTCAAGTGAAGAAGAATGGGTTGCATACTTACGTACAGAGCGGGGTAAGTGAGCCACCCTGAATGGAAGTTCCCGAAAGTTTTCCCTTTTCCCTGCTTTTACCGTGATGCTTCTACCTCTGATGACTGGGACTCATCTCGTGCGCAAAAACCCTAGAGATGGATATGGTAAGGATGAGCACTAGTCGTCATGAGCTGCGTCCAGACAAGCGGGTCGCTTGGGTCGCTTGGGTCGCTGGGCTGCCGGACAGCAGTATATGAGAAGAAAACACGCGCGCTGTGTGCTTAGTGTTAATAAACGATTCGTATCGTCTGCTAATCGCTAACAATTAAAATTATTTTTTATTTTTATTTTATTTACCGGTACAATTCTCTACTGAAGATAGCCATTCACACCGCTCCTATCCGGTACCGGTAACCGTTATATGCAATTCACTCCGCATTCAAATCAACGTTTTTTTTCTCATACACTGCTGTCCGGCGGCCCAGCGACCCAAGCGACCCAAGCGACCCGCTTGTCTGGACGCAGCTATGGTTCCCCGATCGCCCCCTATGGGACACTCTGCAGAGTAAGGCGCCCCGATCTGCGACGCGACGTGAGGGGGAAGTCCCCTGGATCCACCCCCCCACCCACAGCCTCGGCGTCATACCCTGTTGCAGAGGACGTGAATTTTGACTTGACGCTCCACGGCAAGCCCAAGATGAAGGATGGCAAGCCGTACATGGACCTCGTGGAGGCCAAGACCGTGTTCACCCCGACCAACCTCCTCGTGAAGGTGGAGAATTTGTTTAATGGCAACAAGGAGCTGAGTACGTATTGCAAGAGCACTGTGAAAGATATCTCAATTAATTTATGGTCCATTTTGCTTTACAACGAGTTAATAACGAACGATGTTTTAAATTTTCGAACGGTTTCGTAAATATAAAGACAGATGATCAGTTTTGTCTGGTGAAGTTAACCAAGTTCATCCATTGTAACTTCATTTTTTTTTTCAATTTCCATCGTTTGAATACTCTGATGATCGTAACATAACTTTACAAATAGTTTCGAAACCGAAACGAATAGTTCTATGTTTTTTAATCCTTTATCGTATAGACACTCCAAGCCTCATGCTTCTCTGTCTTTACCCAGGCGACAATTTCCACAAATTTGTCAACGAAAATTGGAAAGACATCTTCAACGAGTTCAAGCCCAAGATCTGGGGATCCATGGACGTGTTCTTCAAGCAGGTCTTCACCAAGATCTTCGAGGACGTACCATTGACCGAAATCTACACCTACTAGCCACGAGGGCGGGGACGTATCTCGTGTCTTTCTACGTGTCTGCGGTGGCATAAAAAGACTCGTATTAGACCCAGTGCGAAGGCGGCCGTTCGATGTGAAGCGAACGGGAGGATCATCGCTATTCGCAATGCGGCGAAGAGGACCGGGCGGGGCCGGACCAGGCGGAGGCGCGAGCGCAGCGTGCGCCTTGAGTCGGCAACGACTCGACGGGCGCAGCGTCCAGCTCTACGCGCTCCGAAACTCACACAAATTTATCAATAAATGTTTTGTTACTCGAGCACGCGTCCGTTATTGTCACTTGATTTCCAACCGAGGGGTACCTCACCTTCTCCAGTCAGTGTACACCCTGCGTTCCAATCATTTTCCAGTCACTATCCAGTCACATAATTTTTCGACAAATATCTATTTTAAGCACCTTAAAATTTGCAAAATATCGAACTGGAGATAAAAATTTAGAGCTTTTCTTCAAAGTTTGGTCAAATTTTCCTTCCAATCACAATTCAACCCTTCCATCAGTGTACACCCATTTAAAGAGTGGGGTACCCCCGTTTCCTACCCCACCGTCACGGCGCGGCCGTGCGCAGAGCGACGCGGACCAGGAGGGCCGCAGGGCAGGGCCGTGCGCCGCCCCGCTGCTGCCGACTTATTCCGAAGAGCGCTTCCCTCGCCCTGGCCTCTCTCGCACTCATGGGCTTCGCCGTATAGGTGCGAGAGAGTCGGAGCGAGGAGAGCGCTCTTCGGAATAAGTCGGCTGACAGCTGTCCCGTCCACTTTACAGCTGATCAGCCCCCCGCTGGTCCTGGAGAGACCGGCCCGCCCCGCCCCGCCCCGCCCCGCCCCGCCCCGCAGCTGTGCACAGCTAGGCCCCGCTGACCAGTGTGCGGCGAGCATCACCCCGGCTGGAGCTTCGCGTGGCGCGGGGCGGCGGGCAGTGCAGGAAAGAATAAGCCAATGTCGGTCAACCGGTAAAGGTGGTGATTTTCGCTCGACCGGGACAGCAGCCGTACACGCTCCCTCTCGCGACCGACTCTGAGCGCCTAACCTCCTGGACCTGTCGACAGCTCCTCGCCGCTGAGGCGGGCGCGGCGCGGCGGGCGCAGGTAACGTCTGCCTCTCGAAGTGGTTAGGCCCCGCCGGCCGCCGGCGCGGCGCGGGAGCAGCAGGTGCTGGGCGCACAGTGCCAGGTAAAATCCTCCGGCAAATATGAGGGCCTCAGGGGGCGGGGTGGGGGCGGCGGAGACGCGCGCCCTGTCGTCTTGTCTCGCTGGTGAAGCAGCTAGAAAATGATGTGATATGGATATGATAATGATAAGATCCCGCCGGTGGGGCCTGGCCTGGTCGGGTCGGGCCGGGCGCCGGGCGACGCGTGTGTCTGTCAGGTGGCAGCCGTCGAGTCGAGTCGTCAGCATGTGACACCCGCCATGAACCGACCCCATGCCTCGGACCAGGACGTCGCGGAGGAACAGGGCGGCCACGGCGCCCACAGCCCCCCAGCGCTCCGCAGCCCCCGCGGGCGCGGCGGGGCCGGGGGCGGGGGCGCCCCCCATGTGGGATCCCCCCGGGGGCAGAGGCTCGGGGTGGGTGCGGGGCCGCGGGGGGCGCCGCTGACCCTGGACGTGAGCGGCAGCAGGGAGTCCAAGATGGGATCGGCAATTGACGTGATTTGGAAGTCATGGAACGACCTGGATGGCGGCGGCGGTGGCGGCGGCGGTGCAGATCGCGACGGCGGCGACCTCGCCGGTCCGAGGGGCGTCCACGGGCACGGGGGTCACGGGCCGGGCGCGGACGCCGCCCTGCTGGGGGACGCCGCCGCCGCCTCGCGGAAGGTGCGCCTCACCGCGTACTCGCCGACGCAGCCGAGGTCGCCCTTCCACCCCCGGAGGCCGTCGACCACCCTGTGGGACCTGAAGGACGCCAGGTCCAGCCTCAACAGCCCGCGCTCGCCGCTGTCGCTGGCGCGCAGCCCGCTGTCCGCCGGCGGCCTCGGGGCGGCGGCAGCGGCGGCCGCGGCCGCCAGCCTGGGCGCCGAGCACACGGGCATCAAGGTGTACAAGCGCCGCTGGCTCATGCTCGCCATCTTCGTGTTCCTCGGCATCACCAACACCTTCCAGTGGGTGCAGTACTCCATCATCGCCCGCATTGTGCAGCGCTACTACAACGTCAAGTCGTTTTACGTGGACCTCACCTGCACGTCCTACCTCATAGCCTACCTGCTGTGCTTTATACCCGCCTCCTGGTACCTGGACAGGCACGTAAGTACCTCATCATCGCCTAACTACTGGCCCTGGACGCGCGCTTAGGCCTCTGGCGCACGGGCCGTAGCGCACGCGCACGGCGCCCCGTGCATAGCCTGCCTGCAGCCATGTTTGTCTGCGGTATCAAAAGGGATTTTCGCCTCGGCGGGCTGGTGCTCACGGCGTGGCGCTGGGATAAACGGGGACGCCTTACACTACGACGTCGGGCCTAGACCACATGCGTCAAGTTGTTGTGCACAAGACTGTCAGGATTTTCATAGCTACGCGCGCATTGCTATGCATACGACATAAATTTGCACAATGATATGTCCGCTACATGCACCAATCTGTGCCCCCTGTTTCGCTTATTCACACAGTTATGCGCGTGATGTTTCGAACGAAGCTATGGACAGTTCTGCCTATTTGTACTCAATGCATCTCGCGGCATGCTGAAAAAGTAGGCGTGAGTGTGTGGAAAATCAAATCACCCACCGCGGGATCCCACTCAGATGCGATTCGTCGATTCGGCTTGGACGTAAAGTCGAGGCCGATACTTTGCGTCGAAACATAGGCAAATCGCAATCCATATGGTCTCAAAATCGAAGAATTTTTCCAATTTTTAATCGAGAAAAAAAAATTGATTCTATTATTAAATTGAATTCATATTTTATAGCGATGAAATATCGGAATTTACGATGTCGAATCTATACATCGTACGGATAGATCGTTTCTACTTGCAGGGCATGTGGGCGATACGCGACATATGACTCCCGTTTTCTCACTGTAAAAACAATGTCTGACTTTTCTGTGGAAAAAGAGCAAACTTTGAAACATTCCCTAGTTTTAAAAACGTTCCCCAAAAAAGAGGTTCCTTTTGAAAAATGAATTCCCTCGCTTTTTTAGGGCACATCCTCAAAATCTTAGGGGTTTTCCTCTCCTCAAAAATGAGGAAGTTCCTCAAAGTCTTCCCTTTTCCCTATAAACATTTTTTTTTTTTTTTAATCAGACTGTGTTCTAATTTTCATGACCACGTGTAAAGCATTGCGCCCCTGGCCTGCCCCGCAGGGCCTGCGCTGGACGCTCATCGTGGCGGCCGGGCTCACCTCGCTGGGCTCGTGGGTCAAGGTGGGCTCGGTGGGCCGGGACCGCTTCTGGGTCACCATGGTCGGCCAGGTCGTGGTGGCCGCCGGCCAGGTCTTCATGCTCTTCCTGCCGCCGCGGCTCGCCTCCGTGTGGTTCGGCCCGGACCAGGTGTCGCTCGCCTGCTCGCTCGGCTTCATCGGCATCCTGGTGAGGAGGACTGGAAATAGACGCAAAGGTGTGACCGAACACGCTTACTACTGCCGCCCAGAGGGTGTCGACAGTTAGGTTTGTGCATTTCGATTGGTGTTAAAATTACCCAAAAGGATCTAAAAGTTTTCATTTGTTCGCGTGTGCACCACATTTCACCTGTAAACAGTGCCAAGTCACACCCTTGTTTTTTGTTTTTGTTTTCCAGTGTCAAAATTGGCCAGCGGATGCGTACACCAATTCTTGTTTCTTTTATCTTGCATTTTGAACTTTTTGAAATTGAAAGATCGGCAACGCGGCAGGCATGCTGCTCCCGCCACTCCTGGTGCCCAACAGCGACGACATCGCGCAGGTCGGCGCCGACCTGCGGTCCATGTTCCTGGGGATGGCCGCGTGCACCACGGCGTCGCTCGTCGTGCAGCTTGCCTGTGAGGACCTCCCCCCTCCCCCTCCCCAGCCGCGCCCCTCACCGCGCGCTCTCACCAACCTGCTGTCCAATTCCGAAGATCACTCTCGTGCCTCTGTCCTTGTCGCACCTCCTGTGAGGGGGAAACGATTCTGATGAATTCCGGTGTACAAATTTTGTGATTTTTTGTAAATTTTGGGGAATTTTTGTGAAGTTTTTTTAAGGTTTATTGAATTTTTCTGAATTTTTGCTTGAATGTCACCTTCATAATTTTACAATGTTTTTCTGAATTTTTCTATAAGTTTTCACGAGGTGTACAAAAATTTCAGAGTTGTTTCCCCCTCGCACCTAAGGCGGGCCCCATAAGAGGGGAAAGAATGAAGGCGCGAGAGCGATTAGATCTCCGGAATGAGACGGCTGACCGGACCGGCCTCTCAGTGTTCCAGGAGGAGCCCCCGCTGCCCCCGAGCCCCGCGCAGCAGCTGCAGCGGGACCGCGAGGATGAGGGGCAGAGGGACGAGTTCTGGACCTCGCTGCGCAGGCTGTTCGCCGACAAGCAGTTCATGCTCGTGCTGTGCTCCTGGTCGATGAACGTCGGCGTGTACTGCGCCATCAACACCCTGCTGAGCCAGCTCATCCTCCCGCACCACCCGGTAGGAGAGGGTTCACACTGTCGACCGAAATGTGAGACTTCTATGCATTACCTCAAGCTTCCTAATGCTATGCACTTTATTTAGAATTTGTTTTTTTGCAATGTGTATTGTGAATTTAATGAATTCCAAGTTGATACGTAGCGCTTGTAGTTGTAGAATTTTCAATTGCAATTGTACGAAACGCTCCCATGGGAAATTTCCCCGGAAAATTCACGAACTATTTTTCCGTGAGGTAGACGAAGGGGTTCTCAACAATAGGTGATGTGAAGCAGGTGTCTTTTACATTCCATAAAAGCTCGCAGCTAATTAAATCGTGCAGTCGCCTCCAGTTCTCGTTTTCAACCCATATTGGCATTGGGTGATTGCCGGACACTTTTCGTTTGTTCCAGAACTGCGACCGAGAGGTAGGTGTCGTGGGTCTCATCATGATCGCCTCCGGAATACTTGGGTCGCTTCTCTGCGGCTTTTTCCTGGACCGGACGCACAAATTCAAGTACGAAAAAGGCCACATTTGTTTTGACGTGCCAACAGGTCACACATTTTATTTATTTAAAAAAAAAATTCCTAACAAGAAACGTACTTATCCCTCTTGCAGATTTTGCACCCAGACTCTGTACATCTTGTCGCTCCTAGGCTGGGGCGCCTTCACCTTCCTACTTCCGCTCGGGAACATGACCTGGGTCCAGGCCACGGCCGTGGTGTACGGGTGAGCGGGCGGCGCGGCGCCTGCACTGGGAGGGGCAAACAGCTCTGAATTTTGGTGTACATAATGTGAATAATTGTGAATTTTCGATTAATTTTTGAAAATTTTCGTGAATTTTTCTGAATTTCTTTAAATTTTCCTGAACTTCTTTAAATTTTTCCGAATTTCTTTAAACTTTCCTGAATTTCTCTGAATTTTTCCGAATTACGAGGTGTACAAAACTTTGAGAGTTGTTTCGCCCTCCAGCGCATAGAAGTCACTGGCACACGGATCACTGTAGGTACGGCTTGGCGCACAGTCAAAGCGGATCCACAATCGTAACGTCACTTCACGAACGTTTCCAAAATTGATGTGATGGGAACATTGTGGATCCGCCTTCATCGCGAACACACCGCATTGACAATCGTGTACTGAATAGGTATTGCTGAGGGGTTAATCACTCGAGTACTCATCTGTACACATCAGGCTGAACTCATCTGTACTAGGAAGCAGTTTTCAGACAAATTGTTTAAATCTTTAGTCGCACTTGTCAAATATTCCGTTCAAGAATGTCCTTTATTCACTATTTACACCTTTTCACAATTTGACTTTTAAAAAAAAATAATAAATTTTTTTTTTAAAAAAATAGCTCTTGAAATGTCAGATGTTCTCCTATACTTTGCCTATACTCACGCACTCGGGGGCCCCGGGCCCCGGGTCCCGGGTTGCAGCTTCGCGATGACGGCCGTGCAGCCCGTCGGCCTGGAGTTCGCCGCCGAGATGACGTTCCCCGAGCCCGAGGGCACGACGTCGGCGCTGCTCATCAGCGCGGTGCAGCTGTCGGGCATCGTGCTCACCTTCGCCGGCGGCTACATCATGGAGCGCGCGGGCGTGGAGTGGACCATGGTGTTCCTGGGCGTGCCGCTGCTGCTCGCCAGCCTCATCCTGCACTTCGTGCGGCCCGAGCACAAGCGGCAGGCCGCGCAGCACGCTCCGCGCCGCCTGTCCCGCCTCATGTCCATCTGAGGGCGGCGAGTCTCTCTCTCCCTCTCGCACCTATACGGTGCGGTGAAGCCCATGAGTGCGAGAGAGACAGCAGGGCGAGAAAAGGGCTCTTCGGCAGGCCTGGCCGGCGACAAACGCGGAGGAGAAACACATCACAACAACAAAAATGGTAGAATGGTATTTATCACGCTGTATTTGTAATTTTGTACAAAATTTTTTTACGACCGAATCAAGTATGTGGTGGCTTTGAATATAAAACATGGCCGCACATGTCAGAGTTTTGTCTGTTTTTCTGTTTTTATGAAGTAACTAAAGACGAGTTTTGGGGTAACAACGCAAATTTTTTGTCTAGAATATTGAAACCTTACTGTGCAGTTTCACCGTGTCCTTTAATTAATCTCATAGATAGTTATGAAAATTTCTGTATATTTGTATCGATCTGTTAAAAAATTGTAAATAATTAAAAATACCTCAGTTAACAAAACTACGACGTCACACAATATACCAAATATACAAAACCACGACACCTAAGTGTCGTCTCGCATCTGAGTGGACGACCACGCATAAAGTAATACCAATAAAGTATGTACTAGCTCACCAAAAAATTTAATAATAAAAACGCGCAGAGTGCGCATCGATAATGAAAGTGACGGTGGTTGAGCAGGTGGGCATTTAAGGGGATTTTCGTCCCAAATAATAATTTGCTCGTAATTATCCCGTACAAAAAATATTAGTCCCCTTTTGTCCCTTTTCAGTACGCCAAGTAGTACGCTCGGACAGGACGCTTTCAGTCTCCAAACGGTAACGAGACTGGTATGCTTAGAGGGCCAAATCGTACCAAAAAACGCCACTTTCACGTACTAGTCCCCATCCAGTCCAGTACGCTTTCAGTGCGCGCCCATCTTCAAAATCCGACAGGGAATTTACCGATCAGAAGCTACCATGCAAAAATTGGTTGGTAACAAAGGTGCAAAGTTCTAAGTTTATTCTCCACAAAGAAAGTAAAACCTTTTGTAATAAAACAACCGAAACGTGGTAAAGGGAGTGTCGATAACGAGGCGAAGCAAAATCCGCTGTCCGTTTTGACCTAGCTAAAGCCGTTTACGAGTTGCCAGAAAATTTTGCTTCGATTTCAATGAAACTTAAATGGCCCTACTAAAATAGAATGTAGATGCCCCAAATAAAATTTGAGGTCAAAATTCCAATAACTTTCGAAGTTACAGCATACTAAATTTGATTCGGAATTCGCTCCGATCAGCTCTTTATTTTTTAACAGTGCTGGGTGCAGCGACCAGGCGTACTGTTTGAGTGAAAGTCCGGGATCAGCAGTTTTCTCGATACCTTTTCGCACACTAGTTCGTTCTCAAGGGACCAGAGACGTCCAAGTCTCATGTGAAGGGTACTGAGGGCGTACTGGTACGCGTCTCTGATGCCGCCGCTGCGAGTCGCAGCAACCTCCATGCTTCCTAGTCCCCATGCCATCGGTAACTAAAAGCGTACAAAGTCCTGTGCACGCGCACCAATAGTGTCCTAGTCGACAGTCAAGCGTACTAAAAACGCACCGAAAGCGTACTAAAAGCATACTTCTTTTTTTGTACGGGTAAGGGGGGTTGTGCTGGGGGGCTCTTGTGCTTCCCCAGACCAACCCCCGAGGGTTAAATCATCCGAAAAACGGTTAAAAAAAAATATGATGGACCGAGATTCGAACACGACAAAAGCGTCCCGACAGCCTAGATGGTTTGGGGCGGGGAGCAGGGACGGTAACCACTAGGCCGAGGGGGCAACCACTCCCTATCCTAGTGTACACAGGATTTCTAATGATATGGGATTTCTATGGATTGCGTAAAGATTTCTCCGGATTTTGTAAAGATTTCATATGGTACATTCGGGTACATTTCACAAATATATACCAAATTCCACAAAATTCTAAAAGATTTCACGAGGTTTCATGGGATTCCTCAAGGTTTCGTGAGATTTCACTGATTTCTGTGAGATTTTTATGATATTTCTTGAGATTTCTCAGCTGGATTTCGTAGGATTTCATCGAGATTTCAGAGGATTTCATCGAGATTTCCGAGGGCTTGTACACAGGATTTCACGAGTGGTTGCCCCCTCGCACTAGGCTGTCGGTTCGCACACTTGATAGCGATGCGAATAGGAATCCCTATCTACCGGCTCGGACGGGCCCGGCGCCGCGGCGGAGAGGACTTTCGCTCCGACTTCGTTCTTGCGGCTTGCCCGAAAAAATGGCCGCTAGATAGTGATAGCGATTCGCACGGCCGACAGATGTGCGTCCCGCCAGCCGAAATGGTTAACGCACCTTCCCCCTGTCCCAAATCATCTCGGCTGGCGAGACGTTTTGCAGGTTCAAATCGTGGTGGAACCATTTTTATTTTTTTCCTTCTTCTTTTTTCTTTCCAGTATTAGTATTACTTTGCTGCCGTACAAAAAAAGCGTCAAGCGGACAAGCTGTTTAAAGCATTATACACCTCTAGAAAAATAAATGTATTCTTCTGCTCCGCCAACACCATCGCGAAAAAAAAAAAGAACCAAAAATCATTTACGGGAGTGGGGTTTGAACTCGGGCACGCGGGACCACTCGTCCGTAATCCTAACCACGAGACCACAGACCTATGCTGCCAGATTGTCTGCAAGCACCACATAGCTTCCCAAAAGCTTCTGCTGGGACCAGGAGTCGATTTCGAGGAGGTTACCTCCTCGCCTCTGCTGAGCTCCGAGTAGAATTAGTCCCGGCGCGCCGCTTTTTCACGGTTTTCTCTCAAACGCGCTGCCGGGGACTGGCGTCGAATGGGTTGCCTATCCATCGAGCGCCCATTCAACAATTCACTTTTCATCGCGTAAAAAGCTAATTTCTCCCAAACCAAGACCGGTATCGTGCTTCTGGCGACTGATGTATGTTTCGCAATGCCAAAAGAAGGTGCCCTGGGATATTTAGGCGCGATCTGAGACTTTCGATTTAATGTCAAATTTCCAAAGGCTATAGCCTTTGCATTTAAGGGGATTTTCGTCCCAAATAATAATTTGCTCGTAATTAAGGGGGGTTGTGCTGGGGGGCTCTTGTGCTTCCCCAGACCAACCCCCGAGGGTTAAATCATCCGAAAAACGGTTAAAAAAAATATGATGGACCGAGATTCGAACACGACAAAAGCGTCCCGACAGCCTAGATGGTTTGGGGCGGGGGGCAGGGACGGTAACCACTAGGCTGTCGGTTCGCACACCTGATGGCGATGCGAATTGGAATCCCTATCTACCGGCTCGGACGGGCCCGGCGCCGCAGCGGAGACGACTTTTGCTCCGACTTCGTTCGGGAGGAGCTGTTAGTGTTACACGCTGCGCGCGGGGAGGAGGTGTCATTGTTCCGCGCGGACTTCGCTTCAGCCACTCACTCACCCACCAGCCCCTGGCAGCGCCGCGCCATATATTATTGTAAGGTTACGCGATTGGTTTCTGGACTCGAGAGTACAGGCTAGCTGACATTTTAGTGCCTTGTACTGTTCTTTCATCTGCTAAAAAGTCAGGCATTGTATTTCCTGCGCAAGAAATGCTTCATGTTTCCTTTCAATGACTACGACGCACCCGTGGCCCGCGTTTGCGGTGGTAAGGGCTCCGGGTCAGTAGGCGGAAGTGTCGCCCTGAGGGTGAGTCACACTCGGCGGCTGGTTGGGGTGGCGCTGTGGTGGCGTGGCGTGGCGTGGCGCGTGGCGCATCGACCCTCCCCACCACCCCCTCGAAAACAGGAGGCGATATCACGGGGCGCCGCAGCCAATGGCGGGCCCGGGAACGCCTCGGTGACGTAACTCTCACCCTATCCAGAGGGCGTGCGGTGAGTCAGTCCCGTCCACCCCGGGCCCCGCCGCGCCCCGCCGCGCCCCGCCGCGCCCCGCCGCGCCCCGCCGCGCCCCGCCGCGCCCCGCCGCGCCCCGCCGCGCCCCGCGGACACAGAGCCTCTCCCAACAACCCCAACCCTCTGGCCCTGTAGGGTGATTCCGCGCGGTGGTTTCGTCGCTCTCTCCTCCTTGTCGCACTCATGCGACACGGCCATAAGGAGCGAGTGAGAGGACACAACGGAAGGCTGCTCGGCGGAATCCCTGCCCTCTGGTTACCAGCGCGAGCGGGATACTCACTCTCACTTTGGATGCTGGACCAAGGATCAGAGGTTGGCCCAACAGTCCAGCAGCCCACTTAACACAATGGACAGTCAAACTGCGGAATGAGTCACGTGTACGAAGGGTTCCTGTGAATTCGGCAGGGTTCGGAGTAACTTACCTCGGTAACAGTAAGTTACCGGTAACTGGTTACTTTTTTGAGTAACGGTACCAGTAACTAGTACTCAGCTGAGATTTAGTAACGGTAACGGTACTAGTTACAATTTTCGGAGTAACGATACCAGAATTTCTCGTTACTGTTACTTTCCAATTTTTCTACGCAACTTCGCCCCCGGCCGCCGTTGTCGTTCTACGATTTTTTCGGAATGCTTTTGTTTTGTCACTGCTTTGGTGCACATGTGTCTCCTAATAGTTGAGTGGGGGGGTCCACACTGACCCTGAACTGCCTCGCTGCTTCTTTGAGTACTCAGAAAGACAAGTCACAATAGCAACCAGATGACTGCAGGCGCGCGGATGGACGGATGGAGAGAGGGGTGAGGTGGAGGTGAGGGAGGAGGGTAAGGGAGGGGGGCTGCGCCCGGACGCACCGATATGCTTGTCTCTCTCCTGCGCATGCAGCTGCTGGACGAAGGCAGCAACTCTCTCTGTCACTCAGATGCGATCCTCCGGCCCAGGGTGGGGTGGGTAGCGCGTAGGGGCAGGCAGGCAGGACCCCGCCAGGCCAGAGCAGGCCTATTAAGAAACAAAAGGCGTGAAAGTCCGGGCAAAGGACGCGGGTCGGCGTAGCCAAGCCGGGGCCGGGCAAAAGCGTAAATGAGGTGATGCTGATCCCTGGTCTTGGACTGGGGCCCTTCTGATATGGGGGCCCTCGAGAGGAAAAGGCCATATGGTGGTTCCGGGGCGGTCCCTGCCGCCGAGTCGCGGTCGTTGTAGTGTTCAATTTGCCCTCGTTAAATTTGTTGAAGATCTTTTTTTTCTCTCTTTTTTTTTCAATTTTGATGGTTGTAATTCTGTTGTATCAGCTCGTAATTTTTTTTAAAAAAAATTTGTATGAAAAATATTTCTGTTATTTTCTTTGCGGTGTATCACTTTAAAGGTAACTGTAAGGTAACGAGTTACAATTTTTCGGGTAACTGTAACGTAACTAGTTACTTTTCTTGGTGCCAGTAACGGTAACAGTAACTAGTACTTGTGTAAAGGAAAGTAACGGTAACGGTAACTAGTACATTTTTTTGAGTAACTTGCCGAACCCTGGAATTCGGTCGAAATCGGAGGAATTTCATTTTTGCGAGACTGGAAATTTAGTGTAGGAAGGTTCAAGTGCTGGACCCAAGACTAACTTCTCCTAAGCACGAGGCCCAGAATCAATAGGGCGATAGGGACTAGTTTCTTGTTTTGTGGTTCGAGAAGAAAGTTCCGTGTGAGTGTGGTCGATATCTGAAACTTTAGTCTTCCGTCAACATTAAAAAGAAAGCAAAAGGGTTTATTTTTCGTATATTTTTCTTGATATTTATCAGTAGATTAAACTTGCTCCGCATTGATGAATGATGAGGCAATGCAGGGGCCCCAAGTGCTGGTTCCTCCGATGGGCGTGTTTTACTTTTTCGGGTGTTTAGCATAGAAAATATGTCTAAAATAAGTCACGCGGTAACGTTTTGCAAATCGCTTCAAATAAGAGAAATGCCGTCCAGTCCAGTTGTCTGTCGGAGGGGGTGCAGAGTACTCCCTGCAGGGTAGGAGTCAGTAGGGCGATGACCGATATCGCTGCGGGTACTGTACTGTACAACCCCTGCAGACCACTCCGCGCCTGCACCACCCACCCTGCCGCCGCCGCCACGCCTGCCGTCTGCTCCGAAGATCGCTCTCGCGCCTCCGACCGTCCTAGTCGCACCCATGAGGCCATGCCGGCACCGCCATAGGTGCGACAAGGACGGGGCTACGAGAGCGATCTTCTGAATCAGTCGGCTGACTCACGCGGCGGGCGGGGCGCAGGGCCCGCAGGGCTGTCTCCACAACCACCCCGCTGCGCGCCCCCCGCGCCCCTCGCGCCGCTGGGCTGTGCTGTACATCGGGGTTGGGGTATCCGGATGCGACCGCAATGCTGGGAAGGTGGCAGGCCTTGGCGCGGCCTACTGGCGCCACGCTGCTCCAAATACACCCCCGTGGGGCCCCGGGGGCTTATCAGCGCAGGAGGAGGACCTCTTAGGCCCGGCCCTCACGGCAAATCTGAAGTCTGGGATTCCCCGGTACTTTTTGCCGTTTCCAGGCTCGAGTCTGGAAACGGCAAATTATTTCCAGACTTCTTCTGGGCGCGCGGCCCTCGTCCCAGGCAACGCCTGGGAAGCGGCTCTTTTCCAGACTTTACCTGGGAAAAAATTACCGTTTCCAGCCCCTCGCCTGGGAAGCCGTGGACAAGCGGTTCTTTCCCAGACTCCGAGACTTGCCCACAGCTTCCCAGGCGAGAGGCTGGAAACGGTAATTTTTTCCCAGGTAAGTCTGGAAAAGAGCCGCTTCCCAGGCGTTGCCTGGGACAAGGGCCGCGCGCCCAGGAGAAGTCTGGAAATAATTTGCCGTTTCCAGACTCGAGCCTGGAAACGGCAAAAAGTACCTGGGAATCCCAGACTTCAGATTTGCCGTGTGCCCATGCCCAGGACCTCGATCAGGCTCGCTACCGCGCACGCGCACGCACCCGAGTGTGCAGAGCAGTCCCGTCGTCCCTCTCCCTCTGGAACCTGCTAACATGTTGCCTCTCCATGCTGCCCTACTCGCATGCTGCTAAGGTAGAGCAGCGCCGTGACGGCAGGCCACCCATCCTGCCTCTGAGTCATGTGGGATGCCTCGCCGAGCCTGCAAACCTCACTGGCGTAGGCCCACAAAAAAAAAGACACACATATTGTGTGAGATCTCACACTCGAGAATTGCTCGTCTTTGGGTTCTCAAATGATACAAGCAGACTCGCAGCAACATCATTAGCTAATTTGATACTGATACCGGAAGTTGTTTTCTCCACTCAGATAGAGTCCCTAGATCAAGGGTGGTTTTAGGGATGAGGGGAGTGGGGGTGATGCCCTCCCTCCCTCCCTCCCCCCCCCCGTCGCATCCTGAAGGTCACCTGAAAGATACGCAATATGAGTTGCAAAACCCCTGTATGCAGGCAACCCACAGCACATGGCCCCTCCCGTCATCCGCCCCCTGTCCTGGATAGACTAAGACTCTACACGACTCAGTGGCGGATCCAGAGCCAGCCTTTGGGGGGGGGGGGCAAAGTAGTACTTTTTGCCTACTTACAGGGGCAAAGTATTACTTTTTGCCTACCTTTCAGGCGGCTACCGAGGAGCCATGGCAATTGACCCTTTGCCCCCCCCTGGATCCGCGCATGACACGACTCTACAATACCCTCAGACCGAGGCGAGGGGGGCCTCAACTCACCCAAAATTTGTACACCTGATTTCAAGATTTCACATGATTTCACATGATTACACCTCTTATAATTGAAAGAAATAATTCATGAAGTAAATACAAGCGTATTTTGAGCTTTATGAGCCCAAAATACGCACCTCAAATGAATTTTTTTCGGCAATAGATCCACATTTTTGGACAATGATTTCGAAGTTATCAGCGATTGTGTACACATGATTTCAGGAGTCGAGACCCCCTCGCCTCAGACAGACATGCTCGAGGAGTTCTTCGATAGCCCTGTAGGGATCCTCTCTGAAAATTGTGTAGGTGGTGGGTAGATCCTGAGCCCTGTTGTGTACAATTTAATTAAGACAAGAAAGCTTCAGTTCTGTTCATATTCAGTTTTCTGAACGATTAAGTTGAAAATTAAAATATTTTGGGGGTTCAACAGCATGGCTTGGAATTGAGTTGTTTGTTTTTTCGTCAGGAGATCTAAACCCTGCAAATTTTGGACCCCAAATAATTAATTTGGTGCGAACTGGTTGGAGTTGGGCAGCCACAAACAGCCACATTCAGGTGACAAAAGGCTGCCGAGTTGCCGAGTTATGCTGACAGCTCGCTCACAGTTTAGTGATTTTCCTTGTAAGCATTCATCGTACAACTACATTTTTTTTTTTCAGTCGCGTGGCTTTTAATGCAAGCCCACTTAAGCCGTCCCCACAGAGAACCCTGAAGCTGCCTGTTCCGGGCGGCGAGCAGTGCGAGTGAGCGAGACAGAGAGAGAGGGGCCGGCCCGGTGGGGGGGAGGGAGAGAGAAGGGGGACTAAATATAACCGCAGTTAGCGCCATGCCGCTCCGCGCCGCCAGGGGCTGGACGGGACGGGGCGGGACGCTGTCGGGGAGGAGCACGATCAGGGCCTCGGGGAGGGGGACGGGGGGGGGACCAGGGCGGGCGGGGTGCGGGCCTCGTGACGGCTGCACTCGGAGGGAGTCCGTGTGGGCCATCCGGGCATCGTGTCCAACAGGAAAAGGAGGATGCGGAGCCGGAGCGGGCGCGAGCTGGAGGGAAGGGAAAGGGCGCAGACGCAGACGTCTGACTTTGAAGGTCGCTTTGGAACATACTATCCCCACCGTGGGTGCGACCAGGATGGAGGCACGAGAGCGATCTTCGGAATAATCGGACGGCAGCGTCGCGTCGTCGCGTGCGGGGCGGGGCGGGTGGAAGCGACACCCCGGCCCCCGGCCGTCATCACGGCGCCGACGCATCGTCCATGAGGCGCCGCGGCGCCGCCGTCCCGTCCGTGCGAGGGGTTGGGGCGTGGCGCGGGCGTGGCGCGGGCGTGGCGGGGTGACTATGGAGGAGGGTGCGTGTGCGTGAGTGTTTAGAGGCCGCCGGCGCGGCGCCCAGGGTGGGGGCATGGGGCGGTCCGGTCGTATAGGCCGCAGGGCGGGGCGTTGTGGCTCACGGCCTTGAGGACTCCGCTCCGCCGGCCGTCACTGCGACCCGCCCCGAAAATTTCGTTAAAAAGTGAGAGTGAGAGAGCAATAGTGAGTGAGTGAGTGAGTGACAAAGAGGGTGTGCGTGCGGTGGAAGGAGCGCTCTATCCCTGTCGGCCGGGTGCTCCTGAACGCGCCCTCGACATAGAATGAACGTCGTAAAGGACCCCCGGCCCCTGCCCGGCCCGGCCCGGCCCTGCCCGACTAGGGACTTGCCTCACGCCAGGCCAGCGAGGGAGTTCTGCGGGCTGATGGTGCAGCCCGGCTCCGAGAGGAATGCGCGGACGGAGCGGCATGCCAGCGCGGCGGGGCAGCGCGGGGCGGGGCGGGGCGGGGCGGGGCGGGGCGGAGGAAGAGCGGGTGGGGCCTGGGGCCTCGCCGGCGCGGGGATAGGGTTGCAGCTTTCTCACTTACTCCGCTTGTGGACCATACGCCACACACCGCGGCCCGCCCCACCTGCGCGAGGTGGGTCCCGTCCGGTCGGCCGCAGGGTGTAAGCCAGCCAGGCCGGGCCGCACCCTGGCCCCGCCCCGCCCCGCCCCGCCCCGCCCCGCCCCGCCCCGCCCCGCCCCGCCCCGCCCCGCCCCGCCCCGCCACGACGCGACGCGTGCGCCCAAATAATCATCATAAAAATGCAGCGAGCGTTCGAGTCGAGTCCTGCTGTTGCCAGGTGGGTGGGTCAGGGCGGTGCCGGGCGGTGCCGGGCCGGGGCACTCACCCCTCCGGCGCGGCGCGACTAGAAGTAGCCGGGGCCGGGTACGACCAGGTGGCGCGGACCGGGTGGCCGCGCCCCATCGAAAGTCGGAATCGGAATGAGCGCGCCGTGGGCCGCGGGCCGCGGGCGCCGCAGCCGTTATATGTACCTCCTCTCCACTACTGGGAGCTCCATTCTAGGAGTAAATATACACGCTGAGTGTGTGCGTGTGTTTCGTCTTCTAGGGTCTCTGAGGAGGAAGGGCAGAGCGAGTAGTGACGTCACACCCTCATTCATTGGGAGGAGGAGTGGCTCCGACCTGACCTTGCCTCGTCCAGACCAGATGGGTCGGCCAATATGTTAATTAGGTCCTAGCGTTGCGGCCCCGCCCGCCGCCCGCCGGAGGAGGAAGGCTGCAGGAGCGGAGGGGGTTGGAGGGGGGGGGGGACAATACCCCCGCTACGCCCCTGTGATCTATGTACGCGCAAGTTTGGGAGGAGGGTTTTATTCCGACACGTAGAATGGGTGTGGCGGACGAATGTTCCGTTGCTGTTGCTGCTGTTGTTGTTGCTTTTTGCGAGCAGCAGCGGCCGGAAGGTGATTCACCGGGCCCGGGGCCGGGCCGTGGGTTCGGGTCAGGTCGGAATCTCTGCACTGCTTCGAATGCGGCCGGAGCGGGCCGTGCAGGAGGGCTGGGCAGAGCAGGGCAGGGCGCTCGGTATGGAACTGTACAGGGGCTGGAGGGAGATAAGCGAGCTATCAGATAAGGGAGGATGTGGTGGAAACCGACAAGAAAATAACAGGAAGGAGAGGAAAAGAACGAAAAGCAGAGAGGAAAGGAGAGCAGGAAAAGAAAAGAAAAGAAAAGAAAAGAAAAGAAAAGAAAAGAAAAGAAAAGAAAAGAAAAGAAAAGAAAAGAAAAGAAAAGAAAAGAAAGGAAAAGAAAAGAAAAGAAAGGAAAAGAAAAGAAAAGAAAGGAAAAGAAAAGAAAAGAAAAGAAAAGAAAAGAAAAGAAAAGAAAAGAAAAGAAAAGAAAAGAAAAGAAAAGAGAGAACAGAAAAGTAGAGAAACGAAAAGGAGAATGAAGAGAAGAGAAAGGAAAGGAAAGAAAAGAAAGGCTCTAGACCAGCTCCCAGCAGCAGCGCGGCAGGAGCAGGAGCCCAGGCCTAGCTGGAATGCGGTACGGCGTTACCACGGTACCCGACCCATCGTCCCCCTCCCCTGGGCCGGTACCGGTACTGAACGCTGCCATGGCCTAGCCGGGACTGGCTAGCCGCGCCGCGCGCAGCAGTGGCCGGGCCGGCCGCAGGCGTGCAGGCGTGCTCGGCTCGGTTGCCTACCTCGCCCGTGGCGGGCGCTCCCCCAGCGGGTATGGTGACTCTCCGCACGCAGACTCACTCACTCTCCGCGGGCCGCGGGACGCTCGCCGTGCATCCTCTTGGCGCACTGCCTGCCCGCCTGGCCCTAGCCTGCCACTGGCCTCCTCCTCCTCCTCCTCCTCCTGATATGCGCTTTTGATCGGTGCGGCGCTGACGTCTGACTTTCTCCATAACGAAGCAGAGGCACGAGTGGCGCTGGGCGGGGCGGGGCGGGGCGGGGCGGGGCGGGGCGGGGCTGCAGCTGTGCAGCTGTGAGCGCGCCGGCTAGTTTTGGTCGGCGTCCAAAAGCTCGGCTCGACCCGACTTGACTCCGCATCGACTGGCCGGTTCGGGACTCGTCACAAGTAGCGGGCTGCAGCTGCGGTACTTGATACCACAACGCGGCGCGAGGCGGGGTGCGGCGCGGGGCGGGGCGGGGCGGCGGGGCGGCGGGGCGGCCCAGGTGAAAGGAAATCTATCTGCGGCGATCCCAACCCGTGCGCCTGCTTGACACAGACGCGCCGGCTCCGGCGGTCGGTGGGAAGCAAGGGGAACACAGTCGAGGGTCGAGGGTAGACATTTATTGAACGATTGTTGATGGTCTGTCGCAAACCTCTGCACCGAGACAGTAACTTTTGCTGCACCGATTTTTTTGACAGAAGTGCTGTCCTGCAGCACGGAAGGATGGGGTACTCAATCTACCGACTGTTTTCTTGTGCGTAAATCATCATAACATTTCGCGAACTGTCATAAGCTCTACACAATTAAATGGTGAGCGCCGGTGCTACGCCCCGACTGTCTGTCTGTCTGTCTGTCTGTCTGTCTGTCTGTCTGTCTGTCTGTCTGTCTGTCTGTCTGTCTGTCTGTCTGTCTGTCTGTCTGTCTGTCTGTCTGTCTGTCTGTCTGTCTGTCTGTCTGTCTGTCTGTCTGTCTGTCTGTCGCACGTCGTGCACGCCTCGCCTCTTTTTCGCCCTTTTCTTTCCTCTTTTTTCCCCCTCGACCTTAACGGTGCCTGTCTGGCCGGCAGAGCCGTCCCTCTCCCTCTCTCTTTCTCTTGCTGTATTCCTCTGATGAGTGCTGCGTCGGCGAGAGGAGATTTGGGAGAAGAGGCCAGCTGCTTGGCGGTGAAAAATCTCCTCTAGCTGACAGCAGATCCTGCATGCTAAAAGGACGCACAAAAAGTAAGATTATTGGGAAAATATTAATTGTTTTCCTTTACTATGGATAGGGGGCCCGAGGAACACATATCGGACCGGAGCCGCCTGCTCAGGCTGAGCTGAGCACGACGCCGCGGTACGGTCACCGCGGGGAGTCGAACCACGCACCGCGCACCGCCATCATTTATTCATTCCTAATCCATTTAAAGAGATCCCTTTCTTTTGCCTGCCTTCTCTCCTCTCTCTCTGTCTCTCTCTCTCCCTCTCTCTCTCTCTCTCTCTCTCTCTCTCTCTCTCTCTCTCTCTCTCTCTCTCTCTCTCTCTCAGTTCAGTCTGATGCGTCGCCGGGAGTAGACGTGCCCGCTCCGCTCCGCTCCGCTGCTGCCGCCGCCGGCCGGCCGGACCTGTCCATCTGCCGCCGCGCGTGTGTTGATGTTCCGTGTTTACGCCATTTGAGTTTCGCGTTACGCCCTACTGCGCTGTGAACAACACCGGTCCCTGACAATGTCAAGCACCCGCAGCAAGGCTGCCGACCAGGCAGCCGCAGTGAAGGAGGCGCTTCGCGAAGTTTTGTGTGAAAGTGATACCCTGAACAGACTAGCAGACTCAATTTTCGGCCGGTTAGAGCTGAAGCTCAAAACCATGGTCGAAGCCATAGTGAACGAGAAGTGCGCCGACCTTGTGAATCGTGTGAACGACCTCGAAGGTGAGCTTGTCTCCCTCCGACTTGTCAACAAACAAACATCCGAGCGCGCCGCCGAAAGGGCCGACGAGCTCGAACAGTATCAGCGGCGCACGTCTATCAGAGTGTTCGGGATACCAGAAACTAAGGGAGAAGACACGGATGAGCTAGTGAGTGAGTTTTTTAAAAATGAACTGCACGTGGACATTGAGCCTAGAGATCTGTGCCGCACCCATCGAGTCGGCCCGCCCCCCCAGCAGCCCAAGCAGACGCCCGGGCGGGAGCCGTCGGCCCCCCGCCCCCGGGCCATCCTTGTCAAGCTGTCGACGTACAATGTGCGCCGGCGAATATTTTCTGCTAAGAGACGGCTGAAGGGCACGGGCTATGTCATCAGTGAGGACCTAACTTCCACCAGGAGGGAGGTGCTCCTAGCCGCAATTGAATGTTTTGGCAGGAAAAATGTGTGGACTCTGGACGGGGTAGTGAAATGGAAGGGAGCTGATGGCGTTATACGCCGTGCAACTTGTAAAGCAGAGCTTTATGATTAGGACAGTTGATTTTTCACGCTGCCGTCCCTCTGCCCTGCGCGGGCCCTTCTTCCGTTTGGAAGCGTAGGAATGGTGGCCTGCCTCCCGGGCGGTGTTCGCGCTGGCATTCGCGCGCCGGAGTGTTTGCCTACCCAGTCAGGCGCTGACATCTACCCTGACGTGTTGCCTACCCAGCCAGGCGCTGAGATCTACTCTGACGTGTTGCCTACCCAGTCAGGCGCTGACATCTACCCTGACGTGTTGCCTATCCATTGGGCGGGATGGAAAATTCCCTCGTCACTGTCCACTCATCGACTTTCAAGAATACTACGGTCCTTGTACATATATTAAAATTATTATTATTATTTATTTTCTTAACTTGCTAGTTCCTTGCACTACTTGTATTGGCGGGTGCGAGCTAAGGCTTGTTTCTCTTTGGTATGGGATTTCCCTGTGGTTTTCTCCAGGGCATCTCTGAGAGGCACATTCAAAAATTTAAGATTGTACATATTAATGCCCAATCAATTCTTAATTGTTCAAAACAAACAGAGTTTGTTGACCTCTTCACTAATAGTGGCATCGATATCATTGTTGTCTCGGAAACTTGGTTGAGAGATGGTGTTAAAGTTATTTTACCTAATTACAGTGCATTCTATGTGAATAGGCCTAATAGTAGGAACGGTGGTGGAGTAGCCATCTTTGTTAATTCATGTTATCCATCTAAGGTCCTATCGACATCACTCGGTGAGCCCAATAGGCCTGAGTATATTATTCTTGAAGTTCTTGTAGGAAGTAATAAAATTCTGGTTGCTGGGATATACAGACCACCTAAAGTTGGTTTTCTAGATGTATTTCAGGATGATGTTTACATGCATTCTGTAAACTATAAATATGTTTTTGTCTGTGGTGATCTGAATGCAAGGTTTAATAGTGGTTCGGATGAAACAAAAATAATATGTGAGACACTTAGCCTGTGTAACCTACATTGTGTGCCATTTGGCCCTACATTTCATATTCCTGGCTGTGACTCTTCACTTGATGTTATCTGTAGCAATTGTCCTGACCTCTTGATTGATTTTGGGCAACAACTGGCCTCTGGCTTTTCAGCACACGACCTGATTTTTGCTGTTTATGATCTGCTTGTTCCTCGTGCTTGCAAACAAAAAATTACTTATAGAGATTTTAAAAATGTGGTTTTAGAGAACCTACACAGTGACCTAGAAAGTGCACCCTGGAAGGAAATCTATGAGAGCCATCACATTGATAGCAAAATTGAAAAATTTAATGAAATTGTTCTTGGTTTATTGGATAAACATGCACCACTCAAAACTTTTACTGCAAAGCAGCCATCACAACCTTGGATGTCAAACTGTATACGTAAACTTATCAAGCAGAGAGACAAATTGAGAATAAAGTTTATTAAATCGAACAGCCTGGTTGATAAAGAGAATTACACGAGGATCAGAAACAAGGTCAAACAAGATATTCGTAGTGCTAAGGCTAAGTTTTTTTATTCAAAGTTCGACTCTTGTATGGACTCTAAGTCTACTTGGGCAACCATCCGCTCACTAAATATTGCTAATAAGAGTGTTTCCTCTGACCTAGTTGTGAATGTAAATGATCTAAATAAACACTACGCCTCTGTCTCATCTGTAAAAAATCCTAACAAAACAGCAAAATGTATTGATAAATATTCTTCTGCTACCATCGAGAGGGGTATTAATGATAAGTTTCATTTTAGATATGCTCTGCCAGTGGATATTGTGAAAGCTATTAATTCTATTAAATCCAATGCCCGAGGTGCTGACTCTATACCTGTCAACTTCATTAAATTGTGCCTGCCTGTGATACTACCTGTGATAGATTACTTGTTTAATTTTAGTCTGCAAAACAGTGCCTTTCCTTCTCTGTGGAAAAAGGCTAATATCCTTCCACTTCCTAAGGTCAAGAACCCCTCTGAGCCTAAAGACTATCGTCCAGTTAGCAATTTGTGTACCCTAAGTAAAGCGCTAGAAAAATTAGTTCACTACCAGGTATGTGAATACCTTGATAGTAATAAATTGTTTTCTGAGTTTCAATCAGGTTTTAGGAAAAACCACAGTACTGTAACAGCACTTTTAAAAGTCACTGACGATATAAGATCCGCAATGGACAAAAAATGTATGTCACTCCTTGTTCTTCTAGATCTAAGTAAGGCCTTCGACTGCGTGCACCATGAGTTACTTTTAACTAAGCTTAAATATCTTGGTTTTTCTGATGCTGTTGTAAACTGGTTTGCTTCATATCTCACCGAGCGCTTTCACAGGGTCTTAATGCCAAGTGGAGAAGCTTCTGATTGGACTGTAATATCCACTGGGGTCCCTCAAGGCAGTGTGCTGGGACCACTACTATTTTTACTCTATATTTTTGATTTGCCGGAGGTAATATGTTCCTCCAGCCATCACATGTATGCTGATGATTTGCAATTATACTCTCACTTCCCTGTGAGTGATCTTGATTTCCATCTAGAACGCACTTCTGCTGATGTTCAAAATATAATTGAGTTTTGTTCTGACCACAATCTAATTCTTAATGTTGCTAAGACCCAGGTTATTATCCTGGGAACACAAAGATACTTATCCCAACTTGAAAAAATGTCTGTTCCACAGCTTACTATCAATAACTGTATTATACCATATTCCAGTACTGTATCCAACCTTGGTGTATTGTTTGATGCTACTCTCTCTTGGAATGAGCATTGTACTGCTGTTGTTGGGAAGGTTTTTGGTATTCTGTCACAATTGAGAAGAAGTTTCTCTTTTATTCCACCTAAAGTAAGAAAGATGCTTGTCTCATCATTAGCTTTTCCGCATATAGACTATGCCTCTGTTGTATTCACGGACATGTCAGCTTATAATACCACTAAACTTCAAAAAGTGCAAAATGCATGTATCAGATTTATATCTGGGACAAGCAAATTCGAACATGTTACTCCGGTGTACAAACAACTCAAAATTCTTAAAGTGGAAGAGCGGCGTTCTATGGCCGTGGCCAAATTGGTATGGCGGATTATTACCACCCAAAACCCTCCCTATTTGTATAAATCTTATACCTTTACTTCTTCATCAAATAGCAGAGCTACACGCTCAAGCAAAAATATGCTTCTGATACCTAACCACAGGCTTGTCAAGTACAACAACTCTTTTCATGTTAGATCCACGCAATTGTGGAATCAATTTAAGTTATATAACTTCCTTAACTCTTCGTATGCCTCTGTTAGTAATTATATTTTTAACTCTCTTCTGAAAACTCTGTGATTGTTCGCATTCGTTGTACATGTGCTGAACTGCTTTACTTACTCGCCTCTACTTATATTGTTATAGAGTGCGGGCCTATGTACCAGTGGGACTCTTTAGTCCTTTAACATAGACCCCAAATAAATAAATTCAAATTCAAATTCAAATTCAAATTCTCTCTCTCTCTCTCTCTCTCTCTCTCTCTCGGGGGACTGTTTAGTCCTATGTACTTCTCTTTAAATAAATTCAAATTCAACTTCAGATTCTCTCTCTCTCTCACCCTCAATCCATGCCCCTTCCCCTTCCCGTAAAAAGTTTACTAGTCGTGTCATTTGTTGCTATAGCTTATGGGATGTCAGGCGGTCGATATGCATTCGAGCTGGGGCTGGGCGGAGCGGAAGAGGAAGAGGAGAGAAGAAGGGGGAAGAGGAGGAAGAGAGGGAGAAATATCGGGGGGTCGGCTTGTCCGTCACGACGAGGTCGGTGCGGAGGGGTGGTGAGCGGAAGCCGTCCAAGGTACGTTGTTGCACTTTCAATGTGTCTGATGTGTCCGAACATAAGATACACACACACATACATACACGCACTCACTCACCCACTCACACCACACGTGCTCAAGCAGGCACCCCTATAAGCACGAGCGGATGTAACTCTTTCGCCGCCATCAATCCGAAATATCGACGTAAAACGACGTCGTTTTCAGATCACTAGAGTCCAGAGAAAACTACGGAAAATATAACCAAGAATGTTGGACGAGAGAAGTGCGGTTGTCTCGGCGTGACGTAGCAGACACTCTCTTGGGAGTAGTCGTGGACGGATGGACGGACCAGCTCAGCTCCATGCCATCCGTCTGCAAGCGGACAGCAGCAGGCCCGGCCCAACGCCAAATACAGCCGCGATGAATTATTTAAAATGAGCCGCGCTTTTGTGTCGGCGCCGAGCGGGTACGGGCGGATCCACACGATCTGCACGTGACTGCACGTGACTCACGCGGGTACATCGGGGCGGGGCGGGGCGGGGCGGGGCGGTAGCCGCGTCCCCCAGCCGCGTCGTGCGCGGGGCGAGGCGGCGAAGACCGTCGGGGACCTCCCGCCCTCTGCGGCGCCCTTCTGGCACGACCCTGGCCCTGCCCAGGAGCACCGAGTTGCATTCATCTTTTATTTACTCACGAGGCGAGATCCAGGCGCGAGGGGCGCGGCAAGGGGCTACGGGAGCCCCACAGGAGCCCGAGACAAATGGTTCTGGGTGTTTTGGGCGCGCCATAAACGGGCAAAGAGCCTTCTGCTTCGGCTGTGGAGTGCGAAAGAGAAGACGGAGAGCGACGAAGAGGGAGACGGTCGTAGGGTAGGGGGGAATAAGAGAGAGCGAAGGAAAAGCTATGGCGATGGTCGCCTCGGTGCGAGAGAGATGGATAGCGATATATACGGGCGGGGCGCAGCGAAGAGGTGAGGCGCGCGGGGCGCGGTTGTGGCAGTGGAAAAAGAGTTGCGTGGAATTTACGGTCGCACGCGGCACGCATTTGCCTAGCAGATCAGCCCAGGCCGCGCTGCCGCGGGACGGGCTGCGCTGGGCCCTGGGCCGGGCCGGGCACTGTTACTCTAGGCCCGCTCGCTAGGGCCTGCGCAGCCCAGCCGGGGACGTTGAAGTCGGCGGCGGAGATGCAAATGTTCCAGGGGAGGAGTGGCGGAAGGGGAAGGCCGCCTACGCCTCTGCCTCTGGAGTGAGGAGCAGCAGCAGCGATTAGAGGTCGCTCAGTGAGGAGAAGAGGCGGGCGCAGGCGCACGGGGCCGGGCCGGGCCGGGCCGGGCCGGGCCGGGCCGGGCCGGGCCGCAAACCGGAAGTGATTGATTCCGACCCATTTCCGTTGTGTCTCGCTGCGCTGCTGCGCTCCGACAGGCCGCACACGGCTCACGGCATTGTGCCCGAGCGCTAGATGAAGAGCAGCAGCAGCAGCAGCAGCAGCAGCAGCAGCAGCAGCAGCAGCAGCAGCAGCAGCAGCAGCAGCAGCAGCAGCAGCAGCAGAAGCAGCAGCAGCAGCAGGCCGGGTGGGCAGCAGGGCTCGATAGCAGGACCGGCTCTCCTGCAGCCTGCAGGACGCCTGCAGGTCGCCCGTCTGCCTGCCTGTCGGGTGATTCCGCACTCTGATTTCGTCGCTCTTTCCTTGTCGCTCTCATGGGGCACGGCCATGAGGTGCAAGAGAGAGGGCACTACGAAACGGTGTACGGAATCGCCTTGCTGGGCCTGCCGCATCGGTTGAAGAAGCAGGGGAGGCTGCTGAGGAAGCTTGGCGAGGAAGAGGGCATCAACCACCGTGAGGGCAACACAGTAAGGGGCGCGTCTAAAAATACGTCTCGGTGCGAACACGGAACGGAGCGGGGCGAGACGAGGCGAGCGGGGCGGGGCGGGGCGGGGCGGGGCGGGGCGGGGCGGGCCGCCGCAGCTCAGCCGCTGCCCTATTGGTATGTCTCCGTAACGACCTCGCGTCCTGGGCCGGGCTGCGGGCTGCGGGAGGGACTCGAGACCATTGAAGCGGAGCAGGCGCGGCGCGGCGCAGAGGAGCTGGACGAGCACATGCTGCTCCTCGCCGAGGAGGCCGAGGCCCTGCCGTCTGATTCAGAAGATCGCACCTACCGGGTGCCCCAGAAAACACACGGCAGTGTTGCGGGTCTGCCTACCCACTCCGCCCGTAAGGCGCCATAGCCCCTGCAGCTCTGGCGAGTATGCAATCCCGCAACACTGCCGTGTGTTCTCTGTCGCACCTACGTTCCTTGTCGCACCTAAGACGGTGCCCTATGTTGGGAATGGCAGGATCCCCTGAGTACGACAGTGACGGAGGCGATGCGAGCGGAGCGATCTTTGGAACTAAGACGGCAGGCTCGGTTATTGTGTGCGAGGGGGAAATAACCGGTGAATTAGGTGTACAAATTTCGTGAATTGGATGTGAATTGCCTTGAATTGGCTGTGAATTTGCTTTGAATTGGCTTGAATTGCCTATGAATTGGACTGAATATGTGTGTGAATTGGCTTGAATTGGGTTTGAATTGGCATGAATTGGGTTTGGATTGGCTTGAATTGGGTTTGGATTAGCTGGAATTGAATTGAAATTAGATTTGAACTAGGTTGAATTGGCTTGAATTTGTTTGAATTGGGCTGAATTTGTTGAATTAGTGGTGTACACTAAAGTCCCAGGTTATTTCCCCCTCGGTTGTGTGGCACTGCCCAGAGCGCCGCGACGGCGGCCCGACCAGCACACGCCTGCTGCTGGACAATGACTCTTGCCCCTACCCTACCCCGCCACGCCCCACTACGCCCCGCCACGCCCCACCACGCCCCGCCCCGCCAGCCACGGCCGTCCTCGGGAGAAGAAAAGGGCGCCCGCTTCGGCCCTGCGCGATCAGACCCGCCGGGAAATTATCTCACGTCCAGTGTTACTTTTCTCCTCTCGCTGCGGGCCGGCAAGGCTCCCTCGTCCTGGACAAGGGCCAGGACGGCGGGGGGGAGGGGGGAGGGGGCAGAGAGAGGGAGGCAGTAAAGTAGCTACTTGAAGACGCAGAGCGACGCAAAGCAGACATCCTGCTGCTGAGGCTAGCGGGGCTGAAAGCTGCAGTCCCGGATGGGACGGGGCGGGGGCGCCCGTCTCGCCGGGAACGCGGGGTGGATAATTAGGAAAGGGTTCGGAGTGGCAAAGTGTGTGCGCCAGTCTCAACCGAAAAGAGTCGTGCTCGAGGACTGGGAGAGAGGGGGGGGGGGGGAGAGAGAGAGAGAGAGAGAGAGAGAGAGAGAGAGAGAGAGAGAGAGAGAGAGAGAGAGAGAGAGAGAGTGTAGTTCAGGTGGGCGGGCGAGTCCGCCATGCCTGCGGGACCCTGCGGGACGGGGGTCGCGTGGGCGACGCGGCTCAATGCACAGGATGTATCGGCCCCGCGCGCGGCCCGGCCCGGCCCGGCCCGCCCGGCCCGGCCCGGCCCGCCCGGCCAGCGGTGACTCAAATGGTCCTTGGGTTCAGGTCCAGACTGCAGCACACCCTTCCCACAGGAACGATGTCGTATTCGGTCACTAATCTGACAGACTTTGAGCGGTCTATTCACTTGGATGATGGTGTTTTTGAAAATGGTGAATAACTCGGGCTGAACTGAAGCGGTCTGAAATTTACTGTTTGCCTGCTTACATGTATCGCCTACTGCTTACATACCTTATGCGTCTTATCGAATTCCGCCTCTGATGTCACAGTGGGAACGGAACTTACGGGACGAATAAATGTTGACAGAGTACGAGCCTTCTGCGTCTTCTTCTCACTCTGACTCTTTCTCTCTTTGAGTCACACCTCCGGTCTAATGCTTCGACCAAAGCTGCTGCCTGGGAGAGAGAGAAAGAGAGATAGGGGGAGAGGGAGTGGGAGGGGAGCCACGCGGTAGTTTTAAAAGGCGGGGCGGCTGGCCAGGCCAGCAGGGCAGGGCGCTCTCGCAGCCTCTGCCTCCGCCTCTCTTTCACTCGGCGGTGAGCAGTCTATTTGCTTCCCCACATACGCTCTACAGCAAGGTGGTAGCCCAGGGCGGGGCAGGCGGGGCCGGCCTCCTCCCGCACAGGCCGGCACACACCGCTGATGTCACTGTGTGTCGTGTCGAGGCGTGCCTGCCGACTTATTCCGAAGAACGCTTTCCTCGCCGTGCCTCTCTGTCGCACTCGAGCGCTTCGTCGAGTAGGTGCGAGAGGGACAGAGCGAGGAGAGCGCTCTTATTCGTAACAAGTCGGCTGTGTGCCTCGCGGCATCGACTAGACACCGCCGCGCCGCAGAGGGGAGCACATCCACCCGCCGCCGCTGCTTCCACGAAGCGCCGCCCGCGCCGCAAACGCGCCGCCGAGGGGGGTCATCGCTTCAAAAAATCATTGTACGGCTCCCAAAAAATCATTTATAAAATCGAAGACAAATTAAATACAATCAAGAAGGAAGTTACAGAAAAATTCGAAAAACCGAGAACAAATGAATCAAAAAATGTGATATAAAAAAAAAAAAACCAGAAATAAGGAGAAAGAGAACAAAATTTATCAAAAGGTGACAGAAATTTTCATTATTCTCTTGAAAAATGAAAATGAAAACATAAAATTAAACATTGCCAAAAGTAAACAAATCACAGTAAACATTTTATATGAGTGATTCCCCGCTCGCGCGCGCCGCAGACAGTGCTCCCGAGGGTGAACCCGCGCGGATGAACCCTGCCCAACCCATATGGCATACCAGTGGCGTCGGAAGTGGGGTTTGACAGGGGCGGTTCGCGCCGTTTTCTGTGGCAGTTTTCACCCTGGTCTTGCCTAGCTTTGCCTTTGCCTCACGTTATTTATTTGTATGTTTATCTACAAGGATATAACATATCAGTTAGATTTAGGTGAAGTTATCAGAGAATTTGTTAATAGAACCCCTGAAAGGCGGTCCACGTTTGGGCCACGCTGAACAGTGTAGCTTGTAGCCCGAGCCCGAGCCTAGCTCAATGGTCAATTCATATTATAATTAATAAAAAGGGATTTTTATAAGTATTTACTACACGTGTTATTATTGTTTTAAATTAAACGGGAAACGGGAATGGGTGGTGGTGGGTGACCGAAGCGTGCGCGGGGGAGGGGGGGGGGAGGTTCGTGATTTTCGCCCCCCCCCCCCCACCGCGGATGACTTCCGACGCCACTGTGGCATACCGCCATACCGCACGGGCAGACAGACAGACAGACAGACAGACAGACAGACAGACAGACAGACAGACAGACAGACAGACAGACAGACAGACAGACAGACAGACAGACAGACAGTCGGACCAGCGGACTCACAGGGATCAGCTGCCCTGCCCTAATGAAACACACCATATGGCGGCAGAGAGTTAAAAGGAATACACTTTTGATCGGCCGTAAACCAACGTGGCAGGCAGGCATGGCGAGGCGGAGGCGCAGGCGCGCCGAGACCCCTCAGCCTCAGCTGGCCGGAGAGAAAAGCGAGTAATGCACCGTGTGAGTGAAGGGCGAGAGGGGCGGCGGGAGGGGACGGGTTCCAGTTCGTTTGCTCCCCCCCCCCCCCTCCCCTTACCTGGGCCGTCCTGGTCCTATCTCCTTTCCTTACCCCGCGGACCCGCGGGGTAGGGCTCCGAGGCCTGGCCCGGCCCGGCCCGTCCGCCTGCGGCTAGTTAGAACACACGCGGACCATCCCATAACTCATTCACATCTGACTCGCGGCAATAATGGCTCATGTGGTGGCGTGGCGTGGCGTGGCGCGGCGCGGCGCTGCGCAGGGCAGGGACATGAATGTCCATCACGGCTTTGCGGCGCCGCCCGGTGCGCCTGCCTCGGCCTGCCTGCCTGCCTGCCTGCCTGTGTCCTGTCATGAGGCCCCCGCCGGGCCCGGCCCGGCCGCCGGCCCGGCCCCGTGTGTTTAGATTTCCCAGCAAACGGCATGAGGCTACCAGGCGCGCGGACCGGGCCGCGAGCACGCTCATGGCGAGCTCTGCCTGCTCTGCTGCACTCGGCTGCGCCGCGATTCACGATGACATCGCACACGCAAAAGCCAATAAAAAATACCTTACGGGCGCAACACGACGAGAAAGGGACGCGGACGCAAATTATGGCCGCGCATTAGTCTTTGCTGTTATTTTTATCATGCAGGACGTACCATACATATAGTTTTCATTAGAGCGGCCGGGGGCCGGGCAGCAATGACCGATGAGCGCTCACGCGTGTATACCGACGCAGTTTTTATCTTATTTTGTCGCTGGAGGCGAGGCGGATGGCGGTGCGAGAGGAAGAGAGGAGTGGCCATTGGCCATTTCCACTTTCGAAATGCACCGCGAAGGGGAGGAGCAGCGTCGGCGGCGCGCCAGGTGAATGTGGGGCTGGATGCTGTTGGCTGCGGCGAGCAGCAGACTGATTCAGAAGAGCGCTCTCCTCGCCCTGTCTCTCTCGCACCGGTACGGCGCTCCCCATGAGCGCGAGAGAGACAGAGCGAGCAGAGCGCTCTTCTGAATCAGTCTGCTGGGCAGGCCGCGCATAGGCAGGGCCGGGCCCGGGCCGGGCCGGGCGAGAGGCTCCTTTTACTCGCTCCATCTGTCTTGCTCACCCCGCACCGCCTCCCCCCACTCGCTCACTCACTCACTCACTCTCACTTCCACACAATCGCCTGCTCACGCCGCCGTGCCGTGGCTGGACCAAACGATTAGTGATCAGGGCGAATCTGACCAGAACAGCTGAGCCGTATCCCCGGAGGTGCCGTAGGCCCGGAAAAGGGGCGCGCGCGCGCGCGCGCGCGCACACACACACACACACACACACACACACACAAACAAACAAACAAACAAACAAACAAACAAACAAACAAACAAACAAACAAACAAACAAACAAACAAACAAACAAACAAACAAACAAACAAAGAGAGCCTCGGTGAGCTAGGCGCCGCTAAACACCGGTGGTGACTAGTAAAGTAAAAGCGAAAGGAAATGCTTGAATGAGCTGGTGGTTGTGAAAGAGGGGTCCACATTTCGGAAATTTCGTGACCCGTGAATATATTCAAAACTTGAATACTCGTGAATATTGGTGAATATTCATAATTATTCGTGAATTTGAAGTGAAATTTTGACGAATTAATCGTGAATATAATGAATACAGATAAATAATCTTGAATACTTTTGAATATCGAATAAATAATATTGAATACTAACTTTTGCGTGACCCATGAATATCCGAAGTTATGGACCCCTCGGTTGCGAAGCCGTTTGAACCGTAGGACATTCGGCGCTGGACGGCTATGGTGACGGACAGTCTTAGTCCTCACGGCTAAACCTTATCGAAGCTTCAGGGAACAGGAAAACACTCGCGAAAAATACTCTCCGACAGGGACGCGACAGAGTCGTCTGCTTTAATCCTTTAATCATGAGAGAAGGGCGCCCTGGAGAAGAAGGTTTACAGCGCTTGGACGCCGGTTTCGTACCTGGCAAACCTAATCTTAGCGCCGAAACCGAGGAGCAGAGCGCCTTCCGTGTTTGGAGCTATACTGTACCGCAATGCAAGGGTGTGGAGTTGTTGCCTACTCACCGGGGGCCCACGCTGGCTGGCCGGGCCCCGGTCCGGCTCGGCTGGGGTGAGAGATCTAAGTTGGGATGCTCCAGTGGGGCGTTGTGAATGGGGAGGTGGGGGGGGGGTGGGGGGAGGGGCTGCTCGCGTGGTTACCCACGGTATCCGTCTGCGCGCCTGGTCAAGGTTGGTAGAGCGGCATGGGGCAGCGGGACCGAGCGGAGCGGGATCCCGTCTCATCATAAAAATGAATCTGGCCAGGTGGACATTGAAAACCCTTCGGTTCACTGAAAAAGTTTTTAAAGTTTTGTGAATTATGTGACAGTGCTGCCACTGTAAAATATGATATTCGTACATTTACAGCAGTTTTCGTCATTTGTGATTTATAAATGATGTTGTTCACTAACGATCATTATCGGATATTTATTTTTTTAAAAAAAGCCTATTTGCGTGCATATAAAAATGAGAAGTCAATAAATAACAACTCTCGCAACATTTTTTTCAGGTAACAATTTAAATTCAAAATTACATTTTTCGTGTTTCCAACAAACATTACTTACAGTGACCATGAGAGGCCCTGCGGTGCCACACGGAACAACGCCCAGCGGTATCGCGCAAGCAGGCAGGCGACGCCCGAACTGCGTACTTATTCTTATTCTGAAGCGCGCTTTCCTCACCCTGTCTCTCTCGCACTCATATATGGGATTCATCGAATAGTTGCGAGAGAGACAGAGCGAGGAGGGCGCTCTTCGGCAGCGGCCCGCGGGCCGAGTGAGACGCTCCCCGGTGAGGGCGCCGCTGTAGGGCGTCGTCTCGTCGTCGCCTTTTGGAGCAGAGTCAGCGAGCGAGGGATGGGCAGGATGGTGAACTGCGGGCAAGTGGTCGCACGCCGCCCGAGACGACAAGAAGGGGGACGACGTCCTATTGGGTTGGGAAGAGGCTGGTGCTCCGCAGTCCAGTTCAGTTAGCTCCGCAGGTGTGTGGTAATGAGGTACAGTCCCTGCTGCAGCCAACACAGACCCGCCCCACCCGGAGGAGCCGCCCATGCAGCCGTCAGATTCCGAAGATCGCTTTCGCGCCTCCGTCCTTGTCGCACTCGCGGGGCCCTGCCATACGCAAGACAGGACACCGCGCTATTAGGTGCGACAAGGACCGAGGACCGAGGTACGCGAGCGATCTTCGGAATCAGCCGGCAGCAGCAGGAACGCCGGCCCTAGCGCGCAGCGCCTAGGCGGGCTGGGCCGGGCGGGACCACGCATGGCCTGGGCAGGATGGGCGTGCTCCGCTTATGGGGAGAAACGCTGCGCGCCGCGCCACGCCGCGTCGGCCCGGGGAAGGCGACCGGGTCCAAACCAAACGCGACCACAGCGCAGCGCGCCAGGCCGGGCAGACGCGGACCAAACCGATCCCAGGGAGGAGAGGGAGGGGTAGCTTTTTGTCCTGTAACGCGGCGTGTTAAGGTACGCGACTGAAATGGGGGAGGGGCACTTTAGAGTGCCTATCTACTGGGGTTCTGTCTCGCAAGGTGTCTTCTTTCCAGTCAGGCTGGGCAGCGACAAGAAGGGCGCCTGCCAATAGGTGTTTGGGGGACATAGTAGCGTGGTGTAAGGGGGTATAGCCACTACTTGTCGACCTCTCATCAGCTGCCCGTTGAGTGGGCGACAAGCATACTGCTAAACCCCTGTACATAAGCAGCCCGAGACGTTTGGCCGGCCGGGCACACCGGGCACTGCACACGCGACAGCGCGACAGGGTGCTCGGCGTGGAGCTCTGCTGCTCGGTCCCACCCGCGGACCGCGGACCTGGCACCCGGCCCGGCCCGGCCCCGGAGTGTCTGCTCTGCTCGAATAATGACATCGCGAAGCGCTGCGACAGTCGCAGGTCGCAGTCCGTATCCCCGGCCATCCCATGCCATGCGGCATGCTTCTCTCTCATCGCGCGCAGCGCTCCGCCCGCTCCTCCGCACCATGATGACTTTGACTTCCCGCACCGCCGGCCAGATCGCTGCCGCTGCTCACTGAGCCTCCCATCCCATCGCGTTGCGCATCTCTGCTCGGCGCCTTTAACGACGATCGTGACGGGGTTGAATCACACCTGTCGGCTGGCTATGGTAGCGCCAGCGCCATCAGGGGCCATTTGGGGGCGTCAGGGCGTTGCGGCCGTGGCGTCAGCGGGGGAGGAGGTTACGTAGACTAAGGCAAACTGTGTGTGGCTCACACACGCACATATACGCGCGCGTTCATGGGTGAGGCTAACTGCTTAACCCGTGGGCTTTAAAAAAGAGGGCATGAACGAGGCCATAGTTGATGATTTTTAGCCTCTTTTTTTCCGCGGGAAGTGGAGAGGTTTTTGCCCTGGTGCTCGCACTCCCCGCTCCCTGCTCCCCTCCCTCCACCCGGACAAAACGAGCGCGAAAGCTTAGGCCGCTCGCGGGGGGCTCCCTGTGGGGCTGAAGCCTCAAGCTGCTCGGGCGCCGGCAGCAGGCAGCAGGCCCGCGGCCCGCGGCCAAGGACCTAGGCACAGGCTCGGGTCCAGGTCTCCGGCCGCAGCCCGGGCGCGGCCGAGGATGCCGGCTGGGCCTCATTCAAGAAGTCTCCGCAGCCGCGGGCGCCAGGTGAGGGGGAAACAACAATGAATTTTTGTGTATAAATTTTGTGAATTTTGGTGAATTTTCCTGACATTTTTCAGAATTTCTCTGATTTTTCTGAATTATGAGGTGTTCAAAAATTTTAGAGTTGCTTTCTCCCTCGGGGCCAGGACACTTTTCGGACGTGAGGACCTAGCAGCAGCGCTACGACAACAGGCCGCTGTCCGCCGCGAGCCGCGTAGAGCCGCGGCTAGGCCACCAGGGTGATTACGAGCGGGGTTCTGAGGAGTCCTATCTCTTGCTTTTGGTGGTCGGGCGCCATGAGTGCGACAAGGACAGAGAGACGAGACCACTGTGCCACTGTGCGGAGCGGAATCACCTCATTGGCCGGACCGGACCGGGCTCTGTCGACCAGCTCCACTACAGGGGGCGCCTCCGCCTCGCCGAACTGTGTGAATCACCTCCCACAGCCAGCTGCGGGCGGGGCGGGGCGGGGTGAGGCGGGGTGGGGCGGGGTGAGGCGGGGTGGGGCGGGGGAGGCACCGGTGATACGGCGGCGCGGCGCGGCGTGGCGGTGCACCGGAAGCAGCCATGGTGGTGACGCGGAGCGCAAGCCGGCAGTGAGGTGCGCGCTGCCATAGCGCTGCTGACGGGCAGCTGACTGCGGCCAGGACACGCTGAGGAGCTGAGACCTGAGACGCACTCCGAGAATGAAATATGTAGGAGAGTACCAATCCTTTGTCGCTGGTCTTATTTGCCAGTGAGTGGGTCGCATTAGGGAAAGTACTCGGACATTTTTGCACACACCTCGCACTTTCAGCAAAATTTGTTTTCTCCGAAGCACGCAGTGGTTACACTCTACAGGCAGGGCAGGAAGCATTAAAGGAACATCGGCCTCCTCCCCCTGTTTCCGTCCCCCCGTCCCCTCCCCTTTCCCCTCCTCTCCGCGCCAATCCTGCGGGAAACGGGGAGTGCCTGTCGCGTAGGATACCCCTCCACCTTTTCCCCTTGCTTGTTCCTCTCCACTACTGCCCCCCCCCCCCCCTACTTCTTCGCGTGTCGAACGCATGAAATTGAGGCGCTAACTTAACTTGCTCGGGCAGCGTGCAGCCACAACGAAAACGCCACGCCCTGCCCGAAGCCTACTAGCCTGCCCTTCCTTTTCCTGTAGGCCTCTGGTTCTTCCTCCATAACCCCCTTCTTCTTCTCCTCCACCTGTCAACACCACCCGACCCGCATAGCACCAAAGTGACGCAGATTTCTTAATATTTGTTTCCTTTTTAGGCACGAAGTAGCCTTATTTTTGGCCTAGATAATGCACTCCCTCGGTGAAACTTGAGTCCGAAACAGAAAGTTCACGATATTCATTCTAGCCCAGACAACGTTCTGCAGCTGCCACCGTTCGATGCCATACCCTCTCGGGCGCAGCTCCGATCTCCGATCGCTGGGATGAATGCGCGTGAGATTGGTCGATCTGTGGCGGCCCGGGCCCCACCTCGCCCCGTCCTGCCCCGCCCCGCCCCATCGCCCGCTGCAACACGCACATCCCGGCCGCGCCCAGCAGCGCGATGGTGTGAAGCCAGTCCTGTTGGTCTGGAGTATGGAGACGGAAGGATTTTGTTATTCAGTGCCGTGTGCCGTGGGCCGGGCGCGGGGCGCGGGGCGCGGGGCGCGGGGCGCGGGGCGCGGGGCGGTCGGGCTGGACTTACGCCCGGGTGGCCCCGCCCGCGGCGGCTCGAACAAGCTGGAGACAATGTGGCCGCCCTGCTGCCGCCACCGAAAGTATAGCAATTAGACGCCTCCTCGGAGAGCGATCTATCCTGTCCTTGGGCTCCACCCGCGGGTGTGGGAGGGGAGGGCGGGGGCAGGCGCAGGCGGGAGTGTCGCTGAGGCTCAGCCGTCTGATTCCGTCCGTCCTTGTCGCACCTATGGCGGTGTCCTATGTTGGGGGTGGTAGTGCCCCATGAGTGCGACAAGGACAGAGGCGCGGGAGCGATCTTCGGAATGAGCCTGCAGGGCGCCGCTGGACGGGACGGGACGGGACCAGCACTGGTCTGCTGACGCTAGCCGGGCCGGCCCGGGCCGCACTCGTCTCCTCTGTCATTACGCTCGGTCACCGCAACACTCGACGCCTCGCTCTCGCTCCTCCCTCCCTATACTCCTCCTTCGCGCTCGTCGCTGCCGTATTTCCATCTTGTATCCGTTTTTTACAATTTCCCCATTTGCTCGTCACAGATCCCTTTCCTTCCTTGCCTTTCCCTGGCCTGGCCTGGCCCGGCCCGGCGGCTGCTGCTGTGGTGAAGGGCCCCCCTTTCATTTGCGGCCACTTAGCGGCAGCCTAGCGCTCGCTGCTCACGTCCACAGGTCCCGCCTGGTGTGGCACAGACCCCTCAGCCATAGGCCGCCGTGGGCCTACCGCTCCTCGCCTCCAGCTGCTTGTCGTATGCGAAAGAACAAGAACCCGGCGCGGAGACACGCTATTAGTTGCCTTCCTCGTCCTCATGCGCCCCGCCCCGCCCCGCCCCGCCCCGCCCCGCCCCGCCCCGCCCCGCCCCGCCCCGCCCCGCCCCGCCCCGCCCCGCCCCGCCCCGCCCCACGGGGCCCACCGGGCCCAACGGGCTGCACCGTGTCAGGCACCTCCCCCGAACCCGCCCAGCCGCGGTGAGCAATCAAACGCCCCCTGTCTCTCGACCCGACGAGCTAGTGTCGAATTTCCTAATTTGTGGCGGCAGAAAAAAAAAGAAAGAAAAAAAAACAACAAACAAACAAACAAAAAAAGAGAGAGGGAGACTTAAAAAAGCGACATGTTGCGAAAAGAGCAATGAACCCACCAAGAAGTGCGGGTGGCGATCTCGAATATTGCCGCAAACAGTTTTTGCATGAGGTATTTTACGCCTGCGTTCCTGCAGGTGCCAGGGCACCAGGTACAGGCAGGGTGCAGCGCTTTGTAGGGTGAACGCGTTCCAGGTGTTTGTTTTTTTCTGAAGGAGTGCGCTCCCGTCTTAAAATAGTCGTATACTAACTGGTTAGGACGGCTAGGCTCGGCCATTAAAAGCATTCCGGAGTAACTGTATGCGAAGAAAGGGGACGTGGCAAGGTGGAGAGCGCCTGAGCAGAGGTTGGGTAGGCAAACCGCTTCACACAGATGTCGTCCAGCGGCCTAACGGCAGGCGCCGTGAATCATGTGCTGTTTGGGCTACACTGATGCCCTCTTGTAAGACCAGAGGTCTTTTGAGACCTACGGCAAATAAGGGAAGTGAAGAATCTTCCGATCCTCCTGCTGCAGCACGAAGTGGCTGCCGACTATGATGGGTGCCTGGCTATCTGAGGATATGTAGTTAGGGAGTCTGACAGAGTCGGAGCGATCGGAGTCGGAGTAAGAGTGCGACTTTGTGAGTGCGAGTTGCGCTCAAAACAATTTGACGTTAAATATGACATTTTATGCAAAAATAGCTCAGTTTGACTGTTTTTTTGACCATATAGCTCACTATGGATCTATGGATTCAGGCTCGACCGTTTGTACCGCAGGTCGCACTCGCAACTCACACTCTGACTCCGATCGCTCCGACTCTGTCAGACTCCCTCCTAACTACACTACACATCCTCCAGTGTCGACTGACCTCTAATCTCATCTCTGCTCCGCGAGCTGAGCCATCCATCCCTCGGTGCCGCCGCCGCCGCATTGAAGACCCACGCCGACCTCTCCGTGCCCCCTGCGCCTGCACTGCACGTCATCAGAGAGCAAATTCGGCACACCATACCAGAGTTTTGCAATGGGCGGGCGGCCTCCACCCGGCAGCCACCGGACCACACCGGACGTCGCACGCGTCGTAGCCAGAGCGCCCGGCCCGGCCCGTCTGCTTCGTCAACGGGCTGGGTGAGCGCCCGGACCGAGTGCGGAGGCGGGTGGAAGCTCCACCCGCTGCATTCGACACTTTTTGACGTGGCGTGAAGTAGCTGAGCATAGGCATCGGCCAGCGCCGAACCGCCCGGACCTCCGCACAGGAGGGTCATTAGAGAGCTCCCAGCTCTTCTTACTTTTTGTCTTCTTTGGTTTCAAAATATCAGGATTTGGTTCACTGTTTGCAAACAAAACACTGATATTTTGTGACCAAAGAAGACAAAAAGTAAGAAGAGCTGGGAGCTCTCTAATGACCCTCCAGGTGACTTCGGCACTGTTTGGATGTCCGGCCGGTGACTGCTGCCGCCACTCCATGCCACAGCACCGCCCATGTACTGTCGCTCTCTCTCGCACACCTCAGGCGGCGGGCGGAGACCGCCCGCCCGTTGCAAAACTGCAAAACTCTGCACCATACTATCTTGGCCCTGGGCATCGCCCATATCAAGAGCCTTCCCTTCCGAAGCTACCCCGCCCGGCCCGGCGGCATGTCCGACGGCCGCTAGCCGCAGGTGCGAGTCATCAAGCTAGCCGTAAAAATTCAGAGTTTTAAAAACCGCGGAATGACCGTGCCGCGCACGCAGGCAGGAAAATCCGGCCTTCCGTCGGCCTGGCCCTGAAATGAAAGTTACAGTCTGGAACGAACGCCCAACTTTCACGCCACGGCGCGCAACCACAGACACCGTTACCGTTGTTCGCGGATGTGTGAACTTGAACTTCAGCTCATTCTCTGGCTCATAGAATACACGGCTTTCCAGGTACAGACTATCAGATCAGCTGCCTTTCAATCAATGAACTTTTTTCAGAGGCACCTTTTTACGTATGTCACTTGATACACTACTGCGAGGAGAAATGGATTGGGAAATGAAAATTTAACATTTTAAATTAAATAGCCCATAACTTTAATGTCTTGGCAGTAATACAAAGCTGATTTTTTTTTTCAATAATTAAGAACAAGCCAGGACAAAGCTTTCAGTCTTTCAGTACAGTATAAATTCACGAACATGGCTTTTTGAAGTATCCAGGAATGTGGTAGGGAATTCATAGACAAAGCTTTACAAAGACAGCTTAGAAATACAGAATGTACAAAACACATCTGAAAAATACATTTAAAACATTAACACATCATAGTCGCAGAAATTAAAAACAGTATGATAGAGAATCAAGAAGAAGGCAATAAAAGAATGACACGTGCAGAAAATAGAAAAGTAAAAAAAAAAGGGTCAAAGGAAAGTCGAGGGATGAGAAAAGCATCAACAGAGGTAAAAACAATGACAGGAAAGGCTACTTCCTAGTTCTCGTCAACCTCCTGCTCCTGCTCCTCATCGAATTCCGCGTCCTCGTCCGCGGTCGCCTCCTGGTACTGTTGGTATTCAGACACCAGGTCGTTCATGTTGGACTCGGCCTCAGTGAATTCCATCTCGTCCATACCCTCGCCGGTGTACCAATGCAAGAAGGCCTTCCTCCTGAACATAGCGGTGAACTGCTCGGAGATACGCTTGAACAGCTCCTGGATGGCGGTCGAGTTGCCGATGAAGGTGGCAGACATCTTCAGACCACGAGGAGGAATGTCACACACGGCGGTCTTGACGTTGTTCGGGATCCATTCAACGAAGTAGCTGCTGTTCTTGTTCTGGATGTTCAGCATCTGTTCGTCGACCTCCTTCATAGACATGCGGCCTCGGAACACGGCGGCGACGGTGAGGTAACGGCCGTGTCGGGGATCGCAGGCGGCCATCATGTTCTTGGCGTCGAACATCTGCTGGGTGAGCTCGGGCACGGTGAGGGCGCGGTACTGCTGGCTGCCTCGTGATGTCAGGGGTGCGAAACCGGGCATGAAGAAGTGGAGTCGGGGGAAGGGCACCATGTTGACGGCGAGCTTACGGAGATCAGCGTTCAGCTGACCGGGGAACCTAAGGCACGTCGTGACACCGGACATGGTGAGGGACACGAGGTGGTTCAAGTCTCCGTATGTGGGGGTGGTGAGCTTCAGTGTCCTGAAGCAGATGTCGTAAAGGGCCTCGTTGTCGATGCAGTAGGTTTCGTCGGTGTTTTCAACCAGCTGGTGAACGGAAAGGGTGGCGTTGTAAGGCTCGACGACGGTGTCGGACACCTTAGGTGAGGGCACGACGGAGTATGTGTTCATGATCCTGTCGGGGTACTCCTCGCGAATCTTGGAAATAAGAAGGGTGCCCATACCGGATCCGGTACCACCACCAAGGGAATGGGTCAGCTGGAAGCCCTGTACAGAAAAATTTCAGTTAGTATTAGGAAGTTACAATATTTCTGACATGCATAGAATTATGTGCAATATTTACCTGCAGGCAGTCACAGCTCTCAGCCTCCTTCCTGACGACATCCAAGACTGAGTCAACCAGCTCAGCACCCTCTGTATAGTGACCCTTGGCCCAGTTGTTACCAGCACCACTCTGTCCGAAGACAAAGTTGTCTGGCCTGAAGATTTGACCGAAGGGACCAGAGCGGACGGAGTCCATGGTACCAGGCTCCAAGTCGACAAGGATGGCACGGGGCACATATTTGCCACCTGACAAACATATGGGCAACCAAATTAATCCACACAATACTAATAGCATAGAGCTCACTTCTCAGATCAACTTTGCTCGCTTTCCAGTTCTTCGCAATGTCACTAAGCGTAATTCGCAATGGAAAATAGAAACCCCTCCACCAATTTTCAAACAAAAATGGTAGAATGTGAGCCGCAAAGAAATTATTTCTTTCAGAAGCAAAGAATTACAAACCACAACCTAGTGACATGGCCAGTAAGCTGGAAAGAAGCTAGACGCAATTTGCTCATTTAAGCTAATAACCAACTGCTGCAGAACCATGCAAAAATATTATTTGGGTCTTTTAATTTGAGAGAGAAAGGCAAAACTTTGCTATGTCAGGGACATAGCAAAAACAATTACATCAAATTAGTCCAAAACCAAAAGCCCAAAAAACAGTTTTAAGTTAGAGGCAGCTTATCATAGGTTATTTTTCGGTTAGCTTAAATGAACAAAAAGTGCGACAATTACCCTTACCCGATGCCTCATTGTAGTACACATTGATGCGTTCCAGCTGGAGGTCAGAGTCGCCATGGTAGGCACCAGTGGGGTCAATGCCGTGCTCATCAGAGATGATTTCCCAGAACTGAAACACAAATGCAAGTGAAATTAGGTACAGAAAATTTTCGGAAGTGTGCAAATGGTGTACAGGATGCAACGAGCCTCAGCTCCATCCTCCACTTCCCAGCTGTCGGCCCGGCCCACTCATCCCCCAGCAAGCCGAGAAGGAGGCGGGGACCGCGCCCAAACCACGTCCTGTCAACGTAACGGGGAGGGGCCCTTATACAAGAAAGGCGACTCCCCCCCCCCCCCCCCTTCTCTCCTGATCCCCGCCTCCAGCAAGCGATCGCCCAGGCAGGCCTGGCGCAGGCAACCCAGGTGTGCAGCGTGGGTGCCGGGAAGGTGCAGTCTCTATTCCCCGTATGACGGCCGCGCCCACGTCACCAAAGCCTGGAGAACACCTCTGTCCTGCGGGACACGCGGCGGTGGGCGTCCCTAAGTCATCCGCTCGCCATCCCGAGGACGGCCCCGCGCCCCCGGGGCCTCCCGGCCCCGGACTCCCCGTCGTACCAGAGTAACAGTCGACCTGCGCGCCGCGCGCAAAAATGACCTGCGAGAACAGGTTGCGGGAAATGAGCTTCGCTCCAGAATAGGGATGGTATATTCGAACTCGAATATCGAATATATTCGAATAATCGACTTCGAATAGTCGACTATTCGTATTCGAACCTGATTCTAACGAATACATCGAATATTCGAATAATGCCGTCGAATATTCGAAAAAACGTCTTTTATTGGACTGGGAATAGAAAATGTCAGAGAACAGCGGCGGCGGGAGCTGAACAGAGCGGGGAGCAGCGAGCGACTGGTGGCGAGGCCTAGCCGAGCCGAGCCAAGCCGCTGCTAAAGTCAATAGTTTAAGTCACAAACTAGTCTTTGCTTTAAATTCAACTGTTGAATCAAAGTCAATTGTTAATTCCACAAACTAGTGTTTAGTTTATCCTTGATTCAAAGTCAAAAAGTACTCAAGTCACAAACTAGTCTTAAGTTTATTTTTGACATAAAGTCAAAAACTTTTCTTTTGCTTAAAAATACTCTACCTGTTTTGACACACAGATTTTTTTTAGTAAACCATAATGAAGCCATAAATCTCTCATTTAAAGTTCCCGCGGTAATCACTCAGTTCCACCACACACACGGTTAAGTTTTGTCGAAAATCTATGAGTTTTAATTATTTTAGCATTGTGGGTTCGAAAAACTGCGTATTTTCATTGTATCAGCATATTCGGTCGAATATTCGAATGTATTCGAATATTTGGCTCGAATATCGAAGTCTATTCGAATACCAAATTTTCGAGGAGTCGAATATCGAATATTCGAATAGTCGTTTCGAATAACCATCCCTACTCCAGAAGCCTGCCCCGCCCGGCGCGGCCCGGCCTAGGGGGCAATTACCTAGGCGGAGTAATGGTGAGGCAGGCACACTATACTCCAGCCGGCCCCGGCCGCGGCCGGCAGCTCGGCAGCACAGCACGCTGGTGCACGCCTGGCCGGCTGGGCCGGGCGGCCGGCGCGGCGGGGGGCGGGCGAGGGGAGGAAGGCGGGGGGAGCGGAGCGGAGCCAACGAACTGCACGCCACACCACGCCACGCCACGCCACCGGGAGGATCCCGCCAAACCCGAGGCCATGAAAAACCAACCGTCAAAAAAAGCGACGCCGCCGGCGCCCGGCTGACTTTTCGCGCCCACTCGAGGGCAGCTGACAACGCCCGTGACCAAAACCGCGATTTCCCGAGGGGAGGAGAGGAGGTTACGAGCAAGGGCGAGGCCACCGCCACCCCAGCTGAGGCTGAGGAAGGGCAAGGGCGGTCCAGAGCAACAGATACATCTGGCATCCGAGCCGGGCCGAGGTGACGCCGCGGATGTTGCCGGGCCGGGCCGAGACAAAGAGGAGCTCGTCCCTGACGGACAGGGGTGCAACACAACGAAACACGCGCCCTCACACGCAGTACCACTCGCTGGGACCAGGAGAAATCCAAGCCACTGTCAACGCGGGGGGCGCAAATTCAGAACAAAGCCGAGGGAGCCGGGCCGGGCCGGGCCGGGCCGGTCGGGGCCGTACATCGACGGAGCGGCGGCGGGCCGTCAGGGCTCGGAGGCCTAGCACTTCACTGAATCACTCTCAAAATAACGTGTCCAACCGCACTGCACTTCACTGGTTCACAAAACGTCGGTTCACTGAGGTTGCTGCGATAATCCAAATGGGTATCCAGAGGCTTCGACAGTTGGTTGACCGTCCGGGTGGGGGCCGGGGCTGGCTGGGGCCGGGTGGCTGGGCGTGAAGGGTGCAGGGCCGCGGCCGGCAACGCAGGAGAATACACTTTCCTTCAAAACTCACCTTGGCACCAATCTGGTTGCCGCACTGACCAGCCTGAATGTGAACAATCTCCCTCATGGTTGAAAGGTATAAAATAAATAAGGCTGGGGTGAGAAGGAGGTACGCGCTCGACGCTCGCCTGAGACCAAGTGAAGCTCCGGCGGGACTGTAACGGACTTTCTATGCGGCCCGGTTTCAAGGCGGGAGGGCGAGGTGGCCGCTGGCTGTGCTGCCAACGCTCGGGCGGCCCGGCCAAGAGGGCTCGGCTCCCCCCTCCACTGCGCCGTGCGGCACACCGGATTGGCGGCAAGCTGGCCAATAGGAGTCACGAGTGACATCAGCGTCGCTGCTGCCAACACCGCCGAGCCGAAAGCACGGGCGCGAGGCCAGCGGCGCGCAATTCAAATGTCAGACAAGTCGGCGAGAGAGTGCTGGACAAACGGAAAGTATTCCGAACCCACCTTGAAGTTATCTGGTTAAGCTATTCATTTTTCCGAGAACAGGTGTCCCTCTCTATGGACTACGAACAGGTGCAGAAACTGGCAACTTGAAATCGAGCCTTCACACACAAATGCAGTTAATTCTGTCTATTTTCACTTTTGGAATCCTTGTTCCCTTTCTTTTTGTATTTGTTTTAGGTATTTTTTAAAGGAATAGGATTCTAAATTTAGGAAAGATTTCCTAGAAAAACCCTGCGTACTAGGCTACTTTCGGACACCACTGTGTGGCAGGTTGCCTTGTAGGCAGGGTTTATCTTGGAAAAAATTTCCAAGATTTAGAATCCTACCAAGGAATAATTATTATTCTATATCACGAGGCGTGCCCAAAATTTCTGCGTTATTTAACCTCCGGAATTTTTAACGTTGCTCCACCTCACATAAGATCATTCCGTAGTGCGACTTTACTGGAGGCTCCCTGCCCGCGCCGCTGCTGGGGACACTGGCCCCCTCAGGTTGGCGGCGCCGGCCCCGGGGCGGCGGGACGCGGGCACGGCGCGCAACGAGGCGGCGCGGCGGCGGCCCCACCGGGCCCCGGGCCCCACCCACGGCCACGGCCCGCCTCGGACGCGGCCGCGACAGACCTGCAGGGCGAGGCCGGGGGCCGGCGGGGCGGGGCGGGGCGGGGCGGTGCAGAGGCCGTAAGGGAGACACAGCATCTCACACGTCATGCGTCTTGTCCATTGTGTCCTCATGGGCGGTAGAGGTGTGGCGACATCATCATCTGTTTCGCGTGTTCGTCTCCTCCGACGCCGCCGTGCTCTGGACCTGCCTTGGAGCTGACCGCCCCGGACGCGGCCGTCGCGGCCGGGGCAGCGCGGCGTGGGCAGCGCATAGGCGGACTGGACGCGCCGGGGCCGTGAGAGACAGAGAGACAGAGAGAGAGAGAGAGAGAGAGAGAGAGAGAGAGAGAGAGAGAGAGAGAGAGAGAGAAGGAGAAAGATGTGCGAGCGAGAGAGCAGAAAGGGAAAATCCTAAGACAGCACCGCCCCGTTGTGCGACTCCTGGAAGTCGCTAGTCGGCGATGGGGCGAGCGGGCGGCAGGGTAGGTGTGCCGACTTTGAGGGGTCCTTCACTAAAATAGAAAAATAAAATCAAAAAGGTACATCCAAAAACAAAATCAGGAAAAAATCAAGAAAAAAAATCAGTAAAAATCAAGGAAAATCACGAAAAAAACAGAAAAATCTGTGTACGCTTGAGTTTATAGTGAAGAACGCCCCAGTCGACTCCTGCGAAGGATCCCTTCCCTTATTTCGCGAGAGACCTTTTTCCACTCCCCTCGAGGAGGGTCTTCTTCGGACTCTATCGCGCGGCCTTTCCCCTCGCTGCTGCCCTGGCTGCCCTCACACGGCGGCGTTAAATTCCTTGTGAAAAAATGTCGGCTCAGATGACAGGCGGTGGAGGAGGAGAAAATGCCACTTTCGCTTTTGGCGGCGGACGTTTTTATTGTTGTAGAGTTGATCAAGATTGAACCGATCCAGTTCGTTCAAGTGCGCGCGGAGTCCGCCCCCGCATGCCTAGCCCTGGATCCCTGGACTCTTGGCTCCTGCAGGCAGCCCAAAGTGGCCCGTTTGTTCCAATGACACTTATATCGCGCGCTGGACGAATTGCCCGCGCAGTGCCATAATACCATTGGGTGGGGTTTTTCTTGCCCCTGCGACAGACGATCTTCCAAGGCCGAGGCGGAGGCGGCGGCATTTTGGGCTTGTTGGCCCGGCCGCGCCCCCGCCGCCTCGCGTCGCGCCTGGCCCGCGAGAGCGCGGGCGGGCGGGGGAGGATGTGACGGTGTACGCCGCGCCGCGCTACGTGACGTGAGATAGGAAGGAACGGACACCAAAGAGGGCGAGGGGGCCTGAGAGTTGCCTGGAGCATTATGTTAACGTTTTCTTACTTTCGGCCCATCAGGTATTCGTCGATTTACCCTATCCCGACAATAATTGCAAAGCTGCGAAAAGTTAAGCTTGAAAATTACGTGGCCGGCGGCGGGGGCCCCGCGGCGGCGCGGCGCGGCGCGGAGCAGCAGGCCGGCCTCGTGTGGCGAGCAAAGCAACGATCGGAGTGCAGCAAGGCGATTCCGAACACCGTTGTGTAGCTCCCTCTCTTTTGCTCCTTATGGCCGTGCCCAATGAGTGCGACAAGGAAGGAGCGACGAAACCAGTGTGCGGAATCACCCTACAGCGGAGTGAGCGGCTGAGCTGAGCTGGCCTGCCCACGCCTTCCTGTCCTGTCCTCGTGCTGACGGGACAGGCCCGCCCGCTGGTTGACAGTCGGTTGACAGTTGGTTGACGCGGCCTCGGCCCACCGCGCCGCGCCGCGCCAGGAAGGCCGACCCGAGGGTGCGCCCCCCCGGCAGGATGATTTCGAACCGCGTAGTGTCTTCTCTCTTGCCCCAGAAGGTCGTGGCCCATAGGTGCGACAAGGACAGAGAGACCAGACCACTGTTCAGACTCAGCCTCCATGCCCCGATCCCCGGGCCCCGGCGCGACGGCAGCGCGCGCGCACTCCCGTCCAACCCCTCGTCCAGTGCCTGCCGCGCCCCTTGACACTCCTCCTTGCATTCCGATGCGTTTTATTTCGTCTTTCGCGGGTTATTTCTTGACGATCTTATCTTTTCTGTGGTGAGATTAAAGGCGGGCGACGCGCGACGCGCAGCCGAAATGATCGAGGGGAAGGACCTCCTATGAGATTATTGAACCGCGAGTCCGAAAATGCGCGCGCGCGCGCCGCGGCACCGGGGGCGGAACCGGTCGTGAGCTTGGTGCGGAGGCGACAGACAGAGCTGGGACGGAAGAGGGAGGGGCGACGAGGCGAAGGGGAGGGACATGTAAGAAATTTACGTTCCCCTTTATGTCTCCTCGCGAGTCGCGCGAAACTGCCGCCACACTACGCAAAAAAATAAATAAATTGGAGCATTTGACCTTGAAAAGTTAACTCCTGTTACACCCTGAGCAGACAGTAGTGGGGCCTCATAAGTAAGGGCAACAGCAGTGGGTATCATACGCATACAATATCGTGACGTGTAGTACTGCGCTGCGGTGCTCTTGCCTCGTAGGCAGGCGCATGTGCAACCCGCTCTACTGATTTGCCTGCTTTTGCCCGGAGAGCGCAGGCCACGGCGCGGCCGGGCCGGGCTCCATCGCCTCCCCTTGAGCAGGTATTGTTGTCCTGCTCTAGGACTCTACTATTATTGTAAAGCCCGGCCAGGCCCGCGGCCCCGATCGCTCTCGTGCCTCCGTCCTCGTCGCACCTGCGGCAGTTCCCTACAGGGGGAATGGCAGGGCCCCATGAGTGCAACAAGGACGTAGGCGCGACAGAGATGTTCGGAATCAGCGTGCAGGCAGCGCGTGAGTTACGTCAGAGACAAACACTCGCGCCTGCGGACCTCGGCCCCGCGCCGCCCCGCCGCGGCTGACACTGGCACGACGGGGAGGGCTCGGCGGGGCCGCGGCGTGGCGTGGTGCTGATTCAGGAAGGCCCCCGGCGCGCCGCGCCAGTTTTAGTAGAGAGTATCGTAGGAAAAACAAGGCGATGCAGTTTCTGTCAGCTGCTGTGTTGTGTGACCCACAACTTCTGTTTTGAAAGGTACCAACCGCAAGCAGCGCGCTGGCTGCGGCGCGAGTGTGTGTGTGTGTGTGGGGGGGGGGGGGGACAATCCTGTGTGATTGGGGAGAGGGGCTGTGCTGTGCTGGGCGCCATGGGTGCCACTATAACAGCCGTTTAGTGTCATGGCCCGAGGGCAGGGCGGGCAGGGCGGGCAGCGCCGGCCCGTGCTGGCGGCGACGAGACGACCGCCCTTAATTTATGGCCGAAGGCACGGCGAAGAGAAATGCATGAGCGCCGGGGCGGGGCGGGCCAGGCCGTACCGTACCGTCGTCCCGGGGCGGATGGCTTATGGGTCCGCGACAGGACAGAAGGGTATGGTATGGGATAGGGCGCTCGCGGCAAGGAGTCTGGCTCGCGGCGCCCGCCCCGGCCCCGGCCTAAGCAGAAAGGAAAGTACACAACTCCAGACCTCCCCACAAAGAAGTCGTTAAGTTAGAAAAAAATACATGCCGGCAAAAACAAATGTGCATTCTACCTTTCGTATTGACTACAAGCGCCGAGAGAGTATCATGTCGTCTACTACTCTACGAGTTGCCGGCATAAGATCGATAAAAATGAAAGAAAAGACGGCTCGCAAAGTACACGCCAAATACAAATTAAAAAATAACGTATCATGTGCGAAAAAGTTCCTTGCATTAATGGTATTTAGTCGTTGAAATAGCTTCTACGACATGAGTTGCTTTCCCATCGACACACGCGAGGTTCACAAAAGCATGTCTGTGGACTAACGACCGTCTTGTTTTACTATGCGGACGCTGAAACAGAGTGATAGATTTTTTTGTTTTTCTTTGGAGCAGGGTCTACTCACTTTGAAAAATCGCGTTCGAGGATTATAATCAGTCACGATTATGGTGATTATCAATCATTATTTGAGATTATCTTTAACATATTTACTGATTATCGGCCAGTAATCACGCAACTTTTGGTCAAATTTGACTCTAATTATTCTTCATATTTGTAAAAACTTAGTCAATATTTGGAAATTTTACATGATTATGTGATTTTTAAAAAATCGGAGTACGAGGATTATGAAAGTGGTAGACCCTTGGTTTGGGGTGTACCAAGCCTAGTGGACTAGGGGTAGGGTGGGTAGGTGTGCAGCTGGCGGGCGGGGGCGGTGCGAACTTGTCATCGATCCGCTTGTAGTTGGAGTGAGTGTGTGTATGTGACTGACCAGCGCAACGCAGCGCGGCGGCTGACATGACGAGTGAGGCGGGAGCTTATCAGGCGGAGAGGGGAGGTCGGGGTCGAGCAATGCTGCAGGTCAGCGACGCGCCGCCGAGAAAACCACAAGGAGGACCGGACCGGACCGGACCGGACCAGACCACCAGACCGCGTGAGAGATATCGACCCCGGCCCCGCCCGGCCCCGCCCGGCCCCGCCCGGCCCCGCCCGGCCCGACCCGACCAACACCTGGCGCGGTGCAACGATGGGTGCGGTACGAAGCAGAGGCGCGCGCGTCTGTGCTACCTGCCTATGTGGCCTGGCGGGCCTGGGCTGCTCGCACCCCCTGTCGCTCCCTCCCCCTTTACACCCTCACATCCACGTGAACAACTGTCTCTGTCTGCCCTTCGTCAGCCACCAGGCTCCCTCACCATGTAGTGCAAGAGGTACCCCTAACAACCTTGCAAATCGTGATAAAAGCAACAGATTTTAACCATAGGCTCTCAAGACCATTTAGAAACTTTTGGTCCGCAGCCCATTTTGATACCTTCGTGTGGAGCCGAGATATTGAACAGTTTTTGAACACTTTGTATATAATGTGTTTTATCGGGTCTGGGCAAGGAAAAGGGAGCGTAGACTGTCCGCCGTCATTCATTTTGAGACTCCAACCTATTCACAAGGTCCACAGAGGTCAACATCAACGCCGGAAGGATCCTGTACCAACTATGTTCAAGGTTTGAACACTTTTTGAACGGAATGCAAAGTGATGCTACAGCGGCGTACAGAGGGTCATTTCCGACTAATTTACCCTCTCTGATCCCGATTCCAGCATCAGATTTACATTTTCATGACACGGTGACCCTCGGGTGGGGCCGTAGTGGCCCACGGGTGGCGGTCTGGGCGTGTTGCCTACCCGCCAGGCGCTACACGCTGAGAAAGGGGCTATTTATAGGTCACAGAAGACAGGTAAAAAGTTTTCATTACCAGGACCCACTCCAAAATTCCCTTGGTTCGAGCTATAGTCTATGGTGTACCATGGGATACCATTACAGTCCATTGTGTGGCATTTTACCATGGGGTCCAATGCTACGGAGTATTTTGCCGTTTCACGCATGTTGTCGATTGCCAAGGCATTACTTTATACCATGGGAAAAGCGTTGCCAACACCATGGCAGAAAGTTGTCATTGCGCTCTTTAACACCATGCAAGAAGCACATGTCACCATGAAGAAAGTCATGCTCCATGGGTATCTTTTTCAATGTATTGTCAAATGTACATAATTTGACAAAGTCTACTGTTCAAGTCTGACAGGAGGATACGGAACATGAGTTCATGCTTTCGAAACCGAGGAGGAGCCGAATCCACAATTAGTTTTTATTTAGCTTTGACCGTTTCCGAGAGAGCAGAAAAAAAGTGCTCGGGTTTCAACGAAATTAAAATGGCCTAACTTAGATTAAGCGCAGGAGGAGCTCCATGCCAAATTTCAGAGAGATACTCAAATAAATACAAGTTTTATTGTCATCTTTCTTAATTCCTCATGATATATTAATTTGTCATGGGTCACGTCGGGGCACGTCTAACTCACCCTGGTAACAGACCATGGTAACATTTACTGTTGCCATGTGAAAGCCTGACATTGTCATGGTGATTATGAGACCCATGGGACCTAGTTTCATGGCAAAAGACTACCACACTGCAAATCCAAGTGTGGAACATTCATACATACGCAAGGTTGGGTGGAACAAAATCTTCCACGCAAGGAAGCGTGGAACACTAGAATGTTCCATTCGAAGAGGCGTGGACTACTTATTTTAATTCTACGCATGTAAACGAGGAACATTTTGTGTTCCACGACTCCACGCGTGGAACTTGAGTGTTCCAGGCTTCTATGCGTGGAATCCTGACACAATGGGTTGTACATTCAAGCTTTGCCCATGATGTCCATGAAATATTTGGACTGCGATTAGTCCCATAAAATTAAAAATTTGTTAAGGTAGGAAAGTTTTGATAACACATTACCTGCTCTTTGCACAGTTTCCTTTGCATCCTTTTACAACCAGCACAGCAGGGTATAGACGTGCAGCCCAGCAGCTGCCGTTCTGAGGTAAAATTAGTCGTAAATGACCCGCCCGCACGGTACAAATAGTTTCTTGTATTTCAAGATCTTTCTTGGATCTTATGGAGAATACCAATGGACATCTAAGGCAGATCTAGAAATACAAGAAACTGTTTTTACCGCGCGCTCTAGCATCGCTTTTGCATTTCGCTCGTTACGACGGTACGGCTTGTGAACGGGTGCGGGGTGCACTGCAAACCCTGCCATCCAATTTCTCGTCCAAAATGGGAGAGGACACTTTTCTATGCTAAATTGGACTGAAAATTTTTAACCTCACTCTTTTCGAGCCAGATATTTTTTAGCCTCGCTGTATTCGACTAAGGATTTTTACACCTCACTTAATTTGATGCGCACGAACTCTCTTTATGAGGGCGAGGTCTCAAAATTCTTTCTCATTAAGAACGAGGAAAATCTCACTCTCCAGAGAGTAATAAAATTGCCCTCAAATTCTCACTCGTATGGGGGCGAGAGTTATGACTCGTAGATTTTCAGCGTGCGGGAAGCGAACGCGGCCAGCAGGGGGGACAGAGAGGTGGATCGGGCGTAAGGGTGGGGGTGGCTTCCTTGAAGGCGGCTGCGGCCTCCAGCGCCTGTCGCTCAGCTTCCACAGCTTCAGGAGCGCGTGCATAGTGCACTTTGGGGGGCTGGTTTTCCCTAGCACACAATTTGTGGTAACGCGCCCCCCATGCTGGCCTGTGACGGCATTCTGAGCCGGGCACACCATCTCTCCCTTTCCTTTCTGAAAAAAGCATTTTTCCCAGGAAAAAATATTTATTCTAATATTTCGGAGGTAACGGCTGCTAATGTGCTGTCAAAAGTGCCCCAACCTGCTGGCCGCCAGTTCAGCCACAGCCACCTCGAAAACAAAGCTAGGAGAGGAGAGCGCCTGGTGGGTAGGCCACCCACCTAGACCCCCTCCCGCGGGCCAATATGACCCCACCCGAGGGTAACCGCGGCATGAAAATGTAAATCTGATGCAAGAATCGTGATCAGCGAGGTCAAATTAGTCGGAAATGACTCTCTGTAAGCCGCTGTAGCATACTTTTGCATTCCGTTCAAAAAGTGTTCAAACCTTGAACATAGTTGGTACAGGGTCCTTCCGGCGCTGGTGTTGACCTCTGTGGACCTGGTGAATAGGTTGGAGTCTCAAAATTAATGACCGCGGACCATCTACAATTCCTTTTCCTTGCCCAGACCCGATAAAACACATTATATACAAAGTGTTCAAACACTGTTCAATATCTCGGCTCCACACGAAGATATCGAAATGGGCTGCGGACCAAAAGTTTCTAAATGGTCTTGAGAGCCTATGGTTAAAATCTGTTGCTTTTATCACGATTTGCAAGGTTGTTACAGAATTTTTGGTGTACCTCTTGCACTAATGCCCTCACTCCTGAGAGGATAATGGGGTACCATCGTGGCGGTGGGGTAGGGTGAGCTGATCACGATCACATGTAGTTCACCGCCGCCCGCCCCGCCCCGCCCCGCCCCGTGTGTGTTTTGCTGTGCACACCGCGAGCGCGCGAACCTCCCCCGGTGACGGCGGCCAGTATTTACAGGGCCCTGCCACACTATACTCTTCATGCACGGCTGCCAGCCGCCCCGCCCCGCCCCGCCCCGCCCCGCCCGCAGGAGGAGAACGCCTCCAGGGCGGCCCCTGTATTCTCATTAATCTGTTCCCTTTTCCTTGACCACTTTCATGTTCGCCTGTGTGTGTCCGGCGCGGCGCGGGGCTCCGCTTGCACGCACGCGAGCTGCTCTCAGTCCACGCCAGTCCAGTTCGGCGCCAGTGGCGGCGCGGGGCGGCGCGGGGCGGCGCGGGGCGGCGCGGGGCGGCGCGGGGCGGGGCGTTCTGGGCCGCGGGCGGTGCGGGCGGACCAGCTGTGCAGCTGGCCCCAGCTGGGCTGGGCGGACACGGACATGAGACTCCCAAGTTGAGACTGAGGGCCAGGAGACAGGTCGGAGGGATACCAGGCCTGACGAGGCCCCAGTCGCATGTCTCATGTCCGTTCCGATGCCTCTCAAAGACAGTCTCAACTCCTCACGCATCCACCTAGCCCTGTCACCAGTGAGAACCCTCCTCTGTCGGGGATGCAAGCCGATGCAAGATCCAGGGTTTATAGGAGTAGTGTGTGAGAGGGAAACGTAAGGCGCCACGGCGGCGCCACCCAGAGGAGAGGGAATGCACCACCTGCAAGCAAAAATAACGCCTCGCAAACAACAGCGCCGAGCCGGCCGAGCCAATAACCGATCGAAATCAGATACAGTCCTGCACCTACAAGGACGAGGTGCGTTCAGGTATGGAAGTAGCAACTCCTCAAGCATCTCGCCCCGCGCCTGCGCGGCCTGAGAGTTCTGCTGCTCCTTCTGCTCCTGCTGCTCCTGCTGCTCCTTCTGCTCCTGCTGCTCCTGCTGCTCCTTCTGCTGCTGCTGCTGCTGCTCCTGCTGCTGCTCCTGCTGCTGCTCCTGGTGCTCCTGCTGCTCCTCCTGCTGCTCCTGCTGCTGCTCCTGCTGCTGCTCCTGGTGCTGCTCCTGGTGCTCCTGCCGCTCCTCCTGCTGCTCCTGCTGCTGCTCCTGCTGCTGCTCCTGCTGCTGCTCCTGCTGCTGCTCCTGCTCCTGCTGTTGCTCCTGCTGCTGCTCCTGCTGCTGCTCCTGCTGCTGCTCCTGCTGCTGCTCCTGCGGGTCCTGCTGCTGCTCCTGCTGCTGCCCCTGCTGCTGCTCCTGCGGGTCCTGCTGCTGCTGCTCCTGCTGCTCCTGCTGCCGCTGCTGCTGCTCCTGCTGCTGCTCCTGCTGCTCCTGCTGCTCCTGCTACTCTTGCTGCTCCTGCTGCTCCTGCTACTCCTGCTGCTCCTGCTGCTCTTGCTGCTCCTGCTGCTCCTGCTGCTCCTGCTACTCCTGCTGCTCCTGCTGCTCCTGCTGCCCCTGCTGCTGCAGAGCCCTCCCCTCCCCCTTCCGGCCCGCGCCTCGTCCCCGTCCTACTTACCTTGTACGGCTCCAAGTCAAGCGGTACGCGCTCCGAGTCTGGCGCGGCGGGGCGCGGCGGGGCGCGGCGGGCGTTCCGCACTGTTATAGGTGCGCTCTCTGGAGCAGCAGGCCGGCCGGCCGGCGACGGGGCAGGGCAGGGCAGGGCAGGGCTGGGCGTGGCGTGGCGGGGTGGGCCAGAGGTCCTCCGAGCTCCGTGTAACGCGCGCTCGGCCCCAAGTATCAAAGCCATTAGCATTACCCTGTTAAAAACTTTGAATGGATCCGAAGGTATCCGGCTGGTCCCTCCTCATCCCCAGCACAGGTGGACCCCGGCGCCACGCTCAACCAGGCCAAGCGCCCGGGTGAAAGCCAACGCCGCCCCCCACCCCCCCAACCGCACTATCAGCGGGCTATCGCACTACATCGCCTCCATCGCCGCCACGCCCGAATCAATGTTTCCAGCCGGCGGCGCCGAGACGAGCGCTGCTTTCCTCCCGCGGGCAGCGCGAATGTAATATGCATAATTCTGCTCCGTAAAGCGTCGAGTAACGAGAGTGAGGCGCTTGCAGGTGCACCCGCCGTACCGAGTGGGAAACAAGTCTGCATTTCGGTGTACAAATTTTGTGATTTCTCTTGAATTTTTGTGAAATTTTTATTGAATTTTAGAATTGTTTTGAATTTTCCTGAATTTTGTAGAAATTTTCTGAATTTACCTGAATTTTTCTTTTTATTATGACGTATGTGCAAAAATTTCAGAGTTTTTTCACCCTGTGACCCGGACCATCCCGGCCCGCACCACAGCGACAGCTGCAGGTGATGCTGCAGGTGCTGCTCATGTGCCGCTGCGGTGCAAGGTGATTTGTCGTCAGAGTTGTGTACAGCAGTACCGAGAACTCGGTGCGCAGATTTGGCGAGGCAACTCTACGCCACGCCTGCTTGGTTCTGATGGGCTCAACCCGGGGTGGGGTGGGGTGGGGTGGGGTGGGGTGGGGTGGGGTGGGGTGGGGTGGGGTGGGGTGGGGTGGGGTGCGGTGGGGTGGGGTGCGGTGGGGTGGGGTGGGGTGGGGTTGGGTGGGGTGGGTGGGGTGGGGTGGGTTGGGGTGGGGTGGGGTGGGGTGTGGTGGGGTGGGGTGGGGCGGGGCGGGGCGGGGCGGGGCGCGGCGCGGCCTGCGAGGCGTATGGCTCGGGGCCGCCGGCCCGGTCCGGTGCGCTCAACCATTTTGACGTCATCGCGGAGAGCAAGAGAGGCGGTGCACGTCTCGGCGCCGCGACCCGCTCTGCAGCTGCGGTCATTCCACCCTGATTTTTATTAAAATCATATATTTGAAACAAAACCACTCGCCACCCCCTCACAGAGAAACGTTTAGTTGGGGGAGCCATGTTGCGCTTACTCCGAGGAGTACCATAAACTATTGTCGAGGTGAAATGGAAATAGCCTTGTCAATTAAAATTACGGTTGCCTCCAGTGTAAGTGATTGCTGCGTCTCAACTGCAGTTTATGACACTCCCTGGGCTAACCACAATATGGCTGCCGGAACGAAGTGTTCCTTACTCCCCACCCGTTCAAACACACGTTTTGAAACAATCACAGCCACATATGTTTTTCTTTTTAAAAGTTATCCTGGCGTGCAGTGACTCTTTTGGCAGGCGCCTGCTTTGTCCCTGCAGACCCGGGCGCGCGCAGCGCCAGGAGCGGTTTAAGGGGGGCGGGGGGGGGGGGCGATCGCCCCCCCCCCTTCGGTCTCTAGATAGCCGCCTGGAAAGTAGGCAAATAGCGCGACAAAACCCCTGTATGTAGGCAACCTGGGGTGCGCCGCTCCCCCCTCCAGTCGGACCTTAAACCGCGCCTGCGCAGCGCGTCCGTATGACTCGAAGCGCGCTTACGCATACCTATTACTCCACAGGGAGCGGGGCGGGGTGGGGCGGGGCGGGATGAGTGGCGGGAGAGGTGGGTGGCGGGGCCGGGCGGGGCCGGGCGGGGCCGGGCCGGGGCGCCCAGGAAGTGACAAATAAGTCTCTGTGCGCGGTGCGCACGGCACGGCACGGCACGGCACGGCGGCGATGGCGGAACGGCTGATGTCCGCCAGAGCCGTACATATGTACGGCTCTGATGTCCGCCAACATAGTCGAGCAGCGGAGGGACGGGAGGCGCGCGGCGAGGCGCGGGGCGGGGCGGGGAGGCCTGGAAGGTGCTTCGCGACGCCTGCTCATGAGCGTGTGGGCGCCCCCCCCTCCCCCCCCCCGGCCACACACTGCTGTTTCCTCAGCTCGAGCTGGGCGTCGCCCGCGCACCCGCCCTGCCTTGCCCACCCCTCCTCCCCTTGCATCTTTATTGTTGTTGCTGATGGAGGCGATGATGGCCTAAAGAATCGGGTCCTGCTCCGAGCCGAGATGACGCCCCATTACGTCGCCATCCAGCGCGCAGGGCCGCCGACAGGCAGACAGGGGAACTTTCGAACAGTAAGTCGTAGGCAGTTGGGCTCGCCTCGCCGTCACCGCTGCTCGCCTCTGCCTCCACCAATGTTGCCAGAAAAATAGGCAATACGCTGGCAAAACACAGTGCGCCTGCTCAGAAGGCAATGCGCGAAGGCGTTGCCCAGTAGACAGGCGCAGCATAGCCCTGCTATTGAATTCTTACCTTCGGCATCACTGGTCTCCAAGCCCCACAGCGTATCATCGCGGCGGAGAGGGGGAAATGGACGCTTTGAAATGGATTTTAACGACCTTTCTTTAGCGACCGCCAAACTTCTAGGAACCCCTGTCCTCGGACAGAGCTCATTTATTCAGCGTTCACTGTCTGTCTGCCGCTTGGTCCCGGAGCGAGCCATGCCGAGTGCAGCGCGCAGCCCCTCCCGGTTCCTGCCCGGCCCCCGGCCCGGCCTGGCCCGCGACCCGCGATACGTACGCACGCGCTTCGGTTTCACCCCATCGTGGGCTATCGTCGATTTGTCTCGCGAGCGCGAGCTGACGGTGCCTGACGGCTGACGGCACCTGGCCGGCTGTGACGGGCTGACACCGGCGCGTAAAGGCACGATATGTGCGGAGCCGTGCGACGCGACGCTGTGAGAAAGTTTCTCCCGCCGGACGGCGACAACCCTTCCGGCCTCCAGCCTCCGGCTCAGCGCTGCCAGTATGAGCCTTTGCCTCCGCACTAGTATTGCCAGAAAATTTCAGCGAAAAAACGCGCGTGCAGGTGGTGGTATCTCAGCCTGCCTACTAGGCAACTCCCGTGCACTCGCCCAGACGATGCCTAGTAGGCAGGCGGAGATACAGTCCCGTTACGCACGGGTGTATTGCGCGTTGTTTTCTTTTTGCCTAACTTTCTGGGAACACTGCTCCGCACCAGCGCAGCCTGGGGGCTGCAGATGTTTCCCCTCGCCCCTCGCCTAGCCTAGCTGGCCGCGACACAAGAATCAATTGGGTATTTTGACGAATCGCTAGGCCGCGGCTGTCTGCCTTCTGCTACCTTTTGCATAGCAGCCGTGCCGTCCAAAGTCAAAGACGACGGCGATCGATATTCGTTTCCGGGCATTGTGTTTCTGGCCCAGTGGCTACGGAGGACAACCGCACGCGCGCGGATCTGGCGAGGTGGTTACGGGGGCAGCCCCCCCCCCTCCCCCCTTTCCCTTGCGACTGTAACAAACCGTCCAAAGGGTAGAGACAGTTCGTGCTGCAATCTGCTAAAATGCAAGCAAGGCGCCCCTCCTCGATCCGCAACTGAAGACGACGAAGTATGCTGTCTCGGATAGGTGCACAAATTTAATTTAATTTGCTAATAGCCTATTTCGACACGGGCGGGATATATTTTATAGTGGCCTTCCCTCTATATCTCAGAGCAGCAACAAGCTCCGCACAGCAAAATCATGAATAAGGCGAGATGAAAAAGTACTTAAACATGCCGCCTCGACGCTCCCGCCCTCCTGGCCTCGCTCACGCAATTTTCAGTCCGTGATGTACTCCTCGCAGTTCGTTTGCCTCGCCTTTCCGCACATTAACGTGCGCTCTCCGCCCGCTATAATCCTTTTTCGAGGATGGCCGCGCCGCTCCTACGCCCCTAGTTCTCCCCAGCGGTCATCCCGGCCTCCCACGTGCGGCTCTCGCGGGAGAATCTCACCCCGTTGTCGCCTTGTGTTCAGACCGTCGCCTCGTCCATTCCATCCCGACCAGAAATGGACCGACGCGGGAGGACCAGTCGTCGCGGTGGTGGTCTGACCAACGTCCGCCCCAACGTCCGGTCGCCAACCTCCTAACTGTGAACGCGTGAGAGGGGAGCGAACCGTCTCCAAATAATTGTCTCCGCGCGGAGATGGAGGTATATACGCGAGAGAAAAAACTCTGAATTATGTTTTACAAATTTTGTAAATTTTTTGTGTAGTTTTGTGAATGTTTCCTGAATTTTTGTAATTTTTTGCTTCAATTTACCCTAAATTTTTGATTTTTTTTTCCCTGAAGTTTCCTGAATTTTCTTGAATTACGAGGTGAGCAAAAATTTCAGAGTTGTTTCCCCCTTGGTTTTATGGTTTATTAACAGGCAGATCTGGACTGGGCCAGAGGGGTATGGGAGAAAGTTTTGATTTAAACGCCTACTGACAGTTTGAAAGTAAGGGAGATAGCCCCAATAAAAAAAGGCCCCAGATTTCTGATTGTTTGTTCAGAAAAATCGGCTCACATTTCTTCCGGAAGACGGATCAGGATAAAGAAGTGGTCGAACGGAGGGAAGCCCAGCAGGGACAGCCCCGCGCCGTAATGAAGTCTGTAGAGTTGCACGGCGTCACGCGATCACGTGGAGACCACGGGGTCGGGAGGGAATTCCGCCGCGAGATATTTTCCTTCCATCGCGTAATAGAGCCTCCGTATGCCTGTTCTAAGCCTATCAGTAACGTCGTTACGGAAAACGGAAATCATTCCGATTCCCTATCACCGTCTCGACGGCCTCGGGGGCCAGGAGTGTCCCTCATTTTCCCTCTCCCAATCCTCGACAATACGCAGCCCTCTCCGGGTGCCGCGGCCACCCACTCCCCACTCCCTCCACCCCCAAACGAGTAAAAAGGATGACGCGAAGAAAATTAAAAGTTCCAACCACTGCCACGCTCGCCTCGGTTGGGCCGGCGGCCCGGGCCGACGCGACGCGCCCCTCCTCCCTCGACGTCGCTCTGCTCTCCTCAGTTACTCAGCCGCCCGGCCCCGCGCCGCCGCCCCGCGCCGCAGACAGCTCGTGGAAAACAAGGCAGCTGTCATTTCATTTTTCGTTTCGGTCTTTTCCTCCCTTCCCTCTTTCCCCCCTCATCGTTCGCCCCGCGGAACGCTGCTCTCTATTTTCTTGGGGGTAAAACACATCGTGTATAATCAGATGAGCGGTACCATGCGCGGGGAGGAGGGTGGCACGGGCTGGCAGTCAGTCTCCGGGGAGGAAAGGGGAGGTGGGGGAGGGGGGGAGGGGCTGCGACTGGGACAGCGAGGCACGGAAGTCGAACCAGGGGTGCACGCCGGCCCGCGCCGGCCCGCGCCACCCCGCACAGTTCCCGTGCCCACGGTCGCGCCGCCGCCCAGCGAGCTGCGTGTTTCACACGGCACCTGCACCGGCACCTGGCCGCGCCACGTATCGAGAAGTGCGGGCAAAACTGACGTGAAACCGTCTCGAACCTGAGCCCGCCCAGCGCAGGCCCACAAAAATAAGTTGGATGTTTGGACGAATTATAGCGTCAGCCTCCCCCGCGGATGACAGCAGACTGATTCCGTAAAACGATTAGGGGTGTCCTCTCTCTTGCTCCCGACATCCTCCTTATGGCCTAGTATGCGTGCGACAAGGACGCAGATACGTAACCGCCCTGTGGAATATTCATCCTGCCGAGGCGCCATCCACAACTTCGACACACAGACAGACAGACAGACCAGGCGCGGTTTAAGGGGGGGGGGCGATCGCCCCAGGTCACTATACTCTGTCCCAACTGGGAAGAAGCCTGGCGAGGGTCCGCGCCTATCCCTATGGAGCGCACCTTCTTCACCAGCTACCACTGCAACATTCTGACCTGCTCCAGCAGGCGAGGCCCTCGCAGACCCTCCCGGGGACCGTCCCGAACCCGCCCCATTGTGCGGGTGGCTCTACCACCGCAGCAACACTCAGGCTTCTTCCCAGTTGGGACAGAGTATAGATAGCCGCCTGGAAAGTAGGCAAATAGCGCGACAAAACCCCTGTATGTAGGCAACCTGGGGTGCGCCGCCCCCCCCTCCGGTCGGACCTTAAACCGCGCCTGAAACAGACAGACAGACAGACAGACAGACAGACAGACAGACAGACATAGACACAGAGACAGAGACACACACACACAGCGGCCGCCCGTTGCCGTTCGTTACCGCCCAGCAGCACCAGCAGGGGACTCGTTCTGTAGACTGATTTAGAGGAGCGCTCCTCTCGTCTGTCTCTCTCGCACTCATGGTTTGCGCCGCAGAGGTGCGAGAGAGACGGAGCGAGGAGCGAGCGCTCCTCTGAATCAGTCTGCAGAACCCGAGTTGGGGCGTTCCGGGGGCGTTCCGCCAGTAAGCAGCAAAGCACTGTCTCGGGGAACGCCCCGCCCCTTCCGCACTTTAAGTGCATGAGTTAGGGTGCGGTCGCCTGCGTGGCGTTACCCGTCCGCCTTTCCAACTCAAATCCACGGCGTCCGAATCGGTCCGATCCACTTGACCACATGAATTGCGGTAAAAAATAGTTGTATTGAAAAATGTTAATTATTTATTATTTGGAGAGTGGAAAACAATAACGCTGCGGCATTGTATTGCAAACGGGCTGGGCCGCTGGACTGGGACGAGGTATTGCAAACGTAACAGAGGCAGGGCAGGGCAGGGGCGGGCCGTGGACATGTTCGACCCCGGCACGTCCCAGTCCCGCCGCGCTCCACCCCGCCCCGCCCCGCCCCACCCCGCCCCGCCCCGCCCCGCTACTCCGCGCCCCGCCAGGCAGCGCGAGCACGCCCGTATAAGGTTAGGCGTGGACGCTGCGCTGCGCGTCCCACGCGAGGGAGAGAGAGAGAAGGAGGGGAAGGGAGAGGGGCGGAGAGACAGAGAGAGAGAGAGAGAGAGAGAGAGAGAGAGAAGGGGAAAGGAGGAGGAACGGCGTAAGCGAGAGGGGGGCCACCAAAGGGGGAAAGCCAAGCAGACCTGCGCTGAGCTTGACAGCCGAATGTATAAGAAGCGTTGGCATGACAACTCGAATCTCACCGGTCCGCGGGGTAGGGGGAGGGTAGGTGAGGGGCAGACATGGCTCATGAAGGCCTCCCTATACCGCCCCTCCCCCCTGCTCCTCATGTCGCTGCTGCCTCGCGTTTCGGCCCGCGAGCTCATCGAATGAACCATAAATCGGGGACGACATCTGGTGGCGACCGGGGGCGGCGGCCCCGGCTGGGGGCCGAGTGTTTGCTGTACCTGACAATCGCATTGCCTGAGTAGTCGTGTTCGCATTCTGGTCGTCGGCATTTACCTCGCTGGTTCGATATATCGATCCCTCTGTAAAAGCGGTAAAAGCCGTCCTACATCAAACCATCAAGTGTGTCGCTTGTGCGACTACGACTGCACGCACCGAGTGTAGTGTGAGTTATATTCTTAGAGCCCATGGGCTTTTCCACGGGCCACACGGCGGGTGCTTGAGCATGGTTAATCAACTTCTCATTCACAAAACCATCAGGGGGCGACCGGGACGGACGGAGCGCCGGCCATGGCCGGTGGCCGGCCCAAAGCCCCAAATTCGCTCACGGAGACAATACCCGCCTGGACCCTCGCCCCGCCCCTATCTGCAGGCTCGGCTCACAGCCTGGCGACTGATTCAGAACATCGCTCTCATGCCGCTGTCCTTGTCGCACTCATGGCGCAACCCCATCCCCTAGATAAGACTCATCCGCGAGTGCGACAAGGACAGAGGCATGGGAGCGATGTTCTGAATCAGTCGGCTGAGCTTACCGCCACCGGCATCTGAGGAGTTCTGCGCTTGCACCCCAACCCACCCCTCCCGCACCCGGCTCACCGTGCACGACCACCTCGCATTGGAGTTCTGCTGTGACAGATGGCGACCTCCGGGGCCGCAGTGTCGGGCTGTGTCGGGCCCTCCCAAGGACACGAAGTCCCAGCTGCTGATCCCCGCCCAACCCAAGCCCAGCAGGGCGTCACCGTCTCCGCTGGCGTCTCGGCGCTGCGGCGGGGCGGTGGAGGGGGCCGCGAGGCGCGAGGCAGGGCGGGGCGGGGCGAGGCGGGGCGGGGCGGGGCAGGGGCCGGCAGGGGCCAACCTGGTCGTCCCATATGAGCGGACTGCCGCCGCCTGCTGCTGCCCCCTCAGCTCAGACTGCTGCTCCACGCCCCCTCTCGAGCTGCTGCAGAGCAGAGACTCTTTCTCTCTCTCTCCCTCTTTGCCTTTCCCTCCCTCTCTCTCTCGCTCCTCCCCTCCCCGCCCCTGTCGCCCTCTCATCCCACCGGTACCTCATGCAGGACGTGGATGTGTGGGATGGGATGTGAGTGGGCGCCGCTGGTGCCCCGCCCCGCCCCACCCCGCCCCGCCCCGCACTCCCATAGTCCAGTGCACGTCCAGCAGTGGGAGGAGGAGAGGAGAGGGCGCTGCATTCCCCCCGACCGAAAAGAAATATATTTATAAATAAATGGGCTGCCGCGGGCGCGAGTATATGGCGCGGCAGCCGCCCGTACACGTTCGTATCGCAATGATGATGATAATAAGTGGTCCCTCTTTTAATATCTTCATTAGCGGCGCGGCCGGCGCTGTGCCCGAGCCCTGAGGCCTGCGGCCTGCTGCGCTCTGCTCTGCGCGGCCTGTAGTAGACTGATTCAGAAGAGAGCTCTCTTCTCCCCGCTCTGTCTCTCTCGCACTCATGGGGTGCGGCGTATAGGTGCGCGAGAGACAGAGCGAGGAGAGGAGAGCGCTCTTCTGAATCAGTCTGCTGCTGCTTGCCTCGGAGGAGCGCCTGGGCGCCTCCGCCCGCCGCACCGCACACCGCACCGCACCGCACCGCGTCCGTCACGCCCCACCGAGATCGAACTACTTCTGCTGCAGCGGGCCGGGCCGGGCCGGGCCGGGCCGGAGGCCGGAGCGGGCGAGCGGAGGTAGGAGAGTGAGAAGACCTCGTGGGATTCGCGTACGATAGGATGCATAGGACACTCAACTTATTGGGCCACTTCGACGTGGGGCGACAACGATGTTGAAACCTGAAATTCTACTACCACCTCATATCAATCGTTCAAATATACCGGGTGTCCCCAGAGAACACACGGCAGTGTTGCGGGTCTGCCTACCCACTCCGGCCGTAAGGCGCCATAGCCCCTGCACCTATGGCGAGTATGCAATCCCGCAACACTGCCGTGTGTTCTCTGGGACACCCGGTATTTCGAGCACAGTCTGTTACAATGGCGTTCACCGTAAAGCCAAGCAAGAGTAGTGAGGAGGAGCTGAAATAAAAAGTGTGAGGAAATCTGAGACCCGTTGTGTCCTCGAGTAAACAGTATGAACAGTTGTGGGACACCCTGTGTCCGAATACAGGGGTGACCCACTCATGCATAACTGTAGGACAACGATGGTTCTCACACTTTTTTACTACAGGACGCAATGGGTTTCATACATTTGACTGCAGAACCGATGGTCCGCTCCGCTCACACTTTTAACAGCACTTGACTTCTCAGAGTTTCCAAGGGCGCCGGTGGAAGGCGAGTTTGATCGTCGACGGCAGCACTTATGAGTTTGTATTACAGGTGGAGGGCGACATTCCCCGATGCGCCGCGGCGCGCAGGCGTTGAGCGTGCTGCTCGCTCGCGCGGAGTCATTCCATGCCCCCGACCTGGGCCCCCTCCCCTGTCCCCCTCACCCCTAACCCCCAGCCCCAGGTCTCTAGGGCCCCGGCCCGGCCCAGCCCGGCCCGGCTCAGCCGGCCCCCGTTCAATAATTGACTCAAGCCAACTCACTTCCACTTACTGCGCTTGGAAACGAAACGGGAACGAAGGCCGCGCCACACGGTGCCGCGGCGGCCCTGCCCTGCCCTGCCCTGCCCTGCCCCGCCCCGCCCTGCCTCGCCCTGCCCTGCCCTGCCCTGCCCTGCCCTTCCCAGCACGACAGTGCCTCTGGTGGGCGCCCCGCCCGCCACGGCGCCATTCAGGTCCCGAGGGTGTAGCCCCGAGGCGCCCGCGTGGCCCGGCCCGGCCCGGCCCGGCACCAGGCCTGCAGTGTCATCTCCGATACTCTTGGTCCAACTTCACCCTGCGCAGCGCACCAGCCACCGCCCCACCGTCCTTGTCATCAAACGGTCGGTTTCTAAACCGCATTCCAAAAATAAGTGCTTGATTCAAGCACATCACAGTGCACTTAAATGTCTGCACTTAAACTGTGTGTGCTTGAATAGTTTTAGTTGCATTCGAATGGGTAAAAATGTTCTTCAATTGAGCTTTGCAATCTGGGCTCAGATTAATGTCCAAAGTGTTCCGACCACTGTGAAAGTCACAAGGGGCGGCCGAACTCGAAAAGATCGAAATAAGAGCGTATTTCTAAGAGAATACAAGGAGTACGTGGGAAATACAAGGCAATACAGGGTAATACTAAGCAATTCATCAAAATACTTATCAAAAATACAAGAAAAATACCCCCCAAAAATACATGAAAATGCAAGAAATTCAGTGTACACGAGTCCGACCCTCGGAAGTCAAATGGTACTTGATTCTATCGCATTTTACTTAAAAGAAAAACCCAGGGTAGGTAGGTTTGCGCTGCCGGCTGGTCTTCCCTTTGGTCTAGCGTGCAGCGGAGGCCGCACGTTCGCTCACGGTCGCGGGAGGACAGCAGGGCAGGTTGTTACCCTCCGAGGAATGAGGGAGAGAGAGAGAAGCGATCCAGTCTGGGTCAGTTACTTATCGCCCCACCGCGCCGGCCTGACCAGCAGACTGATTCAGGCGGGAGCGCTCACCCTACTGTCTCTCTCGCACCGACACGGTGTGCACCCCACGAGAGAGACAGGGCGAGGAGAGCGCTTTTCGGGCGGGGTGGGCAGGCGCGGGGCTCGGCGGCGTGCTCCCGTGTCGGTCTTCCTCGCACGTGCGGCCCGCGGCCCGACCCGGACGGCGACGGAGAGGGAAGCGCGGCTCCGCTCCGGGAGAACGCCCCCGCCCCGCCGTACAGCACAGCTCGCCCAGGGCCGGCCGGACGGCCGGCGGTGGGGGGTTTTGAACGCCAATTATAAATTGGCGGCTCAGTGACTTCCCCTCCCCGCCCACCTGTGTCACGCTTGAGGAGGTTCATTCCCGCCTTATGGGCTTCCTCCCCCTTCCTTGTACATCACCCGCTTACTGGCACCCCCTCCCCCCCTCCCTCCGCCTCCCCTGAAACTCCACGGAATGGGACGCTTGATCAAAGTAAACGATTCCAGGGCGACAACCTGCGACCCCTCCCCTTCCGCACCGATCATAATTATTTTCTGCGTATTCGAATTTTTCAGACCTTTCCAAAGCTGGCCTGTTGGCGCCCCGAACAGTGGCTTATTTGCAACTAATTGATTTCAGAGACGTAACAGAATTAGAAGAGGTACGGCAGAAGAGCAGTGCGAGCGGGGACGCTGTTCGCAATTGGTGGAGACGAGGGCGTCAATGAAATAATTGCCCTAATTTTGAAGACTTGGCGTCCAATTACAATACTAGTCGGGGGCGCCCTTCGCTCGGCTCACGCACGCGATGTGATGGACCCACGCACGCCCGATGGGAGGAAACCGAGGGGAGCCTCACCTTCTCCAATCAGTGTACACCCTGAGGTCCAATCATTTCCCATTCACAATCACATAGTCACATAATTTTTCAACAAATATCTATTTTAAGCACCTTAAGATTGAAAAAATATGGAATTTGTGTCAAAAATTTAAAGTTTTCTTTCAAGTTTGGTCAAATTTTCCTTCCAATCACAATACAATAATCCAATCAGTAATCAGTAATCACCCATTAAAAGAGTGAGGCACCCCTCGGAGGAAACACACGGCCGACCCGCGCGGGGCAGCACAGCAGACTGTGCCTTCCATCCCGTCCCGGGTAGGGTGTGGTGAGCCAAAGTCAACTTCCGGATCACCACGCGAGTCTTGTTACCCATCTCGCATCTGGACCACTCGGTATTTAATTGAAAGGTCCTATGATGACAAGTCAATAAAACACCTAGTAGCCCAAAATTCAAGATGGGTAACAAGTAGTACAGAAATTAGAGCAAAAATGGTTGAAAAAAATTAATCCATGGTGTTCGACAGCTAACTGTTGACCGGGTCGCTCCGCTGGTCCGGGCCTCATCAAACTCCCCGATAGCGAAGAAAGTAGGAAAAACAATGTCCCCTCAATCCAAGCGAAGCGCAGTGCGGGGAGCAGCAGGCAACCCGCGGCAACCACAACACACCTGTGTCGACGGGTTGCCTACATGGCCAGGAGGGCTGCTCTCGCTGAGATGGAAGTCGAGTATGGGAAATTCCACCGGGTGCCTTTCTTCTTCTTACCAAAACTTTGGAGCACCGGTACTGCACGCAAAAGGAAAAAAAATTCGCGTCTGAGAAGAAAAAAGTAGCAGGTGGACTAATTTTTTAGCTGTATAGGCGCATCTATTTTTTAAGCTTACGGTTCTTATTTTCTAGCGACCCTGCTATTTACTTTTCCGCTGTTTTCAGTTTATAGCCGTGGTGCTAAATTTTCACATCTAAGTTCAGCTGCACGATAATTTTTTACCGTGTACGGCCAAAATTTCCGCTCAACGATGGTGAAACAGTGCGTGTCGCGGGTTCGAATCCCGTTGGCGCGAGCAACATCTGCGTTTATATTACGCCGTGCGGCATATCTGCTGAATTAGGGGCCTACTCCCGAGCGCGGTGCGGCCCTGCCCGACCCGGCTGGTGGGTCTCATCTAGTCTAAGGCCCAGTCGTAAAGATGCCCGGGGGATAAGGTCTTCGAACGGCGGTATTGAACACAACACTCTTTCGCTCGCTCGCTGAGGCCTCTCCTGGCAGCGGGGCTGCTGAAGTAGCTACACTGTTTCAAGAAACGTTGTTCATGAACAGCATTAGGGTTGCTTAGTTTTCTACTCGTGTTTGCTGCTGTGAGTTACAACTTTTGTTGTTTTAGAAACAAAACTCTGTAATGACGCGATAACGAATTTTTCTGTTTCATGAAAACATTTGTTGAAAAGCAATGAAATTATTGATGAACAACAAATTTGTCGAAACTTGCTCGGAACGCAAACGAACAGGCTCCAGCTATTCTAATTGTCTTTGAACAAGTTCTTTTTGCCTGAGTCAAAAGTAGTTTTACAACAAATGTTGTCATTAAACGGTTTAATATTGAAGTTTACACGGTTACAATTTTTGTTTTGAGACGACAAATGTTTCAGCTCCAGTTCTTGCAACTAAACAAGAAATGTAAGCTCAATTAATGCTGTTTAGGAACAACTATTTTGTTGACAGTAAATTTGAGACTTAAAACGATCCACATGTTTAGAGAGGAAACTGTCATCCAGAAGAATGTCGCCTTCAATGTTATTTTTAACAAGGGACTCCCCGGCCAGACAGTCGAAGTCCACACTCGACGGATGACGGATATTACCAAGTCCTCAGGGAACCATTTGCCTATTCCAGACCAGCCGCTTCCGGAGGGGAACGCCTCTCCCTCGGGTTTACGAGCGCAGGCGCATGGAGACGGAGAGGAAGAAGGAATGTTCACTCACCAGGTCGGGCTTCTCCTCTGAACATAGGCCACCCGACTGACAGGGCTGTGCGATGAGTTACCTATGGTCTCAGGTTGCGTCGTACGCCCGAAAGACAGGCAACCCATTCGACGCCTCACACGGGTCGTGTCGTGCGCTGTTGGAAAGCGTGTGACCTTGAAGTCGGTAGGCCGTACTCGACAGGGCTCAGGCTTTAAGTCGAAACCTGATGAAAATAAAACTTGCTCAGTGATTTCAAGAGGAAACAGTAAAGGAGAAGCGATTGCACAGATTTGAGCGCCGCAGCGGTAGGGAGCTGTTGTGCATATAACAAGACTTGCATTATTCACAGTGAAAAGAGTGACGTCTGTAGCAGACGACGCGGTCCACTGGCTGCGAGACACGTCATTTTTTGCGTCACAAAACATTGAGTGTTTGGCCTGAGTCACATTCGTTGTCAGTTCAGAAACCAACCTACAACTGTATACCCAACATTTCTCAGGCAGAGTTCTTTCTGAGGCAGGTAGAAGAATGGCGTTCGCATCACCAATGCCAACAAGAGAGTTTTTGTGGGATGTGTTCAACAGGTAGGTAAATCAATAATTACATAATGGTATTTTCTGAGAAGGTTGTTTTTAGACAATTTTATATAGCTTCGTGCTTTAGTCAAGCTTAGATAACATTGTCAATCATCTTCCTTTCAACAGGGTTGATAGAGATCGAAGTGGATATATTTCAGCTGAAGAGCTGCAAGTTGCTCTTTCCAATGGATCATGGACACCCTTTAATCCGGAAACTGTTAGGCTAATGATTGGTAAGTGGTTTTCATGTGTTTTTTTTTCATTTTTATACAATTCTGATGTTTTGGTTTAAGGCCAAGAACTAATTTAACCATTTCAAATCTAGGTATGTTTGACAAGCAAAAGCGAGGGCAAGTTTCATTCGAGGACTTTGGCGCCTTATGGAAGTACGTCACTGATTGGCAAAATTGTTTTCGTTCATTCGATCGAGACAATTCGGGCAACATTGACAGAGGTGAACTTAGTGCAGCACTCACTACTTTTGGATATCGGTTGTCTGATGGCATTGTGGACATTCTACTTCGAAAATATGATCGCAGTGGAAGAGGAGTTATATTTTTTGATGATTTCATTCAGTGCTGCATTGTATTATATGTAAGTACCTTAAATACTCCGGTCTCACTTTTTTGTTTGTTTGAGATGGAAGCACAAGTTGGTATTTTGTCTCTTATGGCATTCTCATACTTTTGTTTCCAGACATTGACATCTGCTTTTCGACAATATGATACTGATCAAGATGGTGTCATAACTATTCATTATGAACAGTTTCTCAGCATGGTGTTTAGTTTAAAGGTGTAAAGTAAAAGTATTATTTATTGGTCTCCTTTGACCTGGTTTACTCCCATTTACGATTCTGCATTTATCCTCTTACCCATATAAATATCGTCATTGCCATGTGGAACAATTTGTCTGTCTGTTGGTTCTCTTTCCTAGAGATCAATTATTCTTATCTCCACTTTTAGTGTCTCTTTGGTCTCTTCCAAAGTTTATGATTATCGAATTATAGTCCATGTTTGTGTTTACTTTTTTCTAGTTTATTCTGATAATCAACAGTTTGTAAAATGCTCTTTTAAGTGTTGTATGTGTGATTTTATTTTACATTTTTTCAACAATTAAAGACTATACCATATTTTAATCTAAGTTTTGGTCCATTGCCCTTTTTTCCTGACAATAAGTTGATAATGTAGATTTAATTTAATGAGAATAAAATTACTAACTGTCATTATTATTCATTATCAAATATTGAAAGACGTTCAGCCGATAGAGCGTAGCATTCTTCTAGTTGCTATTAATTGTCAAGAAATAAATAGACTGCAAGAAAATGAAAGCCATGGAAACAGGGAAGGCGAAATTTGGCGCCCGCTATGCAATTTCTCATACTCTCAGCTTCTGCGCGTCTGCCGTCTGCGTCTGCTCTGCAGAACAAAAAGAAAGCAACAACAACAAAACAGACGACTGCCGGACGCAGACGCCCGAGCACGATACGGCAACAAGACAGCGACCCGAGTAGAGAAAACGACTGCGACCTCCGGATTTTTTCCGGTGACAAATGTTTAGCTGAGGAAATATTTTAACGTTGTTGGAATTTACTTAAACGACTCTTTGAAAACGTTGTCAATATGAAGACGATTGAAGGCAAAATTGTCGTTCTTGGATCCCAAGGTAATGCTCATTTCATGGATGTGTGCTCTTATGTAACTTCAATGGATTCCAAAGGTTTACCTAACATGTAGCGAGTATGCGCAAAATTTCTGTACTATACCTGCATCTTTTATTATATTGCTATTGTGAAAATATTATGCAGATAGTCAGGCCTGATGTAACCCTTTCATAATTGTAAAGTATTATAGTCCAAGTACACATGAGGGTGCAAATTGAACATTTTGGAAAATGTATTCTCTGTTATTTTGCAGGCGTTGGAAAAACAAGCATGGTTGTACGCTATATAGGAAAGATGTTTAGCCATCACATTAGTCCGACTATTGGTGCTTCATTTTTTACTTGCAAGATAAACATAGATGATACCAGAGTTAAATTACAGGTGTACTAGGTGATGCCATATATTTTATGAGGGTTGTAAACTGCAGAAAATTGAAACAAATCTTTCTTGTATATTAGGTTTGGGACACAGCTGGTCAAGAACGGTTTCGATCTATGGCGCCAATGTACTACAGAAATGCTAATGCTGCTTTGCTGGTTTTTGATATAACTCAGTATCATACATTTACTGCAATTAAAAACTGGGTTAAAGGTATACTTTTCTTCTAATTAATGACCCTTCCTGAAGCTTTATATTTTGTATAAAATTTTAAAAGGAAGTTGATTTATCTTAGAACTTCAAAGAAATGTAGAGGAGCCCATGGTCCTCGCATTGGTTGGGAACAAGACAGATCTTGTAAATCAGAGGAAAGTTCTACGAGAAGAAGCCCACCAGTATGCAGTATCCATTGGCGGGACATATTTTGAAACATCAGCTCTGCAGGATGAAGGTAAGAACAGAAAAAAGTATGACTGCTTTGAACATATCCTTTGATTTTAAAATGGAAAATCAACTTTTCTGAAAGGTATCGAAGAAGTTTTTTTGAACTCAGCCATTGGAATGATTAAACTTAGTGAAGACAGCCAATGCACAAGCTTGCGAGTCTATGACTCATCGGAAGCTGGTAGTCCAACAGCAATTTTGCAGCCTCCGCCGCCATTAAGTGCTGCAGTTCAACTGGATAAAGGACCTTCTCCTGGAGAGCAAGAGAGGGTCCTAGGCTGCTGCTGAGTGCCAGAAACTTGCTCATTTGAGCAGAATCACATGTGTAAGGCTTTGGATTTTTCTGTTCTTCAGAAAACAATCTGGTCTTGCATAGAAAGGCAGTATTTTAATAATGATTTTAAGTATGACAATTAGCCACTTTTTTTCTTCTTTTCAAAAGTAAAGAAGGCATATCTTTAACATTCTTTCCCTTTGGGAACTTTGGCTCTCTCTTTGATTTTGGAAAAATATGATGATATCATCAGTGCCTTGAGTGCCAAAAGATTAGACATTTTCCCTGTTGCACTTATTTAGAAAAGGGGTGCAGAATGTGTTCATTATTTTTTTTGTGCACACCGTATTAACACACCAACCCAGTACGTAATTGTAAGAGTCATATGTACATGAAAGTCAGTCAAATTGTGATGAAAAACTGATATTCTTTATAAAAAGTTTGTTCTATTATCGCTTTTATTGAAGATATAGTATTTTCTATGGACCAAACCCGTTGTAATACTTTGCTATTTTATTCATGTTTGTGTTATAACTTCTTTTTGCGTTGATCAAGTTTGATTTTATCCTTTTAAGATATTATCTTTGTTCATATATTTAGTTATGAATTAATTTTATCATAAATAAATTTTATATTTGTATGTTTTTATATCAATGTGCCATTGTGGAGGTAGTGAGATTCTGCAAAGACTGATGGATACTTCTGATTTGTAAGACATAAGTGACAGTAATTTGTGTTTTAAAGTTTGATCTTTCAGTCTGGTTTTAAGATTTAAGTAACTTTATTTTCTGTTGAAACCGTATTACTGTATTTTTATGTATTTTGCTTTGCTATTTTATGACCAGTATCTTGCCATTCAAAATTTATGTAATATCTAATCCATTGCAAACCATCACATCACAGTCATTTGCATCACTTAGGATTTTATGCTTACATTCCTTTCATTACATTGTCACATTTATTTTTAAGGGATGAGATTACCTAGAATTGTAAGGTCTAACAGTTTGTACCAATTCAGTACCTTCCAAGCCCTTCCAAAGCAGTGCCTTTAGAATATTGAAAAAGCACCCTACCTTACCCTTGTGATATACCATACCTAACTAAATATATTGTGTGATTCAGACTCTAGGCCTGAATTATGGAAATGTCAATTGTACTTGTAGTTTAAAACATTAATGTAACAACTTACAGAAATGCTTCAAGAGACTAAATCCTGCCAGGGCTTTTCTAGAACCAAGCTTTTAAACCATTTGTAGAGACTAGTCTCTTGCCCTGTTATTTTCAGAAGTCAAATACATTTTTTATACATATTTTAGAAAACTGTTTTCTTAATTGAAAAAGTTCAAACATATAGGGTGCCATCATCAGAACCAGCTTGTTATGTTTTTACTCGTTCTTTACACTCCTCTAAATGAAAAGTCAAAGTGGAGAGAACGAGTATTGTGCTCAAAAATGACTTTTGGGGGGGTATCGTACATCTAAGAACTGACAGAATGTAGAGAAAAACCAATGGTATCGTGTTAAAGAGCAGAATCCAGTCGCTAGAACGTAAATGAAGTTTTTTTCGACTTACAATGTAAAATTGTGAGAAAATCTAAATGAAAGAAACTGGATTTGAGCATGTTTTGCGAAATTAACCCCCTTTCAACTCTTTATATCATCAGAACAAGAACGTTCAGAAAGAGCTCAATATAACAAAACTGACAACCATTTTTCAGTTAACAAATAAGGTGGATGGTTTTTTATTACTCACAATGTAAAATTTAGAGAAATGTGACTCAAAAGAAACACCCATGCACGTCAAAGTGGAGGATGTGTTCATTTTTCCGGGCTGACAAAAATGAACTGAAATATTGAGTGCAGGTGCAATTTATTTCATCATATAAAGAAGTAACAATGAACTAATTTTCATTTCGTGTAATTAGGCTAAAACTATGTTTGGCTGAGTGCCTATCAGAGAATCTTGAAACTTTTCTTACTCTTATTCACACTCAGTCAGTAGGCTAAGGGGCGTTGACTGCGTTTAGCATCGCCGTGGACTTGAGATTGAAATTTTTTTTTTTCGTTGCTGCCAACCTTTGACAGTCTTTGGACATATTTGGCAGTGTTGTGTGGGGCGATGAAAGTCAAAGTTTTGGAAAATAATGCAGATCACACTTAAGGGCTAAATTTAATGAGATGTTGAGATGAAAGTGATGCTTGAAATAAAATGTTGAACATGTTAATAATCGAGAAATTTTTTTCACTACAAGCATTAGGTGTGTTAACCTGATTATCGCCAACTGCACAATGTTGGCGGTGGTCATTTGGATGTATTGGAAAGATGAATTTTAGGTGTGATAAACGGATTGGTCTTTGAAGAGTTATTAGAAAATTTAAGTGAATTAAATGAAAGCCAAAAGAAATGTCTTAACTAATTGTGAAATAATTAACATTTGGGAATTTTTTTCTTTTTATTGTCTTTGGTGTTAAACTGTGTCTTCCCTATTGTTCCAAAAAAAATCAAACTAACATGGAGTATGTCACATTGTGTGCTGTGTAATGTAGATGTTAAAAAATGGAACATGTTTGCAAGCAGGTGAAGATTGGGAATAGATTGAAGTGCTGCGTGGATGGTTGTGGGAAATTGATTGGAACCGTCAGACTTCACAAGTTTCCTTCTTATATTGAACAGTAAGAGATACATGCTGAACTGGAATAAATGATTTTTTTTTAACACATGAAACAATTGGGAAAAAAAAAATATTTTTGTTTCAGGTGTAATAAATGGATGATATTTTCTGGTAATGCTGATTTATGTTTCGACAATGTACATCAGTATCGGATCTGTAGTGATCATTTTAATCCCTCCGACTTTTGTAATATGAAACAAATTCGTTTGAAAAAAAATGCTGTGCCTTCAAAAAAGGTATTTTTCAGAGAGGTATTTGAGCGCTGACTGTTAGTGTAAAGGTGGCCTTCCAATGGAACACGGCATCCATCACCCATAACAAGTCATTCCAGATTTATAACTAATTAGCTCATCCTGGGTTTGCTGTAAGGTTGTTCAGCAAAAAATTAAATTTCATTTTTACTCAATATGAAGATAATTTGTGCCCTTAGACGAATGTCCTGAAAAATTATGGGTTCTGATGGTAACTGATGGGTTCCTCAAGGTGGCCTAGATGGATACTAGACGGACACCTGTCTGGTCCACTGTAAGGCCACCTTCACAGAGGCACCAGATCATCTTCATCTTGAGTAAAAATATATTTATTGCATTGCTGAACGGCCTCAATTGCATTAGCAAACCAAGGCTGACACATTTTAATTCGGAATCTTGTAATTTTTATTATTTAGTGTACTAAGTTAGAGGACAAAGAGGAGGATGATTACACAGAAGGAGATCAACTAGGGACAGGAATTGGAGAAGTGAATATAGAAAATGATGATGTTGGTTGTTCATCCTCCGTTTCCAACAATATATTTGAGCAGGATCTAATTTCAGAAGAAAATTCTAGAGTGGAGAATGGCTTTGATAAGGTAATAAAAGGTGAAAGGAAAATTCATAAAAAAACTATGTATAAGTCAAAGAAATTTTTTTGACAGATATGTGAGGAGATACAAGAAAGAAATAAAGATTTCCCTAATGTTTCTGGCATATGTGTTATTGACATGCCTAGAGGACATAATACGTACCAGCATTTTCAAAATGAAACTGATAATGCAACAAGTGTAGTGCTGATATCCAGTACTGTAAGTATCATTCGTAAATTATTTTCACTTATTAGTTCAAAATTAGTGATTTTAATAGATGAAAATAATAGGTAATCAGTAATGAAGATGCAGAGGTCTACAACGTGTCATATGGATTAAATGACAAGAGTATACCATATAATGAGGCTCTGAATATAGTAAAGCATGATGTTACAGACAATGCACAAAAAGGGATTGATAGTGAGAGGTATAAGTTTGAACATATTGTGAATGTATAGTGGATGTGTAATTTATCTGATTTATAATCACACAATTAATTTATCAGGGCATTTGATGATGAAATTGATATTGTTTCTTTGATAAATGAAGCAATAAAACCAAAGAGAGCTTGGCAGACATGCTGCGTACCTAGTTGTGAAAACACAAATTTAAATAGCAGTATGTTTCATTTGCCCAAACCGATCAAAATAGTACACAAAGAAGAAGTCTTAAATGAAGACAATTTACTAAGGTGAGATAATCTATTATGACATATATGAAGTTACTGATAGTTAATTTTGAATTTTAAATATTTGATAATATTACTGTGCAGGTATATTGAGTGGGTATCTGCAATTGGAAACTTACGCATAACTGAAGTCGATCCAATGACAGGATATAAAAGGTATTTCATATGTTGTGACCATTTCGAAGGGCACCATTTCAAAGATTCCTCATCAAAGAAAAAAAGGTTGCAAGGGAATGCAGTGCCAAGTCAAATTAAAAATGAGCCAATTTCAGAAAAAGTAATTGAAAATTTCAAATTTATGATAGAAACATGGAAAGGTAAGCTATTAAAGGTGCTCTTACGATGCTGTTCATCGCTCATCACTCACCGCTCAGTCATTTTGTCCCCCTACTTTTATATGTGTGGTCAATACATGGTTTCCCTGGACTTATTCGATGGAAAATATTGTTTCTGAACAGAGATGACTTTGATCGGGTTGATTTTGGCGAAAATGAGCTGGATCAAAGTCATTTTTATTCAGACATTGTGTATAATACTCTTCGAACAATATTTTATATTAAATAAGTTTAAGGACATCATGTATTGACCACACATATAGAAGTAGGGGGACAATATGAGTGAGCGATGAGCGATGAGCAGCATTGTAAGAGCACCTTAAGAATGAACTGCAAAAATTAAATTTGAATAAAAAATAAAGAAATTGTAACATTATGAATTTTTAATTTTACAGAAAATATTCAGGGACCAATGTCAATGATATCTGATGAGTTATGCATAGAGTCATTTTTAGAAGATAAATTACATTGGTATACTTGTCAACAATGCAAAGAAAAACGTGTAATAGGAAAAGAAAATGCTACGAAATGTTGTCATGGAAAGAAATGTTCTAATTATACTGAACTAAATAACATGGATCCTGGTGAAGTTCCAGAAGAATTGAAAGAACTTACATTTATTGAGGAACAATTAATAGCACAAATTCATCCAATTATATCATATTTCAAACTGAAAGGTTTACAATATGGATATAGAGGTAATGTCATAAACTTTCCACAACATGTCAATGAATTTGCTAAGGAATTGCCTCATAAAATAGGTCAGTTAGCTGCAGTTGTAAATGTGAGAAGAAAAACTCAACAAGATGGATATCATGATTTTAGAGTTCGAGCAATGAAAGTGAGAAATGCATTAGAGTGGTTAAAAATTAACAATCCCTACTACAAAAATATTATTATTAGTGAAGAGTGCTTACATAGTCTTCCTTTGGATGGTAATATTTTATCTGAATTGAATGTAGAAGACCATGATGAAGATGCAAATGAAATAACAGAATTAAATGTAGAAGACCATGATGACAATGAAGATGAAACAAGAGATGAAATGATTGATGATGAGGAAATTGACTGTTATGATAAAATATATTATACTGGAGTTACTCACACTGAATTTCCTCAACAAGAAGAACAGATCAAGGAATACCTAAACTGGCCAAAATTAGGTGATGAACCCATAGATGAATTCAATACACCAGGGTACATTGCATGCGCTTTTCCAACATTATTTCCATATGGTAATGCAGACCTAAGGCAAGAAAGAAAACATGAAGTTAAGACATCAAATTATTTTAAACATCTAATGCATTATTATGATGAACGGTTTGCAAAACACACTACATTTCGATTCTTTGCATACAATTCTTGGATGCGATGGACTGCCTTAAATGATGGGAATGTGTTTCTTGAAAAACACAATGAATACAAAAACATGACTGTTGACAAATTGAAAGAGTTAATTGGACAAAATCCAAGCATAATGAAGCAAATCATGTTTCATGCATCAAATCTGAGAGGAACAAAAGCATTTTGGCATACAAGGGCAAATGAATTGAGAGATATGGTAGAGCAACTTGGTTTGCCAACAATCTTTCTCACATTAAGTTGTGCAGATGGTCATTGGAATGACCTGTTTAAATTGTTAACGAAAAATAATGATGTTAGCTGTTTAACAGAAAATGATAGAAGAAAATTAATTCAAGAAAACCCTAAAGTTGTTGATGAATTCTTTGATCACAGAGTACAATCTTTTATAAAACATGTAAGTATATGTAATTAAGAAAGGTAAATAGTTAGTAATACAGAAGACTAATTGAAATGTATTAATTACCAGGTTATGAAAAAAAAATATAAGGTGAAAGATTACTGGTACCGTGTGGAATACCAGCATCGGGGCTCACCACATATTCATGGAGTTTTTTGGTTCAATGAAGCACCTGATGTCTCAAACTTAGACAATGCATCAGAGGAAATAATAGGAAATGTTATAAACTATTTTTCAGAATTGATTACTGCAATTGATCCTTACCCAAATGTTGAAGATTCAGAAGTTCACCCTTGCAGAATCACTTATAATGCAATTGCAAATTTTGAAGAGGATTTAGCACAGCTATTGCACAAAGTGCAAAGACATACCAAATGTGGACCTCAATCACCATGCTGGAAAAAAGGAAAATGTCGTTTTAACTTTCCAAAACCATTGCAACAAGATGCATCTTTACAAAAAGAAGAAGGAACAGACGAATGGGAATTTATGCCAGCGTGTAATGACAGTCATTTGAATAAATACAATAAATTTATAATACAACTTTGGAGAGCAAATATGGATATTGCTCCTGTAATATCTAAAAAAGCTTTAATTGCATACCTTACAAAGTACATAGCTAAATGTGAGGTACCCTCAAAAGTTCTTGAGGACACTTTTTCAGAAGTTATTAAAAAACTACAAGAAGATGACCCAGCAAAAAAAGTACTGCAAAAGGTATTTTTAAGATCATGTGCAGAACGTGACATATCAGCACAAGAAGTTATGCATACATTATTAGGATTAAAGTTGTATAACGCAGGAGGAAGAAAATTTGTCATAGTTAACTTTAAAAAAGAGGAATGGATTCAAGTTACAGAAAATGAAGAAGAGAATAACACGAGAGGAAAAAGTACTATTGAAAAATATAGAGAAAGATTGATTGAACATACCCATGTCACTTTGTATGAAGCAGCTAGAAAGTATGATCTTCCTAAGTGGTCAAAGCCTGAGAAAGAAAACATAGTTAGAGTTTTTCCAAGATATAACACACAAGATGGAGAAAAATTCTTTAGACAACAAGTATTGTTACATGTTCCATGGAGAAATGAATTAGAATTGCTGGCAGATCATGAAACTTGGGAAGAAGTCTATATACAAAGAAATGTTAATGAAATTATAATTTCTTCAAATTGTGATATTGGTGAAATTAATTATGATTCTGATGATGCTGATGAAATAAATGAAGGGTTTCAAATCAACAAGACTAATATTGAAGATGAAGAAGCAATGATTATATCTCAATTGGGTCCAGTATCCAGTATACCGGAAGTTCACCTTGGAAGAAGACAAGAAGATGTTGAATTTGACTGGCATTCAATTGATGTTGAATATAAACAGTATGGTTCTATCAAAGAATTACAAACTTTTGTAGAAAAAATGAAGACTGCATATAAAGGAAAGTCTAAAGAATTTAGTGCACAAAGACCTCAAGTTACATTAAGTAATGAACAAGCAGAAGTTATAAATCTTGTTCTGGACCAAATCAAGGATATTAAATTAGGAACAAAAAATAGTCCAAAATCAATAATAGTTCAAGGAAAAGCAGGTAATGTGTTATTTTTATATTTTATTTTAAGGGTGATATTTTTAAAGCAGTTAAGCTGATTAACATTTTTCTACAGGAACTGGAAAAAGCCTTCTAATAAAATATGTAGTATCCTTACTTGAGAGTGAATTTGGAGAAAAATCGTATGTCCTGGGAGCTCCTACTGGTGCTGCTGCTGTCCTTATTAATGGAGCCACGATACATTCTATTTTTCATCTTCCAAAACAAAGTGATAAGTTTAAACCTTTGACTGGAAATGTTGGAAAACAGTTTAGTGAAAAGTTTCAAAATGTTAAATACATAATTTTAGATGAATTTTCAATGATAGGATGCAGCAAATTGGGCATGATCGATATAAGATGTAAGGAAGCTACAGGAAATTTTGAAGAGCCATTTGGAGGACTATATATAATGCTTTTGGGTGACATAAAACAACTACCACCAGTTATGGACAATGCTTTTTATGCAAATAATGTTAAAACAAATGTAGCAAAACATGGAATGGCAGTGTTTAAGAACATTAACAAAATTTTCATTCTCAAAACTTGCTTTAGACAAGAGGCAGATAGTTTCTTACAAATGCTCGACAAATTAAGTAATGGTTATTTTGACGAAGAAAGTTACAATCTTCTTTCACAAAGATTTTTGTCAAATGTATCTAAACAAGAAATAATCCAATTTGAAGATGCCATGAGGTTATTTGCAACAAAACCAGAGGTAAAAGAATATAATATGAAAAGAATGAAGAACCTTACAGATGAAAATGGGTCTTTTCTACCAGTAATTAAAATAAGTGCTATACACAACAACAGGTGTGCAGAACTTGGAACAAGTTCAGATGCAGATGGCTTAGAGAAAGAAATTTATTTAGCCAAGGGCTGTAAGATTATGTTAAAATCCAATCTTTGGGTTGAAAAAGGACTTGTAAATGGTACCATAGGAATTGTTCATGACATTCTTTTTGATGAAAATACTAATCCAACTAATGGAATGCCAGCAGTCATCATGTGCACATTCCCAACATATACTGGACCATCTCTCATACCTGGAACTAAAGTAATACCCATAAGGACTATAATAGCAACATGGACAGATGATCGAAACAACAAATGTACACGTGAGCAATTTCCTCTTGTTGTTGCATATGCATGCACTATCCACAAAGCACAAGGCATGACACTTGATAAGGTAAATACTTACTATTTACTTACTATTGCAGCATGTAATGATGATGGAATGTTCTTTCCATTATGAACTCATTATCAAAAATTATTTCACTTTTCTACAGGTTGTAATTGACATTGGAAGTAAGGAATTTTCTCCAGGACTGTCATATGTTGCTTTGTCTAGAGCACGTAAAATAGATGGACTTTTATTGCATCCTTTCCTTATGAAACGGCTAAACAACCTTCGAAATCCAAAAAAAAATACGATGCAATCTCGATTTACCTTTATAGATGAATTTTGTAACAATTATTCAATTGGTTAAAATAACTTCCCTTCCTTCCAAAATCTTTGTAAACAATGAGCCACATTATAAGCAGCTGCATTCTGTATATTTTCAATCACATCCTGCAAACTTACAAGGGATAGAAAAAATACCTGTAGAATCCAAATAATTAATGAATAATCGCTTGAATTATACACTTAAATTTTCAGAGAAAATATGATTGATAAACTTTGAATACATCTACTTGTCTTTACTACGATGTCCTATAATGTACCGTATTATTATAATATATTAATATATATTTGTAAATAAACTCAGACTTGTTTACCTGACTCTAAAGAGCCATAAGTTCTTAGTCCTATTAAGGCGTCAAAGACTTTTCTTCTCTTTGACAATCTCATAGAATTTATCATCAGCATATCCAAAAGCTCCTACCATGTCCCAGAATATCCAATCACAGAAGTTTAATAAGATTTAACCCAAAATATCGCACGTTCAATAGAGGACGACAGCAGCCGAGAGACTAGAACAACAGGTGGTTCAACTCATTGATTTCTCATATCAAAGTTGGTACACATGAACGACCGCCGGTTTTTAAACGCCTCTGAAACAGATTCTTCAGATCTCATTGTTGGGGAAAGCCAAAGCTCCTCCATAGTTCAGTCAGATAGACTTTGAAGTACTAGAGTTAAAATGTCACCATCCAATGAGCTTTATCCAAAACCAAACCAAAATATTTGCACTGAATTATTGAAATACAATAAATTTCAACATTTTAGTATACGTGTTGGAAGATACTTGCAGCAAGATATAAGTGAAAATGTGAAAAGTGCAGTGAAATATGCCCTGTATATACTTGATGAAAGCTGCTCGAATTGCACAGGGAATCACAATTTGTGGACTGTTGCAGGTAAATCATATCACTAATTCAATTACTCCCCAAGGAGAAGAGGGAAGTCATATGTACGTCAAAATGATGTCAAATAGTCACTCAATAGTCACTATTTTGGCTCGAGGGACGTAATCTTGACCGTCAATGATATTACAATGACTTCAAAGGACGAACCTGTTCTACTTGAATCTATGTAATAAATTATTTTAATCATGCTCAGTTTATTTATTTTTGATTTAGGAGGATATCCTACATATTTATTAGGAAATACTACTGAATATAATGACGTCGACATTTTTGTCTTCTGCAATGGAAAATTGGAACAAGTTCCAATTTTTGATGAAACAGAAAGTGGCGTTAACATCTTCAGGAATGTTGCTTCACTGACCCATGCAACAGTGAAGACACAGATCATCCAGGTAATTTAAAAAGAGATTTTAATTTTAATTACAAAAATGTGTATCACTAATACCTATTTAAGATCCATTTCATTTTCCAGGTGAATTTTGAAGCGGATGTAAAAAATCTGAATGTATTTTTTGATTTAATGGCATTGTACATTGTATCAAAATTCGACCTTCCAATTTGTCGCGTAGCTGTCAATTTCCCCCTAGATGAATCTAGCAATGAGATTTATGTACTCGACCTCAGTTCAATTAGCAAGTACAATGACAATGTTAAACCTGAACGTGTAGAGAAATATGCTTTGAGGCAAACTATAAATCTGAAGAGAAATGTACCCTCACTCCAATTATTAGCTACACAAGCACTGTTCAATTTAAAATAATTTCACTTACTTCACCCTGTTTGTAATTTTCAAAGTCATATTATTGCGAGAGCCATAGTATCAGAGAATATCTATTTTTCATGTTATTAAAATAAATATTTATAAAAGATACGATCAATGATACCCGAGAGGCTTATCTTTTGGACCAGTCAGTGTACGGGATTCCAACCAGTCATCTTCCCAGTCACATCTAGTCAATTTCCAGTTACACCCAGGCACAGGAAAAAATATGTCATGATAAATAAAATTAAAGTAATAACCCAAAAAACAGAAAAATGACAATTTGATGTCAATTGATGTAAAAAAAACGTCAAAACCGTTATCATCAGAATGGCATCCATCAGGGCCGCTGAAAAAAAATATATTTTGACATAAAACTGATGTCAATTGATGTCAAATTCACAAACTTTCTGACATTGTCGAAAAATTCGTCAATCTATTTCATTCTATTTCAATGATGATGGTACGGAAATAAGGAGAATCTTCTATGCAAATGCTCCACCAAATTTAAATAAAAATGCAGCAAAACCATAGAGAAAGATATTCCCACTTCCCCTTAAATCAGCAATTCGGCTTCTTGACAACATGAACCAATACATGTCTGTCTTCCAAAAAAAAATTCTATAATTTCCAAGCCAAATATTATTGCAAAGAAAGAAAAATTACAAATATTAAGAAACACTAAGTAGAGCAAACAGAGAGCCCTACTAAGCATTGATAGAGAAAAAGGACGAGCCACTTCTTGCAGTTACGATATTAAAAAGATAAAAGAAAATATAAATATCAGAACAAGAGGTAAAGAAAATAAGGATTAAAAAAATAGATTTATTTTTTCATCACATTCAGAGATGCACATGCACATGCATTAAATAAATAAATCACATGAGATAAATAGAGGAAGAGTATACCATAACAGAATTCCAGAATAGATTTGAGATTTAAAACATACATGCAAGAACTTAAAAAATAACTGAATTGATACATGCAATGAACAATCACAAGAGATTAGAAGGGCAACAACCACATCCACATGCAGAAAAACCCAATCCGAAAGCACCCCTCATAAATTTAAATTTCATTCCAACTTCACTGTTTTGAAACTGGAAGTGGAAGCTTCAGAATCGTCTGCTTTCCTCTTCATCGCTCTTTTCTCCATAATCATAGTCCATTTCTTAAACTCAACATCATCACGAGCTGTAAGAAATGCAAATAAATATCAGATAAAAATACAACAAACACTAAACCATTTAGATAATTAGATATTAAAACTACACTTACGTTCTCCAGGAGCATGAATTTTGGCAATGTTTTGAATGTCCCACGAACCATAATAGCAGACACTGTACGGCTTATCAGTCTTCCCAGCATCATTAATCATTGCCCAGTATGCATCATCCTTCTTAGTAAATACTTTTGGGGAGATTTCTGCCTTTAAAAGGAGGGTTATACCGAACAGAAAGCTGTTCATCGGTCGTCAGTCTATGGTCGGCAAGAGGTACCAGTGTTGTAACGGGAGCCGGTTCGGAACACTTCTTGCGCGATTGTTGAAAGGCGGTAGTGGAGGCTTTCTATAGTCTACCTGAGCTAACACTCTGCGGTAGAAACGGCACGACGGCATTCCCCGGCCCGACCCGACCCGCGCCGAAAGCCATTTCCCGCTTGCGAGCGCCCGGTAGCCTACCTCTTAGGCTACATGGCCGGCCCCAGCGGGACATGGGTGGCGCGCGGTTTTCCGCTCCCATCTCGCTTGCCTTCGAGTTTAGAATGGTAGTGTAAGCGGGAAACTTTTAAGTAAATCTAGTTGCCGTTGAACTTTTGTTTTGACGACCCGATCACTATCCACCGAGTTTTTGCGAAAAATTAAAACTTTACTTGCCAAAACACATTCATATGCCTGTGATTGGTAAAGAACGAGTCTGTTCCCTTCGATATCAATTCATTGATGTCTTTCCTTCTTGTTTTTTCTAAAATCATTTTTACGTTGAAAACAATACAGAACACTTACCGCAAATTTTCTCGTCTTCGTTCTCTGGCCAGGCCAGGTAGGCCTATGTTTGGCTTGCTCTTACCTCACGCTTTCGCATGGCACTAGAAAACCGAGTTTGAATGTTTGAAATTCCAAATTCGGGCAAAACTACAAAACAAATGAACACATGTCACTGCCTTCCCTTTCTTTCTCCACGGCGATGTCTTTATTTGCAGTCACTGACGTGTATATAACTTCTCGCTCGGTTCGAGACACAGAGACATAGAACAGGAGGAATAGAAAATAGAAAACAGAAAATACCAGACGACGTTTGATTGCATATTTTGTTAGTCGTCACCATTGTGACAATTCGATATGCCAAGACTTTGTCAAACTATTGCATTATGAACTTGACATATCGCACAGCAGCATTTTGTCTCTTTATGTCCTCCATCATAGGTATATGCGGTGTGCAGCAAGAAAATGGTAAGCTGATGGGTGTATTAAGGTTAAAGATCAAAGTCGTATTTCCTCCAAGCATCTTGTTGACTGATTTTTCCTGTCTTGCAGTACTCGAGTCACCATCTATAGCACCAAACATGACAGGTTCCATCTCACAAAATAAAGATGTAAGTTTCTCTGATCTCTGCAACGGTCTAGTCTTTGGGTAACCTCGACTCTGTATCAATTTTTAGTCCTAATGGACTCTATGTATTAGCTTTTACCATACCCTCTGCTACTATAAGACAAATTTCATGAAGGGTATCTTTGTATTATTGCTAACTATACAACTGTTCTTCTTCAGAATGGTCAAAATAAATGTCCACCCAACTTACCGTGCAGTGAGCTGCCAGCACATTGCCTTAATTGTTCACTTGATGAAAACTGTGTTTATGGTAGAACTTATAATATAACTTGCACTGCGAGGACAGACTGTTTAGTGAGTATTTGGCCATAGTTTTGAAGCATGAAGAAGAAGTTGGATGATAGAACCTTTTTTGCTTTTGTTCACAGGGTGATAAAATTCTTGAAAAAAGTATGGTCTGTCGATATTGTTACCAAACTGATCATTGGGAACACACGTGTATTCAAAAGGCTAATTGTAATTCTGTTGCTTCACCTAAAGCATACTACAGGTGAGAAAGAATTCTATGAGCAATGTTAATTGATCAGTAATGGTTTTTAAAGTTATTGAAATACTAAGTAAAATGGTTTATTACAGAACTAATTGCTCTGTCAAGGACAGTATAATTTGCTTAGGTAACAGAAAATTTTACAAGAACCTGCCATGTAACTGGACGGGTGGTTATCGTTGGAGCACTGCTCTTGCTTTGAGTATCACCCTTGGTGGATTTGGAGCTGACAGGTAAACAAGCAGCTTTTCTGAACTATCCAGAACAAGGCAAGGCACATTTTCAATTGCATGTCCTCTCTCAAATCTTTTCCTTTTTATTTAGGTTTTATTTGGGTCATTGGCAAGAAGGAATCGGCAAGTTGTTCAGCTTTGGGGGACTGGGAGTCTGGACTTTAATTGATGTCATTTTGATTGCTCTTCACTATCTTGGTCCAGCCGATGGCTCCTTGTATTTGTAAATTTTTTCTGAATTGTCTTATCATAATGTCTTGAGGTGAGGGGCATTACACCATCTAGAATAAGATTGTGACCACAATTTAAAATATTCAGTTGACTTTAAATATGCCAGCTGCAATTATCAGGAAATTTCAAAAATTTCTTGTCCACCTTTTACAAGTTTTGCTGTTGATTGGATAGTTTGACGGAAGTAGTAATAAGTGGAATAACCCACTTCTTTCCCTCATCAGTAACGTTTATGTTGTCTAATACGACTGCTGACTGTGATACTGAATAAGTTAGGCCATTCATTAAGTTTTTCAGATATTTAACTTACTTTGCAAGTATGTGGTATAACTAGGTATTCCATTTCGTGGATTCTTTGTACAGTAAGAGTAAGTCCTTTTTAAGTTCCAGACGACTGTCTCCTGACTGGTGTTTGTGCTGTAGTTCATCATGGTTATATTAGCTCCTTTTCCTTTCACCAAGAATGTTTTCACTTTGTTATTGACAGCTTGATTTTCCTGCTAAAGCCTACAGTGTTAGCTAGACAACACCGGTCTGGATTTTTAATTTAAGCACAGGCTGTGATACCTCTAGTTCAAATATTAAATAAAAAACCAGTTATGTAATATTTCATCCTGCATCTGTTTTCAACATTTTTTATCAGACCCAAATCAAGTTGCTATCAAAACATGAAAAAGAAAAAAAAAAAATACTGACAGGTGAGTTGTGCTTACAAAACAAGATTGACAACAAAATTCTTTACATCTGTTTTATTTTTTATTTATTAATAACTTAATGGAGGCATCTTCTATAGGGCTAGAGAGGGGTGCTAGAAAAATAGCACAATAAAAAGTCAACTATTTTTAGAGTTAATGTTACTGAGTAACAGAAACAGAGCTGAACATATCACGTGGTGAAAACAATCAATTAATATAAATATGTGCAGGCCAATCAAATCAACCTCAAGAATAATCATCATACAAGAAAACAAATAAAATTATACAAAGTTGACAACCATGTTTCAGAAAATAAAAGTTTAAGTGAGGCAATAATAATGAGATGAAACACAATGAAAATCAGTAGAAACAAACATTAACTCATATTATTTTACAAATGTAATGACTTTGGTATAAAGTAGTAACCAGTGATGACGGGTTTAGGTTTACACCTCCAGGATTATTACAAAACCATTGTTCTCCTATCTTTCTGTCTGTTGCAAACAAGAAACTTCTGAATAACACTATGTTTTCAAATTATTTTTGGCACAGGAAAATTTTTATAAGGCCAGATACTGCAAAAGAAAGAATAACCAATTGATATGTAAACCCGATGTAAACTACAGAGCATCCCGCTTAAACCGTTGTGGTCGAATTTCCGAAAATCGCAACAGTTTAAGCGGGAAACGGTTTATGCGGACCACGGTTTAAGCGGGATGCAGAAGGGGGCATTCTGTAACCTTTTAACAGACCTTTTAAGGAGATTCAAATACAAACAGTGCGGATGCCTTTCAATATTTAACACATTAATAGTACTTAGAAAATACTTCACCCACTGATTGAACAACAGACAGTTATCATAAATAGCTGTTTTTGGCAATTCAAACTAAATTACCCTTGCACATTCGACTTGAAATTAAAGAGGATCATCTTTGGCTCATATTTTACTGTTCAATGTGTGCTGTGTGAAGGATAAGATTTCAGATATTTTTCAATTAATGACTCAGTACATTGAATCTCTTTAAGAATCACAAAAATCAAAAGAAGACAGTAAAAGAAAAAAAATTTTCAGTGTGATTAATTATCTCACGCCAGTATACCTTTGATTTCTACAACCAAGCCAGAAAATGAGAAAAATTATCTTTACCCTGTTCCAAATGAAGTTTATAAGTGGCCTGGAAAGATCTAACAAGGATGAAATAGAATTATTTCCTCCTGTACATATTGATGTATTAGTATGCTCATTTTCAAAATGTATCAATATATTTTAGTTAAAATCAGAGATGAATTGTTTAAGGTTGTAGAAAACTGAAGTTTATAAATTAAAATTGAAGAGAAGTGAATGAAAATATCTTGAGGCACACCACTCAACTACAAAGTAAATGACCTTTGTTGAAATACAATGAATACTTCACACTCTCACAGAACAGTAGATAGTATTAATATTAAATAGTTTCACATTTTAAACATTAGTGTGCATCGGGTAGCCAGTGCAACTTCCTACATTTGCTCATTAAATGACATAGCACCACAAAAGGTTGCAATCTATTTATACATGGCACTTCAAATGAAATATTTGTCTGCAAAAAATAATTTCACATTTCACAAAAATACTACTTTCCCACCAGCAGTAGCTGCAGTCTTGTTTTTTACATTTAAGAAATACCAAATATCTGCATTGTTTACAAACATAGGTACTCTTACTGATAAAGGAAAAAGAAACAACAGACAGCCTGCTCAGTTCAAGTTGTTAGCTTTACAATGACCTTTAAAAATGACATATTTGGTCCACACAAACTAAAGGAGAGGACAGGATCATTATTGCCAACCTGCAATCATGTTCTTTTAACGAAAATTAGATAAAATTCCATTACTGTTTTGAAACAGGCCATCTGTGCTTATAGATGGTTATTCACTGGCGCATCTACAACATCCACCAAACATCAGAGGCCATATAATATTAACTCACAGCAGACCAGTATTACAGTAGCTAAAAGAGAAGAACTTTATCACAGCAATAAGAGCAACTCCAGATCAACAAAATTTTGTAGAAGAAAATTCTACAAAATGTGAATCTTAGTGACATGTCTTGACCAGCTCAAAACTTTCAAATGAGCTGGTCCATTGAAGCCACTTTAGCAGCTTGCATTCTTCCTTAAAAACCACAACTTGTCACTGGAATACATAGCTCTACTATACATCTATACAAAAATATATTTATTAATACTACGTTTAATGTTCCAAAGGAACAATTTTATATTTTATGAAGGGGGAAAAAAAGGGGGGGAGGAAAGGCCACTGTTCTTGGTTGCACATTACTAATCTGAACATTCAACAAAGAAAAACAAAAACAAAACATTGTAACAACTATCTCATGCACACAAGAAAACAAATATTGATTTCTACAAGTACAAGACAGTAATCCTGAAGCTAAAACAGAAGAAGTTCTAAATTTAGGACAATAAGCTGATTTCACATAATTATGTTTTAATTTGGGCAAAATTGTAAGTCCAAAAGAAATTTAAAAGCTGAACTACAGGTAAATAACCATGCAAAGATTAAATCACAGAATGATCAGTTCAAATAATGTGCCACCAAGAACATGATAAATCTTTATAGATAGATAGATATATTAATGTTAAACATTAACGAATGTCTTGTGATGTAATAAGTCAGATTGTAAATATCATAGGTAAACAGAACCTCCAAACACTCATGTGACAGGGGAAGCCCAGCTAGGCCCACCTGTATCACTTTACAATATGAAAAATCATTAACACTGATTTCACAATAAGAAGACAGTTATGAAATGGCGTTTTAATTTGGTATACAATGAAACAAACATGAAGCAACAGTCTCAATGTTGTACTTCGAATCACAGCATTCATGAGAGAACTATATACTTAAGTGAAATAGCTAGTACACACTTACTGTTCTTAACCCAAGCATGGACTACAAAATAACATATGGCTTCAAAAAACATACATGAATGTTTAATAACATATGGAAAAACATAGTTTGGACAACCATAGCGGAGAGAACTTTCTGCTGAATTCCAGCAGAATAAATGGGATGAAAGTGAATGATTAGTATGCAATAGATGACTGATTTGCAGCATCATGAGAAATAGTAACATTAATTCCTAAATTACCATTGTCAGCAAATAGTTGTGCAATTGTTGTATCAAAGACTAGGCAATCTGAATTTAAAATGGCTGTGCTGACACCCTCATGAATGGAGCGAGGGGTGGCTTCCCATGTCAGTTTTCTTCGTGTTCCATTTAATTCAAGCCTGTGCATTGTGAAGAAAAATTATTAAAGAAGTTGTTAGTAGTCGAGGAGAATAATCTAATGACAGTTATTTAACATTGGAACCTACTTGTAAGTAAAACTCTCAGCTTGTTTCCTGGACCCAATCAGTTGTACAATGGCAAAAAATTGTTGATGGCCATCATACTTTTCCTGCTTTTCCAGGACAAGCATAAAGTGGTGTCCATAACAAGATTGCATCATAACCCAATCCACAGCCCCAGGCAAATTTATGTCAGTTGCCAAAAACACTATATCTTCACCTTGAAGACAGAAAGTAATTTAAAATAATGAAGCAGGAAATGTAGAGGATAGTAAAACAATAAACACATAAAACTTCCAATCAATCTTTACCTTGTAAAGTAGTGATGGATTTGTGAGATATCATAAGGTGGGGCATAACTTGTTCTAAAGACCCTTGCCACTTACAGGAGGCACCAGGACAGGGGCAAGTGTATGGTCTAAACTCACAAGCTTCTTCATGCTCAGCTTTTTCAGTGTGCAAAAGGCTAGCAGTGCAACCTGATGTGGAATACTTGCATGGGAAGGACACTGTTGTTGCTACCTTTTCCATGGCCAAATTTCGAATGTTACCTTGAAAAAGAGAGGGTGAGAATTAGATGTGCAATACACAACCATGACAAGTACAAATAAACATCGAGTATTACGTAACGTGAGGGAAATAAATCACAGCACTCACCCAATGGTCCACGGCAAGTTGGACAGCAAGTGAGCTTTGGCCGGCAGTTGGAGCAGGCCAAGTGGCCTGCTTGACATTGAAATATAGGAGGAAGGACATAGTCAAAGCAAACTGGGCACTCAAATAAACTTGCAAGATCTGATGTGGCCTGAGGGGGATGTGTTGTGTGCGAAGAGTGATTCATTGCATGACCTGTTCCAGAATTGGTACTCAGACAACCCGCTTGCAAAGCACCCGCAGAGGCTGAATTAGAAAGGATTCCTCGCCTCTTGGGCACGTCCATTCTCCAGGGAAAAGACCTGAAAGTATAATAACAAACTATAAAATATAGTTGTTAGTCATTTAAGAGTTGAATGCCAATATGATGCCCTCAAAAGATAACAGAATCAGTAGCAAACTGAAAGAACATAAAATGATTGTAGAGATATTCCAGTATGACTTCCTCATTCATATAATGAACTCTCTGAACATTCTGATCAACATGAGCTTACACAATATATTGTAATTGATAGACTGTGAAAATAATTAGTAACACTTCATTTAAAGGCAAACTAAAGTAGGTAACTAGCAAAGAAGGAGAAATGTCGTAACATTCTAATAAATTGAACCAGCAACAAAAGTGCGTTCGTTTTCAGATAGTTTTAAAGAGAAAATATTTAGAGCATTCAGGTTATGGGCGTCATTGATGTAAAAAAAACTGGACTGTTTTAATAGTTTACCTTCTGCAGTCAGCAGTCAGCTGTAGACGAATGAACCTGATGACGGAGGTTCAGGAGTCCCTTCCTTTCGAATACCCAGTAAATTCGCCATAAATAGTCACAGTCATAGGCTAGCATCAGTCGCAAATACGTAACTAGTTAACTGGCAATAATAAGATGGCAAGCGACTCCGGGAGACTACGTCATACAACATGGGGAAGGGGAGCAGACGCGGAGTTGTGAGAAGGAGACTTGTAAAGATGCTTCCCCACGCTAACCAATCCATGGAATGCGGTGGCGCGACATTCAAACTCGTGAGGCTGCTTCGCGAGAACACAACACGGCGACGGCAGCTGACAAACGGCAAGAGCATGGAGTATGAATTTGTACGTGTTTCGCAACATATAAACCATGCTGACTCCGTGCGTGACCATGTCGGCTCGAGTCCTTCCCTCCCCTTCCCCCGCTGCCATACCCTGTCCTCACGGTCCTCGCACGACTCACCTGCGCTCTCCTCAATAACCGCATCACTGCGCGAGTGATCGGTCGGCGGGGAAGATAAAGATGAGCTTTGAGGTTTGTTTGAAACGAGTATCTGTGCTGGGCTTGAGGGTCGAGCAAGCGCTCTCGCGCTCTCTCATGCCGGAGCGGCTTGCGGAGCGGAGAGGGACCGGCGCAGCCGCGCTCGGGCGCGGGGAGCTCACTACTCTCATATCCATTTCCGTCTCGTCTCAGCGCGAGGAGGGGGGGGGGAGGGGCTGGAGGGTGCGACGTAGAGATGAGCATGTGCTCCAAGGGAGCCCCAAAAAACCGACCTACGTGGCAGCCCCGCCCCGCCCCACCCCGAATTGACGTGCCTCGCGCCTCGCCTCACCTCGCCCGCACGGCCGTCGCCCCCTTCGTCGTCCCAGACTCCCAGACGCACCCCACCCCACAGCGCCATCGTACCCTAACATCTCCACCACGAGCACATCGAGCACAGCTGCAGCGCCGCCGCAGGGGGGGCAGGGGCCGGCAGGGGCACAGTGGCAGAGCTTCGTTCAAAAAATGCTCTCTCGTTTCACGTTTGCATCCGCATCTTTGTTCGCCCAAATAATGTGTGGCTGATAGCAGGCGCACCACGCGGGGGTTGGGTTGGGACGGGAGGGGCGGGGCTGGGGGAGGGCGGGGCGGGGCGGGGCGGGGCGGGGCGCGGCGGGGCGGAGTGTGGGATCAGCGCTGCAGGCGGGCCGAGCCCCGCTGGGCCCCGTGGGGGATCTCCTCTCCTCCTTTTCTACATTTTACGTCTCACACCCTATCCCTGCAGCTCCCTGTCCTTCCCCTCCCCCCCCCTCTCCGCATCCGCCATCTCGACTGTCCTCCGCAACAGGGGAGGGGTTGCACTTATTCCGAGCGCAGGGGAGAGGACAGTGACGGGTTCAGAACCTCTGCGCTTCGAGTACAGTGGGCTTTGTAGGAACGTCGCGAGGCAGATCACGGAGCACGACGAGACGAACATGAACGGAGGACAGCCGGACGGGACAACGCGCGAAGATTTGTAGGGAAGACCCGTGGGGTACATGTGAGACGTCCAACACTCACATATGTCGGCGGTGATTGGGGGGAGGGGCAGAGACGGAGAGAGCGGGTAGCGGTGACACGCGAGAGGGAGAGAGAGAGAGAGAGAGAGAGAGAGAGAGAGAGAGAGAGAGAGAGAGAGAGAGGAGGGGCAGAGGAGAAGGGGGGGGGGGGTGTCGCTGCTGCTGATGCTGTCAGTGGTGGTGTCAGTGCCCTGCCCCTGGCCCGTGGTGAGCGGGAGCCCCCCAACCCCCTACCCTCCCCTCTCCCGCACGGCTGGCGGCCAGCCCGCGCTGGCAGCCCCGGCCCCTCGCCGCCAGCCAGGCAGCCAGGCAGGCAGGCAGGCAGGCAGTCAGAGCCGCGAGTCCCTGCCTGATGCTTCTTTGGGCAAGCCCGCAGGCCCGGCCCGGGGCCCGGGTGCAGTGCGATGGCTGTGGCGGTGCAGTGCAGTGACAGCTGAGGCTGAGGTCAGGCGAGGCCCGAGGAGAGGAGAGGAGGAGAGAGTCGGCGACCGGGTGCATCGCACGGCGGCGCAGGCTGCGCGCGCCGAGGCCGAGGACATCCACCCCCCGAGGCCGTGCGAGACTGACATACAGACTAGTGCAGTGAAGTGAAGCGAAGTGAAGTGAGGTGATGTGAAGGAAAGTTAACCGAAGCTCAAAGTGAAGTGACTCGTTTGGATACGATTCCGGTGAGCCCACCCCGGCCTCCCGCTGCAGAGTGGGTCCTAATCTTATCTCGCTGTGCCCCGGGGCCCCGGCGCGCCCCGCGTGCTGCCCCCCCCCCTCTCCCCCCAGCGAGGCAGGTCAGGGGCAGGCAAGGGTGCCCCGCCCCGCCCCAACCAGTCGCGACACCCAGAGGACGCGCTCTAGGATGACGGCGTTCAGCGAGCCGCTACTGCCGCCGGCTGTCTTGGTGCACCAGTGTGCGTCCGCCCCCGCCCCTGCGCCCGCACGGGCCCTGACGCTGTGACCCTCGCCCTGGCGGACCCGGGCCCGGCCCGGAGCACACCCGGCGGCCGAGGCGCTGTCCTTGTCAGCCCCTGGAGGGGCACCCGCTGCTGAGACTGATTTATGTAAAACGGCTGGGCGCTGGGCCTCGCTTCACCTCGCCTCCCACCTCGACCGCCTTCACCCCACCCCTACCCACCCGGCCTCCCTACCCGGTGTGTGAGCAGACATCAGTGATCAGTGATCAGTGACATGTGGTGGGCGCGGCACTACTGGGCCTGCGCCTGGGCGCTGCAGCTCGGCGCGATGCTGTGCGCGGGGGCGGCCGCGGCCGCGCAGGCCCAGGGCTCGGCGGCGTCCTCGGCCGCGGGGCTGCCCATCCCCCTGCAGACCAGGACCATGTTCACGGACTGGGGCCTGGGCACGGGCGGCGGCGGCGGGGGCGGCGGGCGCGCGCCCCTGTGCGTCGACATCCCCTCCAACCTGAGCCTGTGCTACGGCGTCGGCTACAAGCAGATGCGGCTGCCCAACCTCCTGGAGCACGACACGATGGCCGAGGTCGGGCAGCAGGCCGCGTCCTGGGTGCCGCTCGTCAACATCAAGTGCCACGGCGACGCCCAGCTGTTCCTCTGCTCGCTGTTCAGCCCCGTGTGCCTGGAGCGCTCCATGTCGCCCATCTACCCCTGCCGCTCGCTGTGCGAGGCGGTGCGCCGCGGCTGCGAGGGGCGCATGCGCCTGTACGGCTACCCCTGGCCGGACATGTTCCGCTGCGACAAGTTCCCCCTGGACAACGACATGTGCATCGCCTCGCAGACGGACGGCAGCCGCGGCCAGGGCCTGGGCCAGGCCGGCCCGCACCCCCCGGACAGTCACGGCCAGGTCCGCCAGCTCGACAGCGAGCCCGTCGTGGTGGTCGTCGAGGACGGTAAGCGTCGCGACACTCAGTCAACCACAATTGTCCTCGCCATTTTACGTCTTACTCAGCTTGATAAATGAGTCCTCTCCTCCTCTCTCGCTCCCTCCACTTGAATGACCCAACGGGTGGCCACCGGGTCTGCACCCACATCTCTGGCCCGGGCCCGGCCCGGGTGTCTGTGAGCCACCCTCGAGGGGAAGGGGGGAAGGGGGTCCGGCGGGTGAGAAAGTTAAGCGACGAGCGACATGAGAGGGTAGACTATGGACTTCAATTGAGTCTCGCTCGCGCCGCGCCGCGCCTGCGAGTAATGGCCCTCTGATAGGGAAATGTCACTCAACGCACTCTCTCCCCCTTCCCGGCCCGCTCTCTGCGTCTCTCTCTCTCTCTCTCTCTCTCTCTCTCTCTCTCTCTCTCTCTCTCTCTCTCTCTCTCTCCCCCCCCCTCTCTCTCTCTCTCTCTCTCTCTCTCTCTCTCTCTCTCTCTCTCTCATACATACGCACATTACGCTCCTTCTCTCCTCGCCATACATACTGCCGCAGCCAACTGCGATGAGGCCAAAGCAGAATCGGCCTAAAAATGTATTCCGGCAATGAAGTTACTGTACTTTGAACGGTTATTTCTAGTTAGTCCGATAAGCTTCACATCGGAGTGACAGTGTTGCACCCGCACCCGCTGCTATCATGTCAGACAATTGTGGAGCCGTCGAAAAATGTTGTTGCTAATTTATCGTAAAAAAAAACAAAAATAAAATAATAAAAAACGCAATGACCTGCAAGTTTGCAAAGACATTTAGACTTTCTCTCCATTCTTTCGTCCCCATTTTTAGCGGTGTTCGTGCAGTGCGGATCTTCCTTAATTGCCAGGAATCTGCTAAACTAAAGAAGATTACTGCTCTTACATAAGTCGCTGACGTGATCGCATAGCGTTTCCCACGAACTGGACCGGGTCAAGCCGCCCCGGCCTAGCCTAGGCCAGACAGGGCCAGACAGGGTGTCGTCAACGATCACCTCGGCTGAGCATGGACCTGGTCTGTAAGAGTGAGAGAGAGAGAGTGAGTGAGTGAGTGAGTGAGTGAGTGAGTGAGTGAGTGAGTGAGCGAGTGAGTGAGTGAGTGAGTGAGTGAGTGAGTGAGTGAGTGAGTGAGTGAGTGAGTGAGTAAGAGAGAGAGAGAGAGAGAGAGAGAGAGAGAGAGAGAGAGAGAGAGAGAGAGGTGGAGGGGGTGAGAAAGAGACAGAGAGGCCCCAGTCAGGTTACACGCTTGCTTAGCCCTGGCAGGGCCCGGCCCGGGCCTCTCCCCAATCATTGTAAATGGGGATTACTCGAACCCTCGCATTGTCCCGCCCGCGGCCTCCGCGCCCCGGCCCGCCCTGCCCGCCCGGCCCGCCCGCCAGGAGCGTGAAGATGCCATCCTCTTCAATTGGATGAGCGAGGGAGACAAAAGGATGAGTAGGGATGTGTGAGGAAGCGAGACAGGCGAGGCGAGGTGACGGGAGAGTGTGACAGATGGGACAGACACACAGTAGCTTTCCCTCAGCTTTGGCTTGCTGGGGGAAGGGGGAGGGGGGGGGCAGCGGGGAGGCAAACACCGGGGGTCGTTGAAAGAGGACTGGGTAACCAGGGTGCTCAACGAACTCGACGAAAAAAGTCTTCGAGAGGAAGTGTCTTCACGCGGATAATGTGACTGTTCCAGCCAACGACGAGTGCCGGCCATGCCACCAAGTGGAGACCTACGATAACGTTTTGGACCACCTCTGTCGGTCGGACTTTGGTAAGTTAAGATCTGAGCCCACTGAGGCCGCCATTGGCCGCCGCCACCGTCACAGTGGTCCGGTGTCCTCAAGTTTCGCCTCTCTCTCTCTCTGCCCGCAGCCGCCCGCGCCCGCCGCCCACGCCGGCCGCAGCGGGGCCCCGCCACCGCCCCCGCGCGCGCCAGGGCCAGCGCGCCCCCACAGCAGGACCTGCGCACCACCAGGGTGCTGAAGGCGTCCACCCCCGCCGTCAGGAAGATGGTGCGGGCCTCGCTGCCACCGCTGCCCGCCGGCTGCCCGGACTGCGACCTGGCCGAGGCCGAGTCCTTCCTCGTCATGGGCAACCTGGGCCCGGGGAACGCGCTCGATGTCACCTTCATCCTGCCCTGGACTACCAAGTCCAAGGTAACTCCACCGCATCCGCCGGTCCTCGTTTCTTTCCCCCTGGTGTGCTTTTAGACGTTTGAATCACTGGTCTTTTTGTTATGAATCCAGTCAATCAAGAAGGCGGTGCGGACCTTCACGAACACAAACTGCACCAATCCCAACCTGGTGTCACGCACCGTCATAGTGGACTCCTTCACGCCGGTCGACGGATCGCCGATCGAGCCCGTAGACGCGCACGCCATGCCGCCCGTCGTGTTCGCCCCTGCCACCCGACCCTCGTCCACCACTAGCACTACCACGACGACCACCACGACCACCACGCCCAGGCCGACTACCACCACGACCACCACTACCACCACACCCAGGCCGACTACCACCACGACCACCACGACAACCACCACACCCAGTCCGACCACGACGACGACCACCAAGCCCAGGACGACCACGAACACCGCGCGGCCCACCAGGAGGCAGCACGGTTACGGCGGTAGACAGCGCAGCAGCAGCCATCACCAGCGTCACTACACATCCCCGTCCACGGTCCCGGCGCACTCGTCCACGGCGGGCATGTTCCCCATCGCCACCAGCAGCCCGGCGCCGCCGTTGTCAACCATAACGAGGCGCACAACCACTCCTCGTTCGACCTCGACGACCACGACCATGCTACTCGCGACCAGGACCACTGCGACAATAGGACGCCCTGCAACAACCACAACCACTACAACGATGCTGCGTCCTACAACCACTTCGACTACGACGGAGCGTCCTACAACAACCACTACAACTATACCGCCTCCTACAACCACCTCCACCACGACGGAGCGTCCTGCAACAACCACTACAACTATACCGCCTCCTACAACCACCTCCACCACGACGGAGCGTCCTACAACAACCACAACCACTACAACGACGCTGCGTCCTACAACCACTACGACTACGACGGAGCGTCCTACAACAACCACTACAACTATACCGCCTCCTACAACCACCTCCACCACGACGGAGCGTCCTACAACAACCACTACAACTATACCGCCTCCTACAACCACCTCCACCACGACTGAGCGTCCTGCAACAACCACTACAACTATACCGCCTCCTACAACCACCTCCACCACGACGGAGCGTCCTGCAACAACCACAACCACTACAACGACGCTGCGTCCTACAACCACTACGACTACGACGGAGCGTCCTACAACAACCACTACAACTACACCGCCTCCTACAACCACCACCACCACAACTGAGCGTCCCATAACTACCACCACCACCGCCGCGACACCTTGGACAACCTGGCCGCGCACTCCTCCGGCACCCCCCGCCCCGAGTTCTACCCCAGGCTTCACGCGGTTCGGCTCGGCGGCTCGCACGCCGACGTCGAGAACCACTGTGGCGCCGTCTTGGAGGTTCCGGACGCCTCGGCCCAGGGCCACGACTTCCTCCCCGCACTTCCCGGTCCGGGCGGGTGACCCGTGGGGCGACCCGGACGACTCGGAGGAGACGGACACGCCCTTCGGCAACCCTTTCGGCGGTACACGGAGAGGCTCGGCGGAGGGCGCTGGCGGGGGCGGGGGTCGCAGAGGCCCCGCGGAGGGTGTCGGCCGGAGGGGGGGCTCCGCCGACGCCTCCAGCAGGAGGGGCTCTTCAGGGAGGATTCCCTTCGGCGACACAGAGGACTCCAGCAGGGGCTCGTTCGGCGACCCCATAGAGAATCGTCCCTTCGGTCGGCCGGCGGGCGGCCACGGCCAGGGGGGCCAGGGAGGTGCGGGCGGCGCGCGACGGCCTGGGGCCGGGGGCGCGCGGGGCAGGCACAAGCAGAGGCGGCCGAACAAGGGGCGCCGGAGGAAAAACCAGCAGCGGGGCCGGGCCGGGGCCGGGGCCGGGGCCGGGGCCGAGGGCCGCGCTGAGGGCAGGGCGGAGGAGGAGGGCGAGGGGGAGATACCCCTGCCTCGCAGCATGACGGACTTCTGAGGACGGGGCGGATGCAATCGAGCCCTATCGATTTTGCGATTTTCAAAGAGAGCTCGTATGGCAGGCGTCGCCCTCGGTTCTCTATGTGCATAACGCATGTTGATGTTGCGGTTGTCTCCTGCTGTCAAAAACTGCATATGAGTTGTGGCAATACAGGTTGCGGATGGGGTTACTTTTCAAAGCCATAGGCAAAGTCTTTCTAATCTGCAGAATTTATGATGTAAAATGGGACGTGACTGGTATGAAATATGTACGCGCGCGTGTGTAGGTGTGTGTGTTTGTGTGCGTGTGTGTGTGTGTGTGTGCATTATCCTTAAAGTACCCTCGGTTTAAAATATATATAGAAATCAAAGAATTTTATCAGTCTTGGGTACTTACATTCACGGTGCCAATAGTCTTTTCCTGTACATAAAGTCACTATGTAAGAAATCGTGTAAGGCATTTTTATTTATAATATCATTAATTTCATTCGTACTAGTAGGTTTTTAGCCGCACTCTTTAGGTACAAATACGTAATCGTGATACTCTCCTTGTAGATACAATTCGTGAATATACTTGTGTCATGTGTCATACTTTAACGTGATCCCGCCACTTTGATTGCGGTTTTTAGTCTTATGTAGAAACCGACCTATTCGTCATGATTTTTGCGATGTTGCAGACTCCACATTGTGATAGTTAAGTTATGTTTATTGATTTTTTTTACAATAAAAGTACGCTTTATTAAAAGAGATTGTATTTTGTCTGTGACGAGTCGCGGCTCTGTGGAGCGCCTGGTGGGTAGGCAACCCACCCAGCCTCCGTGCCCAGCTGATTGCGTTCCCGTGGGCATTAGCACGCAACACTAGGCTCTCACCACACGTTCGCTGGGATAAAATTGCGGTAAGTATTATTTTGAGTCGCGACAAACGAAGAGTAATCTTATCAGTTACTAGAACACCAACCTTTATAAAACGTCGTCCTCTTCATTGATACGCACTGGTTACCCGTCACCTGCATACCAATAAGCAGTCCAAGTTTCGGCGAACTGGCCTCAAGCGTGCTTGCATTGCGAAGAGGGGGGCCGGCCCCTTGCACTCACCGAATCCTTCCTGAAGTCTATGTTGGTGCGGAGAGGCCGGTTGTGGAGGGACTGCGGCCCGCGGAAGTTGTTCCCGAGGGGTGCTTTGGGAGTGGCCATGGTGCCCTGCATGAGGCGGCGCAGCGCCAGGAGCTGAAAAGTGCAGGGCACACGTGTCGAGGCCTGGCGGTTTGTTGTTGTTGTCGAATATTACTTCTCCAAATTAATGTCGATTAATAGAATCAAAAATCAATTTAAATTATCGACTTTTTTCCGATTTTTGATAATAGAAATAAATTATTTGGAGTCATATTCAATTATTAATTCCTTTCTTCAATTTTTCACTTTTCTTTTTTTAACTTATTGTTTTTTTTAAATTTTTACTTATTTATTTTTATTTTCTACTCTCTGGGTTTTTCGATATGCGATTTGTATCGATGTTCCATAACGAATAATTGAATCGACTCCCTTTTCGATTATTTAAAAAAATCTTTCGATTGAGATTATTTTTCAGTACCGCACAGACCTACACGTACACGTGTCAGTCGCATCATGTCGCGAGCCCAGATGCTGCGCTCGCACTCACCTGCTGCTTGGTGATGTAGATGGGCTTGTTGAACACGATCCACGTGACTGTCTCGTGACAGCCGGGCATCGTGGTGGAGCCGTCGTACGTCATGTAGGCCGACGTGTTCGGGAGCAGGCCGTGAATGGAGATGCGAGTCACTGGCACCGAGTCTCCTGCAGAGCGGTTTCAAATGACATTCATTCACGCACCATGAGATCGATCACAGTCGAAAAGAAGAAAGCCTTTTCTTTGTTTCAAAAACGATTATTTTTACACCCCATGGTCTAAAACGCTCGCAGTTCGGCCGCGAGCTTCAGGCTTAAGTTTCGTTTCGTAACAAGAAGTTTAGATTTACCCCGGTATTGCACGCGGTCCAGCTGGTCCGTCAGTAAGCGCAGCTCCGGGTTCGACAGGTCACCGACCTGTAACTTGAATGATCGCGTTAAATACTTATATGGCGAAAGGCACGACGTACGAAGCACAGGAGGTACTCGCCTGCAGCAACACCGAGAGAGCCACCAGCCCTTGCGCCTTCTGAGTGGCGTCCGAAAAATTCACGTAAAGCTCCGAGTTGAATCCGAAGATTTGAATCTGTGGCAAGGGTGAAAGAAAATGTATTGGAAAAAAACCAAGGGTCTACCCGAGGGGTGGGCGACTTGAATTTTTCGTGTACACAGGAGTACGGAGTACACGGAGTACAGTCGGAGTACAATCGGAGAACACCTGGAGTACATTTTGGCCTGTACACAGGAGCCGCCCAGTCGTCCACCCCTCGGGTCTACCACTTTGAAAACTCAACAAGGATTATAATCTGTCACGATTATGGTGATTATTAATGATTATTTGAGTTTATCTTTAACATATTTACTGATTATTGGCCAGTAATCACGCAACTTTTGGTCAAATTTGATAATATTTCTCCATATTTGTCAAAATTTGTCAACACTAGAAAAAGAAATGTGACACACGCTTTGTTGGAGAGGCCGGGCCGGGCCCGACTCCCCTCACCTCGGCGGGGAAGGCCCTGCCGCTGACGAGGTGCTCGGAGCCGAGCGCGTCGACGAGCCCGTAGCGCACGTGCAGCTCGTGCAGCTGGTACTTGTAGGCCAGCGGCCCGCCCGACACGTTGAGCGCGCGCCGCGTCGAGTTGTCCAGGGCGAGCACGGCGCCGTGGCCCGTGTTGGTGAGCAGCCCGTTCACCCGGTGGCTGTTGACCCGGATGTGCCGCAGGTTCGGGTCGAACAGCAGCCGCTCGGGGTCCAGGTCCACGGGCGACTGCCGGTGGCCCTTGTTGCACAGGCTCCACTCGGGGTTGATGAGCCCCCAGAAGGCCGGGCCTGCAGCAGGGAGCAGGGGGACGCGAGCAGGAGGGGATGCGTTCAAATCTCCGCGACGTGCTTTGCATCCCCCGAGCAGGGGGCGGCGGGGGCGGGCCGCGCGCGCCTGACTGATGTGCATGAGGAATGAGATGCAGCCGACTCACCGGAAATGCCGTCGTACGTCCACCACTCCTCCCAGATGACCCCGGAGAAGCCTGCCGGACAAGGCGACGGCGGTGTTTCAGTGTGAGAAAAGTAAACCAGTATCAAGAGCAAATAAACGTGGGTCATTATCACCTCCGACTTGAAGCAGGAGTAAAAGTGTGCAGAGCGCCGTCCTGAGACCCCAGCATGTTAAGGGGGTGCCTCGCGGGACCACGGCCGTGGCCATCGCCTCGACACAGTTCAACACACTGCGGGGAAAAATATGCAAAGCGAAATCATTGCAGAACCCTTTTTCGGGTAGATCTTCTAAAAGCAGATTCTACTTATAACAATCAGTTCATAAAAATAGATAATATGTAAAATGACATGGAAATCTTGGCGGGATAATTTTTACCCAGTCTTTGGTTAACTTTAACTTTGGGCCAAAAAAAAACCCTTGTCCATTGGTAGAATGTCTGCTGACCGCTACTTTCAATGTTTTCTCGTGTTGAAAGATTTGTCAGAGTAAGTTATTTCAACTTTTGAAAAATATGATATTGTACCAGGTGGCTGATGGACCCTGGGCAATTTTTGAACTATGCAACGCGCCCGCACCACTCCATCCGGGACTGCATACACTGTAATTTTAAAGGAAACACATGTTGCCTTAAATCGGCGACACATAAATGTGTTTCCTTTTTTCGGAAACACATAAACGTGTGACCTTTTTCGGCGACAATTTTGTTTCCAAAACCTCCGTGTGTTACCGAAACGGACACGCATGTGACCTTTTTCGGTAACACACGGAGGTTTTGGAAACAAAATTGTCGCCGAAAAAGGTCACACATCTATGTGTCGCCGAAAAAAGGGTCACAAAAAGGGGATGTTTCCTTTTTTAATGTGTCACCCCAAAAGGTCACAAATTTGTCACCTTTTGAGTTACAGTGTACCCATCAGGCGCCAGGGACTGGCTCCAAGCGCGGGCGCTCCGCTCCGCCACTGTTGTTGCAGCCAACGCCCCGAAAGGACCCTCTCGCGGTTCGCGCGGTCGCGGTCTACGGCGGGGCGTTACCGGGGGAAGGTTCGCGGTTTCGCAGGAGTAGCCCGCGAGTCCGCGGGGAAAGCTCGCGGTCGCGGTCCACGGGTCCTAACGCGCGGGGGTAGGTCGCGGTCCGCGGATCCTTCTCGCGGATAGCTTGAAGTCCGCGAAGGACCCGCGGACGATCCGCGGTACTCGAGATTGCCGCGCGGCAGGACGCACGGACCGCGAGCTTTCCCCGCGGACTCACGGGTTACTCCCGCGAAACCGCGAACCTCCCCCCGGTAACGCCCAGCCGTACACCGCGCGAACCGCGAGAGGGTCCTTTCGGGGCGTTAACCACAACAACAGTGGCGGAGCGGAGCGTCCGCGCTTGGAGCCGGTCCCCGGCGCCTGATGGTTATGCAGTCCCGGATGGAGCGGTGCGGGCGGGTTGCATAGTACAAAAATTGCCCGGGGTCCATCAGCCACCTTGTACTTTTCATATCCAAATTTGTTTCCTTATAAAAGAAAATAATAATGGATGGACTGTTCCCCCTTTTCTTTTCTTTCTCTCTCTCTCTCTTTGGGGGGGGGCTGCTTGGATGTTTGCAATGGAAAACGAATGAGCTCCAGCGTAGTTGCTTTCCTTGCTATTGCCTACTTCGTCTTCTTCTTCACATTGCCGGTGCTCACCTCCTCGCTGCTGCTCACAAGGGATGCGGTGCGCTCGCGGCCCGCTCGCGCCCTCGTGCTGGTGCTGGTGCTGCGCGGGCCCAGCTCCGGCTGCTCCCGGCCCGACTGGACGGAGCCTCATGGCCTCCAGGCCGGCCGGAGCCCCGCCCGGGCGCGGGCGCGCCCCCGCGGCACCGCTGCATCAGATGAGCATCGTCGGCAGCGCTCGGGGAGGTGATGTCCGTCCGGGAGCAGGTGCGAGGAGGTGCTCTGCGCGGGGCGCGCGGAGCGAAACAGAGCGGCGACCGGCGGCGATCGTGGAGGGCGGTGGACTGGCTCCCCGTGCCTCGTGGCCCCGCGGCGCAGCCTGCGCAGCCCCCGCAGCCCCCGCAGCCCCCAGCTCCTCCTCCAGCCAGACACTCCAGCCGCCCCGCCCGGCCCCGCCCGTCCCCGCCCGGCCCCGCCCGGCACTGGCTCCGGTTGGTCCAGTGACTTCTCCCGCGGCGGGGGTGTATCCGCGAGCGGGACCGGCGGGGGTGGCGGGCGGGGGCGGGAGGGGCGGGAGGGTGTGGGAAGGCGGTAGTGTGTACGCGGCCGTACGCGGACCGCTGGACCGACTCGGAGGGCGGAAACAGGCACCGCCCCCCTCAAGAGAGTTTTGGCATCAACAACAAAAAAAAAAAAACTTGCATCGTGGACTTACATATTTGCGTAGCCAATCACACAATTACGTGATCTTCATTCTTCAAAATAAGACTCACCACACAACTGTCTATTGTTCACCACCCCACCGCGAGGCGCGCCCCAACCGACTCACCGTTCTCCGCCCCGCCCCGCCCCGCCCCGCCCCTCCCCACCACGGCGGGAGCGCTGCCAACAAATTGACAAATCCCGACAAACGCAGGCCGCGGCGCCCGGTGACCGGGAAAGAAAATTATACAGGAAAAGATTTGGGCGGCGCGCCCGGCCCGGCCTGGCCCGCGGCGCGGTGCCGCACCCGCACCCGCTGCCAAGAGTGGCGACGCTAATTAATAAAACAATAAAAGGGGAGCTCTTTTGTCGCCACAGGGAAGGAGAGCGGCCCAGCATCTGCCCCGCGCCAAACGCAAACGCCCGGACGGAACCCTTCACAACGCAAGGCAGGACAGTCTAATGGGGGGAGCCATTATACCAAACTCAACTGAAGCATACGATATAGCCTGACCATCAGCACTTCATTACAGGCGCGGACGGGGCGAAGCGGGGCGAGCCGGCTGCAACATAGTTAGCCTGTCCACCACGTCCACCGAGGGGTCAACAACTTGGCATATTCAGTGTACAGGCTTGCGGTAATCAGTTCAATATTCAACCGTATTCAACCAGTTTCAGCAGTATTTTACGCAAATCTAACAATCTTTTAGCCCCACTTACTAATATTTCACCCAAGTTTAGACAAACTTAACTTGAATTTACGGATATTTCATCGATATTCATCAATATTCAACCATATTCAAGTATTCGGTGTACACGAAATCCCAAAGTTAATGACCCCTCGGCGTAGGGCTGTGCGGTTTTCCGGTTAACCGGTTCAGCGGTTCGGTTTTTTGCTGAACCGGCTTTTCGGTTTTAGATTTAAAGAAAAACCGGTGCACCGATTAGCTGTGAAACCGGTTTTTGCACCGAACGTTCGGTTTCGAACCGATGAACCGGAACCCCGGTTTTGAACCTGTGAACCGGTTCGAGTAAGCTGAACGGTTCCGGTTCGGTCCGGCCAGGGGAAGGGAGGGGGTGAAGTGAAGGCGAGTCAAGTCTCGTGCGGCTAGCGCCGAAGAACTGATATTTATCGGTATGAACAAAAAATACGTGTCATGTAATTTTTAATGAAATGTGATTTAATAATCTTCTTTCTGTATTTATGTACACTTAATTAAAATGAAATTGAGCCTAAAAAGTACTTTTGGCATTTTTTTAACGGTTTCTAGCGTTGACTTAACGTACACCGGTTCTGTAAAAAAAAAAAAAACACGTTTTTTTGTTTTTAAACACGGTTCATTAAAAAAAAAAAACCGTTCATTAGCAAAAAACGGTTCATTGGATTAAACCGGTTCATTGGAAAAAACCGGTTTGGTGGAAAAAACCGGTTTATTTGAAAAAACCGGTTTTTTCCACCGAACCGGTTAACCGCCGACTCGAACGGTTTTTCGCTGAACCGAATACCGGTTCGGAAATTCCTGAACCGCACAGCCCTACCTCGGCGTCCACCGTGCTGTCCACGGTTTCACCAGTCGGTGCATGCTGTCAACAATTATTACCTTGACATTAGGGGTGTGCGAATCGTTCGATATCGAATCGAATCGGCCAGATTCGAATTCGACCGATTTCGAATTTGACTGATTCGATGTCGAATAATTCGAAATTTCGAATCGGGTAAGTTCGAAGACGAATCGCTCCGGGGTCCAAGTAGGGCACACGGAAGCCGTCGGTCGCCGCCAGACCTCGTGCTGTTTTAATTCTACCTTATACCATGACTCAAAACGCATTTGTTACTGTATTTATAAACCAGCGTAAAGCTAATTGTTGTTATTAGGTAAAACGAAAGGATTTTTCCCCCGATTCGATTCGGACTCGAAATGGAGCCGATTCGATTCGATTCGAAAGAAATTTTTGAAATTCGATTCGATTTGAAAGAAATTTTTGAGATTCGATTCGATTTGATTCGAACACAAAAACCCCGATTCGCACACCTCTACTTGGCATGCGCTTCGGCAATGAAAAGCAATGGTGATTTTGATAAAGGAAGAAAACTTATTAAAACAATCGGGAAAAGTTGACCAGAGAAAGGTAGTAGGATGCGAGTTTTGCAGGTCGGCGTTCGTTGGCAGGGCGGGGCGTGCTTGGTGTGCTTGGTCTTTGCACTGCCCTCCAGGGCGCCAGGTTGTGCCACCCCACACAGGCTCGTGGACATGCTCGACCCGCTCGACACAGATCATGCCGCGGCAAGAGCACCCCCCCCCAGCTCACAGCAGAGGTCCCCGCGAGGCTGCAGGGCTGTGGCGGGCCGGGCCGGGCCTCGCCGGACCCCTCGGGGCCGTTACTCGACGTACGGGTGGGTCCCCAGCGACTCCTGGGCCTGGAACTCCCCGCCCCGCCCCGCCCCGCCCCGCCCCGCCCCGCCCCGCCCCGCCCCGCCTCGCCCCACCCGGTGAAGAAGCGCAAAACTGCACGTGTAAAAACACTGAGACCGATAAAAACAATATTGAAATCTGAAAATTACGCGAGGGATAACGTGCGGCGCCATGCTTTCTGTTGGCCCCCCTGCCGAGCCATGCCGTGCTGTGGCATGCCAATAAGAGTCTTAGAGTCACTGAAGGCTGCCGTGCCGTGCCGTGCCGTGCCGAGCCGTGCCTGGCGCTGGGCGCTGGCATGGCTATCTGAATCATCGGAAAAATAAAAGCCACCGATACGCAAGTATCATTGGAGCGTCTCCAATTATTCTGGGAACGTGATGATCGGGGCGGCGGAGGCCGCATGGTTATGCTCGCCGCTGCGCGCTGCGCGGCGCTGCCTGGCGCTGCTCTCTGCCGACCGCAGTGCTCTCCGCTCCCTCCCCCCCTCCCCCCCCTCCCCCCCCTCCCCATCCCCTCACCGCCCTTTTGCTGATGGCTGATCGGTGTCAGCAACTGGAATAACGATGTTGGCTAATTATTCTAGCACATCTCTGGCCTCCCGACCCCTCCCCGCAGCTGTAGCGCACCCCGCATGGCGGGTAGTGGGGCGGGGCGGGGCGGGGCGGGGCGGGGCGGGCCGGGGGCGGGGCGGGGCAGCGGCTCCTTAATGTGAGACGAAGGAACACTCATCGGATATCGTATGCGAATGTGTGTGGCCGGCCCCGGCCGTGGGCTAGTGTTTCCAATCGGTCGGATGCTGCCTGTACCCGACTGTCTTCCGTCTCTCTCCCTCTCTTTTGACCCGCATGAGAGTGAGAGAGACGGAAGACTGTCGGGTACAGCCAGAATCCGACCGATTGGAAAACACTACCGTGGGCTCTGCTGCTGGCGCGCTGGCGCTCGCTGGCGTGCAACACGCAGGGTAGTGTACAAGGTGCACACCGGAGCGGGGCGGGTTGCCTATGCTCGACTCGACAGGCGCGCAGCGTTAGCGTTAGTCGATGGATGGGTGGATGGAGGTGGAGTGTAGGTTGGTTTTAGTGCAGTTATGTAAGTGTCGCCAGGAGCGAAGCGCGGTTATGCACGAGACATGTGGCCACATGAGACATCGTAGACAGCGGTGGTCAGAGTAGCCAGCAGCGCCGCCAGTCGCCAGTGGAGGTGAGGTAACGGCGCCTGCTGGTTCGAGCATAGGCGACCCGCTGCGTGGCCGTGTGTCACGGGACCTCGCACCTCGCGGCAGTACGGGCGGGAGTGGGAGTTCCGGTGCTCCAGCAGTCGAGGTGAGCGAGCCTGGCATAGGCCCAGTGCTGTGAGACTGCGGTCAATGAGTCAATCATTAGCGCTGCTCACCCCGGCTCATCCCATCCCACCCCGCCCAGCCTTACCTCGCCACGCCCGGACCTACCTCAACGCACCCACGCCCTGCCCCGCCCCGCCTCGCCCAAGCACACACCGCCACAATAAGCAGCACAGACCTCTCTGAGTGTTCTTTCCGAACTCGAATTCGCAGCTCCAAACGGAATAACCACGAGCTCGGTTCTCGGCTCCCAACCCCCCTCCCCCTCTCATTGTCAAGGGGCTGTGCTGCCTGCCCTACAGGCTACAAACCGACGAAAACAGCCGGGCAGGGCCAGGCAGGCAGTAAGTGAGAGGGGCGTTTGAGAGAGAGAGAGAGAGAGAGAGAGAGAGAGAGGGGGGAGGGGAGGAGGAGGTGCACAGAAGCTCAACGTCCGTACGCTCCAGTCGCTCTGCATGAGCTGTCTGCGTCTGGCTCCTTAAAATGGTATGGAAGGGAGACTAAAAATAGCGAGTGACCTCTTCGACTTAAGTTGAACATGGAATATATTCTAATATATTCTTTTAAAATATTTGAGATCTCCTCTACAATACTGTATATGGAATATTTCAAATTTGTTCTGGAATATATTTTAAAAAAGAATGGCAGAGGGGTGGTTCTGAGTCAAAGATATTCAATCTACTCCAACTATTTCATAAACAGTCCAAAATGTCTTCCTCAGCCCACAGAAATTTTCTATAGTGTCGGCTCGAAAAATTTTGTAAGCAAGATATATTTCTTGGGCCTTTAGAAGCCCGGGGAACATTATATCGAAAGCTTACGAAAAAATTTTGAGAACCATTTGAGGTGCACCGCCTTTGGGACTTTATTGACAATATAGACGACTTGGCGCATGTCAGTTTCGACTCGAAAAAATTTCACGAAAGAAACATTTTATCAGGTCTTTTGAAGTCTGATGAACAGCACATCAAAAGCAGGCGAAAATTTTTCGGAGAATAGCGCAGGCCATGCATGTCGAAGATAAACGCTCTGCACACCAAGCGACTGCTTCACCTAGTGTGGGGCCTGGGCCTGGGGCCGGGGGCCTGGGGCCGGGGGCCTGGGGCCGGGGGCCGGGGTTCGACTCGCACCCAACATTTTTTGAAGCTTCATCGCTTTGGCCTAAGGCTCCACTATCCACACTGTAAAAAGCTTACGGTGAATTTCACCGTAAGTTACAGCGAATCCTGCAGCACTGTAACTTACGGTGAGTTTCACCGCCAGCTACGGTGAATGGCACCGTAAGCTGCGGTGAATATCGCTGCAAGTTACAGTGACTTCCCCTGATTCACCGTAGCTTACGGTGCCAGCCGCCGTAGCTTACGGCGAAATTCACCGTAGCTTACGGTGATATTCGCCGTAAGCTACAGTGGTGCAGGTTTCACTGTAACTTACAGTGAAATCCACCGTAAGCTTTTAACAGTGCACCGCGTGTCTCCGTGGCGTAGTGGGTCTGTCAAAAAGCACTTCGGTAGAATGGGCATGGGTTCAAATCTTCACTGACGAACCTGTTTCTCCGGGCATCGCATGGGGCGGGAGACTAGTAAGGCCTTGCATTCTGGGTCCGAGAGACACGTGCCCTGCTGGCGACAGGGCAGTACACTGTTATTTAATTACTGTGACGTCACATTCATTTTCATGTGAAACCTGTCACATTCCTTTTGTTATTAATTTCCCGCACATTCTGGCCGATTCACATTGAAAAGAATGTGACACTTTTCTTTTGAAAAAGAAGGTGTCGTCACAGTAATTGAATAACAGTGTACATGTTAACCACCGTACGACTGGTATCTGACTTACCCGCCGCTGTTCCGATTTACGCGGACAGGGGGTTGCCCTGTACAGCTTGTACAACAGGGAAACACCGAGCGGATCCCTTCTGATCTCCGAAGTTAAGCCCGCAGGGTCCGTAAGGTTAGGGATAAGTAAAGTAGCCAATATTTTTTTAATTTTTTCTCCTGTTAATTTTTTATTACAGTAAATTTTTCCAAATGTCAGCTCGGATATTTGGGAATATTTGAAATAGATGGAATATTTTCAATGCAATAGGCCTATGTCAGAGGCGGGTCCAGAGCCAGCCTTTGGCGGGGCAAAGTAGTACTTTTTGCCTACTTACAGGGGCAAAGTATTACTTTTTGCCTACCTTTCGGGCGGCTATCGAGAAGCCAGAAGGCCTGTCGCTGGATCCGCCCATGGCCTATGTCCGATGTGTAAGTTACATGGGATAGTCGAAGTGGTCCTCTCTCCGGAGTGAGTGAGTGAGTGAGTGAGTGAGTGAGTGAGTGAGAGAGTGAGTGAGTGAGTGAGTGAGTGAGTGAGTGAGTGAGTGAGTGAGTGAGTGAGTGAGTGAGTGAGTGAGTGAGTGAGTGAATGAGTGAGTGAGTGAGTGAGTGAGTGAGTGAGTGAGTGAGTGAGTGAGTGAGTGAGTGAGTGAGTGAGTGAGTGAGTGAGTGAGTGAGTGAGTGAGTGAGTGAGTGAGTGAGTGAGTGAGTGAGTGAGTGAGTGAGTGAGTGAGTGAGTGAGTGGGGCGGTCGAGGTCAAGATGTTGACACCTACTTGAGCTCGCGCCAGCCACAGAGTATGAATTTGAATCAAACTGTCCAAATTGAATCGTGACCGGGTGGGACGGAGGGTCAGCGCGTAGCCTTACGTGGCCGGTTTGGGAATGGCGCCCAAAGCGAAGTGGCAGTGCGGAGCGGGAGAGGGAGAGGGAGAGGGAGAGGGAGAGGGAGAGGGAGAGGGAGAGGGAGAGGCTGAGGGAGAGGGAGAGGATGCGTCGCCATGGCACGGAGCGCAGCGCAGCGTACGGCCGCATCCAACTTCAACCCTCTCCTCTCCCTCACAGACTCTCCCCTGGCTCCGGCACCGGGTACCTGCCCCTGCACTGCCACCCCCCCCCCCCCCCCGCGACTCGCGGCCCAGCAGCCTGCTTGGCTCGCAGAACTCCTCCTTCAAGGTCTTAATCGTCCTCCTTGAGCCAGTTCGAACGCTGTCCCGTCCCTCCCTACACCGCTTCCTCCGCGGTTCCGGAAAAACCGCCGAGAGGGATGGGATAGCTTGGGAGTGGCGCGCCGCGCCGACGCGGCCCTACCCCGGGAATGGCACGCAGTGTTTCACCGCCTTGTGGGAGGCGATTATCTTTGAACAAACCCGTCTCGGTCCCCGGCGCCCCCTCCCCCTCGGCCCTCATATCCCCCATGACTGTTGCCGCCCTAACTGTGAAATGGAGTCACGTAAGAGCAGTGCGTGGGGCCCGGTGGGCCCGCCCCGCTGGGGCTCGGGGGAAGGGCAGAGCAGGGCAGGGCAGGGCAGGGCAGGGCAGTGGCGGCGGCGGTGTGTCCGGGGCAGGAATTGTTCACTTCGCCACCTGCCCCTCCCGCCCCCGCTGCACACCCTCTCCACCGCCATAGCACCATAGCGAGAGGGTCTGGTCGAGGATGATTTGGAAAAGGAGCGGAGGGAAGAGAACTTCCCTCCCTCTTCGGCGGCACCTTCCACATACTTCCCACTCTCTCTCTCTCTCTCTCTCTCTCTCTCTCTCTCTCTCTCTCTCTCTCTCTCTCTCTCTCTCTCTCTCTCTCTCTCTCTCTCTCTCTCTCTTTCTCTCTCACTCTCCCCTGGCTCGCTCGACCCGGTGCCCCTCTCGAGCGCGGGGTCACGCCGAGGGCCTCTCGCCTGCATGAGCCGCCGCAGGGCTTACTTGTCGGTCAGTGCCCCCCTCCACCCCCCTCCACCCCCCTCTACCCGCATCGGATCCACCTCGCATACACAGGGGCTGTAAAACGCGGCGGTAACTTCGATGCGGCATCGCTCGGGTTCGACCATCCGCGAAAGGTGGTGGCGGACCAAACCTACACCCAGAAAAATGTTCTCTAGGCCCGCTGCAATTTAGACACCCACTCTTGAACTGAAATAACTGGTGTGCAGCAGCATGGACGTGAAGTATTTTAAATACTTTGAATAGATGGAATAGTTAAAATATTTATAATATTTTTCTATGTAATGTAATATTTTTGGGAAACGGTGAAATATTTTATATGAAAAACACGATGTCCATACCTCGAATGGACCAAGTGTACCACCCTTTTCATTTCTCTAATAAAAATTAAGAAGATGAGGCTACAGTGTTTCTGACTCTAGCGGGCTGAGTCGGTCATTCCCTCTGCCTCCCCCCACCCCAGCTCGCGTCACATGCCGGCGCACCGCGCGCAGTTTATTGTGCCGCGTTGGACCGTCACCTTTCTCTAGAAAAGCTTTTCGTGGAGCATTCCGCGGGCCCAGCTCGCCTCCGCCCCGCCAGAGGCTTTTGGCAGAGGTATCCACGCGGAATTCACTGCCATTGGTGATTGCGGCCGGCTGCTCCGCGGCGGGGCGGGGCGGGGCGGGGCGGGGCAGGGCGGGGCGGGGCGGGGCAGGGCGGGGCGGGGCAGGGCGGGGCGGGGCAGGGCGGGGCGGGGCGGGGCGCAGTGCTGGAGGCAATGTCCCACAAGACCGGGCAGGGCCGGTTCACAGGCATTGCTTGTTCTACATGTGTGACGGTCGCGCTTCGTGCCGCGCCGGATGACAGCGCCGGGTGACGGCGCCGGGTGACGGGAGTCGTGGGTCGTGGCAGAAAACAAGAGCTAGGCCGCCGAGCTCGAGGCGGAATGACGATGGAAGAGAGTCTCGCGTGCCGGACGTGCCGGGCGGCCGCAGGCAGGTGCATCGCAGACCCTCCCGTGACACCCTGACCCTGCCGGTCACACTGCCGGTCACACTACTGCCGTTCACTGTACGCCGGCCGGTCACACTGATGGTCACACTACCGGTCAATCTTTCAATACAACCTGGTTACGTTTCTGGCACAACTACCGGGCGTACTCCTGGGCGCACTGCCGGTAACCACTGCACTGGATGCTGAGCACCACGCTCATGTCTGAGTGTGAGCTCTGAGAGCGGCACGGCGAGGTGGGAGGCGCGGGGGTGCTGAGAGAGATAAGGGGGGGGGGAATGGCAGTAGAGACGAGCAGAAAGAAGCAGCAGCGAGAAAGCAGAAAGGAGAGGGAACCGAGGGAACCCGCCCCGCCGCCCCACGAGTGGCTTACAGCAGCGGGCGGATATAGAGGGAGGGGGGGAGGGGGGGGGCAGCGGGTTAGCAGGCTTCAGATTAACTAGGAGAAATGAGGTGGCGTCACCGAGTAGCCCTCCCCCTCCCCCCTCCCCTTTTCCTCTCCTCACACGCCTTGGTGCTCCTCTACCCTTTTGCGCATCGGCCCGCCTTGGCCCGAGGCCCGGCCCAGCCCGCCAATGAGGAGAAATGGCCTGTGAGCGGCGCCGTCACTCTGCCCCCTGCACTCACACACACACACATGCAAGCTTCCTCTCTCTCTCTCTGTCTCTCTCTCTCTCTCACACACACACACACACACACACGCGCGCGCGCGCGCACTCATCATCTTCAGCTCATCTTCCCGTCTTCAACGGTCGTCGTTCTACCAGTTCTACTGTTCTGCTCGTGTAACAGGACGGAGTGGGGTAGAGGTACGGCTAACGCGGTAGGGTGGGCTGAGGTGGGGCGGTGCGGGGTGGCGTCGGGTGAAGTGGGGTGGGGTGGAGTAGGGTGGGGTGGGGTGAGGGGTGGTGACCGGCCAGTACTTGTGCGGCTAGTCCCGCGGCTCATAGGGAGCTCAACTGCCTTCTAACTTTCCATCTGCGAAGTTTGGATTGGCCTTTGGTCTCCCGGTGGAACACCCGTCTGCCCCCCGCCCCCCCTAGTTTCTCTCGACAGCCCACATCACATCTCACCCGTCTTAGCCTCAGCACGCTCAGAACGCGGGCCGCGTCGAGTTGAGTCTTGACGTCTTTTTAAGTCTTTTTAAACGGTGGTTTGATCGTCGCCTAATGGCCAGGCCGGCAGCAGCAGGAGGATCGCCGTAGGTATCTCTCCGTCTTTGTCGCACTTACGGGGCTCCGACATCCTCTACGTAGGAAAGGGAAACGAGTGCGACAAAGACGGAGGTGGTGATGGTGGGTGACGCGCTCGTGACTCGTCAGTCTGGCCAGTCCTGTGCAGCGCAGCGCGTCGCACTCGGAGGACTCGGAGCGACAGGTCAGCACTCTGACTTCTGGAGGCAGCGGGCCGGGCCGGGCCAAAACAGCGCTCTCCTCCCCAATCAGTGGTGCCGCCCCGCCACACCCTGCCCCGCCCTGCCCTGCCCCGCCCCGCCCTGCCCCACCCCACCCCACCCCGCCCCGCCCGGCACGGACGCGGGCGCACAATTTCATCTTGAGACTGAAAGAATACTTTGGAGGCTCACAGAAAAGTAATAACAACACTGCTTCCTCCTTCCCACGTCCGCCTGCCGAAGGGACGGGGCAGGGCGACGCGGGGGCGGGCGGTGTAATGAGAACTAATAAGCAAATGACAATAAAGTTTATCCTCCCAAGGGCAGGGCGGGGCACGGCTCGTCCCTCAGTCGGACCGCGACCGGCTCGGGAATCTCATTTTACAGGAGCGCAACGCTTTGTGCACGAGAACCATCTGAGCAGCTCCCGGTAATATTATTTTTATTACCATCATCGTCATCATTTCGACCAGAGTAATTGCGTCAGAATAAGATACGTTTCTAGCAGCAAGAGGTAATTTTTTTTACACTCAACTGGTTTATTTTGTTATTTTCATTTCATCGTGAAAATTTGCTGGCGGGAGCCAGGAACATTTCGTCGCACAGGGACAGGTGCTTTCATGAGACACTTCAGGTGGATTTAGCCTAGCGAGGAAAAGAGTATAAATGGATACGCTAATACGCTCTGTTCAATCAAGGGAGATATGACTCAAGGTTTCGGCCAGTCGGATTACCCAGATAGCCCGGACCCGGAATATTCCTCGGAGAACTATCGGTTTCCATCCAAAAATTGCCTAAATCACCCTAAATTTGAGCCACATCTCCTCGGATTACCGCTAGTAATCCGACCAATCCTTGTCAGCCGGATTACCCAAGTCGTTTCCCCCTTGGCTCTGGTAGCATCTGACTGGCTAATGTTTGATCAAGAATATACCCATTTCCTCTTTCCTCAAGAGACGAAACACAAACCTTAAAGCGGATGCGTGTTTCTCTCAAGTCGACACCCAACCCGACACACGATGGACGCACCCCTCCCTCTCTCCACCGAGCCCTTCTCCATACATCGCCCTCGCTCCGCCCCGCCCCGCCCCGCCGCCCCCGCCCCGCCCCGCCCCGCCCCGCCCCGCCCCGCCCCGCCCCGCCTCGCCCCGCCCCGCCCCGCCCCGCCCCGCCCCGCCCCGCCCCACCCCGCCCCGCCCCGCCCCGCCCCGCCCCGCCCCGCCCCACCCCGCCCCGCCCCGCCCCGCTCCGCCCCGCGCTCTCTGCATACAGCAGCTCACATTTTTCACAGGCGTTCCGTTCCACTCGACGCTGCACTTGAGTTGACTCCATGGGCCCATACATCCCCGGGCCTGCGCGCCTTGGCCCACGCATGACTAACTCCTTATAAAGCCTTATATCTCGTTGCGGAGGGGCGTAGGAGAGGGGAGGGGGTTGGGGGCAACAAGAGAGAGGCATTATAGACGGAGAAGATTGCGTTGGTTAGGTCACCCACACAACGACAAAGAACGACCTTGCTTATTCATCCAAGTGGTAGTTCACGAAGAAAAATTGAAGCGAAAACGAGGGGGAAATTTCTACACGACAAATTAAGGGGGTCAAATTTCATGCATTGGAATTCAGTTGGCGTGGCGTGCATTAGGTCGTTTTTTTAAAATTGATTTTTAATTGAATTGAACTATTTGAAAAGTTTTCCCGAATTTCATTTGGATTTTAGCGTGAACTTGGAGTGAATTGACGTGAACTATACAGAGTTTCCTTTTATTGTTTGTAATGCACTTGAATTTTTTTGCTTTCCTTAAATTGATGTGAATTACTAGTTTACTAGGCGTTTCAAAAAACCAAGTAACAGCACACTGTTGAAAACAGTTGTAGGTTTACGGGAAATTTTTCCTCGAGCTGGAGTTGTAAAATTACAAGTACAAGTCTTAAAACTACAAACACTACATACCGACTTGAAATTAAATCACGAGTAAGAATGGGATGCAGCAAATTTACAACATATTTTGTATGTCGTAATTAAAAAAATATATCGTTAATCTACCAAGATATTTTTCTCAATGCATTGCGGTTCTACCTACCCATGGGGAGACATCGAGACTAACTGGTAGAGCGGATAGTCAAACATACAAAACAACTGATAAGTGTCAGATTGAAGTTCTTTTCTCCGTAGGGCAAAAACGTAATTCCTTTACAGGTACTTCAAGAACTGCGGTAAAACAAATTGTCTGTTCGGAGAACTCGACGAGTGAGAGCCGTCGCTCCGACTACCTATATCTTTCTCAATCTTGACAAAAGTTCAAACAGTTCTGCACCAGCGAAAAATAAAAATAGATATTATATAGATGTATATATAAAAATATATAGAGAGAGTGAATAGAACAGGGGTTCCGATACACAATAGACCCGACTCGCCCTCACGGCACCACCCTCACCGTAAAGCACTGCGGGTTGACGCGCGTAAAGGGCTGAGCCCTGCAAGGCTACGTGGGCGGGTTGAGGCGGGGCGGGGCGGGGTGGGCTCGTCCCAACAGCCAATCCCAGGGGCGCCGTAACTCTCATTCATTCTCGCGCCGCGGCACCTCTTTTATCACACAAGACGACAAATACCTGCTCTCCCCTTTCCATCCCCTCCCCCTTTCTCTACATTCACCTTACGAACGTCGAGAGATCGACTGCTCATCTGCAGCGCTCGCCGTCATAGAGGGAGGCTGCAGAAAGGGAGACCTGCCCCAATTAAATCAGAGGCCCCGGGGGTGGCGGGTGGGGGGGTGGGGGCACCCCATGCAAGACTGTTAGCTCCCCCCGCACACCCACCCTTTTAAAATAATCACTAATCCAGCAAAAAAATGTGCTTATGGTTAATGATATAAGGAAACTGGAAACAATTTTGGGGAAGTCACCTCAAAAACTGATGGAAGTCTCTTCAAAAATGAGGAAATTATCCCTAAATTTTTGAGGAGACTTCATCAAAATATGAGAAGTTTTCCTCAAATTAAGTGGGATCCTCAAAGTTCGTTTTTTCCTCAAAAATTTTCTGCAATGCTTTTACCCTGAAGGCCACAGGCCACAGGACACAACAGCCAGTGAAGATAAGTTAAAATAAGTTGCCTATCCCAATTGCGCCGAACTCTCTGGAGCCATGAGCCCGCCCTGCCGCAGGGCGCCTGGAGGCAAGCCGCTCGCACACTTGCGTTGCGTGCAGCCTACCCGCACGGCGCTCATGAGGCAGGGGTCGGTAACTTCTTAAAAAATTAGAGGAAAAATGCTAACGAACACTGCGAATAAACCAAAGTGTGAGAATGTCACACACTTATAGGAGTGCGAATGCCCATTCCTGCACTTGGAGGCCAAACTGTGAGTATTTCCAAGGTAAATTCATACCCGGTAAAAAAAGGGCTGACGCTAACGCGGCAGTATGTTATTAGGCCTGCGGCCGATGCGTATGTCGACCCGGACAACTCACCGATTGAGATGAGCATGCGGTGTGCAAAAAACACCATCGCAACGTGCCGGCAAAGCTGGCCGTAGGCTGGGCCCCCTCTACGCCCGTCCGCATGAAGGTGATCCTAAGTCCAAGATGATGATGCGGACGGGACGTTATAAACACACTTGACTTGACTTGAGAGAACCAGGCCACAAATGACCCGGGTTGGGTAAATACGACGTACGTCTGACAAACCCAACCCGTGTGTTTATAACGTCCCGTCCGCATCATCATCTTGGACTTAAGATCACCTTCATGCGGACGGGCGCAGGTAGCGGGGGCCCAGCCTACGGCCGTTTTGCTCGTTGCAAAGAATTCAAATTCCTTGAATACTAAAACGCGCTGCCGTCTGCCGTCTTGAAGTCTTGAAAGTGTGTGACTTTCTCGCAGCGAATTAACAGGATGAGTGATGTGTTGTGGAACATCCGTTTACGAGGATAAGCGGAGGGAGCAGCTCGTGCCACGCCCTGTACATCAGAGGCTGGCGGACGCGCCCCGCCCCGCCCCGCCCTACCCCATCCCCTCGCCACCCCCGCCCCCTCGCAACCCCCTCCCCCCCCCACCCCGCCCCCTCGCCACCCCCGCCCTCGTCCACGTCCCCATGTCGCGGCAGTCACCCGCACGAGTGCAGTCCCTGGGGCGGTGTTAGCGGCTAACCGGCTCCGTACGTGTGCGGCCTATCTCACCGCCATGGCGCGCCAGCCCCGCGCCCCACCCCGCCCCGCCCCGCCCCACCAACACCCCACAGACGACTCGACGAGGAAAAGAGGAGAAAGGCGAGGGAACGATTTTGAACCTGGTTGCTTTGAGCAGCCTAGCGGACGGCAGGTCGTAGGTACTCGCAACGTGAACGTGAAGGCTGCGGGGTGCAGGGCGAGGGGGACCTCAATTCGACCGGTCAGTTTATCTCGGCCCACCCGCACCATGGTGCGCATCAAGTCCGCCAGCGGGCCCGGGGCGGGGCAGGGTCGTCGGGGGCGCAGAACACGGGGCAGCTGACGCGACCGACGCGACCCCGCGACAGATGTCTCGTGTCCGGCCGAGGCGGGCCCATGTCCCATGTCCGGCCGTGTCGCCCCAAATCGACATCAGGAGCAGGAGGAGCCGGCCTGGCCAGACGGGCGGCCCTCCATAGTACCAGACCGGAGGGGCGGGGAATGGACCCTTGCCTTCGTAAAGGCGTGGCGCGGCGCAGTGTGCTCCCGGGCCGGGGCCGGGGCCGGGGCCGGGGCCGGGGCCGGGGCCGGGGCCGGGGCCGGGGCCGGGGCCGCGTCATGTCATGATGTCGCTATCCTGGGCGTGATTGATGTGCCCAGCCCCTGGCCTGCGCAGCGCGGGCTGCGGGCGCGGCGGGGGACGTGACTCGAGGCTGAGGGTGCAGTCCAGTCCCACCCGACCCCCCGCCCCGCCAGAGCACACGGTGTGTTCTGGTCCCCGATGCCGTGCAGCTGTTGCGTCCTGCAGGCTGACCCGAAGATCGCTCTTGCGCCACCGTCCTTGTCGCACTCATGGGGTCCTGACCACACCCGAGATTAGGCACCGCCACTGGTGCGACAAGGACGGAGGGACGAGAGCGATCTTCGGAATCAGACTTCTGCCCCGTCCCGCTGCGTCTGAGACGGCTATTGCTGCCGCCGCCGCCGCCGCCTCACGGGGGACGATAGCTCTCGGTGATCTACTTGCGCGGTCAGGGGTAGAGTCCTACACTGCAAGACTCTGATGAAGAAAGGGTAATCTGGTCAGCAGACTATCGTTGCCAGGAAAAGTAGAAATAAAAAGCTCACACACAGAAAAGTGAGGCGGGCTGCAGCTGCTCCTGCTGCTGGCAGCTTGCGCGCACCTGTGCTAGAGTGTTGCCTAACAGGCAGGCCCGGACCGCTGCACTCTGCTGCAGCTGCTCCTGCTGCTAGGCAGCATCCCCATGGGAACACTCATCACTCATATCGAATCCACATTTCTGCAATGTGTACAACCAACATTGATGCAACGTGGATGTTCGAGTCGATCATCGAGTTTAAAAAAAATTGTAGTCGATTCAATGTGGATCAGTCCACCTCCAGGCGCACCCAGCCACAACTCACCACGCAGTGGCGCCCATCGTGTTTGGAGACGGTGTGCATCGGACGCAGGGAGCCCCCGAGTGTGTGACTGGCTCGGGAATGTTTCGTGGTGAGTTGTGGCTTGGTTCGCCTGGAGGGTAGGCAACCGACTGTGCTGTTTGTGGATGGCGCCCCCGGGTGACGCAGGGAGTCCCCAAGTGTGTGGCTGGCTCGGGGATGTATCGCGGTGAGTTGTGGCTGGGTGCGCCAGGAGGGTAGACAATCCCGGCAATCGAGGTCCTTGTGGGGCCCGCCACGGCCCCCTTGTGGATGATGTGCCCTGGGGCATACGTGATGCGTGTTTGGTGGTTTCACCTGGCAAGTGGTTCATTTAAGGCGAATGACAAACATCTATAGTCGGTACAGTTTAAGCTCTCTTTGGCAGCGCCAGTTGTGGCCACAACTTTGTGGCCACAAACAGGGACGTCTGCGGAGCGGCGAGTGGAGCGGCTCGAGTCTTTGGTGGCATCAGGCGGCCTTCCCTCTTTTGACTCTCCCAGACAGACGACAGCTGCGTTCAGACACGTGGGTATAGTGTGTTTCGATTAGAAAAGGGAGAAGAATAGCAGATAGAACAAAACGCGTCCTCATTGGCTGAGCCCCCCACCACTACCCCCCACCACCACTAGCGCGCTCACGTGGCGCGAAGCGCTCAGCCAATCAGGACGCTTTTGTTCTATCCGCTATTCTTCTCCCTTTTCCAATCGAAACACACTATTGGGTGCCTGCGTCTGCTGGTATGAGAAAAACCAGGATTTGGACCAATCACAGCCATCTATAGTGCTCTGTTTTCTCATACTAGAAGACGCAGACACTCAAGACACCCACATATCTGGACGCAGCTGACATTCCGATGACTCATCCCCATCATGCAGGTGCAGGTCGTCGGGATCGTCTCACTGAAAGGCCTGACCTAGAGCGAGAAAGACTTGCCACGTTCCGTGTTCATTGTGGCTCAGCCAAATAGGTTTAAATCCCCAGCCCTGTCAGAATGCGCCGTGGAGGCGAACGGGAACGCGCCGCTGAAGGTGGTAGTTCAGATTTGCAAGGTTTTAACGAGCGCGAACGAGCGTCATGTCACGTGTTTACCGACAAGTGAGTTTATCAGCCGACTAAGGGTGGCCCCACATTCAGCGCGCCAACCGTAGCTGGCCCGGCTGGCCTGGACGGCCTGCCTGGCCTGGTTGGCTGGTAAGACAGGGCCAGGTGTGAGCCGTAAAGAAATTGACAAAATAAACGTCCAGGCACTGCAGAGAGTCAAAAGTCTGGCATATTCCAAAAGGGGACTGCTAAGTGTGGGACCACCTTAAGTTTACAGTGGTCGTGTCATTGTCGAGGCACAACTGTAGATGGTAGTAAGGGATTCAAATCAGTGCAAAATATTTAGTAAATCAACACACTTCCTCATTTTCATTAAGCTCTCAGAATACACAATCAGCTGTTGTACTTAGTTATTCAACATTTCTTAATTAATGCTATTTTCGTATGTACAAAATTAAGGAGGTAAACTTGTTGGTATAATCAATTATTCTGTTGTATTGAGTGGAATTATTGGCTGCTGTTCCTGCAGGTAAAAAATACCCAGATATACCTCTTTCGTTAAGATTTTACAATCCAGTGTAAGATACAAATCAGGCAGTTACAAAATGCCAACTATATAGAAGGCATAAAATATTTGGCTAACCTCAATAATCAACACACATAAAATGGCATGCCAGACAAGCTCACATAATAATATCAGGATCACAATAGCAGCAGCAATACGGTTCCACGCAGTTAAGCTCACAGAGCTGGAAAACAAGGAAGGTAGAAGTCTGCTGCATTATCTGCTTCCTTCATTTCAATTACAATTTTGCATCCATTAAAAAAAAGCCTGATGTGCATGTTACCACATTGAAAGAACTAACAGAATCAAGGAAATAAAAACCAACAACAAATCAATCAATGACTCTAAAGTTCATGGTAATAAAATCTGCATTGGCATGTTCTTAGGCAGGTCATGAACTATCCATCGGACTTGGACCCATATTATTACTAACATCAAACAAAACTGGGGAGAACAGAAGAAAGAAAAAAGAAATGGATTAAAAAAATAAAACTACTGGCTTTGATAAAGAAATTAATAAAAAGTACCACATCAAATGCAATCATAGAGAAAATTAAGTTGTGCAATGACACATGCAAATAGCTACGCCATATCTGAAATTTCCTGTTTGTTTTTTTTTTTTTATATTTAAACATATCAAACTTACAATGAGGATATGAAAATGCATGCCAGTTCTAAAATTAAAGAAACTAGTTCTAATAAATTTGCAAGGGTCACACTTCCTAGCTAAAAATTTCATTAAAAGAGAGTCTTTAAATAAATCAAGGAATTAACACCAAAAAGATAAAACAAACTAAAATGTAGAGCCTTCAATAAAAAAGGCCTAACCGTGCAAGTATGACTTAGTTTGGTTTGCTCTTCTTTGACTAGGATCAACAAAAACATTTTCAATATGTCTATAACAAAGCACACTTGGTAGCAAAATCAGAATATCAAAATCTTCTTTACATTTTTGGAAATGCTTTCACTAGGGTTCAATAAAACAGGAATGTTTAATTTCCTCCTTAAGAAAACTAAAACGAATTTTAGAATGGATTTGAAAGAAAGTTAAGAATCAGAAGACTAACAAAGAGAGTGTAATGCTAAGTGCTTAGCTATTTACAATACAAAGGGACTTTCAATGAAATTTAACAGTCTTTTGGGAAAGTAACTACAATGCACACATTTGTCACAATAAATCATCTGAGTATTTTAACTTTGCCTTTCCACATTAGGCTTTGTAAAATGTTCATAAAATAGGCAATTGAAATAATTGATTAAGCTAACTTTGAATTCCATTCCATCTGTAGAGTCAACATGAGCTTAAAAAGACGATTGGATAAATAAATCCGGCAGAACAAATAAATAGAGTTCATGATACAGCAGTGGTTTCAAACAAACCAATCAACAGATCAATGAATACATTCAAATAGACAAATAAATAAATAAATAAATAAATAAATAGATAAATGAATAAATAAACAATTCAATAATCAATTAATTAAAACAAATAAATAAAACATGTTATTACACAAATACATGCCAACAAACAGTTTTCAACACATACAGATCTAGAGAATAAAAATTACATGACTATGAACACACTTTGTCATACTTTTTGGTGCTCATTTCAGCCTCTAATTCTCTTACAGTTTCACTAAAGACTCTGACACTCTTTGGTTAAACATGATACATAGAAGCAGAAGATAAGAAAAAGGAAAAAATAAACACTGCAGTGATTTGCCTTTTCTCATCCACAAGAAATGATAGAAATAAAGGGATAGGACAAACAAATACTATACAAAAACGACTTCAAATTGAAATGTCATGCATGACCAAGTATTGCTTTAAGAGAACAGTCCAGTCAAGGAAATTGAAATACATAAGACAGCTTTTGCACCAAATAAAGAATATTTTAACAAGAAAAAAACTTGTTAAGAATCAACACAACAAGAATGTGGAAGCAGGCCCGAGATGTTTTATCAACCACTAGAAACTTATGAATCACTTAGATTTATGACAGCTTCATCACAGAACGCGCACATACAAAATATACAGAACATTTTCATAGCCTGTAGCTTTACCTATCATTATCACAAGCAAGCTTTCTGATAAGAAATCCAAATGTTTTATAACTTCAATCATATTTTTCAACACTATGCATAACCAAGGTGTCGTAACATAACCGAATAAAGTTTTGCCATTATCACTTCTTTGCCAGTATCTCTTGAATGGTTTTAAGATATTGCAGCGAGTGTTGGCTAGAAAACTTAGATTGCACTGTACTTTTGTAATAAAATGACCTGAAGTAATAATAACACTCCTTGTAACCCAAAACTCATTTAGTTTTTTTACAGAGGTAATAACATCAAATTTCTGTCTGAAAGCAAGGAGCGATTGTATCGCTTTGAGTCATTTTGATATGGAAATACATGGCAATCTAAGCTTTCCAGTTAGCCTATGCTCATTAAAATAACTTCTTCCATTCAAGAAATATTGACAAATAAGTGAAAACAGGCAAGGGTAATTCCATTATGCTATGAGCATACCATACTTACTAGAACACAATCTGATATCTGATACACAATTACTTTGGTCTAGAAATGCGTATCCCACCATCTAATTTTAGATGTAAATTGGAGTTTCTTGTCCAGTAAGGAGTCTGAACATGGAAGTGGGCATAGTTTTCATCAAAATCTGAAAAAAATAAATCATTGGTAAGTTTTTGTTTTTTCTTTAACTCTTTGCTTTCAGTTTTCATAAGAATAGGAGCGTTTACCTCGCCAACAGATGTAGCTAACAGATTCACAATCTTTTCATGAGGCACAGCTACAACACTTTGATTGTTTATTTCTATTATTCGATGACCAACTCTCACACCACCACGCTCTGCAATACCCCCTCTAAGGAGACTGCAAATCTGCAAAAGGAAGTCGTTGTGAGAATGTCAGTTATCTACCTCACTATTTAGTTAACCTAAAAGAATAACATACCACTCCATTCTGAACACTGAATCCTAGTTGGTACTTTGTTTCTGGTCTCTTTATTTTCACCTCCACAACTGGGGCACACGGCACAACTGTCAATTTCACCACAGTCTGAGTTTTGGTGTTCTGTAGATAAGTACAATTATCAGTATTTAGTACAAGCAGGAATAAAAAAAGCACAGATTGAATTAGATGCCGATGCACAAAGGTGGAACTGACCTTAATGTAGTTTTGACAAGTTGAGAGAGGCAAACCCACCAAACTTACTCCATTAATTGCTATGATTTGGTCACCTATGTTCAGTTGACCACATCTTGCAGCAGCCCCAGCAGGTGCCAGATTAGCTATTACCACTGTTGGGAGCATTGAACCCCATCCTGACTCAACAATAACAACTCCAAGGATTTCACCTTTAGCTTTGGGGACTACCACCTGCAAACAGACCAATTTCAGTTTTATTAGTGATTGAAGTTTTATGCCGAGTCAAAGAGCCACCTTATGACTTTCTCACCTCTTTCTGCATTTCTTTTTTAGCAAACATTTGAAGCTCATCACCAAATATTTCCTGAGAGTTAAGGACTTCTTGATAATCCATTTCTTTCACAAAACTGTTGTCTTCAATCCCATTTGCCTTTAAAAACTCCATGTAAGCTACTTGAAAAGCTTGTCCAATTGATTGAGCAATAAATTGGGCCTAAGAAAGTGATAAATTGTAGTACCAGATTAATAGTAAGATTAATATTCAAAAATAAAATAAAAAGTTATTTTGTTGTAAATACATTTCTTTGAAAAAGGGTAATCATACCTCTTCACTTTGAAATACATGGCAAATCATTTTGGGAGTTCGAGAAAGTTTGGAGTCTGAATCGTCATCTTGAGGCATGAATCGACGACGTGCCATTAGGACAACCAAATCTCCTATATCAGCAATGTATGATATTGTGCGCAGTGCATGATCCATCATTATTTCCTAAAAGGGGAAAAAAAAAAGTATATGAATAAAATAAAATTGTACTGGTTAAGAGCTATAGATGAAAATATGAAACTTACCTTCAGATCGGTGTTCAAAACCATAATTTTCTCTGTTGATATGAACAGATCCACCTCAGTACTAGGTTGTGTTTCGCCATCAGGAGCCTGCATAAGATGAATATGGTGAGTAGAGGTGTGTTACAAGACAATACCCACATCACTTGATCCAATGAAGCTCCTCCTTAAGGAAGTTAATTATTATCTGAACCTTTCCACTGACAAAAAGGAAGAGGTAAATCCTGAACTAATCTACAAACAAGTAAGTTAATGATTTATTTTTGAATTGCTGTATCTATCAAAACTGGGATTCTTAGCCAGTTAGATGCTATAAGAGGTTTGTGTAACAAACTACAAATGAGCCAGGGGAAATAAAAGGTGACCATGGGAATCAAAACACTCAAACTGTGACCAAAACTTAATGGTAATAAGGACCGACAAAAAAAAAAAAAAAAAAAGGTAATTTCTTTTAAAGTTGAATGAGAAGGAAAAAAATTATGTTCACATTAAAACATAGAAATAGGCTGCAAGGATACGCAGACTTACCAAAGCCTACAGGAGCAGATAGCAGCCAGAAAAGAGAAACAAACAGCGGGTTAATTCAATGTATGTGTGACATACAACACAATCAACACATCATTTTAAAAGAAATATTAAATACAAAGAACAGATTAAAAAATAATGCTAAATCAACTAATTATCTAAGTCCTGAAACGGATGGCAAATTGGCTTCTGGAGCAAGTGCTGTGAGAATTTAATTAGGTTTAAAACAAGAAGCAAATCAATTTTACAATCCATACGAATTTGATCATGTACTGATCATCTGAAGCTATAGGTATGAGAATTGTATCAAAATCAAAATCAAAATCAAATTTTATCACTGAGTGTGACAACACACACAAAAGGCCAATTTTGGTCACAAAGCAATTAAACGAAAAGCTGAAGTTCAGCGGTAAAATGGTGAAAAGTTTACAAACATTTAAGAAAGCTGTATTCAAAAAGGTGAGAAAGAAGAGCAAAGATACACAAGTATTAAATATGACCATACAAAGATGTTCAGGAGCATGCATTACAAGGAAAAAGCAGAAGAATCGGACTCCACAAAAAAGCAAACAAAATAATAAAATTTTTGTTTTGAAAAGCAAGAGAGCTTGGGGGCTTGGTCATGAAAATCTCTTTGGATTGGCCTATGACCACTTTGGATCAGAAAGACCATGACGGATAAAAATGCTCAAGTCAATTTTCCAGATGTCCATACTTTACCTATTCTACAATATCAATCAAGGAAATTTTTTGACTCCAACGTGAACTAGTAATAGCTATGTATTTAATACATATTAAGAGCGTAGGTAGTGTACATATCAAATGTTTTGTTGTATTGCTAGTATAATTTTTTTACACCAATGGATTTGGTGCAACCATAACAAAATCTACTTGTAAAACACAGTTAGTCAGGACTTGCACAATCTTAGGAGGCTTTACCACTGCCAATGACCCACATCAAAACACTGCCAGAACTGTACAAAAAATAGACATTCTTGCGAATAAAATAATAAAAATATGTGCGTGACTCTGGTCACTAAATAAACAATGCTTGAAGGCTTTAAATATCAAATGTGATGTAAGAGCTATACAATTGAAATTTTAAAAAACCCTAGGTGAGACACTAATTTCTTTTTTAAAAAAGGTGATTAAAACACACAACCATTCACGTGGCCTAACTGGATTGTGAACACTTAGTCCACAAACCTTGATTTTGGTGACTGCTTCCTCCACCATGGTTTTCTTGAGTCTCCTGCGACGTTTTCGGCCACTTCCTTCTTCTTCAACTTCCACAGAGCCGAGAAAAATCAGACGAAAAATGGTGCCCGCTGGGAGGGGCACGTCAGCGGCAATCCGATCCACTTTAGGGTTGCTGGGGACCACCCTCAGCCCTCCATGGGATCCATGGAGCCCATGGGGCACATGGGGCCCTGACCACTGTCCGGCCTCCAGCAGGGAAAGCTGGTCGTCCACGTCGCAGTAGGTGGGAGAAAGAGATCCCAAGGATGATCCTATGGACGCTGCAGGTGCAGGTCCAGGTCCCGGTCCCAGTCCCAGCCCCAGCCCCGGTCCCGGTCCCTGGCTGGGCCCTGGAGGTCCAGGTCTCATGAGGGGCACGGGTGGCAGCGGCACGGGGGGAGGCGCGTGGGCCCCATGACTCCCATGAGTTCTGAAGGTCCCGTGCAAGCCTGGAGATGGCATCATTTCGTTGCCCTGGGCGCTCGGAGCTCCCTGCGCGCGTCTCGGAGCACCCTGAGCCTGAGCGTCCTCGTAAAGGATCTCTCCCTGCTGGCCCTGCGATCCGATAGGAGCACCACCACCTCATCAGCCTCCTGGCGAAAGGGAGGAGCGAAGGAGACCCGAGTGTGTGGGTGGGGATATTGCCATTGCCCCGGTCAAAACGAAAAGCTTGCGTCGTACCTCTCACCAAATGTGAAGGACAAGAAGGGGGGAAATTGAGAAAGTTGACATTCAATTTAAATCAGACCAGATTCAAGCATATTGAGGTGGCATGTTTCCAGTTTCTGTGAATTACAAAGCCAAGAGAGTGCACTCATATAAAATGGTGTAGTTTTCATGCACAATCACATTAATTCCCAGGAGCAATTGCTAAGCTTGACTCATTTACATTATTGAGGCACAAAAAACAAAAACAAAAAATTTCAGCTTGTGATCATGATCAGAGGTGCGTATACTATCTGGTATTTGTGACTAATACCTATAAATATCATATAAAATTTGTGTTGGTGCATCTTATCCTTTTTTCTTCCTGCAGTGATTATCAGCTGTGGTGTTAACAATATTTGAAGTACAATGTACAAGACAAAGCAAAACGGTAAGCATAGTTAAAATATTACACAAAAGAAATGTTGCTGTGTTCCCTGAGAAAGGCTACAGACATTAAACCACAGCTTGGCACCTTTCTTATTGTAGACGTATCAATTAACAGTGTGTCCAAAAAATTGGAGGTGAAATTAACAGTTAAATACAAGCAAGCAAAAGCAGTCTTCAACTATTTCTAAGTAGAAATTACAACGTGTTTGTCATACAGTTCCTTTAAAAAAACAAAGGAAACTTTGAATATGTACACTACCAACAAACCCATAACAATTTTTTTTTTTCCCTTTTTAAATCACAACTGACAAACGGAATATGAGAGCGGACTGAGGGCCAGACTAACTTCACAGAAAACTGTAGGTGAAGACAATGTGTTGACAAGAGAAGTTAATTTGATGCATTTCATACAGGTCACTTGAAACACAAATCATAGATAGAGATATTGAATACACTTAAACACTAGACGCATGCAAACATGAAAAGTTTAGAAACATTGTTGCTGGGAGAGGTGAATTCGACAGCTACATATTTTATACACAGCATAAACACATTTCAGTGCATGAAACACACTCTGGCAGTGTTTTGTGGATAGGTGGCAAATGGCACAGCAAGAGCAAAGAGAGATCTAAAGAGATTTTAAATCACAGCAGAGAATAAAAGAAAACTCTGTTGTCAGATAGAAAATCTGCTTTTATCTCTCTTGAAGTGGATAATTAAGAAATAAAACAGTGAGGGTAACAACAGAAAATGAAGCATTGGAAAGACTTATGTGAAAATTGACAGATCATATTCCCTTTTTGTTTCTGGTTTCTTGTTAGAAAAATAAATGACACTAAAAAATGTTAAGATTTAAATATATGTGTGGTTTTTATGTGGATTGAATAGTGTGGATTTTACAATGAACAAACAAACAAAAACAAAAAAAATGCACCCAGAAAATTTTTTACTTGAAGGTGATAGAGCAAACTCCATGAAACATAAAGGCATTAAAAGTGTCGGTTGCTGACTTAGAAAAGGGGTCACTTGAATTCGAATGAATATACGGATAAAAACCTTACATAATGAGAATATTGGGAGAAAAATAGAACAGTGTATTTTAATTGGTTGAAAACACCAAGTATGCAACATAGATGGGTGGAAGTAGAATAGCGTGTCCTATTTTAGACAGGCACTAGCCATGTAACAAGTGTAGGAAGCAACTACCATTAAATATTACATTTTCATGGAGAACCAAACTTAATCTGCTTAATCTACCACAGAGAAAAATATACAAATGGTACAATTAAAATATATATATATTTTTATTATTTACCCATGTAAATGGGGAAAAAATTGATTAAATAGAAGTAGTGGTTTTTGTTTGTTTTTTTGCTGTCATGCAATCATGCAATAAAAAATGAAAGCGATTACAACAAAGTTTAAGGCCTAAAAGGGGAACTTGGTCAGACTACAACCTCCTTCGAATATCTGAGCAACTGATAATATTTGTGGTAGCATTTCATTCCATTCACTATGGGAAACATAGTATTGTACGGATGTTTACAGTACTGTTTAAGATTCTGCTTGTAGAGAGAGATTTGATAAAAATATAGTATAGAATAAAGAACACATGCTAGACTTGAATATCCAAGAATTTATCAATAACACTGGACCCATCTTTGAAAAAAGTCCAGATTTAAAAAAATATATAAACATATAAATACCGTATATATGCTTATCAAATGTGTTTTTGTTGTGAAATGGCATTAGAAGGAGACTTGTCCACAGAATCAAAAAGCTTATAAAGACTCCTTTCATTTGCATTGAATCCTGACCTGACACACTAAAAACTAAAAATTTTAACACTTTATCTTACCCTTTAAACAGACTGTAACAGACAACAAGCTTTAACTGAACTATTTAAATTACTGCTAGGAAAAGAGAGTTGAACATAGAATCAGATGACTTTTAAAAGGGATATTATTGATAAAGGTCCGGTTAAAAGGAGGTATTAAAAGTACCCATTGAAAAATAGAGAAGATTAATGACTCACCTTAATTCTAGAAACAGCCTCCTCTGCTTGCATCATACGAGTCGTCTTGGTAGGTTGCCCCTCGCAAACAAGTTGAGTGGAACCCAAATATCTTGCCCGAAATAGCACTCCCTCAATCAAGACTGAAGGATTCCAACGACCATCTGTATGATTAAAATAAGTCAATTTAGAGACTGACAACCCTCACAAATTAAAGGCAATTCTTAAATAATCATCATTAGAGCATAAAGTAAGACTTCAATAAAAACTAAAGTTAATGCATACTTACAAAAAAGACATCCAACAAGAAGACAGCAAGAAAGAGAGTAAACAAAGAGAATTAATTTAACCAAAGCCACTGTTTTGCATGCAAAATGTTAGTAAAATGTTTTCAAGATAGCAATTAATGACAGAGGGTCATGACATGAGGTAAAGAGAGACCTCAATAATAATACGACACAACTAGGAAGAAGCTTCGTGTTGCTGCAGTTGTATCCTTCACAGCTGCGTCCAGATACGTGGGTGTCTTGGGTGCCTTGGGTGTCTGGCCCCATGCTGTCAGCATGGCTCAGACACCCAAGACACCCACGTATCTGGACGCAGCTCAGTACCTGCTGCTGGGGTGGAAGGGAGCCCTGGGCGAGGGCGGCACGGCAGAGGAGTCCCGTCCATTTAAAAGGAAGCAGAACGAATTGCGTATCCTGACTGAAACACTGTTTTGAATTGCTTTTGATTCAAATTTTGGTTTAGCCGTAAAAAGTGCAGTGGGTTTGTGTTTCTCGACCCCAAAAACACCATTTTAAAAAAAAGTGGATGGTTGTATGATATTTTCGACTGACCCAGATGCGTCACCCTTACTCCCTATCCGGCACACTAAAGTGAGTAAAATTTATCGTATCGAGATGCCACTTTCACAGAAAATTTCATCTTTTAAAATAAAAACTAAGTATAGAAAAAAGTTAAAATTTTGAAAATTGTAGTTTTTAGTGCCCTGTAGGTTTTGGCAGCTTGCTACCGCACGAAAGAGCGGTAGCAAGGGACTGGACCCATGGAGGCGGGTCTGGGGACGGTCTGGATCGCTATGTCTGGGCCCCAGCTGTCAAAATGTTGCGAGGGTAGCTGATGGAGCAGTAGTTAAGAATGTCTCCATATGCCAGGCTTCTTCCTGGTTGTGTCGCACTATAAAATATGGAATTTAGGATATGCACATGCAAATAGATTTGGTCCATTTTATAGAGGGAAGCTTCTAAAAAAATCACTAACTTACCCTCTTTATTTCTTCCTTTCTTCTTTCCGGTTTCTTTATCCTGTACAAGGAACAAGAAAACAAATTAGTACCTCAGTAAGTATGATGCACTGAAATGAGGTAGCTCTCAAAATGCTACAAAATACCACACAAAAGTTATATATTCAAAACTGCACATCTAAAGAGATAATATGTATTTAAAATAAAGAGACAAAGCATAAGAAAGGAGAAACTAAAAATACTAAGTCAGAAAGTTATGACAAGCGCCGTTCAAATGTACATAAAGCTAATAAAAGTCATCTCTCCAAACTGTTCAAGCGCCGGACAAGAGGAAAGGTTGTAGTTCAATGAAGTTCATTTCCAAATAGAAATGAACAACAAATGTTACTGGTGCATTACAATGATGTGAAGGAACCAAGTAAGCTGGTATGCTTATAGGAACAACCCTATAATATCTAGGCTTATCTCTTTCTCTCTCTGCTTACTTCAGAACATAATCGACAATATGTAGCAGAGCTTCTCAGTCTTTGTCGGTACAAAGAACCTTGGATAGGGCGTGAAAGAGGACTCACAAAAGACCTCGTCATGATTGGCCTGCTCAAAACACTAGGTCGAGCAAAGGGGCAAACTGAAGGTCTCAAACACGGCCTCTGACGGCCTGGCCGCAGAACTGAACCGAGCCGCCAATGGAGCTAGCAGCATGGGAAGAGAGCAAAAGTTTTTAAAATATTGACAAATGAAGACAAACTCTCCATAACCAATGGTGTTTAAAATGCAAATCTTTCCAGCTGGAGTTCAATTAAGTTCAATTAAGTCCATCCTTAGGGAAAAATTAGGCCTAAAGATTACTTGACTATGCCTCAACGTGGAATCTTAATTTTTATGAGACAAAAATAAATGTCAATTTTTAAAAAATGTGAAAGAATTTCATAATCTTGACAGATCACAAATCATCCTACATGCAAGAAGTTATGTTTGTATGGTACAATACATGCAAGGAAAATAATAAGTAGAAATTAAAGATCATCCACTAATTAGTAACACAAGGCATTTTGTGTAAACATGTAAAGAAAACACAACTTAGGATGAGAAAAAAAGCAGAGTTCAAATCAAATGTCTTGGCCCATCATGGTTGATGAATGTTCACTAAGTCAAGAATGGAAACAGACATGAGTGCATTTACAAAAATGCATGCAAAGCCATAGAATGGGTCACACCTTCTTGTTCTTGCCCACTGCATTAGCCTCTGCAGCACTTCGAGGTGAGGGAGTCTTGTCTGGGGATGTTAGTTCATTAGATGAGGTTGCAATGTCATTTGAATTGGCATTGGAAGAAATGGAATTAGATGTGGGTACACATGGTTGAGTTGAGAGGTCAACAGTAGGTGACAGAAGTGCTGCCACAGAGAGGGACGGGTGTGGAGGAGAAGATAATTTGGATTGTGATAGAAGTGGGGTAGTTGCTGAGCATCCACCATTTTTGGACAGTGAAGATGAGGATTGGGAAGAAGGCATAACAGTACGGGATTTGGTAGATTTTCGCCACCCTTTCTGCAAGGCAATAGGAGCACAGAAGAAATAATGAATGAATAAAATGGGAGTAGAAGAAAACACATTTGGAAGAAAAAGAACAGCAGGATTATACAACTCCTGAGGTACTTCAGGATGGAGTAAATTTTTGCTCACCGTCTGTGGTTCATAAAAGCCAATGTCATCAGTTCGAAGTTGACCAAGCAGTCGGTCTGTTTCCAAGTCCGTATCGGCCTCATCTGGCAAGCATCAACAAATAGATACATAGATTTCATCAATGTTCTATGATAAAGTAAAACCATATACAGTTGTGAACTCACCATCATCAGCATGTTCATCACCACTTAAAGTTGAGCTCCGTAAGTTGTTATCACAGTTTCTTCTTCTGTAAAATACCAAATATTTTTAAACAAATATTTTATGAATTTCATACAAAACCCTTTACAATTCTTGTTTCATACCTTGGAACCCAAATTGGACTAGCTGTTGGCTGAGGAGGTTCACTTTCAACAGATTTAACAGGTAGAGTCTTGGCTCTTTGAATGGCTAGTCGAATATCCTTAATGACATCCTCAACACCTTCTCCAGAATTCACAGACGACACTGAACTGCGGCATGGTAGGTTCTGAGATACACTATCAGGGGTACTTCCTGTTTGATTACGATGAGGGGCAGGGGCTGGTGGAGGTGGTGTATTTTGAGAACTACCGGCAGCACACCATTGTGCTGAAAGAAATTTGACTGTATAACAATTGTCAACAGCTGTGTCAAGAGAAAAAGAAAAGAAATCAAAATTGTTGAAAACTTAGAAAATGGTGTACCTAAAGGATCCAAGGCTTCTAGCTCTGGATCTGGGTAAGAGCTATCTCTATCTCTACTAGATCCACTGTTTGTAATGGTATTATTAGCAGAACTTGAATTCATATGTCCTGTCAAATGATCCAAAGGTTCTGAATGTTCAGTTCTATCATCAAGCTTGGATCGACCTGAGCGCTGTCCAAGTTCTCTCTCTATTTCGGTTATTTGTCTTTTCATTAACATGACCTGCAGAATGAACAAAATAAAAATATTTGTTTTGAGGCTGAGACTGAGAAAATGAGAATTAAATAAAGCTTTAACTAAAGCTCACAGTGGGATTATTGTTGTCTGTATCACTGGCATGACCAGATGAAAGACCATCTTCTAGAACAGGCATGCTAGAGTACAAGCGCATTGCGTCAACAGGTAAGCCAGACCCTATATCCGCAAGACCACTTGAAAGGCCACTTCCAAGACCTCCAGTTAAGCCCTGAAAACAACCACCACATGGAAAACAACCACCAAAGCATCACCATTCAGTTACACATTATGACTAAGAAACTGATGAGCAGCATAAACACATGCAAGATACTTAAACACGCACAGTAGCAAGCCCAGGAGTATCCCCATCAGTCAGAAGTAAGGAAACCTCACTATCCAAATCACCACAGTTAGAATCACAGTCAGTTGTTTCTGGTGAAAGAGTGAAATTTCGGCTGTGACCAACCTATAGAGGCAAAGCCAACACCATAGAAATTCATTAAAGCTGTTCTGACAGGACAAACATATCTTCCATCTTTTATAAAGTGTAACAAATATCCTACCTGAAGACCTACTTCAGTGTCTCCCAGGTCCTCTGTTGAGCCACTACCCGTTGAAAGTTCCATGAGGTTGTTTTCCTGTTCATTTTCTGGCTGTTCCTGCAATGATATCACATCAAAATCAAACAATCAAGAACCTTAAAATTTAAGAAACTGTGGTGCATTGAGGAGAACTTATAGATAGAATGTATACATATAATTTTAAATATATATAAATATATATATAAAAAAACAATTGTATCAGTGAAAGCAGAGTCAAAGTTGTGAAACCCTGTCGGTAAAGGATATATTTAGGGTAAAAGCACAGAGTAAAGTTCACCAAAATCTAATGCTTCTTTCTAAAATACAATGGGTAATGATATTGAGAAGTAGCCTCTTGCTCACATATGTTTTTTGATTTAAAAAAGTGAATAATGTCTGAACGTGCCTACAGTGAGAAACATAAGCTGAACTGAAAAAATGCATATATCATTTTTAGATTGAAGCATGCCATACTCAGGTTTTGCATGCAAGTGGGAAAAAAAAGAAGGGGAAAAAAAGGGCTCATTGGCATAGAGCTAGTCACTAGCTGCAAGTGCCTATTTACCAAATCAATATATTTGTCAAGTTTTCTTCGTTCGTATCTTGCTACAGTACAGTTCACAACAGTACAGTACAAGCTTGAAAGCAACTCATACTATAGATGCAATTGGTAAAATATCTTGTGCATCTTTAAATAAAACAAAACGCTTGTGGAGGACACCAATAACAGTAACTAGATACCACAGAACATATGACTGTTCTGATTTAAAATATGCAAAAAGCAGCTAACATTTTAACAATAAAATTAGGTATCAAAAATTACTGGTTGCAGACATACAGGAGGAAAAAATAAATTACTGCAATCAAAATAAAAGCAAATTTCCAGCCAGGCACCAAGCTAACACCTCAAGAGCTGTACCTGTAATGAAATGAGGTCGTTGGTAGTGCTTGGAACATCATTATGAGGTGATTCTGTTCCACTATGCTCGGGAACCGCTTTAGCTAATCTCAAACCCACATAAGCACTTCCAGACCCAGAATTGCATGATGACGCATTCTGTCCTGACTGTCTTCTTAATTCATACTCTAGCTCCTGTTAAGAATATTGTGGTTCTTTTTTATATATGTTAAGACATCATATTGGTAATAAGCTAAATTAGGCATGTCATTACAAGATAAAATGGAACAGAACTACTGAGCAAGGGCCAAAACATATGAAAAAGAAGTGACCACATTGAATTGGATCGCGAAATAACCACAAAAAAAGATCAATCTAAAACATAATTACAACACAAAGAAAGAAAACCACTTTAGATATGGTAAAATTTGTCATTGGGATACAGATTTGATGTTGTGTATTGCTTTTTCCACCAAAAATTCCAGAATTCCAAAAGATTCCTTTCTAACACTAACTGACATAATTAAAATTACAAAAAGGGTTATGGCAAAAGGGTTGAATTTTACCTGGAAGTGTGAGTTATCTTCATTGCTAGGTAAATCCGAAGAGGGTTTAAAAAATTCTTCTAGGACTTTCCTTGTCTCCGAAAATTCATACAGGTAATCAAAGGTAGAATTAGTTGTACTTGCGGTGCTTGTAGGCGGTGATAAATTGCAATCTGGTAGAACCCTCTGTTACAACATACAATATTAGGTGTTAAAAATGAATTCACATAATTCAAGTTTCTAAGAATGAATAGGAGAGGAAATACTGCTTTAGCCACAAGCAAGGGTGCGCAGGCAAGCGTTTATACCTGAGGAAAGCCAGGACGAGGTGTGAGAAGGGAAGGGGAGCTGAGGAGACTGTGAGCAGAAGGTAAAGTTGGATGAGATGGCCCATGAGAGCCTCCTGATTCTCCTTGCCGAGGACCATATCGTTTTGGTGAGCCCTCATAGTCTGCTATGGGAAGACCACCAATGACTCGAGAGCCTTTTCGACTAGCTGTTGAACGATTTCCACCGAGATGGCTACCAGAAAGACTGCTTGGAAGCGCATTTCGGCTACTTCGAATATCATCTGTTTCATCGGGTCCATCCTCGCGGTCAGGTGACAAAGAGTCATTTTCAGCATCAGATACCGATGTTGACACCTGCAGATACCAAGCAAAGCATCTACACACTACTCACTGCAAAGCAGTAAAGAGTAAGGGGGACTTTCATACTACAGGTACAACAGACATGAGAAAAACAGGAGTTCTTGAAATATGGATACAAAGAGATTAAGATTATTTTTCTACAAGTATAATTTGAGAGCAGTAGAATCCAAAGATTAGAGTGAGCCAAAGGAAACTGCCTCATTCTGCCTATAAGCTCACAGAAAGGAGCAGCAATGCATTTGGATTTGAAGTGCAACATTAACAAGTCACCTTGAAATAATGGGAAGGTGCTCTATGATGCCCGGGTGGACTGGGTGTTGAAGCAGCAGAGGAAGAATCATTTCCCCTCCAATTTTCTCCAATATCATCAAAAACCACCACCTCACCACCTCCCATATTAAGGGATGGAGCAGTTGTTGGGACTGGCTCATAAGCTGCATTACCACTTACTGAAAAGAATTAAAAAACAGTAAGACCATTTCAAAATTAGACAAACACAGATTTAAAAATAATATTATGACATATCTAAGAAAAGGAATGTCACTCACACTTCCGAGTTGTAATACTTCCTCGGTGCCTTCCTCTGGAATCAGAGGTGAATATGTCAGTAACATCTCTCGAATTCCTCTGTCTTTTAGCCTCTCCACACCTGGCGGTAACACCAAAACAATTGTTTAAACACTGAATGGACTAGGTACATTATTAGGTAGCCCAAGGCACACTTATTTGTGGTAAGCTTCCCACTTTACAGATGTTGAAAAAATGAAGCAAGTGTTTGAGTAACAACTTCACCTCTGATATAAAAGAGTTACATACATACATAAAAACAAATAAATGGGCTTACTAGGGCCACTTGCCATAAGATACATGTAACAACACTAGATAGTAAAATAACCTTGATCGCAGCTCCCACACTCTCCTTTCTGAAGATTCAGTCTTATTGGTCTTGCTGACGTTGGCTTCGTCTCGCTCTCGCGGTTCACGCACATGACGCCCCTTGCGGCCGGGTTTGCTGCGACTTTGGCAAAATACTTCTCTTCCTCCAGCTATCTCAATAATTCTGGAGACAAAATAAGATTTGCTACATTAAGCATTGTAACAGTACAGGTTTTGTACTGCATAGAAAATAAACAATATCTACTAAGATAATTGATATTCTGATTGCTCGTGACACATTAGGAGTATCAATGAGGCATCACATATCTTTCAGACATAATTTTATGTAAAAATCTCAGTACCGGTGTGTTTATTTCTTTTTTCATAAAATTCTTTTGTTTTGTGTTTTATTTATTGCCTCATACTTTTAATTTATCTTTTTATCTTTTTAGAGTGTCTCTAAACTTTATTAATAATTCAAACTACTCATTTACCATCAAGACTTTTATCATCTAGAAACTTGAAGGGGACCGTGTGTGAATACACCGATTGAAATAAATAAATAAATAAATGAATGAGTAACTAAAAATAAATTGAGTATCAAACCTGCTAATGTCTCTTAACATGGATTTGACTGTTATTTTCTCTGAACTAAATTGCAGTGATGCAAAGTCTATGGGTTTATAGCTTTAGCTATAGAAAACTATAGCTAACCTACTAGCATCTCATTTAATCCCCACACTGTTAAGTTTCTGCACTGAACTAAATACTATTTATTCTCTCAACCCTGCTCAGATCTTAAAGATGCAATAATTTCTCTTACATTGATTTGCATCATTGTGATATTAAAAGTGTACATTAAATGAAGGGGGACGACATAAAATGAAAATCTCAGTTTGTAAGTATGGCCATTCTTTATCACCTGGAGTCCCGCAGTTTGTAGGCGCCTGAGCTTCCCTCGCCATGGTTCTCATGGCTAGCCTGGCCTGTGGCATGGCCCAGCGGCGACTGAGCCTGGCCCTGAACCTGTGCCTGAGCCTGAGCCTGGGACAGGCTAGCTGCTGGGCCTGGGCCTGGGCTTGGGCCTGGGCCATCACTATCATTGCTCTCGTCGTCCGATGAGTCTACAGCACTGGCACTTGCGTCATCTGCTTCTTCATCGCAATCCAGCCTGTTGACCACAGGAGAGTTGAAGACCCTAATTGACTGGCAATATTGTTTTTTTGCAGGCTAAATTTTACGTCTAGATAGGCACAAGTGAAATAAAGGGACAAGAGCAGAGTCCTACAGATTCAGATAAATAATGGAAATGTAAGAAAGAAGGCATGCAACTGACATGCGAATTTTACAGAGGTTTTTACTTATATATGTAAGAACTATCAGATATGGATGGAATGCAGGGAAAAGGAAGATGTTAGTATGAGTAGCAGAAAAGAAGCATAACCACAAAACTGAAGAATTAAACACAGTAGACACCAGAAAAAGAAACTATATCAAAAGATGAGTATAACCACAACCCGTAATATTACTTTGTTTGGTGTATCGCTCTCAAGAAGACAGGAGATATGTTTAGTTTTAGAGAGTAAAATGAAACAAACAGAGCAGGCCTTGATGTTTTGTGATTGTACTAAAATATGTAGACCAAAAATTTGATCTCAAGCATGATGATACATCTTAACTATGAACAACGCCCTAAATTTTGTGGGTCCGCATGCACAAGCTGGAGGCTGGCTGTACAAGAATCAGCGAGCCCAAGTAACACCGGGACTAATCAGTTAAAAGAAACAGAGCAATAACAGTAACAGATGCCAATTGTGGATGTGCACAATACTGAGAAAATATGGAATCTATAAAATGACAGTAGATTTCAGACTGACATGCACACAGAAAAATGACTCCATAAAGAAGAAAATCAGCTTTATTTCTATCAAGGACCACCCCCCCTCTCCTGTTTTTCATTCTTCTTCGCTTTTCCTCTTACCTCTCGCCATCCTGGTCCCGTGTCTGCCCCTGCCCCTGCCCCAGCCCCAGCCCCAGCCCCGGCCCCTGCCCCTTCTTGCTGTCCATCAGGCTGCTCTTGTTGTGCTCATTGAGGCGACTGGCGGCCACATTGAGGCTGAGACTGAGGCTGTCCCGCGCGTCCCGCGGACGGCACTTGGGGAACAGCTCGGTGATGCGCTCGCTGGAGGCCAAGCTGTCCAACTGGAGGCCGGCCACGCTCGTCATCTTTCATTTCGAACGAACCAATCTGGAACAGAGACAGCGAGAGAAATGAGCGGGCGGTCATCGCGGCGGACAGAGAGAGAAACAAAATCATCACCAGTGAGTATTTGTTTGAAGAGAAGAAAACAGCGCAAATTCGCTTTCACTGGTTTTCGAGGAGAGATGAGATGAGTCGGGGAAATGAGCGGAGGGTCTGCGGGGAGCAAATCAGTTTTCCCAGTTTATCCGCCTGCGAGCCTGGGTTAGGCAACAGAACGCGGCCGCGTTGGGCACACTGCCTACCTCCCCGGCGCTCGGGGCCCCAGCCCAGCAACCCAGCAACCTCGCACTTACTTGGCAATGGGATGCAGCCACACAATTCATCAAAAAGGCAACTGACGAGAAAGTAAACATTAGAATCATACCCTGTATAGTCTGTCTCCAGTCCGAACGTAATTAAAATCAAGATTAAAATAGGTCGCGACGACGACAACTACAAGCGAAAACCATTTCCAGGAGGCGTTCCACCCTCCCCTCCTTCACCACTCCGCCTGAGCTCCCCGAGGGCTCTCATGTCACGCTGCGCAAGACAGCAGTAGTCGGGCCGGGCCGGGCCGGCGCCGGCACGCAAGCGCAGCAAAAAGAAAAATTGAATAAAACTTATACCCAAATAAATTCAGGCAGCGTCGGGCGATAAAGGCACGAGGAAGGGAGCTGAAGTCGGGTCGGGAGGGGTTGCAGAAGGGCAGCGGCGGCAGCGGGGCACAGAGGGTTGGTGGAGCTATGGCTGAAGGGGGGAGGGGGCAAAGGGACCTGCAAGGCGATTCCAAACACCGTTTTGGAGTGCCCTCTCGCTTGCACCTCACGGCCGTGTCCCATGGGTGCGACAAGGAGAGAGCGACGAAACCAGGGTGCGGAATCACCCTGCAGGGAGCAAGAGGTGGTGAAGCGGGAGAGAAGGGAGTAGAGGGCAGGTTGCAAGGGATGGGGGTGCACGGGGTACAAAGAGGGGGGGAGGGGGGCAGAGCAGGGGGAGCTAGGCAGACGGCAGACGGCGCCGTAGAGCGTCCGATGCCACCCTCGACCCCTCCCATCCTTTCGGAGAGGAGGAATACAACTTAATGAAAAACGATAGCCCGAAAGTACTACTCCTGGGCTTACGAAACAGGGGCGGGCAGGCGGTTCCCCCCCCTCCCCCTCCCCTCGCCCCTTCCCCCACCAGCGAGCGCCCTTTCCAGACTATGCCTTCCATCACCCCCTCCCCCTTCTCTTCCTCCTCACGCCTCCCGACTCAATTAGAATTTCAGGCCGAGCAGCATATACCTGTCTCAGTCGCACTATCACTGCAAAGACCCCCCCACCCCCCTCACTCCCAACCCCCAGACAGGTCCGCGACAGCGACGAGGATAGGAGGCACGGGGCAGGACAGGAGGGACGCGGCCAGCGCCCTTAGCGCTCCGCTACGCCCCGCCCAGCCACGCTTGGCAGGCAGCTTGAGTCCTGGTGAGTTTAGGCATGCTAACACGATTAGACTGTCTCGTTTTGACGTTAATTTGACGCCCCACGCCTTCCACCTTCCACCCCTCTGCTCGGCCAGGCCAGGCCAGGAGGTGTTGTTGGAGGGGGAAGCTCCTGCTGCCTCACAGCGCAAACTCATTCACTTAGGTCACGTCCGCGGGGCGGGGCGGAGACCTATCACGAGAAGAACTGAGATTGTTTTAAAAATCTCCTACTTCTCTAAAAACCAGAAAAAAAACCGCATCACCTGCAGACGAGGCGTGCAAGTGTCGACGCAAGTGCCAAGAGTTTTTTTTTTTTTTATTTTTCGCGCATAAACGGGAGCAGACACGAACGCGACGTTGCAGCTTGGGATTACTAGAGAAATGTCAGCCCACACTCCACGGGGGTCAGGCCGGGCCGGGCAAAGACGGCACTAAGCTTAGTCGACTCTGTTAGACTCTTTTCATCCTTTTCTTTGTCCTTTCCCTTTCTACGGGCCGCGGCCGCAAAGAAAAGGTACACGAGCGAGAGGACAAAAGGCACGAGGGAGGAAACGTCTGGAGGGGGGGGGGAGGAGGGGTCATACAAGATAAGCTTTATTTACGTGTGCGGGGCGCGCCGAGCAAGGGAAACACCCCACCACTCCCGGCCGCCGCACACATCAGATACCAACCACACCGCACAGGTGGAGGCGGGGCGGGGCGGGGCGGGGCGGGGCGGGGCGGGGCGTTCTCAAGGGGAAGCGAGAAGGAAGCAGAAGTCGGGAGTGGCGAGCAGGGGAGGGTTTGTAACGCGCCCCGTGAATGAGGTGGGGAATACTTTTAAAAAAGGAGAGAGCTTGGGGGCGGCCTGGTTCGGTAGAGAATCGCTGCCCCCCCCCCCCCCCGCCTGTAGCGAGGTGCTAGGCGCTGCGAAAAGGGAGCAGCACGACTGGCTCCGGGATCACCGGGGCAATCACTTTCCAGGGTGCAAGGCGGGAGCGCACGGGGCCGGGGCGGCAGGGCTCGGGACGTGGGGGTGTGAGGGGGGGGGGCGTGGGGGTCGGACTGGGGTCAGCGCCGCCGTGCCGCTGCTCGACTCGCGGAGCCTGTTTCGTTTTAGGGCCGAATGAGCCCTGTTTTGGGGCTTCGGTTTTACAGAGAGGCACACCTCCCCCCGCTCCCCCGTTGGCCCTCCCCATCAGGCGGTGCGGAGGCCCGAGCCCCCAGGCGGGGCTCTTGTTGTCCTCCTCCTCGACCCCAGTGCCCCCCCTCCCGCCCCGTGCCCCGGAGCCAGGACAAGCCATCAGCCCCTCCAGGGAGGCATCCAGGGCTGTCCTGCCCCCCACCCCCCACCCTCCACCCTACCCCCTCCACCCAGGCCGAGGCAGGCCGTGGTATTTCGCCAAAGGTCGGGACGCAAAAAGCCGTCCATCTTCAAAATGTCGCCGCGTTGACGACCGCCCTGCGGGCTGCGGGCCCGGGCCGGGCCTGGCGGGCCTCAGCCTGGGGCGGGGCGGGGCGGGGAGAGCCAACGCCCTGGGAATGAGAGGACCGGGGAGGGGGGGGGGCACACCAGCCACACCCCCGCGAGCGGCGCGGCGAGAGCACACCCAGAGTACGCCCGGAGCACACCTGGAGCACGCCTGCTGCAGCACGCCTGGAGCACGCCTGCTGCAGCACGCCTGGAGCACGCCTGCTGCAGCACGCCTGGAGCACGCCTGCTGGAGCACGCCTGCTGGAGCACGCCTGCTGGAGCACGCCTAAGGCACGCCCAGAGTACGCCTGGAGCACGCCCGGAGCACGCCCGGAGCACGCCCGGAGCCGACCACTCCCCCCTTTAATGAGCACACATGATTCCCGGAATGATTGATTCCCAATGATTCCCTTCCATATCTTTTCATTTCTGTTTCTAGTGACATAATACGCAAATTTCGGCTAATGAGCTATTGTCCTAGTAAGAAGAAGAAAAGAAGACGGTGGCGTAGCGTAGCGCGGCCCCATAAAAAAGCAACATAACCTGATAGCAAAATAGCAAAACCTTCTAAAATAATCGTTTTGAGGTCGCCATCGGATGGATTTCGGTCTGAAGTTAATATAATAATATGCATCAGCCAATTTGAAGCCATAGAAACGCATTTCTACCGATGTTCTACGATGCAGCTTTCAGCCATGAGCTATGTTATGGGTCCGCGCTACGCTACGCCACCGTCTTCTTTTCTTCTTCTTCTTATTAGGACGATAGCTCATTATAACTGATTCCAGGTGTTTCCTGCTTCGTTGTAGTGGTTTTCATTGATTTCCGTTAATTTTTACGATGATGATTCCCAGGCTTGTGTACACATGCGATTCCCAAAATTGTCTCTTCCCTCGCCCGGAGCACGCCTGCGGAACACGCCTGCCTGGGGCACACCCGGGCACATCCCGGTCTCGGCCACGTGGCACGCTGCAGCATGGTTAGGGGGCTACCTACGGCAAGGGGGCCTCAACTCCTGAAATCATGTGTACACAATCGCTGATATCTTCGAAATCATTGTCAAAAAATGTGGATCTATTGCCGAAAAAAATTGATTTGAGTGCGTATTTTGGGCTCATAAAGCTCAAAATACGCTTGTATTTACTTTACGAATTATTTCTTTCAATTATAAGAGGTGTAATCATGTGAAATCATGTGAAATCTTGAAATCACGTGTACAAATTTTGGGTGAGTTGAGGCCCCCTCGACCTACGGTCAGGCCGGGCTCAGGTGCCCGCGCCTCGCCTCGCCTCAACTCGCTTGCGGCTCCCTCCAGGTGTCACGTCACACCTGCCTCCCCAATCAGGCCCGCTAGGAGGCAGGCAGACGCAGGCCAGGAGCCAGCCGCGGCCGGGACTGTTAGTGCCGGGCCGGGCCGGGCCGGGGTTGCAAAAGAAAGAAGAGCAATATCTCATAGCCCGCCAGCGCATCAATCTTAACTTGCCCCTTTGTCGGCCGCGCCGCGGGGCGGGGCGGGGCTGCGCCTAGTGTATATCATTCTGCGCCCTGCAGGGTGATTCCGAACAGCGTTGAGTAGCGTCCTCTCTCTCGCTCCTGATGGCCGTGCCCCATGAGGGAGACAAGGACAGAGAGACAAGACTCACCCTTCTGGCCGGCACCCGTGTGGGTGTGGGGCTGAGTGGCTGAGCCTCCCGATGCAGGCCATGCAGGCCCCGCGGGACGTACCCCCCTCTCCGACTACCTAACGGCTCATCGACAAGTTTGACAGCAGCAAGTGCATAGGCCTGTCCCCTCCCGTACGCGTCCCGGCCCGGCCCGGCTCGGCGCTCTGAGAGGGGCCCATAGCGTGTGTGTCCGGGCCGCAGCCGTCTGATTCCGAAGTTCGCTCTCGTACCTCCGCCCTTGTCGCACCTATGGCGGTTCCCTATGTTGGGGGTGGTAGTGCCCCATGAGTGCGACAAGGATGCAGCCTGCAGCGCACGCCCCCGTGCGGTCCAGCCCAGCAGCCCTCCCCTCCGCTCCCCTACGCCTCTCGCCCGGATAACCTCAAAAGAGACTACCAGCCGGGAGACGGGCGAGAGTATAGCCAAATCCGCGTAAATTAACGACAAGTTATTGGATTTGCGATGAAACTGAGCTGATATCAAACACAACGGGGAGACGCGTAGATAGCAACAGCCTAATCCATCTCCATTTTCTATATCCCCAATGTCACAGTAGCAGTCAGATTTCACCAATTTCTCGCACGAAATGAGCAACAGATTTCTAAAACGCCCAATAACAGCGAGGCTGCTAAAAAAAAAAAAAAAAAAAAAAAAAAAGACTCACAACGAGTCGTTAATCTGGTGGTGTGACACATCGCTGGATTTGAGTGATGTTTCTCTTACATGACCAAATGAGTCGTGCGTTTTCCAACAATAACTCTAACAGCTCTCCCAAGAGCATGAAAATTTGGTGCATGAAACTCGCCCCTCGGGAGTCGATCTCACACTTCTCCAGGGCGAGGAGAGGGGAGGGGCGAGTTAATGTAGGCGGCAGGACACGGCAATGAGGGCGGGACCAGCGGCGCAGGCCGTATTGGAGAAACATAACATATTCATATCGGACTGAGAGGGGAAAAAAGAAATACATTCATCGCAGAACCGAGAGGAAGAGAGAGAGAGAGAGAGAAACACAAAGAGAGAGAAAGAGAGTTAAGGGAAGAGAGGGTATTGCCTTTGATTGAAATTGAGGGAAAAGAGAACGAGTAAAGCAAAGACCGAAGTTGCGAGTGCGAGAGAGATGTACATAGATGGAGGACGGGGCGAGGCAGTGTGAAGAGAATGGGCGGGAAAGAGAGACGGGACGGGGGGAGGGATAAAGACACGCGCGCGAGAGAGAGGGAGAGAGACAGACACAGACAAATATCGATTGTCCGGTCCGGTTCGCAGCGCCCCGTCCAGCCCGGCCCAGCACGCTGCTGGCGCTGCTGTATACGGCTCAGCCGGGGCAGGGCGGGGCAGGGCGGGGCAGGGAAGGGCAGGGCGTATGGCAGGGCGGGGCAGGGCGGGGCAGGGCGGGGGCCCTCCTCCGCCGGGCGGGCCAGGCCGGGCCTGCCCTACAGTGTCAGCATGTCAACACATGCGGCGACTGTGCTCTCTGCCCCGCACCCCGCACCCCACGTCCCGCACCCCACGCCCAGCACCACCCCAGAGGGGCGCGAGCAGCAGCTTTCAAGCAAAGAGACATATATAACACGGAGACAACGACCGATTCCCAATAAGCTACAAGCAGCTACCGTTATAATGGGGAGCGAGTAAACGGGAGCATCTCAGTTTGTTCTGACTGAGACTGCGAGGGCGATGTTGTTCCTTCCTGTCGGGGCGGAGGGCGGGAGGCGCGCCTGCGCTGCATTGCTCTGGCTACGCCGCTGCCCCGCCCGCCCGTACTGCAGCGGTTACCATGCGCGGCACGGGCCGCCCCGCCCCGCCCCGCCCCGCCCCCCTCGGCCCAACGAAGCCACATCAGAGTCCGTGTGGAAGTGTGGTGTGATACTGGCAAGGGGGGGGTGGCACAGGTGCGCACACAGACACGAGGGAGAGAGAGAGAGAGGGTTTAGGGGGAGGGGGCAGAGTTTTAATTTCCAACACACGGAACCCATAGCTGGCGAGAGGCGGGGGCAGCGGCTGCTATAGGCACATGACAGCAGCACACATCGTACATCCAAAACATGAATATACAGAATACACTGTATTTTTAGCAGATGATACGAATGCATCAGCCTGCTTGTTTTTAAAAATAATACACAAAAAAGACAGTCTACATTTTTTGTCTGTGTTGTGTGGTTATTATCTTTTTTCCGGGCGGTCGAAAAAAAAAAGGTCCTATAATTCGCTTCTCAATAATATACTGACACTCCCCTATACTCTCTAGTCACTCAGATTTTATCTCTCTTCCGTGCTTCGCCGTGCAGCAGAGCACAGTGGAATGCAACCGAGTTACCCGCAGCACTTTGTCCCCAATTCCATTACCCAAGGGGGAAGGCCCAAACCCGTAACCTAAGCCTGCCGGGTCGGGCTGAGTCGCACAGTCAGGTCGGACAGAAAAAACAGCAGCATTGCATATTCCTTTTTTTTTTTTTGTTCATAAGGAAAGCAGTCGCTCATATGGAGGGTGTGCGTTTATGTGTGTGTGTTCACCGCTCGCTGTGATGATTGCAAATTACTAGTGAATACACACGGCCAGCCGGGCCGGCTGGGCTGGGCAGGCACTGGCTGGGGCTGCTGCTTCTGCTACCACCGGTCGCGCGCCCCGTGTGCTTATGCTGTCCCGCAGTGCAGGAGTGCCTCGCGGGCTTGCCTATAGCTAGCGAGCACGGCGCCTTAGGCGACCCGCACACCCAGGACCAGGCCGATGAGCTGCACAGGCCGCAGCTCTGCGCAGCTCCGCCCTGAGAAGGTAGACGTTCGCAAGTGCCAAGGGGCGGCCAACTCATGTATTTCTGTGTACACTTGCTTTGTATTTCTTGTACTTCTTATGTATTTTTCGGTATATTTCTCGTATTTTTGGTGAGTATTTCTATATGTATTTCTGTGTATTGTAGAGTATTTCCTTGTATTTTTAGAGTATTTCTAGAAATACACAGGTATTTCTGTGTACACATTTTTTTCGAGTTGGCCGCCCCTCGGCAAGTGCGGTAAGGTGATTCAGAACTGTGGTTTTCGTCTCTCTGTCCTTGTCGCTCTCCGGAGCGGTTCGGAATCACCGCGCAGGGCTATGTGCCCCACGCCCCCGGGGGACTCAGCCCCCACCCCGGCCCGCGGCCCGCCCTCACGGCACTGTCATCCTCGGCGGATGACGTCACCGTCCGCCGCGTCACCCGCGCGGTCACCCGGCGCCCCGGGCGCGCGAGTCATCGGCGCCGCGCCAGCAGACAGAGCGCTTTCCTCGCTCTGCTGTCTCTCTCACACCGACGCGTCGCACCCCATCAGTGCGAGAGAGACAGAGCGCGCGAAGACCCCGCGCTCTTCTGAATCAGTCTGCTGCCGGTCGGAGCTCCGGCGTGTTTTTGGCAGAGGACCGCGGCGATGTGCCACGGGACGGGGCGGGACGGGGCGATGGGATGCTGGGTCCAGCCCAGCCCAGGCCTCCCGTCTCCAGGGAGGCTGCTCCAGCTACAGGCGGGGAGGCAGGGTGCGGCAGGGTGAGGTGGGCGAGTTACGGAGACGTGCACGGAGGGAGTGGAGGATGAGGAGCAGGCGCGGCGGAACGGGGGGGGGCGCTAAAATGCGTCCGGATAGGGCGCCGAAGGCGCCCTGTGTAGGGCGCCAGAGGCGCCCTGAGCAGAGCGCCGGAGGCCCTACTCGGGGCGCGTAGGGCGCTTAAGCAGGACGCCACATGCGGGAGCTGAGGGTGCAAGAGTAGAATAGAAACGAAGAAAAGGCGCGGAAATGGTCCGCTAATAATGTCACATAATTACTCCTACAATCTCTTTTTACTTCACAATATAAAGAGAAAATTTCTCGCTCGCTTCGCTCGCTGCTTTATTTTGGAAATGCCACTTGTACGGCAATAAATTTACTCTTGGATTTCTGCACTAGAACTGCTAGAAATGACCGAAATTAAAGTGGACCCAAAATGGTTTACTAACGTCACAAAATCAGTCTCATAATTTCACTTTCCATCATGAAAAATCAAAAAAATTTCCGCTCGCTTCGCTCGCGATTTAGTTTTTAAGCCAACTCATGCAGGCTATCGGATTTCCTGTTTCATTATAAGTCAGCATTTACTTCCTTAGCACTCTGCGTTTCGCCTGCCGTAAAATAGTTTCTCTGCCAAGGTTTTCGCGCTTGCTTCGCACGCTGTTTATCATTTTCCTAAAACTTTCATACGTCGGTCATCCGACATCGGAGAACAACACCTCAAAATATTCAAAAATGTTAGTTGAGCAATTTTCTAGAGACTAATTCCAAATGTTAAAAAAAAAGATAAAATATGGAATTGCAGTGGTAGGGGATGGGGGGCTTTCAGAGGGGCGCTATAACCCCAAAAGGGGGGCGCCGAAGGCGGCCCCTGGCTTGCCCCCCCCTGGCTCGAAAACGTTCCGCCGCGCCTGATGAGGAGAGGTGAGGAGGGGTGGAGAGGAATGGAGAGAGGAGGAGGGAGGGAAGGAGGAAGGGAGGGAGAGGGAAGGAGGAGGGATAGGAGAGGGGGAAGGGGGGGGGAGAGAGGGAGAGGCAAAAGGGCGGGCAGGATCGGGCCACGCCTGCCGACTGATTCACAAGATCGCTCTCGTCCCTCCGTCCTTGTTGCACCAACAGCGGTGCCCTGTGCTGGCGCTGGCCATGGTAGTGCTCCATGAGTGCGACGAAGACAGATGTATGAAGGCGATCTTCGGAATCGGTCGTCTGGGGTTAACCGCCCCCCCTGCGCGCCTGGCCTGCGGATCCTGCAGTGAGCGCGAGGGGTGGGGGAGGTAAGGGGGAGAGAGGCGGCCTTGCAGACCAGGCGGGGGAGCGATGGAATCTGCAGCAGCCCGGCGCGGCGTGACCCGGGGCCGGGGGCGTCGTCATTATCGTCACCATCACGACTACCGCGGCCCCGCCCGGCCCGGCAGGGGGATGAGCATGAGCAACACTCCGCTGTTGCACGAGGGCTCCATCACTCGGTTCGGGAGTGTTCCGATTAACTGATGACCACTTTTCGGAAAAAAATAGAAAAATAAAAACAACTTTGAAACGTGTGTTATTTTATTTTTAGGCGCGAAGTATAGCCTTATATAGTTTTATCGCCGGATGCGATTTTTTAGACAGTCCTTATATTTACATATTTTTAGAGGAAACATCCAAAACAGCATAAAAATATAACGAAAAGAGGATTTTGGGGGACGTGATTGGTAATCATTAGTACTGGTAGTACTAGTAATCGGACAACACCGGTGGTGGACCCCTCGCTGGAGACCCAAGTGTACATGAAAGTCGCTCACTTGCGAATGCTGCGACCCACATTCCCCATCCGCGTGACTCCGCGCTCAGCTCGCGGGCTGCTGGGGCTGCAACTGTCTCCAGTCGAGGCTCGACCCTCCACCAGGCGCGCCTGGCCCTGGCCTAGCCCGGCTCTCCTCAGTTCCTCGTCGTCATTTACCTCGCCTCCATTTAGGCCACAATCACTCTTTTCTCATTTCCTCCCCCGAGGCGCGGGGCCCGGCCCGGCCCGTCCCGGCCGCAGCCCCACCGACACTCCAGCGGGCGCCTCGCCTCCGAGCAGCCCAGACCCCGGGCCGGGGGGAGGGAACAGGGAGTCGATACGTCCGTCCGGCTGACAAATCATGGAGAGATTATCGCAACCAACTTTTGCCAATTAAATGTGCACGGATGGGAGGAGAGAGAAAGACAGATATTGAGGGAAAGAGCGATAGAGAGACAGAGAAGAGCGGAGAGGGTGAGAGATGTGGCATTAGGAGAGAGAGAGAGGGAGAGAGAGAGAGAGAGAGAGAGAGAGAGAGAGAGAGAGAGAGAGAGAGGAGAGAGAGAGAGAGAGAGAGAGAGAGAGAGAGAGAGAGAGAGAGAAGAGCGGAGAGGGTGAGAGATGTGGCATTAGAAGAGAGAGAGAGAAAGAGAGAGATTGGGGGAAGGGGGAGCGCTTGCCGGCTGGTTTGGCACAAGAGATGGAGTGTCAGGCCAATCGGAGGGGCGGAGGCGGAGAAGAGACGCAGCAGGGTGGGGTGAGGGGGGGGGGTGTCGGGGTGAGGAAGGGAGACGATGACAAAGAGCGCCATTAACTTAAGGATTTTCCTTTAAAAACAAAAATAATAATAATAGTAAAAATATGAAATAAAAGGGCGGGACAGAGTCGAGAGCAGCGAGAGGGTGTAGGAGTGAGGGGGAGGGAGAAGGGGACGACGGAGGTGTAATCCGCCGCGTCATGCGGCAATAACGCCCGGCAAGCAGCTGTCGAACAGCACGGGGAAAGCAAGAAGCAGAGCCAAGGGGGGTGCCTTGTGGCCACCTTATGACCACATTGTGACCACACAGGGCCTGTTAGTCCAGCCCATAGAGCCCGCGTCGTCGGCCTATGTGCTCGCAGCGCAACCCGTCCGGTGCCCGCTATTGCCGGCTCCTCCTGCCCCAATGACCTGCCTACGTCAGCCCGGCCCGGCCCGACCCATGGCATGATCAGGGGTATAGGGGTGCATTGCACTCGGGTGCCCCGCCACGCCCCGCCACGCCCCGCCCCGCCAAACACGGCAGCGAGCAATCGATACAGGACATGCTGTGCGCTGCTGCGCCGGGTGGCCAGAGCTCTCGCCTGGACGGACACGGACAGGACAGGGACAGCCTTGGGGACAGGACATGTGACGGGCGGGGCGGGGCGGGGCGGGGTGCCGGGCAGCGTGCAGCAGCGGGCTGCATACCAACCGCATCCACTAACGGTGCGTCTCCCCAGAGTCTGTCAGGGAGACATGCGGGACTAACGCCAGGGCCGCTGGGGCTGGGTCGGCACTATTCAATCGATATTGATTGCACGGCATCGCTTTTGAATGAACGGCAGCCCTCCCCTCCCCTCCCCTCCCCCGCTCACCCCCTTCTCATTCATATAACCCCTAATAGGATGAAGATGGTCGTCCTGTCGGATGTCCGGGAAGCACTATACCTCTTTGTCGTCCTCGTCCCATCAGGGCACTAGGGCTGTGCTAATCAAGGATTTTCATTTCGAATCGAATTTTCTAAAAATCATTTCGAATCGAATCTGTAATTTTTTATTCGAATCGAATCTTAACTATGGAGATTCGCCTTCGAATCGAACTCGAACCAAACCATTCAATTTATCCATGCGCTCCACAACAGTGTTATACCGTTTATTAAGAAAGTATGGAACAAACACAAAAGGGAACAATGAAAAATAATCTCGCCTGTGGTGAAGTGCGCGCGGCTTTTCAAATGTTGTGACTTGCCTGGTCAAAGGTTCGAAGACTGTAGATTCGAAATTTCGAATACTTTCGGGGTCGAATTAGGGAATAAATTCGCCACCGAATCGAACCGAACTTTCCGGAGATACGATTCGATTTCGAAACGTTCACACAGCCCTGTCGTGCGTTGTGCGTGCGTCGCATTGATACCACGTCACAGATCCACACGTGGAATCCAAGTTTCTTCCACCCGAATTCCTCTTTGGGAGCAGAGAGATGCTGTAGCGGAGATGCCCGGCAGGCCCCTGCGCGGGGCTGTGCTAGAGAGACTCAGAGCCTCTCTGCAGGCCGCGGGGCACCTCTCTAATTGAACCCGGCCCGGCCCGGCCCGGACGCACAATTGAGGGCGACGCGAGATGGCCTGTGCTGACGCATTCATAACCAGGCTGAAGTGATGCGATGCGATGTGCTGCCATTATGCAGAGACGCTCCGCGACTTTGGTTACGAGAGAAATCACGGCGAGAAAAAAAATGGTTGCTGAGACGATTACGCGATTACCAAGGCACGGCATAAATAACAAGGGAGGGCCGACGCGACGCAAAGCGACGCCTCGTGGGCAATACTCTGCACGGTAATTGCGAGGGGCGGCCAACTCGAAAAAAACTTGTACACAGAAATACCTGTGTACTTTTAGAAATACAGTAAAAATACAAGGTAATACTCTACAACTACAACACACAGAAATGCACAGAAATACCAGGTGGCTGACGGACGCCGTGCACTTTTTGTACCATGCAACCCGCCCGCACCGCTCCATCCGGGACTGCATACCCATCAGGCGCTGGGGACCGGCTCCAAGCGCGGACGCTCCGCTCCGCCACTGTTGTTGCAGCGAACGCCCCGAAAGGACCCTCTCGCGGTTCGCGCGGTCTACGGTAGGGTGTTACAGGGGGGAGGTTCGCGGTTTCGCGAGCGTAACCCGCGAGTCCGCCGGGAAAACTCGCGGTCCGCGCGTCCTACCGCGCAGGAATCTCGCGTACCGCGGATCCTCTGTGAGTCCTTCGCGGACTGCGAGCAACCCGCGAGAAGGATCCGCGGACCTCGACCTTCCCCCGCGGAGGATCTGCGGTTCGCGAGATACCCCCCAGAGCGACTCGCAGACCGCGAGCTCTCCCGGCGGACTCGCGGGTTACTCCCGAGAAACTGTGAACCTCCCCCACGGTAACGCCCCGTCGTAGACCGCGCGAACCGCGAGAGGGCCCTTTCGGGACGATGGCTGCAACATCAGTGCCGGAGCGGAGCGTCCAGGCTTGGAGCCGGTCCCCGGCGCCTGATGGGTATGCAGTCCCGGATGGAGCGGTGCGGGCGGGTTGCATAGTACAAAAAGTGCACGGCGTCCGTCAGCCACCTTATAGAAATACTCAACAAAAATACGAGAAAAATACCGAAAAATATATACGAAATACAAGAAATACAAGGCAAGTGTACACAGAAATACATGAGTTGGCCGCCCCTTGGGTAATTGCGTCCTGACATTGAATAAAACGAGACCACAAAAAAAGATCGGTCAGGTGCATGACCTCTACGGCCCGGCCCGGCCCGGCCCGACCCGCACCGATCCTCCTCCCCCAAGGAAAGTTTTATCTGTCGTCAGAGACTCGCCCCGCCCCGCCTCGCCTCGCCTCGCCTCGCCTCGCCCCGCCCCGCCCCGCCTCGCCTCGCCTCGCCTCGCCCCGCCCCGCCCCTCCCCGCCCCGCCCCGCCCCGGGCCGAGGAGACGGGCACGCAGTAGTGGACTGGAACTAAAGTTCTGACGTTCAGTGTGATCAGACGGTCCATGCGGGGAACTTGAGAGAGACCGAAGAGGGAAGTGTGCAAGCGAGTAGCAGAGTCGCGCGCGACAACGGAGGTGGCGTGGCGGGGAGTACGCCATGTGGGTCCTATTGCTCTATGACCGCGACTGAGGGGGGAACAACTCGGAAATTTTTGTACACTTCGTAATCCAGAAAAAAATCGGGAAAATTCCCCCCCCCCACACACACACACAAAAAAACATGTATAACTTACAACAAAAACTCAATATGAAAATTCACGCAAATCCACGAAAATGCAGAAAAAATTAACAAAATTTGCACACCAAAATTCAGAGTTATTTCCCCCTTGCCGCGACGAATGTACCACAACCCAATCCAACTCTTTGTCCTTTGTTCAATTGAAATCCAAGTATATACAAAGGGGCCACGCAGCTGTGCGACTAAAAGTTCGCCCATTCGCAGATGAGCGAATAAAAATGTGCACTCTTGCCGGTGAGGGAATCTAAATGAGCGCAAACACTTTTTCGCCCGCGCATCTGCAAGACTGTGAATTTTTATTCGCTCAGGTGCAAGTGCACGGAAAAAAAGGATTAGTAGAGCGAACTAACGTTTTAGTTGGTTTTGCCCTTACTAACACTTTTTCGTTGTGATGACCAAAACTCGGTTGTGCGAACGCATGTTTGAATTGTCACAGCGAAAATGGATTTGACACAACGAACGGTGCGTTGGCACAACGAAGCGGTTCGTTGGTTGGCAAAAATGGACCAAAGCGCTATTCCGTCAGACCAACGAATCGGTTCGCTGTGCCAACGCACCGTTCGTTAGTGTCAACTACATTTTCGCTGTGACAATCCAAACATGCGTTCAGCCGGTAGAAACTCCCGCTGGCAGGCTGATTCCATGATCGGCTAAACAGCGCGGAGCTCGAGTTTTGTAAACGTTCAACCAAATGAACGGAAGGGTTTTGCGTACTCAAATAATTTCTGACGTTTTCGTATTTTGTGTTCTCGTCACTGTAATCACGAGCGTCGTTTTTCGACGCTTGAAGGGTTCGATTTTGTTCACCATCTCCTCTAAAAACACAAGAAAACGAAGCATAGTCGATGTTTTCGGTTTGAGGGGTGCCCATAGGGTACAGGTTCACCAAGATCAAAATTCAGATCAATCGAATTCCTACTAAAAATGATGTTTGAAAATCAGCTTTTGAACAAAAACGAACATACCAGGCGTCGAAATTCGACGCTTGTGTTTACAGTGGTGGCTTAGGAGGGTTATCGCAGCTCTTTAACAGTCGCAAACACGTAAAATAAAATAAAACTAAAACTCGATGGTATGATAAATTCAGCTACCTTTCGGCTGTGCTGTTCTTATTTATTAAAATTGAAATGTTTCCGAACGGAAGAGAGCATCGACCGGCATCGACAACCCTCCTAAGCCACAAGCACATGAATAACAAAGACCAGACAATAGGTTTTAGCGCTGACGACCCATCCGTTCGTTCGTTTGAACGTTTGCAAACACCCGAACGATCATGGTATCAGCTTGTAAGCGGTAGTTTCCACCGGCTGATGCGTTCCACAACCGAGTCTTGGTTGTCACAAAGAAAAAGTGTTAGTAAGGGCAAAACCAACTAAAACGTCAGTTCGCTCTACTAATCATTTTATTTTTCCGTGTGAGCGAAAACATTCACCCATCTGCAAATGAACGACATTCGCACACTCGCGGATTGTCGGTGTTTACCAGTGTACCCGCTGTCATTCACCTCCAGGAGCATGCAGGGCCGGCTGGCGGGGCGGCAGGAGATGGGATGAGCCGTGCGGCCCGCAGTCACCTCACTAACCACAACAACGCCACGCTGGAGGAGGGAGGGGTGCGCTACGGAGGGGTGCGATACGGCGCGGCGCGGCGGGGGCGGTTCAACCGCGACACGTGACCCGAAACCGCGGCTATGGGCTCCGGGCGGGCTCCGGGAGGGCTCCGGGCGGGCTCCGGGGTTCGCGGCGGGGGAGGCGTATCTCCCCTGGGCCCAGGACGCCGGCGTGGCGCTCGGGCGCGGGGCGGGGCGGGGCAGGGCGACAGGACGGAGCAACGGCCCGACGCGGCGCGCAGGCCTGCCCAGCGAGACTCGTACTACCAGCACGTAGAGCTGCACGTGGCGAGAGAGCCAAAACGGCGGGGCGTGGCGGGGTGGGGCGGGGTGGGGCGGGGTGTGGGTGTGCGGGTTGGACGGTAAGGCCCCCCAGCGGCGCTGCCACGCCGCACAGCGACGCCGGCCGGGCCGGGCCGCGCCAGAGGGGGGGGAGGGGGTAGGCGTCGTAGGGGTAGGTTAGACCGCAAGGGCTCCCCTCTCACTCCCCCACCCAAGGAAGTCGCGAGCGAGGCGGGAGTCCGGGCCAGGCGCGGAGAGAGAGAGAGATAGAGAGAGGAGGAGGAGAGGGTAGGCCGCCCCGCTCCCTCCCCCTCCGCGCCGCTCCCACCCGCTCGGCCTGGACGGGGCGCGGCGGGGCCCGGCGGGGTGGGCGCGGGCCCAGGCCCGCCCTGTCACTCCCCCATTTCTAGCTTTCATTCGTCGTGTCTGCCATTTTTTTTTCGCGCTCACTTGTTACGGGACGGAGGAGGGCGTGTAGACGAGGGGCAGCATGGCCGGCACCGTGAGAGCGAGAGGGACGAGCGATAGTGGACGCGGCTGCCTCTGCCAGATGGGACGCGCTCCAGGAGAGAAGAAAAGGGACAGAGTGCATCGGCCGCCGCCCCGCCCCGCTCGCCTACAAGAGGGTTGACCTGACTCCTGACAGGCTGCGCAGGGGCGGGGCGGGGACGGACAGGCGGGGAGCTGAGCCGGTTCGCGTGCAGGTGTGCGCTCCACTCGGCTCGGCTGTGGGGGAGGAACTCGTGGTAACCAACAAATATCTGCCCAGCACATTATAATTGCTAAAAGCCGACAACAGCCCGGCCTGGGCCTGGGGGCCTGCGGCCTGACACGCGGCAAGCCAGGGCAGGCCCCAAAGAAGCGAGGGATGCAAATGGGCTGCGGAGAAAGAAAGGCAGGGAGGGACAAGCCGAGCCCGTCGGGCTATAGCGTTATGGGCCTCCGGGTCCGAAGATCGCTTTCATACCTCTGTCCTCGTCGCACTCATGGAGCACCACTCTGGCCAGCATAGGGCACCGGTAAAGGAGCAACAAGGACGGAGAGATGAGAGCGATCTTTTGAATCAGTCGGCTGGGGCGGGGCGGGACAAAAGACTCTGGAGTGAAACCACTGAAACACTCTCCGCTCCGCTCCGCTCAGGTCACTCACTCGGCTGCTCGGCGCGCGCCGGGTCCGGCCGGGTCCGCGGCCGGGTCGCCCGCCCCCGCGTCACGCCAACCCCCTGCTGAATGACGTCACCGCAGCGCAGTGCAGCTCGGGGGAAGCCGACTGGACTGAATCAAGCTCAAGCGCGATGACGCAACGAGATCAGCTGGACTTGAGTGAGCTCTAGTCACAGTCAGGGCGGCGCGGGGCGGGGCGGAATGAGGAGCGAACCTAATAGGGCGCACACTGGTTTAGTCGCTCTCTCCTTGTCGCACTCATGGGACACGGCCATAAGGAGCAAGAGAGAGAGAGAGAGAGAGAGAGAGAGAGAGAGAGAGAGAGAGAGAGAGAGAGAGAGAGAGAGAGAGAGAGAGAGAGAGAGAGAGAGAGAGAGGACACTACAGAATGGTGTCCGGAATCACCTTGCTGGGCCTGGGCCTGGGCCTCATCTGCTGGGCCACGGCCGCACTTTTGAATATCGGTGGAATATCGTCAACTCAGCAGAGGAGAGGCGTGGCGAGGCGAGGAACCCCAACCCCTGTTCCTTCTATTGGCAAGGGGCTGCCAAGAGGGGAGGGGAGCGTCAGCGGCCTACTCTGGAAGGAGAGCAGCCGACTTTTTCCGAAGAGCGCTCTCCTCGCTCTGTCTCTCTCGCAGCTTTACAGCGAAGCTAATGAGTGCGAGAGAGACAGGGCGAGGAGAGCGCTCTTCAGTATAAGACGGCTGAGGGATTGACGGGGGGAGCTGGACAGGTGGAGAAAATTAGGAAATAGGTGGAGCTTATTTAAGCTGGTAAATAGGCCATCAAAACTAAAATCCATCTGAGTGATTAAATTTTCGACTTGTTTGTTTAAAGAAAGATCACAAAAGGTTGTAAAAACGGTAGAAAGAAAAACAGATGTTAAAGATCATATGTTAACAATTAGAAAGGGAGTCTTTGTTGCTTTGGAGAGTTTAAATTGTGCTATTCCAGCTGAATCTGACTAAAACATTTGCATTCTAAAATTAATGACAGCACTCACTAATAATTTGATTATTTGAAAAAGCTTATAAAATCGTAGTCTACAAGGCAAATTGATTCCTTACCATGAAAACAAGAAAATTCAGAGCGGTTATCGCACACTTGAAACTTTGAAGACAAGTTTTATCAAGTAAATTCCACAAACAAGTTTACTCACTTAAAAACAAAGAGCTCACCATCACAATTGCATTACTTAAAAGGGAACATGAAGTGCAGCAAAATATCTAGAACAAGTTAAAAAGTAAAAAGCGGAGTCACTTTTAGAAATTAGAACAAAGGACAAGAGGGTGGAAAACTTAAGACTTTATAATTGACCACTGAACAACTAACAAAGTTGCATATAAGGCAAGGGTGCCTTAATAATCAACCATCTGTGAGACTAGACATGTGATTCTATGACCAAATGTTTGACAATTATGTATGCAAAGTACCACAATAATAGATACAGAAGCTGCTATCCATCAGAAACTTTTCTCTCCGATAAAATGCAAGAGCGAAAAAGAAAACCGAATGGAAAGAGCAGGAAAAATTTAAAACTAACCTAACATACCCGAACCCTTTCACCCCAAAACATAAAACTACCTCACATTTCAGTTGCAGCTCAAGCTTTCCTCGCAGAAGAGCGACACTTGTCAAACGCGCTTCTACTCACCAAAAATAACGAAGTCCGAGCTGCGGACAGTCCGGACGAGGAGAAATAGCGAACTTGAGCGAGGCAGCAGGAGTCTGCTAAGGACCCCTGTCCCGTCTCGTTACGCACATAACCTCTCCAGTAAACAGTAAATAGTAAACCCCGCGGCGCGCCAGGCTCGCGGGCCGGACCAGACGACGAGCCGTGTGCTCTGCGGTCCTCGAGAACGATGCGAACCCTTTTTGTGACAGGATTCACGCCCCGGACGATCTGACGGGATCGATCTGCAGACAGGACGGGGACGGGAGCAGCCTACATTGAGCTGGGCAGGCTGGCTGGCTGCGGCCCTCGCCTCACCTCACCTCGAGTATAAATCAATACGAGTCCCGTAGGCGAATAACAAAAGGCTGGCGCTTACCGAATCCGGACGCAGGCGGGGCGGCTGGGAGATGGGGGAGCCTTTACTCCCGCCCGTCCTCGAGAAAATTATCCAAAACTCCAAAAGACGGCCGCAAGTTCCAGCAGACGGCAAAACAAAACGTCAAAACAAGTCGCGCAGTCACAGGCATTACCCGAAGTTCGCTGACTAAAATCCAGAGGGCAGCACTGTCCGGCGCTGGCAGCGGAAGTCGGCAGACAGCATTCCTTTGGCGGGATATTTGAAGACGTGCGCGTGACGGAACCTGTAAAGCGGGCTGGTACAACATTAGGTGGACGCAAGCTCAAATAGTGAATACTAGTGAAAGATAAGATATGCTAAGATAGACTTTTTTACCATAAACTTTTCGTAATTTCGGAATCGTAACAAAGGACAGGCTCGTTTCCTTTAAGCCTTTAAAGCTAATTTCTTTTACAAACATGCAAACAGTCGTTTCGTACCTCAGAACACACTCACCATGTCACATGTACTAAAACAAATTTCACACCTAACAAATTGAGAAAAATATGAATGCGTCTTCCACGACAGCGATAGCCTGACTACGGAGAAATTTTTTCCCGAGTTTAAAATGTCGAAACTTTTTCGTAGTTGATCAAAATCATATATTTCAACCGAATAAAGTTGTCCAATTTCATTTATACAATGTTGTATCCATTTGAGGGGAGGAGGAAGCGCTTCACAATGAAGTGCCCGAGATTTTAATAGCCCTACGTATCGTTAAGGCATGCTTTCGTCTTGACTGCGGCACCGCTTATCTCCAGTTCTCTGAATTTCTTATCGCTGAGAGCCGACGATTATATCGTTTTGAAACAGCAGTTCTGTCGAGAGCTGGTCGGTCATGGACTTTGCAACGTGAAGTATAGACAGGAGACGTGGGGTAACGCTATCGCTCGGGGTATGGCCCCGGCACCACGCTCGTGGACTCTACCACACTGATAGCCAGTTGTATGTAAAGTGCAAAGAAGACGGAAAGCTAGAGAGCAGGAAATGTGGGTCAAGGACGAAGGACGCACGAGGCAGAGTAAGTGATTGAGTGATGAAGTGATTGAGTAATTAAGTGAGTGCCTGTGTGAGTGCGTGAGTGCGTGTGAGTGAGTGAGTGAGCGAGCGAGCGAGCGAGTGAGTGAGTGAGTGAGTGAGTGAGTGAGTGAGTGAGTGAGCGAGCGAGCGAGCGAGCGAGTGAGTGAGTGAGTGAGTGAGTGAGTGAGCGAGCGAGTGAGTGAGTGAGTGAGTGAGTGAGTGAGTGAGTGAGTGAGTGAGTGAGTGAGTGAGTGAGTGAGTGAGTGAGTGAGAGAGTGAGTGAGTGAGTGAGTGAGTGAGTGAGTGAGTGAGTGAGTGAGTGAGTGAGTGAGTGAGTGAGTGAGTGAGTGAGTGAGTGAGTGAGTGAGTGAGTGAGTGAGTGAGTGAGTGAATTCAAGGAGATGAAAAGGGGAGGAAAGCTAGACGTGGACGAGGACAGCTTATAAATTTTCAACATTGTGGAAGAGCCTCCAATCCAAGAAGAAGTGAACACCACGTGGCCCTGCCGCAGAAATACTAAACAAGCAAGACCTGTTATCAACTCGACCGGCCGGTGTGGTGGACGCGGAAAACCCGACCAGTATTCCCTGTCAGAGGCGCCAGCGTCGCGTGATTGTCCTGTGGCTCGCCTGTGGCCCGTGGCGAGCTGGCAGTGGCCACATCATGGCCACATGGCGATGAACAGGAAAACGGGTGGACGGGCGGCCGGGCCGAGCCGCGGTCGCCGCGGTATGCCCCCCCCCCCCCCCTGCGCAACGCCCGGACCCACCCCTCCTCGCCTTGTCCCACGAGGCGCCGCCCAGCCCCTCCCCGCCCCGCCGGGGCTCGACTTAATGTTCACTCCAGTCCATCACACATCACCGCTCGTGTTTCGACAGCTCTCGATACGAATCGAAGCAGGCGCGTTTATGCCGCAGTCCAGCTGGGAGCGACCACCGCCGCTGCCGCTGCAAGTGCCCCCCGCCCCGCCCCGCCCCGCCCCGCCCCGCCCCGCCACGACACGCCCCGCCCCGCCCCGCCACGCCACGCCCCGCCACGCCACGCCACGCCACGCCACGCGACGGGCTGTTCGCGGCCCGTACCGGCGCGGTGCGGCCCACGGCCGGCAGTCGTCGCGTCAACACGGTGCGGCGCGGGACGCGGTACTCGGCGGGAGCCGGCCAAACGCCTCGCCGACAAGGACACGCGTGTTCGCGCCGGTCGGGCTGGCTGGCCGAACGCGAACGAGGTGGACCCGGACCCGCCGGCCAAACAGACATCAAATTAGGCATCGTCCGCCAGGACCAGGTAGGTGGTGGGGGCCGCGGGGGGCCCCAGGGGCCCCAGGGGCCCCTGGGAGCCACCACGGCCCCGGCCGTCGCGGTCCTTGAGCGGAGGAGAAGCTTCCCCGCGCCCGCGGCCCCCGGCCCCCTCTGATTACGTGTGTGCTGTGCGCCGCAGGAAGGCCATGGCGATGATGGAGCGGCTGCTGGAGCAGCTGGTGGAGCTGCCGCGCGGCGCGGCCCTGGCGCTGCGGTGCGCGGCGTGCGGCGAGGTCCTGCCCAGCGCCGGCGCCCTGGTCCGCCACCTCATCCGCGAGCACTTCTGCGGCCAGCCTTTCCCCTGCGTCGTGGCGGGCTGCGACAAGACGATCGTGACGGTGCACCAGATGGTGGCGCACCTGCGCGCGCACGCGGGCGCGCTGGGCCAGCTGCAGGTGCACCGGTGCGCGCGCTGCGAGCGCTCCTTCGCCACGGCGGCCGGGCTGCGGCGCCACGAGGACCGGCCCGCCGGCTGCAGCGTGCGCGTCCCGCGCTGCGTCCTCTGCGACTCGCGCTTCACGCGCGTGCGCGAGCTGTACGCGCACGAGCGCGCCGTGCACGGCCGCCACCGCCCGCACCCCTGCGGCTCCTGCGACCAGGCCTTCACGGCGCGCCGCGTGCTCGTGCGCCACATGCGCCGGGCGCACGAGCAGCACGTGCAGCTCGCGCGGCTCGCGCACCTCGACGAGGAGGAGGAGGAGGAGGAGGAGGCCGAGGCGCCGCGGCGCTCCGAGTACGGCCGCTTCCTGGACGGTCTCTCGGCCGAGGCGCTCAGCAGGCTCTACGAGCAGCACTTTGGCTCGCTCAACAACAACGGGGGCCGGGCGTCGGAGCCGAGCCGAGCAACGGGCAGACATGACCGCCCCGGTGAGCCGGCGTGCGGGGTGTGTCCCGCTCCAGAGCCTCCGACCCCGCCGCCATCTCCCCCACCGCCGCACGGGGCCGCCGGCGCAGCCCTGCCAACGACATCGAGTGTGGCGGGGTCACCAAAGAAGCAGGCGTCAGCTGCAAGTCCTCCTGCAAAGAGGCCGCGAGGCAGACCGAGGAAGTCACTTCTGCGGGCAGCTGACCCACCGACGGCGAGGAAGGCAGTCGAGAGAAGGACAAATCTGCGAAGTGTGGAGAACTTACCTCGGAGTGATTCAGAAACTGGTCCAGAGAGTCCACTCCAGACCGGTCCAGCTCCACCACTGCTGACGCACGGGTGCAGCGTGGAGCGGGGTGGGAGGCGGCCCCGGGGACGACCAAAGAAGAAGAAGGCTGCAGATGCTGCTCCGGAGGCGGACAGCGGGGCGTCGACGCAGGGAAGACCAAAGAGGAGGAGCTCGGACCCGGCGGCCGCGGCCGCGGCGAGCTCGGCGCCCCGGGGGCCAGCCCGTCGCGTCTCTTGGTGTGGTTCCCTCCGCAACTATATACTATTCATGACTGGGCGGGACAGGGGAGGCCGGTGGCTCAGGACGGGGGACGCCGCTCGCGCCGCCGCCGCCGCCCGCTGCCGCAAAGTCCTGCGGGACGACATGCACGGCATCACCACGCCCACCATCCGCCGCCTCGCCCGTCGCGCCGGAGTGCAGCGTATCTCGGGACTCAAGTACGAGAAGAAGTTACGTCGCGTTGTGAAAGAGGTGCGAAAGGGGCAGATAACGTCCCCTGCGGTGCCCAAGGCTGTTCCTGCAGCTGCGGACGCTGCTGCCCCCGCCGCCCCCGACACTCAAGCTGTTCTGGTGGCACTGACTGCGTCTCAGCAGCCTTCTGAAAACTTGCTGATCTCAAAACAGACAGGGAAAAGGCCTCCAGGAAGACCGCGGAAGCAGCCAGCTGAAGACGCTCCGACGGGGGGAGGGAAGAGCGATCGACCGCCTGTGCGAGGGCCTGAACCACTTGCTTCTCGGAATGGACCCCTGCGAGGCTATCTGCTGCGCGTGACTGACCGTGACGGTAAAGAGAGAGGCTCTCGCCGTCACCGCAAGATCACGTGCCACATCGTCACCCCCGCCGCCCAGGCGCGCCACCTCGCTCGCCGCGGTGGAGTGCAGCGTGTTCCTGGCCTTATCTACGAGCAGCCTCGTGATGAGTCCACGGCAGTCCGGAGACAGCCGTGCAAAAATCGACATCCAGAAAATGATCCGGAGCTGCCTTCCGAGTCCCCGGCCCCGGCCTCGAAGCCAGTCGGGACCGCGGGGAGCCCCACCGGGAGGCCCAGGGGGAGGCCCAGGAAACAGGCACCGGTCGGCGAAGGGGCGGCGGCCCCCCGGCCCCGGGGCAGGCCGAGGAAGCGCATCGCCGGTGGCGTGACAGCGGCGGCCAGCGGGTCGATACGCAAGTACCTGATGCTCGTGACCTGCCGGGAACATTCGAGGAGAAGATCAAGGAAAGAGAGTGCGAGTCGGAGTGCCTCGTGGGACGACGTGCACGCCATGAGCACGACCCTCGTGCGACGCCTGGCGCGGCGGGGCGGGGTGCAACGCCTCCCCGGCCTCACCTACGAGCGGCCCCGCCGCCCCCGCGCCCGGGCGCGCGCCCGCAGCTCGCCGCCCGCCGCCCGGACACGCTCCCGCTCCAGGTCCAGACCCCCACGGACAACAGTTTCGAGGACCTTGCCGTCAGATTTTCTGGAGAAGATCGCCTCCATATCTCGTACGGGCGTCGTGGACCCGGAGAAGATGTCAGTTTCAACGGCGGCCTCTGGGGCCGCAGTAAACGGCGCGAGTGTAGGGAGGCCACGAGGGCGGCCCAGAAGACAGACATCAGAGACCGATCCGGACAGACCCTGCTCCGCTCTCCGGGCGAGAGCCCGGAAGCGCCCCGCTGCCAGTGCACTAGGGGCGGCCCGGCGGGCCCCGGCCCTCGGCCCAGTGCGATATCTCTCCACGAGTAACGCTCTCCTCACCTATTTGTTTCTCACTGCTGGGCGCGGCCGTTTTGCCAGACGCAACCGAGACGTCCCGCGGGCGTTACTGGCCGTGATTAAGCCCGCGATCCGCCGCCTCGCGCGCAGCGGTGGACTGCAGCGTGTCCCCGGGATCAACTACCCCCGCCGCTCCCTGCGGAAGGCGCCGCCAGCCCGGTCCACGGCCAGACCGCCAATTCCTCGCCCAGCGGCAGTGATACGCCATTCATCAGAGAGAGTCCCATTGGAGCCCGCCGCTCAGAAAGACTGTGTAGAACATGCGCCGGGGCCGGGCATCCTCCCCGTCTGGAACTCAGTCGAACGCCTGGAGCTCCCAGAGGCCCCACGGGAAGGGGCTGTGTCGGTGACCTGCAAGGAGCGGCGCGTCGCGGCCTCCATCCTCGAGGCTGCCGCGGAGGCCGTCCCCGCCACGGCGGACCACATCCAGTCCGGGAAGAAGCCTCCGAGGTGTGAGGACGTCCCGGAAGCTGCCTGCTCGGAGGTTCCAGCGGCCCTCCGAAGGCTGCTCTCGGCCGCCGCTGCCCTCCAGGAGAGGCCGAGGAAGCGGCGGAGATTGGCTGCCGGCGGCGGCGCGGAGCTCGCGCGGCGTGCGCGAGGGGAGCCGGCCGTATCGGGGGCCTCGGTGAGCGAGATCAGCACCCCCGCCAGCGACCACCTGGACACGCGGGGGCCACGGGGCTGGGGCGGCCGGAAACCTGCTCCGGGAGGCGATCCGGGGGCTGTTCCTGAACCAGCCCTGACCCTGGCGCCGGAGGCGCGCGGCCGAGACCCAACCAACGACGACGAGGCCCTCGAGAGGAAGAGGACCGCGACGGCGGCGGCGAGGCCCCGGGCCCGGCCTTCCTGGGCTGGGGCCGCCTGGCGCTGCTCCGAGTGCGGGGCATGCCTCTGCTCCCCGGGGCAGCTCCGGGACCACCTCCTGGAGCACCTGGACCCGGAGCCCTCGGGGCCCTGGCGAGCAGCCTGATGAGGCCGCCTCGCTCACCCTCCGCTTGCCGTGGCGAGTAGAGCTGCTAGAGCAAGGAAGAAAAAGGCTGGTCCGACTGGTTTGTGTCACGCGTTATCGTATCTTTGCCCGCAGATGTGTGCGGGTGTGGAAGTGCGTGCGCGCGCGCGCGCGCGTGTGTGTGTGTGTGTGTCCGTGTGTGTGTCCGTCTGTGTGCCCGCCTGGGTTGTGTGTCAAAGATTAAGTGGTGATAGTGCCTTTTCGTAAAGCAGAGGCGAGGGGCGGGCTACTTGAATGATTGGTGTACATTCAGAATATTCAAACGTATTCCCCATTTGATAGTTTTGAATGCATTGCGGTCCGGAATAAATGGAATATTTTTTTTTAATTGTGGAATATATTCCAAAGTAATCTACAGCGTGCAATCATGGTGCAATAGCATAAAGACTTCAAAAAATTACAATAGCAGGTGTTATCCAAAAAAAATCGTTGACTTTTTGAGGTGTGCAACCCGCCCGCGCTGCGGCAGCCCCTCCTGCACTGGACCAAGCTGTAAGCTCGCCGGCCATGCAGCCATGCAGTGGAAGGGGGCGTTCGGTTCGCGGGGTGGACGGTGGACGGGAAATATTTGGATGAAATGGAACAGGTGTTATTTATGTTGTTGTTCTAATTGAACGAAATGTTTTGGAATACAGGGAACATTATATTAAATGGAATATATGATGTGTTTGTGGAATATTCTAAGTGGCTCACCCACAGAACCGAGCCCTTCACAAGAGTAAGGATTACGCAATTCTATGTAATCGAGTGAAGAGACCTGCTTTGCGCGCTGCCTTGTTTATGTTTTTTTTTTCAATAATTTTTTCTGTGATATGTAATTGTGAGAACTTGAAGTGCAGATTTTTATCTGCTCAGTCATTAAAGTGGACAACTGACACCGTTTGAGTGAAGCCTATATGTACAGTACAATGAGTCTTGTCGTGCCGTGTTTCTACATGCAACAACCTCACATAATGACATGCACAAAGTGTTCAAAGTTGTTTTGTCAGTTTTATTATTAAATTACAAGTTTTTGCCACAGTTGGTATTTAAATTAATTAAAATGTATCACAAACAATATTCCTGACCATCATGCAACGACACCTTAAATATGAATCCTTATTTCTCTCTGTCTTTTACTAATTAGAAGCCACCACACACTTTACAGGTACGAGTTTGTCGTGTCCAGGAGCGAGCAGCGCGGCGCCGCGAGACACCTGTCCTCACCGAGGTCCTCACCGAGGTCCTCACCGAGGTCCTCACCGAGGTCCTCACCGAGGTCCTCACCGAGGTCCTCACCGAGGTCCTCACCGAGGTCCTCGCCCTGGCATGCCGTGCCCGTGCCGTGCGCGCTGCAGTTCTGCAGCGGGCTGCCTGCCTGCCTGCCTGCCTGCCTGCCTGCCTGCCTGCCTGCCTGCCCCGGCCGGCAGCCGGCAGCAGAGCTCAGGCGGGAGTCGATCGCTGCACCGACCGCATCACATTTCCACTGTCCCCTCACACACTGCCCCGTCCCATTTTTTAGCATTAATTATTCGTCCACTCTGCGGGCGGCTCTCTCTCTCTCTATCCCGCGGCGGGAGGCGTCGCCGGCGCCGGCCGAGGAGGCGACGCTCTCCTCTCCTCCATGGCGGCCTTGAACGACTTCCGAGAGACGGCGATGTATCCGCCTTTCCCATCGGATAAAAGGTATTTGCCGTCCTTGGTCTGCGTCCCCTCTTCACCTTGGGCGCGATCCTGCGAAACGACGAAATAACGGCGTGCAGAGCAACTGCTTAGCGTCCCGGTCGAGCGAACGGCCCGCGGCACGGCTTCCTAAGGCCAGCAGCCAGAAGTAGTGTCACCCGTCTATTAGCACGGCGCTCCCCCCCACCCCCCTCCCACCTCCCGCAGCGGGCTCCTACGAGCACGAGCTCATGTACTGCGAGCGGATATCACTACTGAAAAAGAGGGAGGGAAAACCCGCGTCTCTGGGAAATCGCGTCCTGATTATCACAGCTATGAATGGAGCGCACCATCAGCGGCCTGGGGCATCAGGTGGGCCCGGCGCGGCGGCGCGGAGCGGTGCGTGTGCAGCCGCCGCCGCCGGACACGCGAAAAAGAAAACATAATAGAGGATACAAAAAAAAAAAAACACCTTTCTCTATTTTTGTTTTTCCTATATACTACGACTGGGTCCGGTACACTACTCTCTTTCCCCGTATGGCATCCATAAAGGTTTGAGGCCCATTTTATGCGCCCTTCCCTCCCCTTCCCCGCCACTCCACTCCGGGCGTATACTCACATGGTGGAAGCGGCCGCCGGCACCGGCGAGTTTACGGTGCTGTCGATGTTTGCCCTTCTTGTGCGGCGCCACCCCCGGTGCCGGTGCCGGTGCCTGTGTCGCGAGGTGCGCCGGACTGGTCGCGCCCGCGCCCGCGCCCGCGCTCGCCTCCGTGCTCATCGATCTGCGGAAGCAAAAGGATTAGCCTCTATAGTCGCCACGCACTTCCCTGATTTCCATTGTCGCCGTGCTGCTCTAAGTCACAGAAAACAAAAATAAAATGTCTGGTTAGTTCCCTGCCGTTGAATGGGCGAAGCGCATTTTAATCAGTTTGCAAACCCCACACAAACGCTGCTTCCTCGATTTACCGGGAACTTGCGGTAAAATGTTAGCTGCGCGCTCTGCAAAAAGGGCACATGGAACGTTTCAAAAACAATAAAATTCCGTTGGTCTCCCTCTTTCGTGCCCAGACAGCAGACAGCCGCCGCTTGCACGACGCGTTATCAGGACATGGCAGGTGCAGTACGCAGGCGCGGGCGTTAGCCATGCGTCCTGCACCGCCACCGCACCGCTACCGGCATCGGAGGCCCTGAGCGCCAGCGACCAAAAATATTCAAGGTGAGTACAAGTTTCACATGGGGACCTGTCTGGTCGAGCACAGTCTCTCGGTGACCCCTCTCTCTCTCTCTCTCTGCTTCCCCGGCTGGAAGGAAAGAGGAGAAGAGAGGAGAGGCAAGCTGATGCTCACAAACAAATAATAATTTTGTGGGTAAACGGGGAAAAAAGAAAACAAAAAGGGACTGGTTCTTGCGTACCCCTTCGGCTCAGGCGTGGCAGTCGTGCTGAAGGCGCCGCTCTCGGGCGTCGAGGTCGTGTCAGAGAAGGTCGTGCCGGCCGTGCTCGTGCTCGCGCTCGTGCTGCTGCTCGTGCTGTTGTCGTCCTCGGGCGCGACGACGCGGTTGTTGGACGCGGCGGGGACGTCGTCCTGGGTCCTGGTGGCGGGCGCGGCGGTGCTGCTGGTGTCCGCGGGGAGCGCGTTGAGCCGCAGCTTGAGCTTCCTGCTGGGGTTCTTGTTGCAGCGGAAGCCGCGGCGCATGGCGTCGTACACGTCCCAGCCGGCGTAGCGCTCGGGCGTCGCGCACGTGGGCGCGGCGCGCTTGTCGTACAGGTAGCGGCCCTCGCGCCTGTCCTGAGAACAACAAGAGGTCCACCGGGCTCAACAGAGCCGGACGAGGCCGGAGCGGCGCCGCGAGTCCTCGGCAAGACTGCCCGCGCGTACCGGGGCTTATTTCTTTGAAAGCGTAACAGTGTTGCGGTATTGCATACTCGCCAGCGCTGCAGGGGCCATATCGCCTCACGGGCGAATGGGGTAGGCCATCCCGCAACACTGTTGTTACGCATTCAAAGACACACCCGGTACACGCTGGCGGGTCCCGGGCCGGTCGTTTCTAAATCAGTTATTCGTTGCGCAAGTGACGACCTACCCTCGAAAGACATAAAAGCTGACAATATTCGAAACGAACGTCTCGTGCCAGACGGGGCCGAGCCGTGCTGCAGTGCTCCCAACTTATGGATGGCGCTCGTTAAATTATGGCAGGGCGCATTTTAGGTATGGCCGTGAGAGCTGCCTTCCGGCGCGGCGTGGTAATGTAGTATATTAGTAATTATTTAGACGATAGATGGGTGGTTTGAGGTGGGCGCCAGCTGACGGTCCGGCCCAAACCCCTCTATTCAGTAATGCAGTGCCGGGGGTCGCACAGCCGAAAACTCGAGTTCTTGAACATCGCCTTCAAGTTTTTCGAACACTCTTCGCAATTCAAGAAATTTAACTTAGTTTAATTTCGATATGCTCTTCTCTTGAGGAAAATGTTCCAAAAACTTTAAGAACACGAAAAAATTTTAAAATGTCGTTTTCTGAGTAAGCTGTTCCTGATTCGCGCGCGAAAATTAGGGACCACGATTCAACGTCATTTTCACGGAGAACCCAACTAACGGCGCCTGCTCGTGCCGTCGGCGCCGTGCCCGAAGCCCTCTAGTGCAGTCATTTCCAATGTGCAAACCCTATCGCCTCCCTATCGCGTTTCGTGTTTGTCTGATAAGGGTGACCCGTGCTCACGCGCAGCGGGGGGGCGGGGCCCGGGCCCCTGGGCTGCCCCTGGGGCGCCTGCCCTGCCCTGCCCTGCCCTGCCCTGCCCTGCCCTGCCCTGCCCTGCCCTGCCCTGCCCTGCCCTGCCCTGCCCTGCCCTGCCCTGCCCTGCCCTGCCCTGCCCTGCCCTGCCCTGCCCTGCCCTGCCCTGCCCTGCCCTGCCCTGCCGTGCCCTGCTGGCCCTGCTCGACCTGCGGCGTCGGCACCTGCTGCCCACTGCCCACCCTGCGCCGCGGCGCTTCAGTGCCAATCGATCAGCACACAAGGGCGACACAACAGCTGTCCGCCGCCCCCGGAAGCCCTGCCCCGCCCCGCCCCGCCCCGCCCCGCCCCGCCCCGCTGCACCCGCTCCCCTCACGTGTGGCGGACTGGTCTGCCTGGAGCGTTTACTGTCCGTCCGGGCTGAACGCGGCGGGGGCGGGGCGAGTCGGGCCTGGGGTGGGGAATGTCGGTTAGGACAGAGCGGGGGCGGGGGAGCCCGACAATAGCTCTTCAATTTTACATAGAAGCAAGAGCTACTGGAGCTCGCGCAGCCGGCGGGGTAGCCCAGCGCTGGAGTGGCACCCTAAGCTCGAAGAGTACTTCAGTATAAATTACAGCGAAAACAGTATTTTCATGTCTAACGTGATTTTTCTTGATTTTCACTGATTTTGACCTAGTTTTTCTGATTATTATTATTTTTTTTTGGGGGGGGGGATCTTATCTTTTTCTTATTTTTTTAGAGGGTGCTCGCGACCCCTCGCGCTCGCCCTGACTACCTTGTTGGTGACGGCGGGGCTCCAGGAGGCCATGTCGCACGAGCAGTCCCAGGGGTTGGCGTCCAGCCGCACCATCTTGGCCGGCACGGCGTCGAGCAGCCCGAGCGGCAGCTCGGTGAGCTGGTTGCCGGTGAGCAGCAGCTCGCGCAGGTGCGCCTGCTGGTCCAGCAGCCCGTAGGGCAGCGCGCGCAGCTGGTTGTGGCTCAGGTCGAGCTCCTGCAGCGCGAACAGCGCGTAGAACGCGTCCATCGACACGTGCCGGATGTTGCACTGCCGCAGCACCAGCCGCTCCAGCTTGGGGACCTGCGGGCCGGGGCGGGCAGAGTAGAGCTGAGAGCTGAGGTTCCGAAACGATTCGACTCCCCCCCCACCCCCCCCCCCACCCCAGCGGACACCCTCCTGACAGGACTGTAATGACACACCCCCTGGCACTTGCCTGACACTCCCCTGACACTCCGAAAATAACACTCCTCTAGCACTACCCAGGCACTTTCCCGACACTTCCCTGGTTTCCACTGACACGTCCCTGACACGTTTCTGGCACACCCCCTACACTTCCCTAGAACTCCAGTGATACTCTCGTGGCACCTCCCTGACACTCCCGTGGCCCGCGGCACTTCCCTGACACTACCCCAACAAATCCCTAGCACTCCCCCAACACATCCCTCCTGACACTTCCCTGGCGCTCCCCTGGCACTTCCATGACACTCCCCTGACACTCCCGTGGCAGTTCCCTGACACTACCCCAACAAATCCCTAGCACTCCCCCAACACTTCCCTGCTGACACTTCCCTGGCACTCTCTTGGCACCTCTCTGGCACTTCCACGACACTCCCATGACACTCCCCTGGCATTTCCGCGCTCCCCCGCCACTCACCTCGACGAAGGCGTCGTACGGCAGGCTGGGGACGACGCCGCGCAGGGTGAGGTCCCGCAGGCGCGGCATGCCCCGCAGCAGGTCGCGGTGCAGCGCCGTGGTGGTCACGTCCGTGGCGGCGAGGCGGCGCAGCGCGCGCAGCCCCAGGAACATGCCGGCCTGCAGCTGCAGCGCCGTGCCCGACCCGCCCAGCGTCAGCGTCTCCGTCGAGTTCATCACCTGGCCGGTGAGGGAGGCGGTCAGCGAGTCAGCAGGAATGCCAGAAAGTTAGGGGGGGGGGGGGACAACAACAACAACAATACACTTGTAACGGGACTGTGTTGGGTGTTTTTTTGCCTAACTTTTCTGGCAAACACTGGCGTCAGCGCGTCTGTGGGCTAATTATTCAGCAAATGCGTGAGCGCTGGCTGGCCGCTGGCCGCTTCGCGAGTCCTCTAGCTCACGCGCTGGATGCCTCTCGCCGTATCCCGTATCCCGAGATGCAAGAAGAGCGTGAGATGCTGAATCAGACCACTGGGGGGCTCCAGGATGGCGGCGGCGACGCGTCGGCTATCGGGGTGCATTCACTCCACCGTGATTCACTCGGGGCCCGGGGACAGCAGCGCTGCAGCGCGGCCCAGCGCGGCCCTGCTAGGGCGCCAGTAGGGTGATTTTTCGCACAGTGGTTTCGTCACTCTCTCCTTGTCGCACTCATGCGACACGGCCAGAAGGAGCGAGCGAGAGGACACGGGACCGGACCACGCTGGGCATGCTGACACCACCCTTTCCGCTCCCGCCCGGACTGCGCGTGCGCGCGAACGTGCGTGAGAGCGGGCGGGGCAGTAGGGTGATGCCGTCGCCGTCGCAAAGTGGTTTCGTTCCTCTGCCCTTGTCGCACTCACGAGGCACGGCCATTAGGAGCAAGAGAGAGCGCACTGCAAAACAGTGTTCGGAATCACCCTGCTGGCCTCCGAGCGTGCTGCGATCCTCGCAGCGTGGTGATTCCGAGCACCATTTTGTAGTGCTCTCTCTCTCTCTCTCTCTCTCTCTCTCTCTCTCTCTCTCTCTCTCTCTCTCTCTCTCTCTCTCTCTCTCTCTCTCTCTCGTGCTCCTATGGTCACGGGCCATTAGTGCGACAAGGAAAGAGCGACGAAACCTGTGCGCTGTGCGCGGCGTGGCGTGGCGGGCGTGGCTCTGGCTGCCCCGAGCCGACCCCAGCGGCTGGCCCGCGAGGTCACAATCATCGTCGCCGCGTAGTACGGAACATAATGAATGGCACTGTGGCCTGAACGTAAACGTTTCAGGTGATTCAGAGAGCACGTAACGTAATAGTGTGTGGCAGCGGCAGGTCTGCCTACCTGCTGCAGCCGTAAGACGTAAGGTACACTGGGCCCCTTGAGGATAGGCAGACCCGCAGTTGTACTAATCTCTGGGACACCCGGTACATGGAGAACAGACAAGCAGGACCAAGGTCGACGTACGAATTAAACTGCGCGTGGCCTCGACAAGAAAAATACCACTGCGCGATCATTAATATTTAAACCCACTGAAATAAATTGTTAAAAAAAATACACATAAATTTCTCGCAGGGAAAGGGGGAGGGTTCGCGTGCGGTCGTTTCGAGTCTGATGTGAGTCGCGAAAATATTTAAGAGCCATTTAGGGGTCGCGAATGGAAGTTTTCATTGATTTCACAAGGGGCTTCATTGATCCAACGGAGCCGCTTCCTCAGTGAGCGATGCGCTGTGGCCGTTGATCTCACCTGGAACGTGCTGGTGAAGATGTTCTCGATGGGGTTCCCCCTGAAGTCGGCGCCCTGCAGCTTGGGGAAGGGCGGCAGCGAGAGCTCGGACAGGTGGGACAGGTTGTTGTGGGACAGGTCGAGGAAGCGCAGCTCGAGGAGGCCGACCAGCGCCGTGGAGGACACGTCGAGCAGGGAGTTGTGCGCCAGGCTGAGGTAGCGCAGCGCGGGGGCGCCGTACAGCGACCAGTCGGGCACGTAGGCCAGACCGTTGTGCTCCAGGGACAGCACCTGCAGGGCAGGGGGACGGGGACCAACGGGGACAGCGCACCCGAGCCTGTCGTCAGATAATCTTTCACCCCGCGATTTTCTGAATGCAGCGAGGAGGCACCTGGCCGGAACCTCACGCCTTCCTCCAAAATTATATTGAGAGGAAAGCTACACCATTGCACCATTGAGATATCAGCAGCCATTCGTGAAAACAGTGTTGCCACCAAACACACGTGTGTGAGGCAGATGGAAGTCTCCGCCTGCGTACTTGGCAATAGGTAGTAGTACATAAGTGAGAAGTGTTTGCCACATAGGTGTATTCGTGGGAATTTTGCCCACTTTTCTGGCAACACTACGTGAAAGTAACATCGCTCGGCACGTTTTAAAGTAAGTGCTGGACAAACTTGTCTAGAGTGTCGGTCTTACTAGTCGCAGTATAGCGTGACGGTCTACGGTCTGCCGCCCCCTGATTTGAAGACCGTAGACTTAAAAATGGATAAGCCGACATATCTGCAATCGTGTATCGATTTTGAATAAGAGCCCGACGCTGTAGCGTTACTCTCGCTATTTCTCATTCTAATGAATGCAGTTGGTTGCATCCCCTCCGACCCGTCGGTGGAGTGCCGGTCTGGGTCGATACCCCACGACCGCTAGAACCGATTGCGTGGCGCGGGGTATCGCCTCGTCCCGCCACTTCCCGCCCCGCCCCGCCCCGCCCCGCCCCGCCCCGCCCCGCCCCGCCCCGCCCCGCCCCGCCCCGCCCCGCCCCGCCCCGCCCCGCCCCGCCCCGCCCCGCCCCGCCCCGCCCCGCCCCGCCCCGCCCCGCCCCGCCCCGCCCCGCCCCGCCCCGCCCCGCCCCGCCCCGCCCCGCCCCGCCCCGCCCCGCCCCGCCCCGCCCCGCCCCGCCCCGCCCCGCCCCGCCCCGCCCCGCCCCGCCCCGCCCCGCCCCGCCCCGCCCCGCCCCGCCCCGCCCCGCCCCGCCCCGCCCCGCCCCGCCCCGCCCTGCCCCGCCCTGCCCCGCCCACCTGCAGGCTGTCCAGGCCGTTGAACATCTCCCAGGCCAGGTCGACGAGGTCGGCGTGGTGCAGCCGCAGCATCAGGAGTTTCTCCAGCCCCTCGAACGTGTGGAGCGCGTTGACGCGCCGGAGCTCCGTGAACTTGGAGAAGGGCACGACCTCGGACGGCTTGAGGAACACCAGCTGCGGCGTGTCCTCGCTGCAGGATGCCAAAGTGTTAGACCATCTGAGGGAGCCGGTGTGTCACCTGGAACCCTGACAACGACGGCTGCGCACCTCTGACCCTCGGTGCGGTACGCCCAGGGCGGCAGCCGCCGGCGCCGATGGTGGTCGTGGGCGGGGGCCTTAGTGCTGACCACCTCGTTGTCGGCGTCATCCTCCACGGCACCTGCAAAACCAACCAACGGCAACGGCGCGTGTCAACAGAAACCACTTGCCGCTCCCCGGCACCATGCGGCCGAGGCCGAGGCCGAGGCCGAGTCCCTGGCCGAGCGGCGTGGGGGAAACAGCAGCCCTGAAATTTTGGTACAAATCGTTATACAGACAACATCAGGAAAATTCACACAAAAAAAAATAATTATGTAAAACTCAAGCAAATATTCACAAAATTACGTGACAAGTGTAAAAAAAATCACAAAATATGAAAACCGAAATTCCGAGTTGTTTCGCCCTCGCCGAGTGGCATGCAGGCACGCAGCTTGCCTTCGAGCTTGACGCCGGTGAGGGAGAGCAGCAGGAGGCGCGGCAGGGCGCGCAGGGCGTCGCTGCGCAGGAGCACGCCGGCCTCGGCGTAGGCCGTCACGTCCAGGGAGACGAGGCCGGGCAGGCGGGCCAGGTGCGCGGCCGTCAGCAGCACGGCGGCCTCGTCCGCGCTCTGCAGCAGCGTCAGGGCCTGGCGGGCCGCGACAGGCAAGCGGGGCTTTAGTAGACGACAACCTATAGGGTTGTTAGGGTCCACTGCGAGAGCTCCTCTCTCTCTCTCTCTTCTGTGACATGGAACTTGGGCGCGTGCGCCTGGCAGAAAGTTTTGGCGATCGGGCGGGCAAGGGCCTCGACGGACATCTTCTGTCTCTCTCCCTGTCACCTGACGCCAACGAGAGGGAGAGAGACAGAAGATGTCGGCCGAGGCTCTCGCGCGCCCGATTGCGGACACTCCTGGCAGATAGACCACATCGTATGCAGGAGCGCGCCAAAATGTTTCAGTCGGCCATTTTCTAAGGTTCGTTCCTACAAGAGGCACGCCTGTGGAGGAGGGGAGGCGAAGTGCGCCGAACGCATGAATAGAGCGCAATGCCAGCCAGGCAGTCTTTTTTCCGACGCGACAGGGAGCTGTGAGGCGCAGGCGCTTGGCAGGCGCCCGGCGGGTAGGCCACCCCCTGCAGGCGAGGCGCGCGGGAGTGGCGGGCAGCCTACCTCCGCGGCGCCCGGGCTTACCTGGGTGTCGCTGGGGAGCGCGGCCAGGGTCTCCTCGTACGAGTCCGACAGCACGACGCACACGGCCTGCCGCACGGACTGTCCCGCGTCCAGCGCGGCCCGCGACTCCGCGTCCTCGATCAACACCTGCGCAGCCGGGCGAGAGGCTAAAGGACCAAGACAAGAGGGAAAGTGCATTGGTTCATCGCGATAATACACACCAAGCGGTTACTGATGGCGTCGCAAGCCATCACTAAATGAAACACGCAAGCGCGCGTAGACACACACACACACACGCACACACAAATACGAGCGAAGACTTCGCGATGAACTTGCAGAGGCTATCAGGTGTCGTGCTGGTGAACTCACGTAATCCCCGTACGAGGTTAAGAGCCTCCTCAGCGGGACCTCTCTGAACGGTCCCTCGCGGCAGGTGCAGCCGTCGGGGCAGTCCAGCCCCCAGGGTGCCGCCTCCTCCGCCGCTGTCTCCACCGTGACGGGGACCTCCACCGCGGCCGCGTTCCTGGGGTGCCGGGCGTGCCGCTGCAAGCCGACAGATTCCGCGGTGACAACACCCTCCAGGACCAGGGGGCGGGTCACGGTGCGCGGGAGCGGGGCCGGCACCTTCACGTCCAGGGCGGAGGCCTCCGCGACCAGCGCCAGGAGGGCGACGACGACGACGCCGGCCGCACGCGACGCGCTCCAGGACCTCCACATGCTGACGGCGGGGGACTCGTCCACGGACGCAATGCGGACCACGCGCCTCCTACCGCCTCCGCCACCCGGCCCCGCCCCCCGCCCCCACCCCCAGCCCCCCGCTCCGCTCCGCACCGCACCACCCCCGCCCTCCGCGGGACCAACCGTCGCGTCGCCGACCACTTGTGCCTCGCCGAGCGTAGGGTCAGTGGCGGAGACGCGGAGGAAGTGGAGAACAGGCCGGGTGGGTACGGCCCCGCCCTGCCCCGCCCTGCCCCGCCCCGCGAGTGCCTCCTCCTCCGCCCCTCGGCCATGAGGAGGACCTTCAGGAGGGGCCCACCGATGACCCCTCCGGCTCGGCCCGAGCCGGTGCTGCCCGGACTCAGCAGACTGTAGACTGATTCCGCATAGCGCGCAAGGGGGTTGTTCTATGAAAGTGACAAGGACGGAGCTATACAGAGTGTACATGAGAACGATGTGCGGAATCAGTCGGCTGATTCCGCATCGCGTTCAAGGGGGGTTGGGTGGAGTCGAGAGGCCTCCTACTCACGATTGCGACAGAGAGGGAAGCAGTCGCTGTCTCTTTCGCATTCACGTGACAGGGACGTGTTGCACCCCCCCCCCCCCCCGCCCTTTTCCACGCTCTGCGGAATCAGTCTACAGGAGAAAAGATGACTCCTTCGCTGCGGCCCGGCCCCTGACTCTGTTCCGATTCTCTTCCCAGGAATACATCGGCGAGCTCCGTCATCGGGTTCCACTTTCCGCTCTGCTCGGCCCGCGCGCACTTGGGCCCCGGGCGCAGCGCGGCGAAGCAAGGCGGCGTGTTGGCGGGACGTCGACGTACATGAGCGCGCCGCCGCCGCCGCCAGGAAGTCCTTCTGATAAAACCTCCCCGCCCAGCGCAGCCCGCGCAGCCCCCCGCCCTCCCCCCCTCCCGCCGCGCTCCGCGTCCACTTTCCTCCAATATCGCCGCTGCTCCACGCACGAGTACGAGTCCTCCCCTCTCCCCTGCGCTGTGCATGAGCCCTAGCACTGGTGCAGTCCCATTGCATTGCATGATATGTGCGCGTTTTCCTGCCCTCCGATTCCGAAGACCGCTCTCTTTGTATCTCCGTCCGTGTCGCACTCATGGGTGGGGCCCGCTGCCATCACCAACATATAGGGAGGGCACCGCCAACGGTGCGACAAGGATGGAGGGACGAGAGCGATCTTTTGAATCAGACGGCTGGTTCTACGTTAAAGTTATGGTCGTGTAAAGGCGCCCCCACAATGGCCGTTACCGAGGCGGAACGCCTGCGACAAACTGGATAGGCCGGCCAGCCAAGCACTCGTGTGAAGGTGGCGGCCTACCCGGAGAGCACAAGCGCAGGGGGAAGCAAGAATTAAATTCCGGGCACCCAAAATTTCGTACCGTCAACTCCCGATGAGTTCATTGTGGGGCGGTTGCCGAGGCGAGGCTTAGGCGAGGCGGAGGCGAAGGCGAAGGGAGAGGCAAGGTAGAGGCCGCGCTGAACACTGAACATGCCGTGATGATGCCGGCCAGAGTACATGGTGGGGCGGACGCGAGATACTTCTTCCCCCCTTTGGCATGGTGCCTTTATTCAGCCGAACTTAACGGAAGGCGAAACGTTCGAGCTTCACGAATGAATACAATGATTGACTATTCCCAAGACGTCCAGCTCTGCAAAAAAAGTAGGCGGCGTGGAAGTAGTAGCCCTCTCAAAGGAGTAAATGAAGCCAAATGAGGTATCTCTCGCCTCCGCAATCGCAGATTGAAGAATCTGTCCTTGTCCTTGTCGCTCTCTACCCCTCGCCGTAAGGTAAAAAAGAGGAAGTACCCTATTCTTTGGCCGGAACAACCATTGCGCAGTTGCGCGCTCAAGTGAGTCGTTACCATACCACCTACCCACCCCTAACCTAACCTGACTCTCCTCCCCGGCTTGCTTGTGTCGGGCTCAAGCTTAGTTTAGTGGTTTAGTTTTTAGAGTATTATTGTGATCTTTACGGTCAGGAAGGAAAGACATGGACACTAACAAATGTTGTTAACGGAGGAAAGTCTAGAAATCTGCGGGTTCTTGAACCCTTTTGAACAGTTAGCCAAAGTCTAAATCCAAAAGAGGGCCCCTCAACCCATGTCCAGTGTCCACCCTCTAAAGGTGGCCTTACAATAGACCGTATACTGGTGTCCGTCCAGTGTCCGTCCAACTAGCTCACTCCTGTCTTTTACCATGATCACCGAGTTCTTCTTACCTGTTTTCCGTTTCGCATAATGGACATTTTTGCCATTCCATTAGGTCAGCATAGTGTGGAAATATCGCACCATTCTGTTATATTCTGTATATTTTATTTCTGGGTTTAAGTATATTGCAATGCTGAGGGTGTGATTGGTTTTATGCTTGATTTTGAGTCACCAATTAAAGAAACTAAGGCTGCATATTTGAAGTCATCTTCACTTTCTCAGAAGTAGTGTGAGATTTTGGTTGTACATGCAGCTATAAAGATTGCATGCATAATCTTTTCTTCAAAAGTTAACTTTCAATTCTGATGTTTAATTTGAAAGACATTTCATGTTAAAACATGTTTCATCCTTTGTTTGAGACCTATCCCTGAAGGCGTCAAGAAATGTTTAATTTCTTTTCTTAGGTTTGAGGTTCCTATCGATTTCTATGAATGGGACACAACTTCTTGTGCATGCTGAATTGCTGTCTGTCCTGATGAAATTTTGACCAATCGTGCTGTTTAAGGTTCCGTAGTACCAAGGGTAATTAATTTCAGTCAAACAATTTCAAATTCATCAAAGTCGTTGTCATTTTAATAATATTAATATTTTATTGATTTTTTTTCCAGTTTCAAAACCATCCAAACAGCTGTCTGACTGGTCTCAATGAATCCCTGCAGCCCGGAGGATTTTCTTGATTTCCGGGGTAAGTCTTGTCCACGGCTGCTCTAATGCTCCTTGCAACATGTCACCTTCTATCACATTCTATCACATGGCTACCCCCTCCCCCTCCCCTCTCAACCACCCGCTCGTTTTCTGGACGTTCCTCTCGCCTTGTTTAACCGGAGAGCCATCCTCCGTGAGCTCTTGCCTGAGGGTACCGGCACCAGCGGCCGGCTTCAGGCTTCAGGCTTCAGGCTTCAGGCTTCAGGCTTCAGGCTCCAGGCTAGCAGGTCGTGGACTCGGCGCCGCTCGTCTCGCTCCCCTCGTCGACGACCTCTACCTTGGCGCGCGCCTTGCGAAGCACCTCCTCGAACTCCTTGGTGCGGCCGGTGTTGAACTACAAGCGAAATCAAATGCAGAGTCGCGTTGACGAATCGGATCGGTGGCGAAACGTTCGGTCCGTTTTTCCCCCCTCCTCGCGGTACTCCGGTACTCACCGGATTGGTAGCCCGTTGGATCTTGAGCTTGGAGTTGAGGAGCCAGATCTGGTTCTCCTCCACGTGCCCTCCCAGCAGCTTCTCGAGGTCCTTCTTCTTGAGGGCGAGTAGCGTCTTACCCTCCAGCCCCGCCAGGCGCTTCACCACCCTGCGGAGCGGACACACACGACAGGCCGGTTGAGAAGGACTTCCCCCGGCTCAGACCGGGCCGACATACAGTCCTGGATCTAGGATCTGGGATCCCAGATCCAGGACATGAGGGCGGCAGTGCCTGGCAGTGCCTGGCAGTGCCTGGCAGTGCCTGGCAGTGCTGTGCAGCTCGGCTACTCACGCCTCCTTGAAGCCCTTGGCCGTGAGCCAGTCGGTCACCTCCTCCTTGGTGGCGCTGGGCTTGAGCGGGATGTCGGGGGTGCGCGGGATGGCGAGCTTCTTGGGACCGTTGGCGAGCCGCATGCGGATCTCGGCCTGCAGCAGCTCCGCGTTCGACAGGTTGCCTGCGCGGAAAGCAGGGGGAAGTCCTCTCCAGAACATCGCTCCCATGCCTCTGTCCTTGTCGCACTCACGAAGGTGTCTTATCGAGGGGATGGGGCTGCTCCATGAGTGCGACAAGGACAGCGGCATGAGGGCGATGTTCTGAATCAGTCGGCTGTGTGCTCCCGCCCCGCTCAGACTCCCCGGCCCTCCCCTTCACTATGAAAAATAACTTTGCAGAAGTACGACACATGTAATGATTACCATTTACCAAATATGTCGTACACGCACTCTTCACCGTCATTCGATCTCAACTCGATACGCAGTTCTCGTAAATTATTACTCTCTTGAAAATTTTGAAAATTTTCATGTAACCGGTTCGACAATTTTCTCGCAGTCTCCCTCCCTCGCGGCCCGCGGGTCGGGTCGGGTCGGGTCGGGTCGGAGTCACTTACTGAAGTCGGCCTCGCTCGTGGGCGAGTACGGCGTGGTGGGCGTGGAGGGCAGCTCGGACGTGACGGTGGAGGTGCTGTTGACGCTCGTGGACCTGGAGATGAAGCTGGTGGCGCTGACCGACCGCTCCAGGAACAGGACAGGCTTGCCGCCGTGCGCTGGCGGCATGGGGGGCGGCGGCGGCGGCACGGGCGACGGCTCCCTGTAGGGCTCCCTGTAGGGCTCCCTGTAGGGCTCCCTGCTGTTGGGCGCTGCGGGATGAGATCGCAAGTCAGACCACGTTGGGACGGGGTTGGGTGCCCTGTAGGTCTCCTTGCAGGGTTCCCTGGAGGGCTCCCTGTAGGGCTCCCTGTAGGGCTCCCTGCTGGTGGGCGGCCGGATTTGAGGGGGATAAATTGGATTCGGGGTACGTTGGGTCTCCTGTCAGGAGGAAGGGTTGGGAAACGACGTTTACGCGGACACATGCACATAGTTGATGATGGTGGAATGAGTAGCGGAAAAGCGTCTTGGACTTTGAGCAGCAAGGGGGAATAGGGAGCCAAGGAGACGAACACAGGGTATTGTTTTTGAGACTTGGTATAGATTTATTGAATTTTACAAGAAATATACTCTCAATCACTGTTAAAACTATACATACACCAAGCTTGATATTCATTCTGAATAGTACTCTGGTATTTTGTTATATACATAATATGTATAATATGTAACATCTTTGGAATACCTACATTGCAAATATCAAATGTAAGGGGCATGTGTATTTACAGTGTCATTATGGTTCCTTTCCATGCTCAGGATTAAAAACTAAATTTCAGTTTTAGAGGGAATGATAGAAAGCGTCTGTACCATATTACGTTACGCTATTTTCACATATAAGATATCTAACATCTAACTTGAAACAGATGAATGGGTTAAAAATACCTTGCAATATAGGATATATCTCTGCTTAATACTCTGCATTTCTGAGCATGGATAATTAATATGTAAATATGAGCAAACATTATTTTCTCAAATAATAACAACAACAATAACATCAACAACATTAAGCAACCCTACAGGTAGAGCACAAAATCTTCCAGCACTTGGATTAACATTCACATATATTTGATATAAATAAAACGACACAAATAAGCTATGGCTGAAGCAAATGTTTCATGTATGTACTTATCAAACAGACAAAAAATTATTTGGGTGTCTTAAAGCCTGATGATTTTATTTAATACTGAGACTGCTGTGCGCTTAATATAATCTATAGAATGAAAGTAATACTATAATAAGAAAAATGAAATACTGTAGACTATAAAATCTTGCTTCTACAGAGTACGATGAGCGTGTCAAAATGAACAGAACAGATCCTCAAAAGTTTCGTTGTTTTACATCTATCAAAGTCAAAGTGAATCAGTGGCAAACGAAAATACTTAGGGGTGGAATGTCAATCTTTCTCACAGAATATGCAAAAGATGATTGGAAAGATCAGGATTGAAGATTATCTCTGAAGAAAGTAATACTGACTGTAAGAAGTACACAAAGACCCCTGTTACAAAAATAAATCACCTCTCACTCAATCTTTTGGTTTAGGATTTGTAAAAGTTCATAAACAACAAGCAGAGAAGTACATTCAGAATGAGATTGCACATCTCTAATAAAAACACTTAACATAAAATTAAATTGAAGAGATAATATGCACTGAAATCATAATTCTAAAATTACTGAAATTCATTAGTCAGCACAAATGGCTTTAAAATACACAGAAGAAATGCTATTCTTTGTGATATTAAATTACCAAACTCTTATGACAATTACACTTTATCAATACTAATTTATGAAATCATTATAGTTGACAAATATTTGTCAAATAAAAGCCCCAAATAGTAGACCCATCTTCAAGTAGTTGTGGCACATTTACAAACAAAGGGAAACACAAATTCCTTAATATTTATGGTTAAGATATTTATGTTTCTTGGAAGACTCAATAGAACCTTTGTTTCATCTAAAGCAAAGAAGGTATTTTAGAGTAAGATAAAGATCTGCTTTAAGACATACCTAGAGATTTTGTTTTTTGCTCATAAATTAGAGAATATATACACACAATGTTACAATCACTTACAATAAAGTTTGAAAACTACACACAAGTACATAGATAAAATACAAGAATATAATGGTCAAGGTACATTTCACGATAATCCACACACACGCAGATGTAAACAGATTCAAAGCTTCGAAGAAATTAAGGGTTAATTTTTCTCAATTGACTATGATGCAGTTTTGGTACCATTTTGGCACAGAGAAAAATTAAACCTTAAAATATGGAAAGCTATTAAACATGAATAATAATGCATCAAACCACAACTCTACATATTAGACTAGCAGTATCAATCTTCTCGGACAGACAATAAAAATTTAAACAAAAACACAAAATGCAACCAAAATAATGTATAACTACAGAAGATTTGTAGGCAATTTTTATCCATGTAGCTTGTCTATGGAAATGATACAATGGACTAACATAACACAAGCAACAAAAACAAAACATAACATTTCACAATAAAATCTGAGACAATACAAAGCTTACAGTTCACAGACAAATTTCCCATGCATATGTACACTTTGGGAGAGATGAGAAAAGTCTATTTATGTTCATCATTCTATGGCTTTGCTACAAACATGAATATATTTTGTTGTATGTCTAAGCTGAATGGCTTCTTTATTTAAAAAATTAGTAATTTTTAGCTTCCATAATTTTTTAAGAAAAAAATCTGGTTTAAAAATCTTTATGAAGACTATCTCTCTGTCTCTCTCTCAAAAGTACCTAAATTCACCTTTTTTGCCTTGTCTTCCTTTCGCCTGCCATTCAGGTGTGGTTGGTGCGGCAGCTGAAGGTGAACTCCCATCTCGATCCTGTGGGCATGAGCAATAGTGTCATGTAAAATCACCATGCCACCCTACTCTCAAAGCTCCTCAATAGCGATTTTCTGTCCAGCGCTCCTGTAATCAGAATGAAATTCAGCTGGTTTCTTTCAAGATTTTGAAGTATGAGTTTTAGGTCTTTGCTTAAAAACTATTGTTATTAAAAGTATAAACTAATAGTTAACTTACAGTGCGGTCATATCTCGGGGCGTAAACAGGGTTGCTAAATACTTCACTTACTTCAGCAGCAGGTGGAGTTACAATGGTGTGGGGAACATGAGCAATCTGGCCACGGCTATTTCGGGCTTTCCACCATTTTCGACTGTCATCTAAAATCTGCAACAAAACATTGAAATTTATTAATTATTTATTTATTATTTATTTATTATTTATTTATTTAGTAAGTGTATGATATCCAGTAGTTTATGATTGGCAGTATTTGAGAAACTGTGATACTCACTTCTAAGTATTCCCCTCGAATTACAGTTAGTTCCTTATCATTGTTGGCAGTTCTAGGGTAAGTGACCTGTACAACTTTTGCTCCCTGTGCCTTTAAATCCTGCAGCCACCTTAATTGAGCTCTTTCAAATCTTTGCTGACTGTCTGGTCCTACATGACCAGGTACACCAGCCATAGGTGGTCCAACAGGTCCACTTCCATTACGTTCAATGGAATCAGCAGAAATATCACTACGTGCTGTAATATCCCTATGTGGGAGTGGAGGTCCAGATGGATAATCCCTGTCAGAGCTGCCAGGACTTTGTGAACGTTCCCTGAATACAGAAAAGCGAGAAGGCATTAAGACAATTCTCCAGGAGAAACCAAATGAAATCATTATTAAAGAGTAGATGGTACCGTACAATGAAGTACTTAATGAATGAGGGTGGGTATGCTCCATCCAGATGCAATTATAGTGTTTGTATCTACCATTTCTTACCTTTCATCCCTACTGTATCGCTCTGGCCGGTCTCTGTAGAAACGTGAGGAGTCATTTGGGACAGCTTCCAGTTCATCATCAAAGTAGTCGCTGCCATAATGAGGCTCATTATCGCGCCCATAGTCAGCCTGCATAATTTAGAAAAAGATTCCAAATGATTTCATGTACCTCCTAAAAATTAATTCTCTAAAATGTTAAAAAGATCAGTACCTCTTGCTGTGCAGCTCGAATTTCCTCAGCATGTGTTCTCTTGGCATCAACTGAAGAGGATCCATGATCCCTGTCATCAAGGACTGGGAACTCGGGAGACCAGCCATCCATGAACAATGGATGGTATGGGGAAACGTAACCCTTCCATTGATCCCTAACATAAAGCATGATGTTAATTGAATTCCTTGCCTCAGGTAGTGCTAGAAAAGGTGATTCTTCAGTAGTATTACTCACCTAGGTACAAGCCATGCATCTCCAAGGGATTGCCACAATTCGGTTTCCTTGCTTGTGACACAATTAACGAGTAAATTTACTGCCTCTCTGGTGAGAAGAGGTGAAACCACTTTTGCTGGGAGGTTGGGACCATAGTGAGTATCATGGGATGCATCAACAATAAGTGCAAGGGGAGTGAACAAAAAGTGAACTAGCTCTGGTGCGTTAGGGTCATGAATGTGTGCTTTCAATTTTGCCTGGAAATGGTAAAATGTTGACAGTTAGTTCAAGATTAATTTATTTTTCTGGCTCCAAAATTTTGCAGCTTACTTACCAACAAATTAAATGATAACTTAAATTTCTGGAATATATCAACAAATTCAACTTCTGGCGGAGGTTTGGCTCTCATTGTTAGCATTCCATCACCCATATCTTTTTTCTTGGACTTACGGTTCCTTTAGAAAAAATGATTTCAAACACATTCATTAGATATAATCAAAGTAAAAAGTAGAGAAAATTTTCTATTCCCCTCTACTTATTAAAGAAGGAACATACTTTCGCCTACGCTCTAATTCTCTAGATGCAGCAGCAGCATGTTGAAGTCGAGCAATAAATTTTTCAATATCATCAAAACAGTGATTTAATATTGTAACATCTCTTTCATATTTTTCACTGGAAGTTGAACTTGTTTCATCATTGAGTGACAATGTGGCTGGATCTCTTGCTCCTCTTTCTCCTCTCTCACCTAGCAGCCCACGTGGAGTCAATGGTTCATCTCCTAAAATAAAAATGAGGAACACTTATCACAAGCTCCTATTTACTTAAAACGTCCTGGGTGGAAAGTAGTACAGTAATTAACTTACTGTGAGAAGCTGCATTGAAAGCATTCACTTGCTCTCTGACACTGACTCCATTTAGAGGAGGTTCTGGAGGTGGTGTCGGTGGAGGGGGAGGTATGTGGCGTGAGCGGCGTGCCATAGGAGTTTTGCCACTTCGAAGTAGCTTCAGGTCCTCTACAAGTTCCTGAGCTGAAATGCTCTGGCCCTAAACAAAATTAGAATTTACAAAATCATGCAAAAAAATTCATTTATTCAATTGAATTGAGGAAAGGATCTCACCTGAAAGATGTGCATTTCTGAACGAGAATTGCTAGTCTTTTCATCTCCAACTATGAAAACTAGAATGTTATTGTAAATTTCCATAGGGTCATTGCTGGTAAAGGCTGTTGGCTCCTGAATCAGATTGACTGGAAATCTTTCCATTTCATCCTGTCCAAAACAAAACAAAAATGTGTAGAAGACTGCAACAACTCATACAAAGCTTTTCTGCTAACAATAGTAATTACTCACTCCAGATTCAAAATCCATGATAAGGACCCAGTTTTGATCCAACCTAAGTTGCATTTTCTGAGACCAAATTCCATTAGATTTTTCTAGTTGGTGTAGGCGCCTCATACCATCCTCAGGGTAGACTATTCCTGTTTCTTTTGATACCGTGAAAGTAGCCAGATGCTCCATGAGATATGTTGGTGCTGGTTCCTTGGAGCCACCACTGATCTCATTGGTGCGGCCATCTAAATTTGTGGGGACAAGAGGAAAACAGTGAGGAGGTATGTTCTAATATCCTAAATTTAATTGTTTGTCAATCATTGTCACACACCTGTTGAATATCCATTGGAATGGACACTGCTACTCCTCTGGTACGGCATGATGTGTCAAAATTATTTCTGTGGTCACCAAGTCTGAAACAAGAGAAAACAGTGCAACATTTAAGTCGCTGTCAACAAAAGACAGGAAAAAGATTCTTTTCGCTTTAATTTCTAAATTTATCTATTCTAGATAAGTCTTCTTAGGTTAACGTGGAATTCCCCAAGTTTTGATGTGTTTAGGTTGTCTAAAGAAATATGTCAGGATAGGAGGATATAAGACACCAGTGGGAAGCTAACCTCACTCGGTAAAAGAAAACAAGGCCTCCAGATTCCTCATCTATACTCGCTTGTAAAACATACCACCATGACAGGTCCACAGCTGTTTAAAGCTAGTCGGTATCGGAAACATTCAGCCAAAGTTCCCGCTCAGCGCACCAGGTTCCCGTGACGTCACCTGTTGAACTTTTAAGCCGCCTGCTCCAGCTGCCGCTTCACTCTTCACCTTCGCTGAGGCCGCGGCTGCGGCTGCTCCCGCCCGCCCCGCCCCACTCCGCTCTCCCTCTCTCTTCTTCTCTCTCCCTCTCTCTCCCTCTCTCCCTCGCTCTGCCCTATCATCTCGCCGCGGCCCGGCCCGGCCCGGCCCGGCCCGGCCCGGCCCGGCCAACCTTCCCTTGCCTTCCCTCCGCTTTTACCTGCGGGTCTCGCTTCGCCTTTCCTCTCCTCTCCTCGGCCCGGAGCTTGCGTGCGCTGCCGTAAGGATTCGCTGGAATCTGGAGTGATGTTTTGAAGCCCCAGTTCCTGGCCCTGGCCAAGGCCTGCCTGCTCCTGGCCTGGCCCCTCTAGAAGGAGACCTCGTATAGGAGCCTGGAGGTCTCCTGAAGGTCTCCTGGAGGCCTGCCCAGCGCAGGTAGCAAAATCCGGCAAGAGTGCGTGTGCTCACTGCACTACATGTATCAACTAAAATGCACGGGCACGGAGCACCCAAAATGCGAGATTGAGATTGGGTCGCATAAGTCAGGATACGGCAGTCCTGCCGCCGGGGCTGGGCTGGCTGGAGCGTGTGGTTGCGCGGGGTTGACGCGGGACAAGCACGCCAGCTGCGCTGCGCCACCGTCAAGTGCTACCTGCAGCCTGCGCCACGCCGCGCCACGCCACGCCACCGTTTCACTTAGATACTCGTTATCTTCCGTTATCCTCGCTGGGCTCGGCGGAGGCGACCTGGGCCTGCGTTTAGGTTTGCCGCTCTGGTCTGGTCGCGGCCGGGCCTACACGTCAGCCCTCATCCGCCTGCGTCAGTCCGCGTGAGTCAGTGTGTCAGCGACGCGTCGGCGAACACGGCAGGGAAGCCCGCCGCGCACTCTCGCCTCTCAGCCCCCCAAGGGCGGCGCGGCGCGGCAGCACCCGACGGGACGCTTTACTGAAACGACTGAAACTCGCTCCGACTTCCGTACGGTTTTCAACACGCTGATTTAGCGGCGCGTCTTGCCAAACGCAGGAGGAGTCTGCCCGTATCTCTCCCGTATCCGCCGAGGCTTCCGTCCGGCCCGCGGCCCGGGGCCGGCGAGGAGCCAGGCCGGAGGAGGGGGGCGGCATACTGACCGGCAGAATAATTATTACTTCTCCGTCATTTCACATTTGACCCAGATATCCCCGGCCCCGATGGGTACCTCTGGTACCTCGTACGCAGCCGCGCTGAAGCGGGCCTGGGCGGGCCTGGGCGGGCCGCAGGGGCCGCAGGTCGGGTCGGGCTTTGTGACTCGGATGAGACAATGAATGAATGAAATGAATGGAGGCCGTGGCGCCCTCCCTGGCGGCGCGGAGCCGAGCTGGCCGAGCCGAGGCCCCTGACGGCCGGCAAGCCTTTGGGCTGAGCGCAGCCCGGCGCAGCCCTGGCCTGGCCTGCTTCGCTGTGCCGCTCCTGGCCACGCCACGCCACGCCCCGCCCCGCCACGCCACGCCCCGCCACGCCCCGCCACGCCCCGCCACGCCTCACCGCACCCGCCTTATGGAAAGCGGGATCAACTCTGATCTCCCGCGGAGTGCCGTGTCGATGCAAGGCTGCGTGGTGCTGTTGTAAGGGCGGTAGTGACCGCGGGGTGGGCTGGAGAGGGGAGGAGACGCGAGGGGTGCAGTAGAGTCGACGCGGCGGGTTGATCTTTGCTCCACTGTACTTAGCGGCTTCCGCCGGACCTCGCCCCTCGCCCTGCTCGTCGGAGGTCACCACCAGGCTGTGAGCGCCGAGCAGAGCCGCGAGCCGAGCGCTCCATGCTGATTGGAAGGAGTGAAAGGCCAATGGTTTGCACCTCTCCGCCGGGCCGAGCCGAGCACGGGCGGGGCGGGGCGGGCCCACAGACGGGTTGAGCAACTCAACGTGTCCCGGCCCAGGCCCCTCCTCGCCCCGCCCCGCCCCGCTGGGGCCCTGCCCTATCCGCCCGCCCAAGCGCCCTTCCCCTTCACACTCCCGCTCCTCAACTTCTTGCGGGAATCAACTCGTTTTTTGGTAAAGCAAACCCGCGGCGGGCGCCAGCCTGGATAATAGTCACAGCCATCATACGTATAGTCTGCAAGCGATAAGTACAGTCCCGGCTGTCGCCACCCTGCTCCAGCAGCCTCCAGACTCCACTCATTCTCTTTCTCTCTCTCTCTCTCTCTCTCTCTCTCTCTCTCTCTCTCTCTCACACACACACACTCTCTCTCTCACACACACACGCGCGCGCGCGCGCTCACTCGCGCCGCACCGCACCGTCCACCTCACCGGCATTTTTATTCCTCTATTGACGTAAAGCCCCAGTGTGGCTAGATAGCGGCTCGATCGAGGTGCAGCGTGGCGTAATGCGGCTTGTACCGGGCCGTAAGCATCACCGCATATTCCCCTACCCCGAGCGCCTCCCGCCCTCCAATTGGTAATCGCACATGTATCTGTTTTACGTGACCTCTCTCTCTCTCTCTCTCTGTGTGTGTGTGTGTGTGTGTGTGTGTGTGTGTGTGTGTGTGTGTGTGTGTGTGTTGCCGTTTCGGTTACGTGACTTTCCTCTATACCCGCCTAAATGTTTCGCTCCGTTTGTTGCAGGGGACGCTGCTACGCTACTCGGCGCCGGTGCGTGCGTGGTCCACTGCAGCCGCCCCGCCCCGCCCAGGGGCTTTATAATGTATTCTGCTCTCGTTCGTTGAGCCCGGCGCGGCGCGGAGGCCCGGCAGACCGCAACGAAAAGTAAGTGCCTCTAATGATTGACCTGAGCCCGGAGCCCCGAACCGTCGCGTCACAGCGAGGCGCGGCGGGGGGTTTCGTCACCTGCTGTCACCTCGTGTGACTGTGACCCCCGCCCCGCCCCGCCCCGCCCCGCCCCGCCCCGCCGCGCCTGCTTGGATGACCTCCTGCGGCCTTGTCCCGCGGTGGAGTGGCGTTGACTTGCTGGTGATGATGGTGACTGACTCATGTCAGGGCGGGGCAGGCGGGGTTCTCTCTCTCTCTCTCTCTCTCTCTCTCTCTCTCTCTCTCTCTCTCTCTCTCTCTCTCTCTCTCTCTCTCTCTCTCTCTCTCTCTCTCTCTCTCTCTCTCCATCTCTCTCTCCATCTCTCTCTGCTCTTGCAACTTCTTGATTCTTGTTGGTGGGCCTAGCCTCGCCCCGCCCTGCCCGCCCCGGCCCGCGCCATGTCATTCAAAGTCCTCTGTCAGGGTCCTCACGGAGCCCACACGAGTGCGCTAGTGTGGGTGTGGTGGTGGGCTGCCGCTGCCGCACTCGGGCCCGGGCCCGGCCCTGGGGCCACCGGCTGCGAGCGGCCGAGAGCCCCCCACCATGGAAATGAAATGTAATGTACTCAGAAATTTGTTTTTAAACCCGTCAGCATTGAAAAAAAAATGTCGATCATAGGCTTAATTGTACCACCAAGTCCCGAGGGGGGATGGGGGGAGGGGGCGTAGCCCGGCCCGGTCCACCGAGGGCACGCAGAAAATGGTTCCGTAGAATCAACGGAATTTGCGTTGATTAAACATATAGGCAACTTTTCCTTTGATTCATAGAAAATATCTAATGAATCATTCGCAATTCCGTTAAGATTTCGGTATTCCTGAATTCCGTTGATTCAACGGAACCGTTTTCTCTGTGGGGCCCCTAGGTCCACCCGCCCCTGGGCTCGGACTGCCAGTCGCGTCAAAGTGTCTCCAGAAAAGTAGGCAATAAAAGTAGCCTGACTGCAAGCGTGCTGCATCTGCGCCCGCCAGCTAACTACACTGTTTTGGGTGCTCAGAAATTGTATGCCAAAACAGCGACACCAAGGGCGTGCGATGACAGCACACCCGTGGTGTACCCCTGTCCCTGTCTGAAGACACCAAAGGTGTGCTGTCATAGTACGCGCAGGCGTACAGTTTTGCGTGGTGTACGCCTTTGCGTACGATTTCTGAGCACCCAAAATTAATGAACAGTGTAGGCAGGACGCACGTGCCTGGGCAGTGGGACTTCCCTTGGTATGCATGCGCAGCCCGCTCTGCTCCTCTGTGTTCGGGGTTTACTCATTGCCTTCGTTTCTGGCAACGCTGATCTGATCACCGCGTCTCTGAATTGATAAATCAGCTTTGGAAATAAGCCATGGCTGGGCGGGCGGGTGGGTGGATAGGCGACCCCAGCACACGCTAAACGAAAATCCCGGAATCGGAGACAATCGGAGAGCACATACCGGTTTTGGATTCGCTGTCCTTTTCTACCCGTTTGAGAGAGAAATAGACAGCCCTACTTAAAATTGGGATACGCTCTCGGATTCAGAGGTTTCTTGTTTCTAGTGCACGCCCGCTGCGGAGCCGATCTGAACTGCACGCAGCCGGGGAAAGGGTTAGGACAGGGCAGGGCACAGCAGGGCACTGTCGCTGGACGGGGACAGTTTCTTCTAACGGGGCCAGAGCCGCATAGTAGCGGCAGCATGCGTATGCACGCACACATGCCGGGGCTGGCGCTGGCGGGCCGGAGACGCCACGCCGCGGCGGAAGCGGGCATGTGGACGCATTTATTCGTATACATGCTGTCTATACATCGGAGCGCATCTCGCAGCCTGTTTACTTCCTCGCCTGCTTGTCAAAGAGAAAAAAAAAATACTAAAGTGGACTCAGGTTTTTCTAACTTTTGTAGCTCGGCGCAATCGCATCCAGTCAGTCGTATATCGCTTTACCCTAGCTGTCTGATTTGTTTAGTAGTCGTTTGTTGTATTGTTCGTTGCTTTTCGTCTGCTCTCCGGTCCGATCGGAGTGTAGTACGCCACACGGGCGGGGCGGGGTAGGGCAGGGCGGGCTGGGGCGGGGGGGGGGGGGGGTCTTGCACGGTAAGAGAACCCGGCTGCACTGTGCCGGGAAGGAGAGGCGGAAAGACACGCAGCAGCAGCGGGCCGGGCCGGCAGCGGGGCCCAGCGCATAGCGCAGCGCCGCGAACCAATTTGAATCTGCCGCCGCGCCGCCGCGCCGGTCGTGCGTGCACTCGCCACGGGCGCCACGCCTTGGGGAGCGACGCATGCGCAGCAGGCGGACGGACAGACTGGAGTGCGCGCACACTTGCTGGAGAGGTGGGGGGGGGGTTCAGCGGGGAGGGGAGGGGCGTTACGGTATCACGATTTGAGGACTACACATTCCTGAGCAGCGCGCTGCCAAGGCGGGCTGGCTGGCGCGCGGCTCCGGGCGGGGCGGGGCGGGGCGGGGCGGGGCGGGGCACCGCGAGCCCCACCGGCCGCGCTGGTTTCCACCAGGAGTCAGCCACAACTCCGGCGCGGCGCGGCGCGGCCCGGCCCGGCCCAGAGGCCTGCCAAGGCAGCAGCGTTCCTCTCGCCACCATCAGCTCTAGAGCTGGAGCAGCTAAAAGCAGCAGAGCTGCTCTACAAGTTGCGTTTGCGCCGAGCTCGGCTCCGTCTCTGTCTATTCCGGGGCGGGGCCCAGGGCGGGGTGGGGTGGGGCGGGGCGGGGCGGGGTGTGGTGCCCCGTGCGCGGGCCTTTGGCTCCTGGCTCTGCTCCAGCTCCAGCGGCCGCGCTGCAAGGCAGGGCAGGGCAGGGCAGGGCAAGCTCCCGGGGAATGCCTGCTGGGGAATGGCGGCCGCGCGCCTCTGCTACACAGTCAGGTCGGGAACACGGTCGCGCTCTGGGCCCTGCTGGGTCCTCTGGTCCAAAAGGGTGATTCCACACTGGTTGTGTCTCTCTGTCCTTGTCTCACTCGTGGGGCACGGCCATGACGAGCGAGAGAGAGGACACTACTAAACGCTGTTCGGAATCACCCTGCAGGAGGGGTCCGGCCTCCAGGGCGAGGGTGATATGCGACAGGCTCTAGTTGAGGATCCCCGGCCCGGAGAGGGTCGAGCCGCCGAGGCGGGGCGGAGGACGCTCAGCACGCCGTGGAGGAATGAGGAGGGAGGAGAGGACTGCGGAAGACAGGCGTGAATGTTGGTGACCTCTGGCGGAAGAGGTCCGCCGTACGCGGCCTGCGGACTGGTTCAGGAGAGCGCTCTCCTCGCTCTGTCTCTCTCGCACCTACACGGCGCAACCCCCTTCAGTGCGATATAGGCAGGGCGAGAAGAGCGAGCGCTCTTCTGAATGAGCCTGCTTGAGCCGGGGCGTGCTGCAGGAGGCGAGGAGGGGACCGGAGGCGGAGGCCTCCAGCGGTTAGCATCCGCGAGACAAGAGCGAGGTTCAGGACGAGGTCCAGGACGAGGTCCAGGACGAGGTCCATGATGAAGTCCAGGACGAGGTCCAGGACGAGGTCCAGGACGCGGTCCAGGACGCGGTCCAGGACGAGGTCCAGGACGAGGTCCAGGACGAGGTCCAGGACGAGGTCCAAGACGAGGTCCATGACGAAGTCCAGGATGAAATCCAGGACGAGGTCCAGGACGAGGTCCATGGCGAAGTCCAGGACGAGGTCCATGACGAGTCCCGGGAGCAGCCAGCACTCGCGGGGCCAGGGCCGGGGCCAGGACACGCACGTGGCCGTCGGGAATGTGGTGTGTCCTTTCGGTAACCGATTAGACACCTCACCTCGCGGTCCACATGATGTCCCTCCCCGCCCGCGCCCCTGCCCCTGCTCTCGGACAGCTACGCAACTCCACAGCCTGCGAGCCTGCTCCCGCTGCAGCGGGCGGCCCGCGGTGGCCCGCGGCCCCAACAGCCTCCAGCTGTCTCCAGGCGGCTCCAGGCAGCTCCAGGCAGCTCCAGGCGGCTCCAGGCCAGGCGGCTGCCGCTGCTGTTTGCATCGAAATGGGCTGCAGCAGGGGGCATCCCATCACGCAAGAGCCGTCTCGCCGGGTCGGGTCCCGGCGGCGCGGCCGGGCCGGGCCGCTGCAGGGCCTCGCCTGCCTGCCGTCTGATTCCGAAGATCGCTCTCATCCCTCCGTCCTTGTTGCACCTGCAGCGGTGCCCTATGCTGGCCATGGTAGTGCTCCATGAGTGCGACGAGGACAGAGGTATGAACGCGATCTTCGGAATGAGCCTGCTGCCAGCTGGGGCCGCGGGGGCCCTGCCTGCCTGGCCGGCCCGCGGCCCCGCGGCCCGCTGCAGGCGCGGCCGGCGATGTCACACGCGTGATTTGAGCCTCATTACACAATGGTCCCCGCCCCGCCCCGCTCCGCGAGGGCTCCTGGGGGGAAGGCCCTCCGAGGTGACCCGCTCCGAATTGCGTCACGGCCTGGAGCGAGGAGGACAGGGCAGGGGGGAACCTGGAGGAATGCGTGGAGAGGATTGCTGCTGCTGCTGCTGCTGCTGGAGGTGCATTGGACTGGACGCGAGAGGAGAGGTAGCCAGCAGACTGATTCAGAAAAGCGCTTTCCTCGCTCTGTCTCTCTTGGTGCGCCTTGTAGGTGCGAGAGAGACAGAGCGAGGAGAGCGCTCTTCTGAATAAGTCTGCAGGCGAGTCCAACGGCCAGCACACCGCGCTCGTCCCCAACGCGAGAGGCGAGCGCCGCCCGGAGGGCGTTGATGTGGTTGTGGCTGCCGGGCTGCTCTCCGGTGCTCATACTGCCCCTGCCCTTTCAACTTTCAACAAGGGTTATTTGGCGCCGGAATGATGCTAAGTCCCGGCCCCGGTCGCAGAGTTTTCATTCGGGTCGGGTCCCGGAACCAAAATGCGTTCGAAAGAGACAGGTGCAAGCTGAACGCTCGAACTCGAATCCGTAGTTAACCCGCTCACTCATGCCGTTTTCGGTTAACCGAATAGACACTATTCGGTCTCGAGAAGAAATAAGGAAATCAGGACCGGAACCAGTATCAAAATCTCAGCAAATACCCATGCAAATCTGAAATAAAAATTGTTTAGGAGGTTCCCAATGACAACCAAGCACAGCAATATGGTTAAAATTTCGAAAAAGTGCTTATTTGGACTACTGGTTCCGGTCGGGATTCCTTTTTTCTTCTCCCCTAGCCCAGACCGAATAGGGTCTATTCGGACTTAGTTTGGGTCCCGTCGGGTACCCGAATGTAATCTCTGCCTGGCCCTACCCCTACGCGCCCGGTTGCCCTCCGCGCAGGCGCACCGTCGCGTCGAGTGCAAGCCAGTGTTGCCAGAAAGTTAGGCATAAATCCCACCCAAAACACCTGTGCGTAACAGGACTGTATCTCCGCCCTCCTACTAGGCAACTCCCCTGCACTCGTGCACATATGTTGCCTAGTGGGCAGGCGGAGATACAGTCCCGTGCAGCACAGGTGTATTGGGCGGGATTTTTGCCTAACTTTCTGGCAACACTGGTGCAAGCGAACGAAAGGGCAAACATTTTCGTGACGTCACGGTGTGAACGCGGCCCGCGTCCAATGCGATGGGCGTGGCGCGGCAGTGGGCTGGAGGCCCCAGCGGCAGGGCTGGGCTGGGCTGGCGGAGCCGGGCCGCCGGGCAGGGCGCGCCGGCTGGCTTTCACTCAATACTGTCGGCGGGGCAGGGCTGGGCGCGGCGGGGCGGGGTGGGGCGGGGTGGGGTGGGGCGGGGCGGGGCGGCGGAGTGGCGCGATGCGGCGGGGCGGGGCGAGGCCTGGTGCCGTGCGGGCTTGACCCGCTGACCTCTTCCTACGGGTACGAGTACGTTCGACACTACGGGCTGGCAGCGGCCGCCCCGCCCTGCCCCGCCCTGCCCCGCCCCGCCCTGCCGGCGCCAACAGGCCTGCTGCTGCCCGCCCCGCCCCGCCCCGCCGCACCCAGCGCGCCGCGGGTCGGCGCTGTGCCCACATTCCCCGGGCACAGTGCGACACTGATAAGCCCCCTGTGACCGCGCGGTGCGGATCAGTGGATGCAAGTCGAGGCTCCAGGACCGCGCCATGGAGGAGGGTTTACGGACAGAACATGGGGCTGGGGATGACAGTCATTTAAACACGGGAAGCCGACACAAGAGGGAACGGTTTTTAAAAAGAGAGGAGACAGTCTGCTCGGAAACGATATCCTCTTTCTTGGAAGAGCTTAATCGCTGCCGAGCCATTTCTCACCGTAACGCTCTGGTTTATTTTGCAATAATGCAGATCCCTTTTGATGACCTTGGCCGCCGGAGGCCGCTGTCAACCCCACCTGCAGGCCGGCGGCCAGCCGTCATCCACTCCAAACTGATATGCGAGATTTAGATCTACAAGCGTCACCTCGATACTCTCAAAGGGTGAACAATTCCTCGCGATTAGGCCGTCGCGCCTGCCGGCTGCTGCCATAACCGAATGCCGTACTATGTTAGAAAAGTTTTAGAAAGGTCTCTACATTTGTCCAGTTTTTCTTGAGGTATGCAAGTTGGTTTTGTACATTATCACAACATGAGCAGGTAGAGGACTGAAATATAAACAATCATGTGCCCATCATCCAGATCTCGATCTCAGGAAGTTTCCTTGCAAAATTAACACGTTGAGTTCCACATTGTGCACCAGGTATTAATCGAAATGCGTCACAGTGTTGCGAGATTATACCTATACTCACGATGACTCCAGGGGCCATGATACCTTACGGTCGAGTGGAGAAGGCAAACCCGCGACACTGGTATGCACTCAAAGAAACACCCGGCACACCGTGTGTGTCACAATAACATAGGATTACGTACCCACCCCATCGGGAGTCTACAGTATTTGGTAAGCTTTTCTCTTTTCGTTGGGATGTGTGACATAACGTTCTAACACCCTGAGGGCCGGGCCGGGCCGGGCCGGGCCGTCGATACGCACAGACGAGTTATTATAAGATGATATTAATTAGTTGTGGATTCTCCTCATCCCCTCTCCTCGCCCCCCGTGCAGCTTGCGCCACACCCGGTGGCCCTTTTCCTCTCTCTCTCTCTCTCTCTCTCTCTCTCTCTCGTCTCTCCTTTCTCTCTCATCTCTCCTTTCTCCTCTCCATCGCCGACTTATACCAACGGGAGGCTCTCTAAACGCATGGTTCATTTGTGATGTTTTAGTACAAACTTTGACAGCGCGGGCTCCACCCGTGCTGGTCCCGAGGGGTACCTCACCTTTTCCAATCAGTGTACACCCTGCGCTCCAATAATTTTCCAATCACTATCCAGTGACATGGTTTTTCGACAAAATTTTATTTTAAGCACCTTAAAATTGCAAAATACCGTATTGGTGCCAAAAATTTACAGCTTTTTTCAAAGTTTGGTCTTATTTTCATTCCAATCACGATACAATCCTCCAATCAGTGTGCACCCATTCAAAAAGTGAGGTACCCCTCGGCTGGTCCCCTGCTCAGTGCCGCAGACATACCGGCTGCCCACTTATTATTCCGAAGAGAGCTTTCCCGCTCTGTCTCTCTTGCAATCATACCGGCTGCACCGTACACCAGGTGCGAGCAAGTCAGCGCGAGGAGCAGGCGCTCTTCGGAATGAGCTTGTTCGAGCCGATGGCTCTGCTGACTGGCTGCTGTGCCCCGTGAGGTTAGGCCACCGTCATGCAGTGCATTGTGGTGTCGAGTCGAGCCCCAGTGGTGACGCGCGACCAGCCCCTCATCGCACTTTTAGGCACCGAGTATCGCACGAGTTGTGCGATGAAAGAGTTATGTCACTTTCCATCAGGCGATAAATCTCCTGGGCCCTCGGGCGGGAATCACACGGCGGGTCTTTTGTTAACACGAAAATATACGCATTTCAAGACATCTCGACTTACAGAGTCCGACTCGCGCCGCGCCGCTCTCTGTTTGGCACGCGTAGACCTAAACGCACGTAGGCGCCGAGCCACACCCCGCCCCACCGCGCCCCGCCCCGCCCCGCCCCGCCCCGCCCCGCCCCGCCCCGCCCCGCCCCACCCCATCCCGTCCGACTCGCGCGCCAGCACTGCACCAGGGTCCTGGAGCATCGCTACGCCGATAATGTTGTCGCCGATCCACGAGCCGCTCGCAACAGACGAAACCGCGAATACAAAAAATAAAACACGAAAAAACAATAACTTTGTTTCCCATGGAGGCAGAAGAAAGTGACAAACTCCTTACTACCTCCAGCCACACCTGGCAATTTCAGGATAGGGAAAATTTGTATTGTCTCCCAAATGGCCCGTCGCGGCGCGGCCCGGCCCGTCCCTCCTCCAGGCGTGCGCCGCGCCGCGGACGCGCTGCAGGCTCCTCTCTTAGCGTTACGAAACGTTTCCGCATAGCGGTGAGCGGGATCGACCGCAATCGTCACCGTATCTCAAAAGGAGTGAACAAGTCCTACCGCCCTACCCTGCCCCGCCTCGTCCTCCACTCTCAGACGATTTCTCTCTCTCTCTCTCTCTCTCTCTCTCTCTCTCTCTCTCTCTCTCTCTCTCTCTCTCTCGCTCTCTCTCTCTCTCTCTCTCGCTCTTGGCTCGGCTCTCTGTGAATGAAATGGTGATCTGGTCAGGGGCAAGTGCGCCTTTAGGGGAGGGAGGGAGTGAGTGGGGCGGGGCGGGGCAGCAGAGTGATTCCGAACAGCCTTTTGTAGTTCCCTCTCTCTTGCTCCTTAAGGCCTCGCCCTATGAGTGCGACAAGGACAGAGAGACGAAAGCACTGTGCGGAATCACCCTACAGGGCGGGGCAGCAGGGCGAGGACGTAGCAGATCGCAGGTGAGCTGAGGAGGCAGTCACGCTCACCGCGGTGACCGTTGCAGCAGCAGGACTAGACTAAATACCAGCGTGACATTCAGACAGGATGTTTGCTCGTGCAGCTCGGCCCGCCCCGCCCCGCCCCGCCCCGCCCCGCCCCGCCCCGCCCGCATCAGTCAGCGGTGGCACAGCCGTGCACCGTGCATGCGCTGCATCCCGCCCCGCCGGGGCTAGGCTGTGCCATTACTCAAGGCACGTCGCGGGGGCGGGGCGGGGCGGGGCGCCCGGCGCGCGGGGACTCGGCATGACGCAAGTATGCGGAGCGATTTTAGTCCCCGATGACAGTACAAACTGACGACCCGAACTGCGCTAGCGCTACTGTGTTTGTTATCAGAGGGCCCAGTAATCTGAGAACAAGGCCCGGCAGCCCGCCTGCCTGCGGCCCGGTGTTGGAGAGGCGCCAGCTGAGAGAGGCACAGCACACCGCCTCACCGGCAGGCGCCCTGCCCTGCCGCGGCCAGCGGCTCGGTTATTGAGCTCAGCAGGGAAAACGGCAGGGAAAACGGCGCAGGAAAATGCGCTCGGAGCACCGTGTTGACTGACCCCCGGCCCGGCCCCCGCCGGCCAGCAGCCAAGGTCGAGGCCGAGCCGGGCCGAGCCATTCAAACTTTACAATGGTCGGGGAGATGACCCGACGGGGTTCTGAGAACCCCGCGAGCTCCAAGGAACCATGAAAACAGGAAAACCCGCTGCAACGTATGCTGTCCTGGCTGCTGGCGCGCGAACGCTGGATTTCTCATAGCGGGCCGCGCGCGGCCGCGCGGCTAGCCTCGCAGCGGGCCCCCCGCTCTCGCGGCTCTTCACACCTGTCAGACTGCGGCTGGCGCAGCTCCGCTCAGCCCTGCGCTGGGCGCTCACAAATAATAATGTCCAGCCTCCTGGCCTCCACGGCCTCCTGACGGTCACCATCATGGCGGCTCCCGCGCGGAGGCCCCCGCGCTGATGCCCGCAGGTGGCCGTCGCTCTCAGGGAGCCCCCCTCGCGGGGACGTCCGCGGCGGGCGGCGGCCCCCCCGGGCCCCGGGCCCCGCGACCTATATGCTCTGCGCTGACACGGTGGCCAGCCGCCGCGGCGCTCGCGGGCACGACGGCCTTTTAATCCCGCGTCCTGCTGGTCCTCCCGCGGCCGCCGCCCTGGTCCTCCTCCTGCGGGCTCGTCCTGCGGGCCCATCCTGCTGCCTGCTGCCTGCTCACCTGTTGAGCGGCGCTGGCCTGCTGGCGCTGGCGCTGCGGGTAATCCAATCTGGTGGTCGCTGGTCGGAGGGTCACTGGGCAGCGTGGCGGACACGGCTCGCGCATTGGGGGCACGGCACACGGGCAGGCCGCGGGCACGGAGCACACGACACGACACTGTTGGGCGCCTCGGCACGGCTTGCACGGCTGGCACGGGGCCTCTCTAAGCACGCGAGAGAGCGACCAGCGACACCGCCATGTTGACGGTCCGGTCCGACTCGTACCTGCGGCTCGACTTGACTCGGCGGTGCTGCTGCGGAGCGGAGCGGCCCACGGCCGAGCCTACCTGGGCGGGGCGCTCTGTGGAATGCGCCCGCCTCACCTGCCCGCCCCTGGTACCCGTCCCACCCCGCCCCGCCACACCCCGCCCCGCGCCCGCCCGAGCGCCCCAGAGGATCCAACGGGCAGGGGCCAGGAGCAAGGATCGCAGTGCGGCGCGCAGCCGCCAGGGAGCGCCACCAGCCTGCAGGAGCCCCTGCATGCGGCAACGAGATAAAAGATAAGACGCACTCATGCGTGGGGCGCGAGTTGGGCTCCCAGATTGTAGAGTGTTTCGATAGTCTTATTATGTCCAGCGCTCTTGCCTCCAAATAGTGCAGCAGCGGCGTCTGCAGGTCGTGAGTGCGTGCATGCGCGTGCGTGTGTGCAAGAGAGGGAGAGAGAGAGAGACAGCACTCGCACTCTCATGCACCACACATGGGTGTGTCTGTCTACCCCTCAAAACTACTTACTTCATGATCGCGTTTTTGGTCGGAATAATGGCGGTGGAAAAGTGTATTGGCTTAGACGCGCTGTGCCTGCAGCAGGTTTCCTCTACGGGGAAGTCCCCCTGCCCGCCTCTTCGCCCCCTCCCACTTTTGCCAGCGTCGTTTGTCCTATCCTGAAGAAAGTGCTAATGTTGACGAGAAACAGAGTTGTTGGCACGGGGTGTGATGGGCTGGGCTGGGCTGGGCAGAGGACTCTGCCCTGCCTGCATGGTTTCGCGTGCTCTCTCGCAGGCCGGTGGCCGGTGCGAGCGGCTTGCCACCAAATATTGGTGGCCGGGTGGTAACCGAGGGGTCTTACCGCTCACACTTTAAGTATCAACCATTACCACCTTATACCTTTTCGTGCCAGTAATATTTGTCCATTTCACCCGAGTGAGTAGGATGTTACATGTAGTCCAGTCAATTTTTACTTTTACCCAGAAAAAATTCGGAACACTACCAAATTTTGGGGATCTATTTTGTCCTGCCTCAGGAGTGCGTGGCCAAAAGTCCTCCCGTAGTTTCGACCATAATTATCGCAGAGAGTCGCGCCGCTTTCGGTTCGACGCGGATTTACTCGTCGAAACTTACACTCTTGAAAGCTTACGGTGAATTTCACTGTAAGCTACGGTGAACTTGGCATCACCGTAACTTACGGTGGATTTCACCGTAAGCTACGGTGACATTCACAGTAAGCTACGGTGAATGTCACCGTAGCTTACGGTGAATCAGGGGGCATGGCCGTAATCTACGGTGACATTAACCGTAGCTTACGGTGAAAATTCATCGTAAGTTACGGTGATGCCAGTTCACCGTAGCTTACAGTGAAATTCACCGTAAGCTTTAAAGAGTGTACAGCAGTCCAAAAATTGAACTTTGAACCCAACATTATTTAATACTGTTACGATTTTTTTTATCCATAGCTCAGGGGGTATTTTGGCGAAAACTGACTGGACTAATGCAGCAGGTCCGCTCTGTTCCTCACTGTCGACTGTTTTGTGTTCGGCCGTCCGCGGCTGAGCAGCCCCTCCGCATAGCGACGTGGTCCCCTCCGTATGCGCGGTGTAGCGGCTACGTGAGGCGTGAGTGGCGCCGCGCGTCCGCCCCGCCCCGCCCCGCCCCGCCCCGCCCCGCCCCGTCCCGCCCCGCCCCGCCCGACCACACCCTGCTACCAGCGCATACGGCCTTCCTTCCTACCCGAAGAACGCCCCCCTCGAATGACACACACGCATTCACGCGCGCGGCGCGGACGTCGCCTAAGGTCAACGACTGCGAGTCCGCCTCGCGAGTGTGCGCGGTGACAGCGGAGAGTATACGCCTCACTCGGCGCGCCTCTATCGCTGGCGAGTTACTTTCGGTTTGCCCCCCGTATCACCCTCCACCTCTTGGATATATCAATAGAATTTATTAAATTTAAATCTGCTGTGAGAAAATGTATATTGCTAGAAGGAGAGTTGTGCTCTGTAAACGATCATGTAAGCTTTGTTTGTAGATATCTGTAGAATGTTAATAATATTTTTGATAACTTCTAAGTTCAACGACAACAAAATCCCTTCCCTCCCCTCTCTGACCGTATAGGGCTCGGCCGGACGCGGTAGGGCGCCGCGATATGTGAACGGTCCGCTGCGGACATACCTAAAACGAAAGTTTTGTCGTTAACTCGGTCGTCATGTGTCAAGCTTCGTGTGTGTGTGTGTGTGTGTGTGTGTGTGTGTGTGTGTGTGTGTGTGTGTGTGTGTGTGTGTGTGTGTGTGTGTGTGTGTGCGTGTGTGTGTGTGTGTGTGTGTGTGTGTGTGTGTGTGTGTGTGAGCGCGACGGGCCGGGCCGGGCCGCGCGTTCATGTTGGGTGCGGTCGGGTCGCTCGGCGGGCGCGGGGCGCGGTGGGCCGCGGGCACCAGCCCAGCCCAGCCCAGCCCTCGCTGGGTGCAGCGCCACTTTCACCCACTACTTGGTGAGCGCGGCGCGGCGGTGCGGCGGCCCGGGCCGTCGAGAAACCTCCAGCGGCCCGGCCCCCGGAGGCACCAGCTCCGCCGCGCCGCCCTCCGCCACCGCGGCCGAGCACGTTGGGTCGCCTACCTCCCGGCGCCGCGCGGCCAAGTCGTGCGCTCGCACCCAGAAAAGTGAGTTCTCGATTTCTCTATGGGCTTAAATTTTTCAGTACATTTTTACTCGTTCTTTACCACCACCTCTCTCCTGAGTGGTGAAAAGAACGAGTATTGTTCTCAGTCGAGTGTAACCCTTAACTGTCCACACTTTCAACTCAGATCTCACAATACCTACAGGCATAATAGTTATACCATTCGAAACTGGAAATGCTGGTCTTTATTCCAACAATGAACTATTTTTCAAGTTTAATAGTATTATTTTGAGAACACTTAACAAATTTTGGATGTTTTCATTTTAAGTCCATAACCCAACTTATAAGTGGAGTTTTCAATCTCAGCAAGTACAATACCCACAGACATGAAACTTGCGCTGATCTCAGCTAGAAGCCTTCCTCTGCATTGCAGCAATGAACCTTTTTTAACGTTTAATAGTATTATTTTGAGAACTCTTAACAAATTTTGTGCGAGTTTTCATTCTAAGTCCCCGAGTCTAGTCGTAGACCGAGTCGGCTCGCGCCAGCTCGCGCTCCTTTATGCGCCCCAACAATCAGACCCGAGCGGGAGGGCCGAAGAAGGCCCGAGCACCCCGAGACGAGCAAGGGCGAGTGTCCCGGGAAAAACTTCCCCTGCACACACGAACGGTGATGAAATCTGAGATGAAAATGTCTTCAATCGACTCACTTAACGTTTTACACTCCTACCTCTGTAGCACATAATTATGTAAAGAACGAGTTCCATACTTATCACAAAATTCATTTTGTGTTCTATTTGGCCCTTGTTTCTTGATCGAAGCCAAGATACTTGTTATAAGAACAAATTTATCCTAATATAAAGTATTTTTGCTACCAAATGCACTCAAAAATTTAAGTCTACACGGCAAACAAGAACACACTCTTCTGGATGCGTCAGTTCTCATTGTTTTCTCAGGCCCAAGCGTAGATTTCCGAAATCACCATGCGATTTGTGTGAGAATACTTGGGTTTTTTATTTATTATCATTTTAAGGATTATTTTACAAACTTAGCTATAGAATCCAGGCCGACGCCAACATGAAGCTTCGTTTCTGAATAAGATTTGTACATCAACGCGCCATCAAGAGTATAGCTACAAATTTATTTAATTCCTAAGCAGTTATTTACATTTTTGAGACAGGGTATTGCGCCCGCTTGTCTGTAGGATAATGAACTTGCAAAAAACACTTAAACACACACTCTCTCTTTCTTCATTCACACATTCGAAAAAAAGACAACACACACACACTCACACACTCATGTACGCACTGTCATTTCTACAAATAACGAAGTCCTCAAGCGTTGCAGCGATCGTGAACTCCTCTTGATCTCCGGGCTGATTTTAGACGATGTTGCTGAAACCTTAACACCGACGCCGGCAGTTCTGAGGAGCAGCCGGCATGCTGGTAGAGTAGTTGAGGTCGATCTGGAACGTAACGTAGCGTTCTTTTAGAGAAGAGAAGTTCCCTGTCGCTCTGGGATGTTGGGGAGGATAGATATACATGGGCACCATCATGATAATATCTGGAGAAACCCGGGTGGACAGCGTCCTTCAAATAGGATGGAAATGAACGAACAACACGAATAAAATATCACATCGTTACAAGTGGAAATACCGAGCACACCGGAGGCAATCACACACCAACCGAATGGAAGGTGATACTTAAGCGGTCAGAAAGACAGAGGTGAAGGAAGAGTTGAGGCGCTGAGCACGCTTCATAGCTGGGGCTGGACGGCTGGACTAGCAGGCCGAGGCAGGGCCGGGCGGGCGGGGTGGGGCGGGGATAGCGAGGCGAGAGACACTGACCAGGACCACACAGACACGACACTCCACAGGGCATGGCATTCACACTGGAGGCGCAGACTTCTTCACCTTTCGACCGGAGTTGCCCATGACCAGGCCGATGGCGAACGCGTCGATGCGGGAGTCGATGATGAAGCCGGCCTGGGCGAACGCTGCCGACAGAGAGAGGGAGAGACAACGTGTGAGTCCAGCGCGAGGAAGGGAGGTGGGAGGGAGGTTTACTCCCATTTGTAACACTGTGAAAAACATATTCGTCAATTTACGACTTTTTCCGTAATTTCTGATAACGACACGGAGTTGTAAATTTACGAGCGAAGTCGTAAATTGACGACAACAAATTCTTACTCGTCAAGGAAAACTAAGTCCACACATGGTTTGAAAAAAATATTGTAACAATACATATGGAAGTTGTAACTTTACGACATTTATCATGGAAAGTTTTCCCGTAACCCTTACGAATATTTTCCACAGTGAACCTTGATTTTTCCTCGTGAGGGATCGTACTTAAACACGAGGGGGTTATTTTTTCCGGTTCCCGTGACACATTCCTTTTTCTGTATTCATTTGAAAACAAATTTATAGTGTTTGGTTCGTTTGAGTTCATTCGGATCCGAACACGTTCGCACACATGCCCAGCACGCGGACTCCCGCGCCGAATCGCGCCGATCAGGTTGTTTTGATGCCAGTCCGGGGCGCCGCCGGTCGGCTCGCCCCGCCCGTGGTCGGCCCACACCCCGGTGGGGCGGGGCGGGGCGGGGCGGGGCGGGGCGGGGCGGGGCGGGGCGGGGCGGGGCGGGGCGGGGCCCCGGGGTGAGGATGGTGCCACTGCTACATATCTTCTCTGGGAATGCGCAATAGGAGGAAGCAAGCCGGGCTGGCTGTATCGTATGTAAGAGGTTATCGAATCGGACACGCGCGCGGAGCAGGGCGGGCCGGGGCCTCCCCCCACCACCCCTCCCGTCTCATCTATTCGCCCTACCCGAGGAGACGGGCCGCGGTGGCCGCGGTGCCTGACAGCAGTTTGACGTCGTCGTCAGAGACCAGACTTCGAAAAGTACCCCACCCACATGCTCTATCTGAAAAGTCTGGAAACAACACTGGGGCGGCACGCACCTCTGAGCTTCTCGAGCAGCTCGGACACGGGCACGAGGATGGGCACCTTGTGCCGCTCGCCGGCGGCGCGGGCGTTGATGAAGTTGTTGCCGGGCTCGTCGCCGTTGACCTCGACGGTGACGATGCGCAGCGCGCTGCCGGACATGCTGGGGTCGGCGGCCAGCACGGGGCCCACCTTGCGCGACGTGCCCAGGAAGCCGGTGCACTCGAGCAGCTCGCGCTCCGCCGACTGCTCGGGGGTCTCGTTCTCCAGCACGAGACCTGGGAGGGCAGGGGAAAGGGTCGTTATTTATGTCCGGGTATGACAAAGGTACAGCAGCTATCAATTTTTGTGCACTTTTTAAATGTCTCTTAATATTTATTGATTTTATTAAAGTTGGCTTGAGGGGTGTTTAGAAATATTCAAAGGGGTCTGTCCTTTGGGAAATAACTCTGAAATTTTGCGTGCACATATCGTTGTTTTTTTCTTGAATTTTCGTTCACTTATTTTTGCAATGTAGGTTCTAAAGATCTTGTCTTTTATTTTTAATTTTATTATTTTTTTTTTTTTTTTTTTTTTTTTTAATTTTCCCGAATAGTTCTGAGGTTTACTGAACTGAAGTACTTTCAGAGCGGTTTCTTCCTTGTGCCACCCCCTAGATCTATTTAAAAAGGAAAGAAAGCAAAGGGGGGAAAACTGGTAGCGAGGTGACTCATCTCATCCCGTCCCATATCCGAGTGACTGACCGGAGGGCACCTCGATGGTGTGGGCGTTGAGGGCGGGCCGGAACTGCTTGACGAGCACGACGCAGTCGTAGTGCAGCATCCGCCGGTACCAGGCGATGACCATGACGTTGTCGACGCGCGAGCCGGGCGCGCGGCCGAGGCGCGAGCAGCCCTCCCAGACGCGGTTCACGCCGTCCGGGTCCACGTAGGTGCGCTGGGACAGCTCGAGCCAGTCGCCGCGCGCCAGCACCTTCTCGCCCACCACCCGCGACCCGTCGTCCGTCGTGTCCGTCGTGTTGTGGCTGAGCTTCCTGGGCATGGCCAGCGGCACCGACATCTCGTCCAGGATCTCCTCGCGCTCCCCGGCGCGCAGCCGCCTGCCCATCGCGTCCACGTTCATCGGCACGGTCTGCAACAGAGCACGGCATTCTTTGAAAAAACACTGAAAAAAAAATACTAGTAAATTTACGACTTTTTTCGTAACTTGTAATTACGACACAGAGTTGTAAATTTACGAGCGCAGTCGTAATATTACGACAGCAAATTCTTACTCGTCAAAGAAAAGTAAGTCGATACCTGGTGTAAAAAAAATCATCGTAACAATACAACTGGAAGTTGTAACTGTACGACATTTATCATGGAAAATTTTCCCGTAACCCTTACGAATATTTTTTACAGTGAAACAAACAAACTGAAAGTCATCTATTATTATTATTATTATTATTATTATTATTATTATTATTATTATTATTATTATTATTATAATTATTGTTATTGTAGTTGTTATTATGTATTTTATTATTGGGAGTGAGTGTCCTGTCCATTTCTACAGTTGGAAAATGTTTAGAAAGGGTTGGCAAGTGCATTTGTTCGAAATGTCAATCGTACCGGGCGTTTCATAAAGGACGCAGTTGTGGGAGTGCTTGCCTACCCAAGGGGCTATGGTGCCTTACGGGGAGATGACTTGACTTGAGAGAACCAGGTCACAAATGACCTACGGGTAGGCAAACCCGCCCGCACCTGCGTCTTTTATGAAACGCCCGGTACGTTCAGATAATTTTGGTCGCCCAAGCAGTGATTGCGACTGTCTTGTTGTCGGACGGGCTTCCAGAGAAGCTTTCTACTGCGGCGGATTCCGCCGTGCCGGGCCGACCACCGTTACTCTTGTTATTGACTCTTCTTAGGCTAGTGCAACACTAACACGCTATGCCCAGATGAGCATATAGAAGTAGGGTGGCTAGGCTAGGCGCAGTCAGATAAAACATTTAGTTGGCGTAGGTTCTGCGCTGTTTACATATGCCTTCGATAAGCATTACCGCTGCCGATTCCCCCGCCCCTACCCGCTTGCGACCCACTCCCCCCCCCCCCCCCCCTTGCCGCTTCCGATCTGCCATTTAAAACAACAGCTTCTTGATCTCTGAAAGAGCCAGCGCCACCCTCTGCCTCCTGGCCTGCAGGGCAGAGTGGGAGGGAAAAACACGCCTCGGAGCTTGACGTCTAGAGGAGTCTTACATAAGATGTAAATGCCTCCTTGCTACCCGGTGGTCATCGTCAACGATCAACCCTCGGAGCACCACTCGCTTGTGAATGATAAGAGAGGAGTATAGTTGCCAGAGGCTAAAGTTATCTGACCCTTTGTATTTTTTTCTCCCTGAAGTATTTCTGTCACCGGCAGGTCGTCCAACTCAAGTCTACAATCCTTGAATATGTCTTGACATTACAGTCAAGGTTGGCGTGACGTTTACCCCACCGTAAACAATGTTATCGCGGGGGTGCCTGCTTGCGGCAGCCATGAAGGACTACCCCTCCCCAGGAGGGCGCCTTTGGCACTTGGACTCATCTCTCCTCCTTCCTTGATATGTTTCATCTTGTTTTGTGGCGATTTTCTGGAACGAGGAAGATGTTCTAGAATGAAACGGAAAAGGCCCAGTGTCATGTGAGAACAAAACGGGAGTTCATTTTAACTTCGTACCAGTTACTGTCAATGAACTGGCATGATGTCGACCTTTCAGCCGCGTAATAGTAACCCGGAGTAACCTCTGCAATGCCTGTGCTATCAAACTGTGAAACAAGCCCAAGCTTGTTAAATAGCGTTTTTCCATTTTGTTTGTAATAGAATATCGGGAAATTTCTTTCAAAATCGATTAACTCCTCGAAACATCTTGTATTCCTTCTCTACGTATTCCAAAATACTTGGTCAGGTAGTTGGTCCCTAGCTCTACACCGGGTGTCCCAGAGAACACACGGCAGTGTTGCGGGATTGCATACTCGCCAGAGCTGCAGGGGCTATGGCGCCTTATGGCCGGAGTGGGTAGGCAGACCCGCAACACTGCCGTGTGTTCTCTGGGACACCCGGTATGTCTATCCGTCAGTCTGCCCGTTTGATTGACAGCCCGTGCCCAAGCACCTTTGGGCTTCATTTCTGTTTGCTTTCTTTGTCGCTGTACGTTATCTCTTGTGACGGAAATCTCTGATTGCCCAAACAAAACCAACAGGTTGTTGGAAAATCCAATACGCCTATCGCTTGACCCACAGAATACCCAATAACGGAAATTATTTTGTTTCTGCTGCAAAGCTACGAATGAAGGCTCTCAGACAAAACTTGTTTCCACCCACTTCTGCCGCCTTTCTGGCGGTGTCGCCATGGTAACCATCTCATCGCTTCCGTTTTGGGTGTCACTTGCAAATCTGTTATCGTTTGTTTTCGAGGCTCCCCCGCGGCCCTGCGCGTGGCCCCGCTGAGCCCCGCCCGCCCGATTAATAGATTGGAAATGAAATACTGGGTGTTGGCGAATAGCCCGCACACTGTTAAAAGCTTACGGTGAATCTCACCGTAAGCTACGGTGAACCGCTGCAGCACCGTAAGCTACGGTGACATTCACCGTAAGCTACGGTGAATATCACTGTAAGCTACAGTGAATATCACCGTAAGCTTCAGTGCCGCAGCAGTTCACCGTAGCTTACGGTGAAATCCACCGTAAGCTTTTAACAGTGCATAGTGCAGCTAAGGGTGAAATCGTTAGCACGTCCGAAGGATGGCTTGTAGGAACTACTCCGCGTAAATTCCCTGCAATTTTACGACCGTAGCTGTGAGGGTAACTGTTAAAAAAGACGAACAGGTTCACTCTTACACTAAGTTTGCTACTGTTTAACAGTTAAAAGTATGCAACTCCCTGTTTCTCTCATGAGAGTGTTCAACTCAACAGCTGCGCACTCACAAATGTTAAACTTGGTAGTGTCGCAATCGTAACTACTCAGCTCAACGCCTGTGCATTTGAAAATGTTCAACTTTGTTGTTGTGCACTTGCAAGTGTTCAACTACGCCGAACAGAACTTTTCTTGTTTAACACTTGGACTTGCACAGCACAACCACCGTGTTGAGCACTTACAAGTCCATAGCCGTTGCGTTGAACATTCAGTTGCACAGCTGTATAGTTGAACACGTGCATATGAGAAACAGTGAGTTGCACTTTTCCAGGTCTTTAGCAGCTGCACACTTGGTTTCACAGTGAATTGCTTTTTAGGTGGTACAAGCTAATCACCCTTGTAAAGGGGGGGGGGGGGGCAATCTTCCAATGGTTGTCCTTTGCATAGTGGGGCAATCTGTTTACACAACGGTAATTCACGCAGATAGTGGAACCTTGCCACACTTGCAACAGTGGAACAAGACCGTTTAACTGCTGAAGCATAGGGACTCTCCTGCTCATGGATCTTCAGAGCAGGCAACCTTCCTAACAGCGGTGTAATTATTTATACAGTTTAACTATGTTGTGTTTTAAAGCGGAGCTGAATCGTGGGTTATTTTGACCCCTCCACCTCTGACCTCCGCCACTTTTCTTCTTTTGCCAATCCGATAGTTCACGATCGTGCGTATTTGTCACAGAAGCCAGCAGGTCATGTTCCTTACTTGTTTGTGTGTTTCAATCAGCTCTCTCTCCTTATTTTTCTCTAGACTTTCGGCCCTCGCCGTGGACGTAAGGGGAAGGGGGCGCTCTTTCCCAATACCGTTGTGTCATTGATTGTGGACAGTTCCATTCCGTGCTGCCGTACCGAGAGGGGAGGGAAGGGGGGGAGTGGCGAGCGTCGCTCAGGCTCAAGGTCGCGACATCGGCTTAACTGTTGATTTGCACGCTCAATTTTCCTCCAAACACCAGAAAAACAAAGGTGCCAAATATCTCCTTCTAAAGGTGCTAAAGTTTTATTGACTTCACAAATGCACTAAGACTGCCAAAGACACTGACTATTAGCATATTTAAAGCTTTTTAGTGCCCCTTTTAGAGGCACCAAACTTCAAATTTCTTCAGCACAGCGTAGGCGAGCCTTAGCACCTTTGGTTTTTCAGTCAACATAACTAACTACATAAAGATGACAATAGATAAAGTGACCCAGAGATGAAAAATTTCACGGTCATTATGCTATTTCTAATTCTAATAAGAGGCCCCTTAGGACGGACGTGGCCCGGACGAGGACGAGGGTTGGTTGGTCGGGAGCGGTGAAGCGGGCCGCACTGTCTAAAGTTTTTACTGCCAAATTTGCTTAGTAACTACTAAGCGTTTGTGCTGTCATAAGTTATAAAGAAATTCTTTTAGTATTACTAAAATTTTTCCTAGTAATACTAAACGTGTTTGTATTATACTTAATTTCACCGTCATTTTAATACTAGAAAAACGTTTTGGAATACTAGAAAAAAGTTTAGTAATACTGAAAGAATTTCTTTATAATTTATGACAGCACAAACGCTTAGTGGTTACTAAGCAAATTTGGTAGTAAAAACTTTGGAGTGCACTAGTGAAACCTCATTGTGAATTTTACTGCAATCTACAGTGCACCCTGTAGCACTGTAGCGTAATGTGAATTTTCCCTTTAAGCTATGGTGAGCCCTGCATCATCAGAGAACTGTCACCGTAAGCTTCGGCGAGTGCCGCTGTAATCTGCAGCGTTGCCAGGGAAATGTCTTAGTTTGCAAAAGGTGAAAACCCGCACCGTTAGCTAAGAGTGCTGCAGGATGCAGCTCTTGGTGTTGGTTAGGCCGGGGCGGGCCGGGGCGGCGTGAGGCGCCCGCAGTGTGCGGGGTAGGCCGCACGCCGTGCTCACGTGTGCGGCGGGCCGGCCGACGCTCAGGTGCTCCGCTGCCACCTGGAGGGAGGGGATGGAGGGGCAGAGGAGAGCTCATCGAGATGATTGATTTTCGACTGTTTGAGTTCGAGACCCTCCATAAAGTATATAGGGAACTCGCGAACAGTCGAGGATCGATTATGTCGATGTGCCCTCGAATGCCCCTCCCCCTCTCCGCAGTCACTCAGCCGCGCGGGGAGAGTCGCGGGGGGTTCGGGGTGGAGAGGGATGGACTCGGATAACTCAAACTACCTCTCCCCGCACTCGCACTCTGCTAATGAGTGGAATCACCTGTCGCTTCGAGTAGGCGCGGCTTGACAAAGTACTCACTATGTTACTCCCTCCCGGAATTTTCGAAGCGTTGGCTTTTCGGCCGGTGAGAGACGCTCTCCTGCGGGTCCTGCTGCTCCTGCTGCTGCAGTCCTGCTGGCCGGGCGGTGCTGTGATGCTGCCTCGCTCGGAGAGAGATCGTGAGTCTGGCCCTGATAGCGCTCGACTGTCTCGTCTGGGCGGGGCCGCCGCGGCTCCGGACCTCCCCGACTTGGAACCCCGCCCCGCCCCGCCCCGCCCCGCCACACCCCACGGTCACCCGCCACGCCGCACCACGCCGCCGGCCTATCAAACAAATGGGCGGAGCAGGGCGGCGCGTCCACCTTGCCCCGAAGTTATCGCCTTCAAGCGCACTGGTCTTTTAAAAGCAATGAATGGTCGAATTATTAGTAGATTCTGGTATGCGTGCGGCTGCGTGTATCAGAGTCGATCAGAGTCACATGTTTGGTTTTAGGACTCGTTTTGCCAATGTCCCCGCTTTGCCGGCGTGGTAAGCCGGTCTTGGCGGTGGTCGGCCCGGCTCGGCTCCTCGCGGATGTCTTCTTGTTGTCTCGTCTCGGCAAATAGATCGTTGCCCTTTGATACGCTCCAGTCTGCGTCGTAGTACGACAGGGTGTGCGCGGAGGGGAGCAGAGTAGGGCGATCCTATAGGCTTTGAAAATGTCACCACGGTTTGGAATTGTACCATTCCACTTCTTGGCTAGGAACACTCTTATGCTGTTACCATTTTTATTATTTTTAAAAGTAAGTAATAACGAGCTGCTCACTTTTTTAGTCTTTATTTCTATAGTCTTTTTTCATTGATAATGATACTGTGGGACGTGAAAAAACGTTCTAAAAAAAGAACACTCTGGAAGTCCAAGTGTGTTGTAGTTTGCCACTTCAAACTGCAAAACTAAAGTTCTGCAGTTCTAACTGCAGAACTTTTTTGTTCTTCAGTTATAGGTGCAGAACTCCACTGTTAAAAATCCCGTAACATACCACGGAAGTGCTACGGGACGCACCGTGATTTTTTTTTACGGCCGCCTGTATTTCTTAAATACGGGAGAAATCCGTAGTGGAAAGTTACGGGTATTTCCGTACCTTTACTTAAATGCAATGGGTCAAAGGTCTCCGCGGGTCCTTAAACACAAAATAAGGGATTTTGGTGCACGGGACGGTCCGTAATTTCAAAGTACGGGAAGGTCCGTATTTTTCTGGTACGGTCGTCCCGTAAATTTTAAAACGGTTAAAAATCGGCTAACAAATTGCCGGGCCATCCCGTCAAAATTCCCGTTGTAATTTTTGACAGTGTCTTTAGTTCTGCACTGGTAACTGCAGAACTCTTTCGTTCTGCACTTGCAACTGCAGAACTCTCTATCCAGTTTTTAGTGCAGAACTAAAGAGTTCTGCACTTATACTGCAGAACTTTAGTTTTGCAGTTTAAAGTGGAAAACTACTACACACTTAGATTTGCAGAGCAGGTTCCATCTCAACAGAAAATGTCATTTTACATGCTTGTATCACAAACTGAAAGCCGGGAATCGAGTGTACACACCGGCTCGAAATGGCCGGGTTAAACGCTACCAAAATCATACAAATCAAAATCTTTGGGAAACACCGGGTAGAGCAAACGTGACTCAATTTAATCTCTCTCTGCCACCTGAAACCATCAGACGGTAGTGAAAATTAACAGGAATTTTTGGAAATCAAACATTTTGGGAATTTCGTGTACACTTGGGAGGGAATTATTGCCCCTTCGCAGGGAGATAAGAGCGAAAGCCCTCTGTCTTTGCTGCGCTGCCGAGAAAGAAATTGAACTATCTGTGGTCGGTCCAAATAATGCTGCTCGCTCGAGGCCAGTTCGTATGCGCGATCGTCGACCTTACAAGGCTGTAGCCGCAGCATGCGATCGGCGGGGCGCAGTGGGGTGGGGCGGGGCAGGGCGGGGCCCGGCCGGCCGGCGTGGTGTGCTGCGGAGGCAAGGGACACATTATGAGTCAAATAGACCTGTTCGTGTGTTTCATACATTATCTATAATTCGACACTTACAGATACACAGCTTTATCAAAATCACATTTTGTACAATAAGGCTTTAATATAGTATCGGATACATTTCCTTAATAGATACTTAAATAAATAACGTAGACTAAGTGTAGTTAATCGTATCACCAACTTTGATCTGGATTTAGGAGACCTTGTCTAGAACTATAGAAGCCTTGTGACCGTCAAGAATGAAGATCCCCTCAAAGTTGGTGCGATTGACTGACCGCCTCTACGGCACCACACTGAAGTCCTCTGTAATACTTATTTGGCACACTCGTGTAAAAAAAAAAATAGGAGCAAAACACGAGTATAAAAGAATGATGCCATCATCACACCACTTCCGGATAATATCCATCAAAAAGAAGTAACATCAAGAGGAGAGCAGTTACAAATCAGCAAAGATGTCGTTTCTATGCTTCTCCACAGTAAGGGCAATAATTCTTACGATTTCTAAAAAGAGGGAAGTCGGAAGACGATAAGTTATTTAACACCCGTAGACTTACATTACGACAATATAGAAGTTGTCAATTACAACAACTGCGTGTTGATTGCGGATATGTTACTTTCTGTTGTTTGTTTTCTGTCGCCGCGCGGCGGGTGTTGGAGAGAGAGAGAGAGCACGCCGCATGCTCACATTAGAGGAGAGTCGAGTCGAGTCGATTGGGAAGTTAAAGGAGAGCCGCTCCGTCTGGTTCCGGCCGGATGGGGCCAGGCAGGCAGGGCAGGAGCAGCAGTGAGCTGGGCCCGCGGCCCGGGGCCCGGCGCGAGGCTAGCGCTCAGAGGGCGCCCGGTGCGAGGCTGTAGCGCTCAGCAGGAGCCCGGTGCGAGGCAATAGCGCTCAGCGGGGGCCCGGTGCGAGGCTATAGCGCTCAGCGCGGGCAGGGGAGCAGCAAGCAGCTGCACACCTCAGAGCGCGGGCCGCACACCCTGCCCCCGGGGCCTGGTGCGAGGCTATAGCGCTCAGCGGGGGCCCGGCGCGAGGCTATAGCACTCAGCGGGGGCCCGGCGCGAGGCTATAGCGCTCAGCGCGGACAGGGGAGCAGCATGCAGCTGCGCACCTCGGAGCGCGGGCCGCACGCCCTGCCCCCCGGGCCCTGCTCGCGCTCCACCCGCCGGCTGCGGATCTTCTGCGCGTTGATCCCGCACGACGAGGTGCACTGCGACCACTCGGACCACTCGGACATGACGCAGTCGTTCTCTGCGGAAGAGAGCGGCGGTGTTAGTTTGACTCTCATCCACGATAAAAACAATGTCTGATTTTTTAAAGGAAGAATGGGAAAATTTGAGGGAAACTCCTCGGATTTTGAGAAAGTCCCCACGAGAAATGAGGGAGATCTTTTTCTTTTTCTTCAATGTAATATCTTCGAAATTTAAGGAGATTTTCTTTTATCAGGGAGTTTTTTTCTTCTTTTTCTTTTCAAGTTTTCCCCTTTTCCTTAAAAAATAAGACATTGTTTTCGTCGTGTTCATACTCTGACAGAGGAGATCGGCTGCCGCATGTAGCCGTCGATTTCGGCTGATGCAGCACAACGGATCCGGCCTACCTCGCTTGTGGTAGCTGCCCCAAAGACCGTCGTCCTCGTCGTCTTGGTCGTTCTGTTCTCTGAGGAGTGAGTCGGCTGTAAGAGAGCAGACGCCACCAACGCGTATATATTAGCCTGAAATGACGGTGCCAGGTCGTAAGGTTGATTGTAAAGGTGAGGGAGGGTTGAGGCGAGGGATCCTTCACTCTAAATTCAAGTGTAACCGCGATTTTTCTGGCTTCTGTAGTTTTTCGTGTTTTTCCTTGGTTTTTCCTTATTTGTTCGTGATTTTTTTTCTGATTTTTTCTTTTTTATATATTCTGATTTTGTGTTACGGTGTACACTGAGTGAAGGACCCCTTGTCTCGGTCACACCGACTCGACTCGACTCACCGCACGGGGGCAGCCTGCACCTCCTTCGCGCCAGCAGCTTCTTCTCACACGCGCGCCCGCCGTTCTGCGGGCTAACCTGCCAGCAGGAGGAAAACGTTAAAGTCTGATGAACTTGTCAAACAGAATTCTTAACTGTCAAGTAAACGCCTCATTAAAAAGAAATAGTTTATTTTGTTATTGTGTTGTCTATTTCTCCGTGAGTGAAGCCTCGCTTCTCTCTCCAAAGCTTACGGTGAATTTAACCGGCGAACGTTTTAGCACTGTATCCCTCTGTGGCATTCATCATAGCCTACGGTGAAAATTCACCGTGAGCCTCAGTGATGCGCCGGGTACTCTGCAGCTTACACGCAAAAAATTAGTTCGCGTCTGAGCAAAAGAAAATTAGCAGGTGTACTAATTTATTAGCTTTATAGGCGCAGCTAATTTTTAAGCTACCTTACTTATTTTCTAGCAACCCTGCTATTTATTTTTCCTCTGTTTAAAGTTTTTAGCCGTAGTGCTAATTTTCCACATCTAATTTCAGCTGATCGATTTTTTTTTTTCTGCGTGCACTGCTAAATAATTCCCCGTCAGTCTATTTCACACAAGCTGCACTGTAAAAAATCAGTCTTGGATACGGAGCTTGTCACGGCGTTCCGTACCCCATTTTTCGGAAAGGGAGTACAGAAATTTACCGTACCTGGCCACCGTACCTAGCATTTTTACATGGGCTAGCATAGGGAAAGGGGTACGGAACACCGTTAACAGTCCGTACCCAAAACGGAAACCGCCGGGCACAAAATTAGCGGTAACTTTTCCGTACCTTGGCACCGTACCCACACACTAAACCCTTATGCACAATTTTATACAACCATAGTTATGCACAACATTTTATGCATAACTATGTTGCACTTTGTGCATAATTCTGCACGAATTCGTGCATAAGGAACAGAGTTAAGCATAGTTATGCAGAAAAAATTGTGCATAACTATGGTTGTGTAAAATCCTGCAAGGCTTATGCACAAAAAAGTGCATAAGGGTTTAGTGTGCACATTTTTTTTACATGATCTCATATGGAAAGAGGGTACGGATCCGAATGAACGGAGACTCCGTTATCTATATACGGGTATATTTCCGTATGGGCGACCGTGATTCTTTTACAGTGTGCCGCCCGGCTGCTCACTGCTCACCAGGATGGTGCGCGTCCTGCTCTTGTAGCCCACGCCGCAGGTGGCGTCGCACGAGCCCCAGCGGCTCCACTCGGACAGCTGACAGTCCACGACGTCGCCCATGACCCCCGTCGTCACCCTGGCCATGCCGAAGTCGTCGTCCGGGCCGGGGCAGCCGTAGCCGGAGCAGCCGCGCACGGGCGCGACCGACGCCATATGCGAGTCGGTCTCCAGCGACCCGAAGGGACCTGCGCACGGGCCACGGACAGAGAACCACCGGTTACAATCCTAGTTCTTTTTTTGAAACACTGACATTTTTCATCTCAAGGTATTATTTTCTTTTAAGCCTCGGACAGAGTTTCTTCATTATTTGGTTTTCAATTTTTTCCCGTCCCACTTTGGGCTGGAAAGTAAAGATAGGCTCTCCTCTCGGGCCGTGCTCCAGTCACCCCTCCCCCCTCCCTCCCCCCACCTTCGCCTCTGAACAGCCCCTGCAGACTGATTCAGAAGAGCGCTCTCCTCGCTCTGTCTCTCTCGCACGTATGTGCAACGTAAACCACGAGTGCGACAGTGACACGGCAAAAACGAGTCCTGGGTTTCCCAGGGGAATTTGCACATTCCCAGGAGGTATCATCTTTCCCAGGGGATGTCCTGGGTTTTCCAGGAAAAACTCCTGGGTAAAGCTGCTTTTTTCCAGGGCATCCACTGGGATTCCAACTCTCCTGGGAATCCCAGGACTCGTTTTTACCGTGGACAGAGCGAGGAGAGCGCTCTTCTGAATCAGTCTGCTGGACCTTGAGGGTCTGCCCGGCCCGCACTGGCGAGGCACCTCGACGACAGACACCCCCCCCCCACTCCTCCCTCTGACGTGCAGAAGTCCCGCGGGTCATGCAAGCAAGCAGAGCGACCGCATTCAAATTTCACTTGACCGCACAGTGAATTTGATCGTAAGATACAGGGGGCGTCTCTGTCAACCACGATAACCAGGCTAGGACCGGCAGTGACCCATGCAGTAAGCATCCCCAGTGAGTTAGTCTCCGAGCATGCGATTGGTGTGTGTGGGCCTCTTTAGGACACTACGGTTACTGTCGAAACTGGAAAGAAATTATACGAGCAGAGCGGAAAAAAAAACTACGGCGCCAACTCTAGCCTTGGTACGTGCAAATGGTCCATCAAAGTTCAATACCATCCAGGTTCAAGCAACTCTGCAACAGAAAAAAAAAAAGAAACCAAAAGAATACATGATTCATGTGCGATATGCACACGCAGCTAACTTTGTCATACATCACAAAATAAAAATAAAGTGAGAAGCATGTGATATCGTCGCTTCGCGCTCGTGACAGCGATGGACACTGATGGAAAAACGAACTACGTAGCCGGTGCGGTCACGTTTCCAAGTGCCACAAAAACTAAACAAAAGTTTTAAAAAATAAAAATCACGTGATCAACTACGATAAAATGCTATAAAAATGAGTGGTTTTGACTGTATCATCTGTATGCACCGGGGGTGGGCGCTGCCGCTGGCCCCGCGGTGCTCGCGCTGCCGGCCGCGTGCGCGCCGTGGTGCTTGCTGACGTGGTGGTGGTGGTGGTGCGCGTTGTGGTGCCGCTGGGCCTTGTTGAGGGAGAGGGTGTCCTTGCCGATGGGCGCGCTGTAGGTGATGGCGCCCGACAGCCTCACGCCGTACTTCTCGAGCGCCTCCGGCCGGTCGGTCAGCGGTGGCTTGTCTCCCGCTGCGGCGTCCACAACATGACGAGAGTTCATTATTATTTGAATTTGATCATTTGATGGTCTTTTACTTAATTTATTTTTTAAACACAAAATGCCGGCCGATATTGGCGCATAATTTCCGACTAACGATGATAGGAAACACCTGTGCCACAGTATAGCCTAGAGGGCGCGTCCGAGGCGAGGATGCCGTGTGTCATCCGAGCAGGGCATTCTTCTCGGTCCTCTTCATATCTCAAGTTTGGGAGGGGAGAACTTAACGCTTTGCGTCCGCGTGTACACGTTGCTAACGGCGTGGTGCACGGGAACGAATGCGCAGTCGGTCATTGATATTTTATAATTCCTTTTTTTTTCTTTCTTTTTTTTCACTCTCCTCTGGTGGCTGCGACGGCGGCTGGGTGGGTGACCAAAGTGCGCTCGATAGTCGATGCGCCCCGCCCCGCCCCACCCTCCCCGCCCACAACTACATTGTCTCTGATGCGGCGTCTTTTGCGCCTGAGTGAGAAGAGCTCCTGCATCTGCTCTCGCTACCTCCCCCCCCCCCTCCTCATCAGCGTCCTTGCCCAGGCAATGGCCCGTGGAGGTGCTGCAGCGCGTGGCCACTGCTGGGCCCCGCGGCGGCACGGGCCTCTGCTTATCTAGGATTACCATCGTCTCAAAAAATCAGCCTATCCCTGATCCCTTCGGGGGAGAGTGCGAGAGATTTTCAGGGGCCGCGGGTTGCGTACCTTCGAGGGGTAAACAAACTCTGAATTTTGTGTACAAATTTCGTGAATTTGAATTGAATTTGTCTGAATTGAATTGAATTCGTTTTGAATTAGATTTGAATTTTTTGAATTTATTGCAAAGTTTTTTGAAATTATTGTCAATTTGTTGTGACTTTACTTGAATTCGTTTTAAATTCACTTAAATTTGTTTTGAATTCGTTTTGAATTCGCGTGAATTAGTTTTGAATTCGCGTGAAGTAGTTTGAATTAGTGTGAATTTTGAATTAGTGGTGTACATCCAAATTTGGAGTTATTTACCCCTCGCGTACCTTGCGCTGCGCGACCGTTTCCAGCGGGATTCACACCAAACCCAATGCCGTAGGTCAACTGTGGCCAGGCAACATACAGTACATTACTTTGTCGTCTGGTTGTCGTTGATCTTACCACACAATTTTTGCTAAAATGGACTAAAATTCAAGTGTGAGAACATTTCTAAGTGTGTATATTCCCATTCCCTCATCTGTGTAAAATTATTGATGTTATTTTTTTTTTTAATAATTCTTTTACGTTATGGAGTGTTTAGTTTTTTCACTGATAAAATTTGGGCATAACAGTACGCTTGAATGAAGCGTTCACATATACTTGAAGAGGTTTCGCTTGATATGAAACGTAGAGGCAAGAAATTTTCCTACAGTTGTAGATATGGGGTGAATACGACCGGCTAGACCTGTTACGCTTAATTTCAACCGTAATCTCGCAGTTTTCTTCATTAAGGGCGTAAGGTGACGCCTTAGTTTTACCAAGTATTTGGAAGCAAGTTCGTACACCTACAAATGTGTGCAACATCTCTACTCTTGGTTTCACACTAAATCCTTATGCATTTTAGTTTTGCATAAGCATGCAGTATCATAAACAACCATACGAGTATGCACAATTTCATGATGTACAATTTGTGCATAGTTATGCACAACTCGTTCATAATAGAGCGCACTGGTCGATCCCCCACCACCGCGCCCAGCCGCTCCCCACCTAACCCCCTTGTCCAGGTTTCCAAAGGTTTCCTCAGGTTTTTGAAGTTTTCATAGGTGCCAAGATGTTTCTTCGGGCCTGCAAACCTCTGAACACCTGAGGAACCCTGAGGAAACCTGAGGAAACCTGAGGAAACCCCTGGGAACCTGGCCTTGGGGGTTAGGTGGGGGGCTGCTAGGCGCGGTGGTGGGGGATCGACCAGTGCACTCTATTTACGCATAAAATTTTGTGCATACTTACGGTTGTTTATGATTCTGCATGTTTATGCACAAATAAAATGCGTAAGGGCTTAGTGTGTTTCGAGTGCGTGCACTGTTAAAAATACCGTGAGGAGTTACGGTATGCGTACGGTCCGCACCGTAATTTTCATGTACGGTCAGACCGTAAAGTACACGCACGGTACGGACCGTATTTTATGAAAGATGTAGTGTGCTCCACTGCACTTCCCCGACATATTTGCAGGCTACGGTGTGTACCGTAAGATTCAGACCGTAGTCAAAAATTACGGTCCGGGACCAGGCAACAAATTTACAGCGCATACCGTAGGCATTTACCGTGGTATTTTCCAACAGTGTGACTCACCTCGGTTGGCGCTGCAGACGCGCTCGCACTCGGCCAGCGTGGCGAAGTTGTTCTTGTTGCCGCGGCAGCCGCCGTACTCGAAGGCGTGGCACAGCTGCGAGTCGGGGTGGTAGAACCAGCGCTGCAGGTGGCCGCGGCACGGGCCGGGGTCCGCGGACAGGCGGCACACGTCTGCGGGGACAGGGAGGGACAGCGCGCCCGGAGCCCAGCGGTTACAGTTAGTCTAGAGATGATCGGCTAGTGCAGCAGCAAGAATTAGGAAAATTATCGATGTTCTTTTTATCATTTTTCTTCGGAAGGTACACGCTAACTGGCAATGTACTTTTTCGTACATGTGAAATGTACGCATATAAACGTGCGGATTTATGTAAAAAATCGTGCAGAATTATGTAGAATAGTGTACATGAATCTGTTTATAATTGTGCATTTTTTCGACATGCAATAAATTCTGCAGATTTATGCACAATATTTTACCTAATTCTGCACTTTTTTTTTACATAAATCCGCACGTTTATATGCGTACATTTCACATGTACGAAAAAGTACATTGCCAGTTAGTGTGTAGTTGGTATAGTGTGTTACGATTAGAAAAGGGAGAAGAATAGCGGATAGAACAAAAGCGTCCTTATTAGCTGAGCGCTTCGCGATACGTGACCGCGCTAGTGGTGGTGGGGGGAAATGGTGAGGGGCTCAGCCAATGAGGACGCTTTTTGTTCTATACGCTATTCTTCTCCCTTTTCTAATCGGAACACACTGTAGCGATGCCGAATTTTCTATGTCTTTGGGCCAGAAGCATCGATAATGCCGAATATCGATACACTAACGGCCATCTCTGAGTTAGTCACGACAAAGCCAGATCGACAGTCTGTCAAGAGTGTGAACGTCGAGGGGGGCCACCAAACTGCCGACGGGCGATCACAGAAACACAAGATTACATGGATTACACATGATTACATACCAGATTACAGTGACTAAAGCGTAAAATGTTAAGACACTTTATGTTGTTGTTTTTTTTGTGTGTGTGGTTTTTAACTATAAATACAGGCAGGGATTACAGCGGAATTACGAGTGGATTACAAGGTTAAGGCTTTGGCCCCCTCTATGTACGTCGATGAAATGGACCTGAAAAGTCTTTTAGGAAAAAATTGCCATAATATGGTAGGGTAGTGTCCGAAATATTTATCTCGAACAGACAACCGATGTGCCATTGGAACAAAAAGTACCCAGTCCCTGGCCCGGCCCGGCCCGGCCCGCTGGGTCTCGGTCTCGGTCCGTAACCGCCATGCCAAAGTCGTAGTCCGGGCCGCGGGCCGGCCTGGGCCAGCCAGACCAGACAGCGAGAGGCCGAAGTTATAACTTCGTATCACTTTTTTCTGAAATAATGCTTCCAACCACTCGATCTAATCAGGGGGTCGGCCAGGGAGTCCGGCCAACGCCACCTCCCCGTCCCCCCTCCCTACTACGCCCTGCTGGCGGGGTACTTATCGCACCATTGCCACCGACCAAGTTTTTCAGAAGCCATCCGAACTGCTGCTGCCGCCCTGCTCCAATACCCCATGGGGTGAGGGGTGATAGCTGCCCCTCCGGTCCCCACCCTCGGCCGGGTCCACTTACCGCCAGTGATGCTAGAGAATAGGCAATCAGCAACTCACACACAATGTGGGCTGCCGACGACTGACACGCATCTGCACACCAAATTTCAAGGGGCAACTTTTCTCCATTCCTAGTGACATCTGTGTGCACAACATGCAAGTTACAAGCACAATTTAGTAATCCAACAGTTACACATTTGCATCTTTTGCTGGAAGGAATGAAAAATCGTCCAGAAAACAAGTTGCCGAACTGTCTCTCGCGGAGATGTGCACGCGCAGGTGTCACTAGAACTAGAATATGGACAGCAATGTCCCGTGACATTTAGAGTGTGCACTGTGAAAAATTGTAGTAGGTTTACGGGAAAATTTACCACGAAGTGGAGTTGTAAAATTACGATCACTTATCGTAAAATTACAAGCAGTACCTATCGACTTGAAATTCAATTACAAGCAAGAATGGGCTGTCGTAAATTTACAACATTTTTCGTAAGTTGTAATTTACAAAATAAATCGTAAATCTACGAACATATTTTTCACAGTGTGTGATGGCCAGCGCCGGTGCGGCTCTTCCGAGGGGTACCTCATTGTCTCCAATCAGTGTACACTCTCAACTCCAATCATTTTCCAATCACTATGCAATCACTTAGTTTAACCAGTTTAACGTCCAAAAGCCCAATTTCTACGTAATATCTTCGACTTTTGTTAAAAATTTAGAGGAAATTGAACGTTTTTGTATATTGTGGCGGAGACCTTGACTCTCGGGCTCACCTCTCGCCTGCTCGGGGCTGAGGTGGCAGGAGGGCGTCTCGGCCACGCAGAAGACGTGCTCCTGCATCCTGACGTTGGCGCACGGCCCGGCGCCGTCCTCGGTGTTGGAGATGACCATGCGCTCGCGGTGCTGCTCGCCGCGGCCGCAGGACGCCGAGCACACGGACCACTGGCTCCACTCGGACAGCAGGCAGCCGCCCCCGGGGCCGCCCGGCCCGGGCCCGGACCCGGGCTCCGACTGCGAGACCACCACGCCGTCAAACCCACCTTCAGATTCTAATTTCTTTGTTTATATGATTGGAAAAAGAATTCCATTCATACATAGGCGAAGGGGGGATCACTCATGTAAATTGTGTATAGTGATATTTTTAACTTGTGATTTTTTTTCTTTTGATTTCAAGAGAATACTCTGGAAACTCAGGTGTGAGACAGTCTCACACCAAATGGCGTGAGGCAAAATACCTCACACCAAACGGTGTGAGGCAAACACACCTCACACCAAATGGTGTGAGACTCGTTGTGCCTCACACTAAATGGTGTGAGACCCGTTGTGCCTCACACCATTTGGTATAGGGAAGTATCACTCCATTTGGTGTGAGGCACAACGAGTCTCACACCATTTGGTGTGAGGTATGTTTGCCTCACACCGTTTGGTGTGAGGTATTTTGCCTCACACCATTTGGTGTGAGACTGTCTCACACCTGAGTTTCCAGAGTAATGAGAATTTCTGACACATTTTGGTAAATGTTGATATTTTCTGTATTTTTGACTGTTTAATTTCATTTCAGTTCTGTTACTAGCTTTTTTATTGTTTCTGAATTTTAAAATTCTAAATTTTCTCGCAAACAAAAAGTAAATTAAAACAAAAATTTGTTAAAAATAATGCCGGAGGTTTGTGTCATTTGTTCAGTATGTATCAGTATACTGCACGGTGTATTCCCGCCTGCTCCGCTGCGCTCGTACTCACAGGCTCGCTGGCGCCGCTGGCGGCGCAGTGGGCGCCGGCGCCCTCCTCCTCGAGGCACGGCTCGTTCTGCTGCAGGAGCGGGGGGTTCTTGGCCACGGCGCAGCGCTTGCCCGCGCGGTGCTTGAAGCGGCGCGAGCGCGTGCGCGTGCCCTGGCCGCAGGTGGCCGAGCACGTCGACCACGCCGTCCAGGGCGTCAGCTCGCACTCGGGGTCGTCCTCGGCGTTGCCGTAGCCGCCCAGGCTGTGCGGGGCAGCAGCGCGACCGTCACGCCCGGCGTGTGGGTGGCCTACCCTCCGGGCGCCGCTCTGCCGCCTCATTCAGAAGATCGCTCCCGCCGCTCCGTCCTTGTCGCACCCACGGCTGGAGGAACCCATGCGTGCGACGAGGACGGATGCGCGAGAGCGATCTTCGTAACCAGACGTTACTCACTCGGGGCACTGGCGCATCCGGGTCGAGTAGCACTGCTGGCGCAGGGTGACGACCCGCTTGCAGCCCCGCTCCGTCGCGTCCGGCTTGAGGTAGAAGCGCTGGCGGTGGCGCGTGCCCCGGCCGCAGGTCACGGGGCACTCGGTCCACGGGCCCCACTCGCCCACCTCGCAGTCCTCTGCAAGCAGAGCGTTGAGCACCGCGCCGGGGCAGCGCCTCGCGCAGCGCGGCAGCAGCGACCACAAGCAAAGCGTCCAGCACGCCAGCCAAAAGCTCCAGTGCAGCAAACGCTGAGGGGCGGGGAAAAGCAGGGCAGGGCGAGGCCGGGCGGGGCCAAATGTCCCCGGGGACTGCTGGGCGGGGGCGCGTATCCCTCGTGGCTGGTCGAGGAACTGGGGGCCGGGGGTGGTGGGGCTGGTGCCCCGCGGTGGCGCGCCAACAGCGGCTGTGAGATTTCCCTGAGGGTCGGCGGGGCGGGGCGGGGCGGGTCCGGCTGGTACGTACCTCGGTTCACGCTGTCGTGGTCCTCGCCCTCCACGCTGAGGCGGCCCTGCTCGTCGCAGCTCTTCTCGTACAGCCGCTGGCGCACGAGCGACAGCCGCGCCATGGGCCGCATCGGCTCGCCCGTCGAGTCGAAGAAGGGCGACGCCTCCGTGTTGGGGAAGGACGAGGACATCTTCCGGATGGGCTCCTGCGGCACGGTGGGCTGGTCGGGCGCCTGCAAAACAGACGTGAAGGTTTTAATTTTTTGATTTGACCTCGGCGCGCAGGTTGGGACGGTGGTGACTCACGATGTACGTGAGCCCGCTGTCCGTGCCGGCGTCGAAGGGGTAGAGGTTGAGCTGCACGTGGTCCACCCAGCTGCCGTTGGACAGGCAGAGCTCCAGCCCGCTCACGCCCACGATCCAGTCGGGAGAGGGGTCTGCCCGCCAGAGGAGGAGAAAAAGAGGTTTTAAGCTTCTGTACAAGCTTTTTCTTTTTTTAATAATTTTTTTTTGTTTGTTGAGTTGCAGGAGCTGCATGTTACCGATCATGGAGACGAGCGACATGAGGTGGTTCTTCTGATCGACCCGGAACACGGCGAACGTCTTGCCCGTCACGTTGGGGTAGCTGATGCCCCTGGCCTTGATGATGGTGCGGATGTGGTCGCTCTCGGCCTTGAGCTCCGTCTCCAGGGCGCGGGTCGTGCCGCGCTCCGCCACCTGCTTGAGGCCCTCGCTGGCCATGCCGTTGTACTCCCAGAAGCGGTACTCCACGTCGTGCGAGGCACCGATCACGTCGCTGCGGAGAGGGAAGCATACCCAGTTCCGGTAAGGAAATAAAAATAAAAGCCTGAGCGAGATTTAGCTCTAAAATTGTGTCACACCTCGTGATTCAGAAAAAAAAAAATTAAGAGAAAAATAATTGAATATTCAGAGGCCCATACTGCCAAGAAAATATGAATCGAAATCCCGGGCATTTGTTGACTAAGTTGTTTCCCTCTCGCTCACCTGAAGCGCGTGACCCACGAGTCGGCGGGGAAGTCCTTGGGGTGCGTGTGCCGCGACCAGAGGCCCTCGAAGGTGACCTCGTACTTGGCCTCGTCGCAGGCGGTGCACGTCTCGAGGATGGGCCGCTGCTCGTCCATGTTCTCCTGGGTGTCCTCGCACACGCGCTGCGTGAGCGCCGAGTCCATGAGCTCGTCCGCGTACCAGGTGTGCGGGCTCTCCTGCACGGCGCCGCGGAACACGACGCAGCCCGCGCCCTCGGGCGGCGCCGTCCAGTTGATGTACACCTCGGAGGAGGGCAGCAGGTTGGCGTGCGTCACCGTGTTGGCGCAGCGCTCGTCGAACTTGGCCAGCGCGTCCGGGTACAGCGTGAAGCGGCCCACCTCGCGGCGCCGGCCCAGGCCGTCGTCCTCGGGCTCCACGGTCAGCACGAAGCCGATGAACTTGAGCGCCACCTCGCCGTCGCGCTGCCCCTCCACGGACACTGGCGGACACACGGAAATAGAGAGGTAATGTCTTTCTATAGAGGACCGATCGTGAAAGGAGATGATACTCATTGCTGGGGCGCAGAAATTGGGGCATGGGGGAGGGGCTGGCTGGAGGGTTTGCTCCCCGGGTCGCCGAGCTTCAGGAGCAAACTTCCGATTCGAATTTAATCTTAACTATCCCAAGTGCACGGCGGCTCGAAAATGCTGAAAATGTTGGTGTGCAGCGGGGGGAAACGTTTTTCAGTGTCGCTGGGACTTTGCTGGGCTGCCGCGTGCCACTTGCTGGGCCGGGGAGCGTCCTACCCGGCTCCGTCCCGTCCCCGGCCTCATGTGACCAAACAGGCAGCTCTGTGTGTTGTGCTGCCTACCTCAAGGGCGGTGGCGGGCAGGGTGCGGGGCGGGGCGGGGCTGGGTGGAGCGGGGCGGGGCGGAGCCGCGTGGGGGCCTCGCGTTGAGAGGCAACTCCTCGACACCCGCAGTGGGGAGTTCCACTTTTCTTTTGCAAAGTTTAAGTTTGGTATACCACATTCTGTAATACATCGCAAACACTCTTGATAAGCCACGTACCACATCATTAAACTGTATTTCGTCTGCGAGGAGATGGTGTGGTTGGGGAGGCGGGAGCAGGCTGGGAGCGCGCTTGAGCTTCGTGGTGACACGCCGAGCAGTGACAGAATGACACCCCTAAGCCCTTCAGAACCAGACGCTGAAACAAGCTTACTTCTTCCACTGGAAGAAAAGAAGAGTAGGAACTCATTGCAAGAACCCGTGAAGGGGCTGACATTTCATTTATTTTAAATTATTTTAAATTATTTAATATTTCTTTATTTTTAATAATTTAGTGACTGAGCCAATTCTGGTAAAGGATGCGTCAACGCGTTCGACGTGGGTCTTGCTGGTCTTGCTGCTTGTGTTCTCGCACTCCTTGTCGTCCTCAACTCCAGGGGGGGATGAAAATCATTGGGGTTGGGTTGAAACTTAGAGGAGCGCAATAACGGTCTGGTCAGCGGAGCGCAGCGCGCTAGGGGGGAAGGGGGGGGGGAAGAGGCAAGACTGCGGAAAGGAGGAGTCCGCCCCGCCCAAGTGCTGCTTCTCGTCTGCCTTCTGGATCGTGGGCATCATGGATGGGAGCGAACGGGGCAAGGCCGCCTTCGGCCCGTCACCCCTCGCCCGCACCCCTTCTCTATCCCTATCGTGGTTTGATCTCAGCGGGAAGGAAAAGTTAAGGAATACATCCTACCTTTTTAGGCTCGAAGTTGCCTTATAGTTTTGTCTCAGGACCCAATTTTTATTTTTTTATTTTTGTTAGCACGGCCCCCGACGGCCCCTTATGTAAAATCAGATTTTTCTTTAAGATTTTGATAAGACTTGGAAGCGAGGTGGAACTTAATTCCTTTATTTCACTGCTGCAATGCTATCCAAAAGTTAGCGGCCATTTTTTGAGAAATTTCGATATTTTTTTTTTCAAAGCACCAGAACTCTAGAAACTCAAGTGTGTGCATGGCACGCTTCTTTTGGAGTCAACCACAAAGCACACTGTAAAATGGAGTGTGCTTGGTCGGGCATGCACGTAGGGCCGGGGGGGGGGGGGTGCTGAGTGGCGAGTGGCGAAGCATCACAGCGATAGAGGCGGGCGCAGCAACAAAATAACACCTCTATCATGATTAGCGTGTTCTCTGAAAACTCAAGTGTGTGCATGGCACGCTCCATTTTACAGTGTTGCTTTGTGGTTGACTCCAAGAGAAGCGTGCCATGCACACACTTGAGTTTCTTGAGAACACGCTAATCATGATAGAGGTGTTATTTTGTTGCTGCGCCCGCCTCTATCGCTGTGATGCCTCGCCACTCGCCACTCAGCAACCCCGCCCTACGTGCAGGCCAGGTGCAGGCCCGGCCGCCCCGCAGCCCATGTCCTGGCGCGAACCCTTACGGCCGCATTTTATCGGCAGCAGCGGCGCAATGTTCCCCAGAGTCGAACCCTTCCGACTGGGGCCGTCCGGCGTGCTCTTGTTCAGGGCGAACAATGTGCCGCCGACAACCCCACCACCACCACCACTACCGCAGCACGGCTGACCCCCACCGGCGTGCGGCCCTGCGGGCTGCATTGTGGCTATTGTGCCTCAGCGAGCGCAAAAGACCAGGTCGGCGCGGCGCGGAGGTAACGGCAGGGAACTAGCGCGCGATGCCCACCCAACGCGGCTGGCCCCACCACGCCCCGCCCCGCCCCACCGCGACCGAAAAAAGGGGAATAAAAAAATAAAATAAAATTAAATTTAAAAAAAACACTGCAAAGTAAATAGTACCCACACTTACCGTGTTCTGTTTCAATTTTAGTTAAAATTGCAGGAACATAAACTGTTCTGGCAAATTAAGTGTGGAGTGACACACACACACTCACATAGTGATGTGTACGCAATTTCGTACAATTTCCCCTATTATAGTGTGCAAAATTAAATTTTGCGGGAAAATTAAAGTTTGCAGGAAAATTCAAAACTTTACTGTGTGAAAAAAAGTGGGGAAATTCACACATGTAATCGAGTTTCGTCAGTTCGTGGCGCCTGCGGGCGCCTTTATAAGATGATGTCGGCGGCGACGTGTGATGACGTGTGATTGCATTGTCTTCACGTTAGCCGCAGCCCCTACGCGCCGCCTCCCACCAGAGCGACAGCCTCCCCCTCCCCCCCCCCCCCCGACAGCAGATGCCTCCGCTGCCTGCACAATTTGCATTCTCTTTGCATCCCCCCCGCTTCATTCCACAAACATTCAGTTCACCGCTCCTTGGCGCTCGCAGACGAGCCGCCGCGACTTACCCGCCCGCTTCTCTCCCCCCCCCCCCTTCCCCCCTCACGCTTCCTCCCCTGAAGCAGCCAACTGTCCATCTCCCCACTCCACTCCACTCCACTCCCCCCCCCCCGCGCCGCTCCCTCAGCAGAGCAGCCCGCGCCGCTTCCCCGCGTCCCTTCGACTTGAGCAATCCGGTTGAAAGTTTCCCCCGCAGATTCTTCTGGCCTGGTCGGGGTTTGTTAAATGGAACGTCCGTGCGGCGCGGCGTGGCGTGCGGCCCGGCGCAGGGATGCCTCTGTGCTCCGGACACGGGCTGAGCTTCCCACGAGGAACTCACAAACCAGAAAAGTTGTTTGGGTGAGCCCGGCCCAGCCCAACCGCTGCCTCCCCCAAGCGCCCCAGCTGTCCAGGTGACAGCGGCAGCCTGTTGTGCCCCGCGGTGGAGGGGAGGAACGCGTCTCGGGTCCGTGAGTCTCCGGCAACAGGAAATTAGGACTGCCATCGCGTCTTGGACGGAGGTTTGTCTTTTTACTCGCGGCGACGTCTTTAGCGAAATCCTGCAAGTGCGTTTCATTTGTTGAGCGCGCGGGTAAATTTAAAGGGCGGACAGCGACATTTCCAGGCGCGGCGCCCAATAAGGATTACGCTGACCGTGGAAAACCAAGGGTGTGAAAGTCGCACACTTGATGGGGAGTGAGCAATGATGCGCTGGTCCCGTAAAGTTCAGGGTATCTCGAGGAAAATTAAAAACGGACGGAATTCAATACGAATGGACTCTTGGTCTTTAAGCTGGAATAACGAAATGTTTTGCGGGTTATCTTATCTTCGCAAAGTTTAACCGTTAAACCCACACTTCCTTCGACGCAAAAGATCATGTAGCTGTGCTCGTTTATGCTCGGTTACCTCAAGGTGAGGCCCACGGGCCCACGGGACAGATGGTCAGTCGTCAGATAGGGTGTGAAGATTCCCTGAGTGCCAACACAGAGTGGTAATGTTAACCTTCCAGTATTCTTACAATCTTGTCTGAACCCACGGAATCACTTCTAAATCACTATTTCACACTCGCGCGCACCCCCTCCCCTCCCCGTATCCCCCCTTCCCCTGCTCCCCGCCTTTCAGTTACCAATTGAACGTGCAAATACGCGATTTTCTAACTGTTGCGGACCCAAACGTAAAGCCGCACAAACGCACTCTGCATATTTGTTTCCCCGATCCATCCGAGCCGAGGCAGCACGGTCGCTCTCGCTTTGTCCCTGCCATTCCTGATGCCTGGCTGTATCGATTCCCTTACGTAACTTTAGTCGGCCGCCGCGAGCGATGCGCCGGGCCGACCAGGGCCGACCAGGGCCGACGGACTGCAGCGCGCTGCGCCCCCGGGAGCGAGCAGGACGGCGTGGTCAGCTACCCCCTCCCCCTGACCCCCCCCCCTCCTTTTTTCAATCGAGCGCGAATCGCCATACACTTGTTCCAAATCCAAAACGAGAACAAATAATTTCACTGTTAAATTTTTTTTGTCGGAAAAATCCTATAAATGCAGTTATTTTCATATACAATCTGTGGGATTTTTACTATACGAGTGTGTGGGTAAAATCCCATGCGAGTGCAGCAGATTTGCTTGACAGGTGTGGTATTATCCCTACACGACGACAAGGGAAAATCCTAGAAACCTTTGGGATTTCTGCTTGACTGCTAATATGTGATTTCTCTTAGATGTAAATGTTTGGTACTTGACTGGGCGTTTAAATTTCAAACACCGAGTATCTCATCAAGATCATGAGAACTTCTGAGACAAGTCAAAAATTACGGACACATGAGAGGACTTTACCATCCTCCAGGCCGACTGTGACGGAAATATGCGGTGGAGAGGGGTTCTCGAACAGTTGGAAGGCCCAATTTCGTCGTGGGAGGGATGAGAGCAACAGCCTCAGTCAGTATGACATATTTTTAGAGGCACTGGCCTCATCTAATGCTACATTCTCAGTGGTTGACACGACATTCTCAAGATACCGTGCGGCTTCTACGCAGTCTACTCCGTTCTCTGGTCGACTCGGCCGCCTTGTACCACAGGCTGCCCGTGCCCTGCCAGCCCACCTCGCCCCGCCCCAACCCGCCCCGCCCCGCCCCGCCCCACCCCACCCCACCACATCCCACCCCACCCCACCCCACCCCACCCCACCCCACCCCACCCCACCCCACCCCACCCCACCCCACCCCACCCAGCCCACCCGCCCAACTCAGTAGAATAACAGAAACGGGAAGCGAACGGGAACGAGCGGAACAGAGGGGCACTGGTAGTGGCAGGGGCGGGGGCAGTGCAGGACAGAGCCGGCAGAGCTGCTCCAAATACTAAACTGTCCGAAACAGCATCCATCAAGGCTGCAAAAGCGCGCGAGCGCTCATTCGTTGTTTCCGAGAAACGATGAAAAGGGCTTAAACTGGGTGGTGATGCCCGGTAGCTGCGGTGTTAGGGGCCTTGAGCCGGTGCTGCACTCCCCTTTGTCGAGGTTGGTGATCGCCTACCTCGGTAGGTCTGTCCCGGGACGTAGGTCTTGGGCCCGCCGCTCAGCACGACGGCGAACCGGTTGTTGGAGGGGAGGGTGTTCTCCGTGGGCGCGCCGCAGCGCGGCGTCGCGCCGCCCCAGGGCAGCACCAGCGCCACCAGCAGCAGCTCCAGCAGCAGCGGGAGCAGCGGCGCTCGCTCCGACAGCGCCGCCGGTCCGCGCACCCGCATTCTGCAACACCGACGAGCTCAAGTCACTGAAAATCTACGAGTTGATACTATCGGGCGAGAATCTTACGGCAATTTTATTACTCTCTCCTCTGTAAAAAAAAAAATTGCTGTAAAAAAATCAAGAAGCAAATGAGGTTTCGCTGTCAAATCGGTAAGCAGATTTTTCCTGTAGTGTGATGAAGAATTTAGTAGATTACCAAGAAAACTCGCGAAACAACAGATAAAGTTTGTAAAGTTGCGGATTTGTTTTTTAAATGAACACGAATTAAAAGTATATTCGCAGTCAGGTCGTTTAACAAAATTCACAGATATTTCCTGTAAATTTACGAAATGTTTTTTTTATTTTATTTTTTTAACAGTGTTGAGGTTGAGGTTGTTCCTTCTCTCAAACTATATGATAAAGATTTTTGTGACGTCACCCAATTAAAGAGAGGAGTCGTGCTCAAATAAATTTGAGTGAGGCCCCCCCCCCTCAAAAAAAAATAAAAATATCCTTACTCCAAATTTTCTCAATATACCACTCCAGTCCTCTCCCGTTTTGAGTAAAAAATTTGGATTATGGATTAAGGAGTTTGTAGTTGTGATGTGAGGTGCCGTTTCGTCTTTTAAAGATGGAGTTCCACCGTCTCGACCGGAGGGGGGAGCGGGGCGCCTGGGAGGTAGGCCGCGCGGGAGCACCGGTGCGTTGCGCTCCGGAGAGTGCCTATCTCCCAGGCGCCCCGCTGCTGGAGCTACCGCAGCGCGGACCTGGACGGCGATCCTGCGCGCCTTGAAACGATTTAACGCTTAGGAGGCGGATGTCCGTTCGACTCCGTAAACGAGTGAGAGTGAGAGGGAGCTATGTCCCGGAAGTGAGAGCGAGCCTCTCACTTATAGCTTTCTCTACTAGGGGCACGAGCGCCTGATAGGTAGGCCGCAGGGTAGCAGCTGTGCGCCACGCGGGCGGGCTGTTGCCTATCTGGCAGGCGCCCAGACGGCAACAGACCGCAGTCCCTCCCTAGCCCCCCCTCCCCGTTCGTTTGACATTATTGTTTCAAAAAGAGGAGAAAAATATAAGAAACAAGCAGGGCAGCGCTAAGAGCCGCGTTGTTACACAGTCACCCCCTCCCCTCCTTGAAGAGTAACACCAACCTGCAGTTTTTATGCCATATAGGAATCTCTCCACACAGGCGCCTGGCTTTTACCCCTACCGCCCCCCCCTCCCCACCCTCTTACCCGCGCCACTCCACGCCACCTCCCCGTAATGAACATTGGCGCTGCTCTCCCGGCCCGCCGTCGTCCAATTTGCCCTCAAACAAGTAGTCGATGGAGGGTTGGGGGGGGGGGGGAGGGGCTGGTGACAATAACCGAACAGCGGCAGTCGCACCCGGTGCGGAGGCGCGCTATGCGTTGCGGGGTAAAGCAGAGGGAAGCCCCAAATTTGATGCGTACCGTACGCTCTCTGCGCGTGTGTGGAGGGGCGGGGGAGAGTGGAGAGGGGGGGGGGTATACAGGAGGACCCGGCCCGGGCGCGGGCGGCGCGAAACGTGAAGTAGGCACGTTCTGAACGACGCCTCCCCCTGCCCTACAGGGCCTATACCACGAGATAGGGTCATGGGGAACCAACCCTTTCCACTCCCTACAAAAACAACACAAAGGACGACAGCACAAGGAAAACAGAAAATAAAATTAAAAAATCATGAAAATCACTTAGCCTTTCCTCCGTTAGCATTTTTATTCCAAAATAATTTTTAGAAAACGAAAAGCTTTTTTATAAAAAGGAAAACTCATCTCGCTAAATTAGCTCCAATGGAAAACTCATGTGATTATCCCTTAACGCGCGTCTGCCCTGGCCTGCGGCGCGCCAAAGCTGGAAGTAGATACAATACCAAAAATCCTAGTTTTGCCCGTTGGTGGTTGGCTTGCCTGTCCGCATCTTTCATCCCTCGTCTCACGCCTGGCGCCTCACCCCTCCCTTCACGTCGGTCGAAGCATTTGAATTTTACGTTCATGTTTAATTTAAAATTTAGCTCGTCCAATTTGGTCCCTTCTGATGTCCGCCCTCTGCCTCCGTCCGCCCACCCCCGCCGTGCGGTGCGGACTGCCCGGTCTGCTGTGTAAACAATTCCAGCTGCTAAATGGACGAGAATTTGTGTAGGACAGCAAAAGTGGCCGGGCGGCACAAACGAGATTTTCAGCACCGGAGGGAGTCAGTAAGCAAATGCGTGACATTTAGGTGCTGGGGTGGGGTGGGGAGCGCCGCGGCCCTCATGCACTGCGACCCTTGGCGTAGGATTCCTCTGCTAAGCACTTGGTATTAGGAGAGACGTCGCGGACATTAAGAGCGACATGCTAGCATAGGACTAGAGAGAGAGAGAGCACTGGAAAAACAAAGGTGCTAACTAGCACCTTTGCAGGAGTGCTAAAGAAATTTTGAGTTTAGTGCCTTTTAAAAGGAACTAAACAGGCCTAAAGGTGCTAAAATTAGTGCCTTTAGCAGTTTTCGTGCCTTTGTAGAGGCAATAATCCTTTAGCACCTTTTAAAGGTGCGTGTTAGCACCTTTGTTTTTCCGGTGAGACCGCTGTACATTTGGTAAATTACGATTTACGAGATGAAAAGTAAATTAAAGACAACACTGGTAAAACTAAGGCGTAACCTTACGCCCTTTCTCAAGCGTACTGTGATTACGCTTGAGAAAGGGCGTAATAGGTCTAACCGCTCCAATTTGCCCTATCTAAATGTATGGGAGAAATTCTGTCCTACGCCTTATTTCAAGCGTAACCTCTTCAAGCGTAACTGTACGCCTTTTTCAAGCATACAGTTACGCCTTAGTTTTACCAGTGAACCTATTCTTCGTTGTGATTGAAATCAATTCTATACTTGGTGCTTGCGATTTTACGACTTGTAATTTTAATGTAACAACAACTGCGGGGAAAGTTCCCCGCAAACCCCAAAATATTTTTCATTGCGACGCGCGGTATAGATGTCCGTTGTCCGTCGTTACAACTCATAGTGACATCCGAACGATATCGTGCGTCGCTTCATCCGGAGGTGAAGTTCTTGTGAGCGTTTCGCTGTGATCCCTAATGAGCTCGTGCGTGCGTGCTTGCACGAAAACAAAACCGTGCACACACGCCTTAAATACATTACACGAGCAGAGTTTATTGGATTACGACGTTACTGGGCACATTTATTTTGCGGAATGTACACACTCCCTCCGCTCCCCCGCCCGCACCAGAGTAAATATAATACTGTTCCTTACACAGTTCCTATTTCCACGCTCCACCTGCTGCACCCCTGCCTGCGGCCTCGCCCCGCTCCGCCCCGCCCCGCGCACTTGTGGCCCTGCTGGCGCCTGCAAACGGCCGCCTTAAGGCAAACGGAAGGGAATGTCGGGGCGGGGCGGGGCGGGGCGGGGATGAAGCTGAGGTGAGGTGAGGGCCTGGTCGCTGCCGCCATAAATCAGGATCTCGAATCGCAAATGCGTGTCGCTCGGTATGGTGTGGGGTGGGGCGGGCGGGGTTCTTCGTTTCTTCTCGGAATTCAATCACAAGGCTCCTCACCCCCAAACACCACATCGCCCCCCCCCCTCTCCCACCCTCTTCCGCAGGCTCTTCACTCTGCCGTCCACCGCTTTCTTCCCAGAATTTTTTTTTTTTTCATTTTCGTGATGTTAGATTTTAAATATTCTCCCCTAGCATTATGCTGCTCAAAATACTGCACTCTCTTTCTTTTTCATTTCGACTCAAACAGCAAATTAATAAATATCAAGGGCACATGTTTCATTGACGCGGTCCTGTATTTGGTGATGACGAGTCATCTAGGCCTTCGCACTCACTTCGCAGCCAATACCACGAGGCAGTCGCTAGACGACTAGACAGCCTCCTCCCCCCGCACCGCATGGCTCCCGCCCCGCCGGCCGAGCAGCCTCCATGTCGGCCATGGCCACATGTCAGGGTCAGGCCAGGCCAGGCAGCGCCCTCCAAATGTGCATCGCCACTTCATGAGGGTGCCGGGGAAAACTAAAAATCCAACTCATCCTCAAAGCTATGGGTGCTCCCTTCGGGCCGCTCGTTTCCCGCGTATACTAGCTCAGGATGGTTTGTACCTTTCTATCCATACCTTATAAGCAGCAGTTTAAAGCATTTACTCCTGCAATGGTATCTGCGTTTTCTCTAGGATTCCCGCGTAACTCGAGAGTATAGCGCAGCGCGCATCAAAGCTCCCCGCTGCAACGGGATTGATCTATGGAGCAGACTCCACAAACTCTGGAGCCGCGCTGCACCACCGTACCGTTGAGCTTGTAGTCCGACCAGTCCGACGCCCCCGGCGGCTTCGGCCCCAGCCCCGGACCCGGCCCCGGCCCCGCACACGTCAGGGAGAGCAGGCTTTACAACCCCTCGGGGGCGAGGCGGCGGACGGGGTCGGTCGGAACAAGGCGGATATACTAACCCGAGGGCAGACCCAGCCAGGCTAGGGCTCTGACCCGGCCCTGCCCGGCCCGGCCCCGTGCAATAATGTGCATCGGTGTGCCTTGATCCAGGATTGGTCCCGGAGACGGGGAAGGGGTGGGGGAGGGGGGTCTCTGAGGCCCTCTCTCTTTATGTACTGCTGGGCCGCGCCGCGCCGTGCCGAGTGCCGAGAGGCTTTGGTAAAGAGAAGATCCACCCCACTGCACATCCCTCTCCGCTTCCTCTCCTTCTGTTCTCTCTCTCTCTCTCTCTCTCTCTCTCTCTCTCTCTCTCTCTCTCTCTCTCTCTCTCTCTCTCTCTCTCTCTCTCTCTCTCTGTCCCCGCCCCCCCCCCTCTTGTTCGCTCCCCAAGACGGTGCTTGTAACCCGCGCCGCGCCCAGGAAAACAAGAACTGGCACAGTCGACTTCAAGGACTGTCGTTAAGGCATGTCTGTCTGGTTGGGGTGCGGGCAGCCGCTGCACGCCGCGCTGGACCTCGAAACTTTGCGCGTTCAACGTAGTGACCAGGGCCTAGCCACACACTCTCCCTTTCGCTCTCTCTCTCTCTCTCTCTCTCTCTCTCTCTCTCTCTGTCTCATTCTCTTGTCTTTTTCTGTCTCTCTTGCTCTCATTGCTCTCTGCTGCCGTACGGCGCGTACGGTGCGCGGGCTTGCGAACGGAACACATGCCGCCCGGAGACCCGTCCCGCCGTTACTTGCGTCTCTCTCTCTCTCTCTCTCTCTCTCTCTCTCTCTCTCTCTCTCTCTCTCTCTCTCTCTCTCTCTCTCGAGAAGACGCGCGAAAGTCTACCTGTACTAGTGCTCCACTTCAAACAACAAAAAACTATATCCAAACCCTCAAGTGGACCTCAAAATTATTCTCAAAGTGTTCCGCAAGTGATTGTGCAAACATGTAAATGTTAGTATGGGTGTGTCCGAATTCTCGGTCGGTTTGGCCGGATCGGCCGGGCCGGTTTGCTCTGCGGCCGTTGCGAGCCGGGCCAGCTGCTCTCCAGACAAATGACGGCGCTCAAGCGTACACATTCACATTCGATTGGACAGTTTAGACTGGCGGACCCCGCGAAACTGTCCCCCGCGAGCGCCTCGCGAAGTGACAGGTGACGGGTCGCGACGCCGTGAGTGCCCCGCGATGGGGGTGACCAGGGTGACTCGCGAGAACATTCGCGAACCACCCCCGAGGACGCGGTGAATACCGCGAGGACACCGCAAGTGACCGCGAAGGACCGCGATGTCCTCGCGGTATTCACCGCGTCCTCGGGGGTGGTTCGCGAATGTTCTCGCGAGTCACCCTGGTCACCCCCATCGCGGGGCACTCACGGCGTCGCGACCCGTCACCTGTCACTTCGCGAGGCGCTCGCGGGGGACAGTTTCGCGGGGTCCGCCAGTCTAAACTGTCCAATCGAATGTGAATGTGTACGCTTGAGCGCCGTCATTTGTCTGGAGAGCAGCTGGCCCGGCTCGCAACGGCCGCAGAGCAAACCGGCCCGGCCGATCCGGCCAAACCGACCGAGAATTCGGACACACCCTAACTTTGTGCTCCGCTCGGATCGGATCAAAATGAGTTTCCAAACCGGCACCCTGCAACCGGCGTCGTCGGCCATCATCTACGAAACTAACCTTACTCATCAACCACCAACCTGCTTCTCCAGCTCACCATATGAAGTCTACACCGAGGATTACGCATCAGTCCTCTCCAAATCTACCTCTACGAATCATCAAATCGGCGTCTCTTCTCATCAAACCTCAACTCAAAGCCACTTAACCTCAAAACAAGGTAGCCATATTCATCTTTCAAGTCAAGCAGCCTCCCAAGGGGCTGTCCAGTTAACAACACCTCAAGCCTCTTCCGGTACGAAATCCACTTCTCTACAAGGCACTGCAATAAGCGACAACAACAACGAAAGCAACATGGCGGCCTGCAGCAGAACAGTTCAAAATGTCAACAACAACGAATCAATTTCTTCTTACCGTCCTTCAAGAAAAAATGCTATAGTCCTACAAAATGCTCAGCAAATCTCTCAAGATCAAATTTTGAGAGCCGTGGCTGACATAATAGAAGGCAAAAACATACATTATTGCAGTCGACTAAGTGGTGGTAGAGTCTGTCTCTACTTAACCGACGACTCATGTGTAAATAAACTTTGCAGCAGGGGAGGCGTCGAAGTGGGGCAAATTTCTCTGCCCTGCCGAAGATACGTCTCTGATGCAACTAAAGTAATCATTTCCAACTGTCCTCCCGAAGTATCCGACGACCTCATTCAATCTCTTTTCTCTCCATATGGCCGTGTAGTATCTGCTCCCGCTCGACTCAAAGTTACAACTCAACATGACGATCTGAAGCATATTAAAACATGGAGAAGATCCATATACATCGTTCTCAATCAAGAAGATAGTCCGCAGCTGCCCTCAACAATGAACATCCGCCATACTGAAACAGGTTTAAATCATACTCTCTACATAACTAAAGATGAAATGCTCTGCACTTTTTGCCACGCACCCGGACACTCCATTGAAAGCTGTAAGAAGAAGTCAGACCACGATACAGATTACCCTCCCCTATACCAAGTCCCCCCATCGCGGAGGTTACTAAAAACTGATCTGAAGAGCCAAGAAACAAATAACAAAATCAACCTACAACAGAATTCAACCTCAAACCCCGCCGTCTCCGTCCCCCCGACTGATGTCTCGACCTGCCCGAAACAAGACCTAACCTTCAAGCCCAGCTCGCCGACCGAAGCAGACGTCGCCCCGACCAGCTCTGCTGATATTTTAGCTCTCCCTCCTCCACTCATATGTATACCACCTGAACCCCAGTCAGCTGATTTTTCCACAAAAAAAAGACTTCTGTCCCCACAGTCGCCTCAAATAGCCTCATCAAAAGTGCCTAGACAATCCTCATCTGATGTAAAACCAATTCCTGAACCAAGCACAGAAAATAATTACAGCCAGGACAAAGAAATTGCTGATCTGAAAGACACTATAGCTGCCATGTCATTCAACCGTGATAAACTATCAAGTTCTAAGTTTTTACGTTTTTTGAAAAAATGTCATCAAAACACAAATTTTCAAGAATTAGCATTTAATCTCAAAGTTGATATACCAGAACTAATTAGCAAACTTATTGAAGCAAAAGACCTAAATAGTAACACTGCCACCAATTACAGAGTTGAAGTGGCTTTACAAGCTTTGTCAAACACCCATCCTCCTGATATTTAAGTTGCATATTTCTCCACTTTTAAATTTGTACTTAAAACCAACTTTTGTCAAAATGTCAAACCCATGATTAAAAAACACAACAATACCCGAGTCCCCTTTCATACGCAATTTTGTACTTTAATTTTCAAAATTTAATTCTAACTTTTTTAAGACTAAACAAGCAGCACTGCATGCTAGCTGCTATACAGCTAATTGTAACATCTAACACACAGTCCTGCTAAAATTGTAACTAAAATATCCCTAATAAAACCATTGTAAAAACTAAAAAAAAAAACTCTCTCTCTCTCTGTCGCTCTCTTCACTCTGTCTTGCTCGCACACATACCCACACGCACACTTACTCACGCTCGCACCACTCCAGTCCTGCTCGTTTAGTGGAATTGCGCTTCCCTTCGCGTGACGTGTGTCGTATTGCCGCTTCCGAATCATTAGAAGTCAATGGTCGGAGCGGGGCGCGAACGGCTTGGCGAGGCCCCTTTTCCACTCCTCACTGTTATTTGGCCCTTTCTTATTCCCTTTTGTTGCATTTAGTGTTTTTGTTTTTTTGTTGTTTTTTTTCACCCGATCACACGCCTCGCCTGGTCCGGGGATGACCTAATACATCTACGGCAATAAACCTCTAATAATATTGCTGCGGAAATACCTCTGCAAGATTTACCTCCACTAGTAAGAGTGAAACACTGAGTTTTGGGATTCACCTCTAAAAGTTATTAGGAGTCGCAACTATCCTATTGTGTTTTATTCCTAAAAATTTTCGCAGTGTCATCACGACTACGTCAGAGACCTCAAAATTTTAGTTGGAAAAAGGGGCGAGGTGTCATTAGTTAATCGACAGCATTTACCTTCCATATGATTTTACTTTCACAACCGTAGATGAAAATATATCTTCATAGTAGGGAGGGCGGGACGAGCGGCAGCGGACAGCCACGAGAGCCTACTACTGTGGCTGCGCTTGCTGCGCAGACGACCCATCTGCTCACCCTATTCCGCAGACAATAATCAAATTCAAATGGTTGACTGGGGGGTTTGGGTAAGGGGGCTGCGGTCTGGGTTCGACTCTGATTCGGCACCGCGGCCATCCCGGCGCTTCGCTGACCATGCGAATGAGACGGGCTGGGCTGGGCGGGGTGGTGCAGGCGCGGGGCGCGCACTTGCGCACTTCTGGAGGGCTGTGCCTTCACTCAGTGTCGCGAGCCTCATAAGTGCAGCGGCAGTGCCACGCCGGGCTATGCGCACCTGCAGCCCTTCCCCCTCCACCGCTCCTGGACCCGCCTCTGCCCCCCGCTGCGCAGCGCCACCCCTAGCCGGCCCGGCCCGGCTCGGGCTCACCACAGTACCGAGGCCGCAGCCGCCCGATTCCGAAGACCGCTCTCACGCCTCCGTCTCTGTCGCACTCATGGGGCCCTACCACCCACAACATAGTGCACCAGCATAGGTGCGACAGGGACGGAGAGTCATCTCCGCGGAATCAGACGGCAGGCCGCAGGGCGCGGCGGATGCGCTGGCTTCTCGCAAGTACTTCCGCCCTCCCTTCTGGTCGGCCCCTCCTCCCCCCTCCGCATATATATGAACTGCAGGCAGCCACCCCTGCCCCCCCCCCCCCCGGCCCACCCCCACGGACCCTCGCAGGACATAAAGCGGAATAGCGTGCCGTTTCCCGCGCATCAAATGCACTCCGGGCCGCCGCGCCCCGCGCCCGGGCCTTCTGACATCATTACCGTATTTCCAATCTCCCCCACGTGGGCCCATGGCGCGCAGGGCGCCAGCAGCGCCCCGCCCCGCCCCACCCCACCCCACCTCACCCTACCCCGCCCTACCCCGCCACTAACCCGGCCCGTGCGGAGCGGGTATGCGGTGGAACCGTTTATAGGATAGGGCGGGGGGCGGGCGCGGCGGCTCGGGGGTCGACAATATCGCAAGAGAAAGAAAGAAAGAGGGAGGAATCCTCACTGATGATGCAGGGGCCCTTATTTTGGACTTCGAGAGAAAAAGTACGGGGGCCATTCGAGGGATTCTTCCCTCAAGCCGGCGGCTGGGCCGGACCGGCACAGAGGGACACCTGCGGTGCGGAGGGGCGGGGTCATTCAGTCGCCGAGCGGTTTCCGATGCCAAGTGAGCGGGGTCACCGCTTCAGCCTTCTATGTGAAGTATAGTGGCCTGCCCGGCCCCTCCATACTACCTGCCTTATTTAATGCATCTCTCTCTCTTTCTCTCCTTCCTTCCATCATAGGATGCTCCCACAAATCTTTCCAATACGCATCGGCCATAAACCTCCTCGAAGGTCCAGCCAGTCATGGCAAAAGTGAAAGTACGCTGTCCCGCAAACCAGCGTTTTCTGGATCTGCCCCGGGCTGGCAACCACTCGTGATACCCTCTGTGCAAATCCGTGGAAATCTCAATTACGAAATCTTCGGAAATTTCGATGAAATCATCGGATCCCCTAAAACCTTGTCAAATCTTTTAGAATTTAGTGATATCTGAAAAAGTTTTTGAAATCTTAACAGGCGAAATCCTTACAAAATCTAGTGAAATCTTAGGAAATCCTCAGAAATCTCATACCATTAGATATCCTGTTTACACTGGGATGAGGAGTGGTTGCCTACTCCGGTCCACGACTTGGTTCAAGAGCGTGCACATGATTACTGATTACCAGTGATTTCCGGACAAAGTGTACACATGATTACCAGAGGTATAGACCCCTCGATCTGCCCACTTTGTGACAATAGCGTATTACGGACGTATAGCTGGTGCCCGAATACTGTTATTGACTGTGTTGGGGGTAGTTTTTTCTTTCTTTTTTTTTTCTTCAAGAAAATGAACGTAGGGAAGTGGGACTTAAATGAACCAAACAAAACGAATGCGCTAGAAGGGAAAGGAACTGTAAACATCCCTTTTGGAGATGTTAAATTTTAATGGCTCTTGGATAGGCACGAAAATTTCAAAAGGTTTTGCAGTTTCGAATGTGCTTCTAGCGGTGCTTATTTTGATCGCCTTTTGCGAAAGAATTGAAATCCTGTGAGTGTTTTTTATTTTACCGGACATTGTCAGCTACCTCTTGCAAGTTTTGCCGGTTTCTTCGTGCGTACTATTCCCTCAAAACAATCAGTGTTTGGGTCAAGCAAAATATTATCTACTCTGTCAACACAAATGTGTACATTGTATGCATTTTTCGGCGTATACATGCTATGTACACCAAAGTGAATGTGTACATGCCATGTATGCACTAATAAATGTATACTTGCTCACGCATTCATGAATGTGTAAATGACCATGTCCACATTGAAAAGTGTACATGTACATACATTGCCGTTAGTACGTGACCTGCCATAAATGTATACTTAAGCATGTACACATTTATAAATGCACACATGAGCACGTACGAATTAGTAAATGCATATATGGCATCACTGTAAAAGCTGGAGTCACTTGCCTCACCCAAATAGAGTGACGCATGTTTTCGTCGCTTCAATCACGCGACTCCTCGATTTACAGTCATGTGCACACGGAACAATGCGTCCAATGTACACATTTGTGTTCACTGATAAAGCAAGTGTTCAACCCTTCGTCACTTTTAAGTGTTCCAATACCATTTAAACAAATAAAAGTGTTCAACAGAGTCGTTGTGCACTTAAAAGTGTTCAACTCAGAAGTTGTGCACTTAAAAGTGTTCAACTCCCCAGTTGCACACTTCCCTGATACAATGCGTCCAAGCTAAGGAAGTGTGTAACTGGGGAGTTGAACACTTTTAAGTGCACAACTTCTGAGTTGAACACTTGTAAGTGTAGAACAACTCTGTTAACCACATTTATATGTTTAAATGGTATTTGAACACTTTGAAGTGTTGAAGGGTTGAACACTTGGATTATCAGTGTTGAGAGAGTAGGTTGACAAAAGCTAAGATCAAATTGTATGGCTTCTTCGAAGACCATGGTACTTGATTGAAAATTAAAGTAGTAATGAAGTAACCAAAACTATATCTTTTGAACAAGCGCAATATTCATGTACATGTTTAAGTAAAAGGACAGGGAGAGCTCTCTCCGGGTGCGTGACGGCGCAGTCTGTCGGCCCGACACGACGCAGTGCAGCGCAGCAGTCAGTACTCACTTTGAAGGCTCCTTGGATGGCGCGTGTGGTCAACAAGTGGGTCCTGCTCGTGGAGGGGGAGGGGGAGGAAGGCTTGAGGTCCTGGCCAGTGTCCGCGCCGCGTCCGTCCGTCTCGGCTCGCTGCCGGCACTATACTGCCCTACAGCCAGCCCTCCGCGTGCTTCCCCCCGCGCCGGTGCATGAGCGGGGGGTGGGGGCCCCGCGGGGCGGGGCGGGGCGGGGCGGAGAGGGTGCCTCAGGGGCGGGAGGGAGGGTGGGACGTCTCCCGGACTGGAATGCACAACACTGAACACTGGCGCAGCCGACACCCGCCAAGGGACGGATGGGGGGAAAGGTGAGCGGGGCGGGGCGGGGTGGGGTGGGGCGCCGTCGCAGACTGATGCCGCACGGGACTTTCTGCTCTGGAAATCCAAGTGTAAGAATGTCGCACACCTGCAGGTGATGGGCGAATGTATGTCGCACACTTGCAGATGAGCGAACGACCATTCGTACACTTGTAGGTGTGCGAATGACCATTCACACACTTGTAGGTGTGTGAATGGTCATTCGCACACTAGCAGGTGAGCGAATATATCTATTCGCACACCTAGAAAGCCCGGCCTTTCAATGGGTTTTATCAAGTGTACGAATGGCCATTCATATGTGCGAATGACCATTCACACACTTGTATGTGTGTGAATGACTATTCGCACACTTGCAGGTGAGCGAATGGTCATTTGTATGTGCGAATGACCATTCACACACTTGTATGTGTGTGAATGACTATTCGCACACTTGCAGGTGAGCGAATGGCCATTCGTACACTTGCTGAAACCCATGGAAAGGCCGGGCTTTCTAGGTGTGCGAATGGATATTCGCTCACCTCACTGTAAATCTGAGAGTCATGTTTCTGACTGAAATTGAGCGAGGCATATAACGTCGCCCTTAAGGAGTGAGGAAATTCTATATCGCTCATTTGGAGTGATAAGCCTCACTCAAATCGAGCGATATTACTTGATATCGCTCGTTTTGAGTCATCGAAGCGACTCAAAAGGAGTGATATTTAATAATATCACTGCCCAGGAGCGACAAAGTTTGGGTCACCAACCTCGCTCTCCTGAGAGCGAGATTTCTCACTCCTCGACCTACAGTGCTGCTAGTGTGCGAATGTTCATTCACACACCTACAAGTGTGTGAATGGTCATTCGCACACCTAAAAGTGTACGAATGGTCGTTCGCTCACCTGCAAGTGTGCGACATACATTTGCTCACACTGGAAATCCAAGTGTGCGAATGTCGCACACTTGTGGGTGTGTGAATGTTCATTCGTTCACTTGGGGTTGCAACTCTTTGAGTACCACCTAAAATATAACTTCTGATGAGGTCAGCATCATCTCCGGCGTAAAATTTCCTTTCAAACGAGCTCGCATGTGATAGGATTGAGATTGTTATTTTACCATGGACACGCCCTTCAATACAACTTCAGACGTTTGATTTAATTGGCTGAGCAATCTAATTTAATCTAAAAAAATTAAATCCAATCTAATCTAATTAGCGAAGCCACACTGACACTTTCGGCGCATACTGATGGGAGCGACAACTTTTCTGGATTGCGCTGACGGAATTGCCAACCTCAACCAAATGAAACTAAATTTTGTCGTGTGGAATTTAGACTTTATGTGAAGTGCATTCATTATCTATTTGATTATTCTTTACAACGAAACAAGTCGTATTGAGCTTTAATAGTCAATTCAAACTTATTCGGATGATTCTCGATCTTGTGTTTTGTCGTAATAATGTTGGCTGCCTGTGTAATTTGAGATTAGAGTCGCGGGCAAACTGTAGGAGGAGGCGTCTGCTGTGAGCGTGTGGAATGCTGATAAAGATTTGAAGGAAATATGACACATCGGTGTTTTGTGTGTCGGAAAGAAGATGGGCAGGTTAATCATTTGTATAAGTGAGTGTGCTGTTATCAAATGAATCAGTAGTAAATTGGTTTGGTTATTTTTTTGTTGGATTGAACTTATTATCTGACGTCAAGTAATATTTTTGTAGGTTACCGAAACAGCCGGATAGGAGAGAGTAGAGATAGGAAAATTACGCGTTTCAAGTTGCCCGATTATGCTCTAAAAATGCGAGTATTTATGCTCTAAATATGCTTCTAAAATGGGTCGATTATGCTTTGATTATGCTTCGTTTTGGACGATTCTATGCGATTTTATGCGATTTTATGCGATTTTATGCTTTTTGGTCGTAAAATCAGCAAATTTGCTAAAAACCAGGGTTTAGGTTTACAATTCGTTTAAAAAATAAAATAGATTAAATAGATTGAACCGATTGGCCGATTGGCGCCGAATTCAAAATCGAGTTGTTGTTTGGCGTTTGAAGGCCAAAAACAGCCTTAAATAGCTATTTCAAGAAAATGAAAACGCGCCGCGGCCGATTTTGGGCCCAATTATGCTCTAATTATGCGATTATGCATTATGCTGCTTTTTGCGACCAATTATGCTTTTTTATGCTCTATATTTGTCATCTAGGGGGGGTACAAGGGTACCAAATATTTTGTCCCCGTTGTAATCGGACTACTTTTATTAAATTATGCGATTATGCTCAAGCATAATCTTCCTATCTCTAGGAGAGAGAAGTGGATTGAATGGAACTGTATTAATATTCTTATTCTTAAATCGGCTATATCGTCTTATGCTCTTGTTTGTTCAGACCATTCCAACCTGGTTCTGTGCCTGCATGGTTTGTTTAATCGAATAATAATCAACTGATTAATAATAAACTGATTAATAATAATATTGAATGTGATTCTACTGATCTGTTGGTGAGTTGTTTCATTTTGTAATTGATCATTTTATTTGTGTGTGATTTGTGTTTGTGTAGGTTATGGAAGGCTCATCGGGGTCACAATCAAATAATCATTTAATTGAAATGCCGGCAATTGGTAATCTGGCCAATGATAAGCTTTGTGTTGATTTGGATCATGTCAATGGGAATGATGCTTCGATTCATTTTGGACCTGGGAGTAATTCTGGGGTGAACAAAGTCGCAGCCAGTTTGATAATCACAGTCCGGAGTTGAGCAAGAAGAATCAACCAAAGAATCGTAACTCATATCACCAGAACAGGACAAGGGGGAATTAACTTCTGATGATATCATACTACAGTTTATGGTAAGTTTGTTTAAAAACTTAAATCTCCCCTTTGTACGGACGTTGTTTTAAAAAATGAAATCAACTGATTTGGTTTGTATTCTTATTGCAGTGGGGTGCCGGCATTAAAGACCCATCAACTCCAAAAGCATAAACGCTGTCTTCAGAAGTGTGAAGTGGTTATCGCAGCCAGTTTGATCATCACAGTTTGGAGTTTAGCAAGAAGAATCGACCAAAGAATGGTAACTCATATCAACAGAACAGGATAAGGAGAAATTCACTTCTGATGATACCATACTACAGTTTATGGTAAGTTTGTTTAAAAACTTAAATCTTCTCTTTGTACAGACATTGTTTTTAAAAATGAAAATAACTAATTTGGTTTGTATTCTTATTGCAGTGGGGTGCTAGAATTAAAGGCACAGCAACTCCACAAGCATTTACGCTGTCTTCAGAAGTGTGAAGTGGTTATCGCAGCCAGTTTGATCAACACAGTATGGAGTTGAGCAAGAAGAATCGATCAAAGAATGGTAACTCATATCAACAGAACAGGATAAGGAGAAAATCACTTCTGATGATACCATACTACAGTTTATGGTAAGTTTGTTTAAAAACTTAAATCTTCTCTTTGTACAGACATTGTTTTTAAAAATGAAAATAACTAATTTGGTTTGTATTCTTATTGCAGTGGGGTGCTAGAATTAAAGGCACAGCAACTCCACAAGTATTTACGCTGTCTTCAGAAGTGTGAAGTGGTTATCGCAGCCAGTTTGATCAACACAGTATGGAGTTTAGCAAGAAGAATCGATCAAAGAATGGTAACTCATATCAACAGAACAGGATAAGGAGAAAATCACTTCTGATGATACCATACTACAGTTTATGGTAAGTTTGTTTAAAAACTTAAATCTTCTGTTTGCACAGACATTGTTTTTAAAAATGAAATCAACTAATTTGGTTTGTATTCCTATTGCAGTGGGGTGCTGGAATTAAAGGCAAAGCAATTCCTAAAGCATAAACATTCTCTTCAGAAGTGAGAAATTTTTTTAGCAGCCAATTTGATCATCACCGTCTGGAGTTGAGCAAGAAGAATTATCAAAGTATAGAAACTTTTATCAATGGACCAGGATGAGGATAAAATCCTGTCAACACCCAGCATGTTTGTAAATAGCATTTCAAATAAACTCCAGTTTATTTTAAGTCATTCTGTGATTATTTATGCTTTACCTTGAGCAATTTCTTCTTCCACTTCCATGCACAGCATTTAGGATAAAACTACAGACTACACAGAAGAGAGTACTAGAAACAAACTGTAGCGTTTACTTTAAGTTCATTAAAAGTGAACTTGAAGTTCCGTTGATTTGCCCAAAAGTTTCAGAAAAAGTTAACTTGTCCGCAGATTTTACGACAACTTCTGAACTGGAAAGTTACTTTAGTAAACTTTAATTTAACTTTTAGTCACTATTTCTCACTTTTAACTATACTTTCAGTTGTGTTTTTAAAACACATTTACTTAACTTAGGGTGTACCTTTAACTACATTAAAAAGGCTGATTCCGCAAACGCGTTTCGTCTCTCTGTCTCGCTCACACCTATACAGAAAGCTCCGTAAGTGCGAGAGAGACAGAGCGACAAAATGCATTTGCGGAATCAGCCTGCTGGATTTATTTTCATGTGAGCAGGAAACTGCAGGGTACGCCATTCTCTTTTGTGCTATACTGCGGGGTAATTCCGAGTAACGTTCAGTATAGTGTCCTCTCGCTCGCTCCTCATAACAGTGTCTCATGAGTGCGACAAGGACAGAGAGACGAAACCACTGGGCGGACGCGGAATCACCCAGCTGCTCATCACCCACCATCGCCCCAGTACGACTCGAACTGCGGCGCTACCTGGGCGGAGCATACCGAGGGGCGGCCAACTCGAAAACAACGTGTACATAGAAATACCTGTGTATTTCTTGAAATACACTAAAAATACAAGGAAATACTCTACAATACACAGAAATACATAGAAATACTCAACAAAAATACGAGAAAAATACCGAAAAATACATTAGAAATACAAGAAATACAAGGCAAGTGTACACAGAAATACATGAGTTGGCCGCCCCTTGGAGCATACCTGGACGGCGGGGGCCGGTCGCTGAATTATCTTTGCCCGAACTGCGGCGCAACAGGGAGGGGCAGGGGAAGTGGCCCGAACTGCGGTGCTTGGCACGATGGGTTGCCTACCCAATGACATTTTAAGCAATACAGAATAAACAAAGTCTTTAGATAAAAATTCCTTGTTTATTTGCCAAATTTCGCTCGTGGCAAGTGAAGTCCGTAGCCAGCCCACAGTGGACCAACCCACTTTAGCAAGTGTTAAGGTGCCCCCACAATGAACTCTTCGAGAGACGACGACGCCACGAAAATGTGCCTACCAAGACTTTTATTTCCGCACCCCGTGCTCTTGCGGTCTCTGGGTAGGCCACCACCTTCACACACGTGTTTGGCGGGTCGGCCTACCCAGTGTTTCGCAGGCGCCATCACCTCCGAAATAAGGTCCATTGCCATTGTGGGGACGCCTTTAAAGAAGTTTGAAATATAAAACTGTGTGGAGAGCCAAACCAGGTTAGGTTAGGTTAGGTTAGGTTGGGTTAGGTTAGGTTAGGTGATGCATATGCAGGGGTACCTGGATGACGCCAACGGGTTGCGCCTCTCGCCACAGGCGGAGATCGAACCGTGGGCTGTTCACCGGCTCGCCGTCTGTCTCAATCTTAAAGCGAGTATGTTCTACTGTTCCACATCCGCAGGTGATAGAAAAATTTAGTTTTTTATCTATAGCGTGACGGCAGAACCGACGAAAAGCTGGGTGCCTTTAATGACTAAGTGTGTCGTGAAGAATAGCCCGTAGGGCCGGAGCTCAGCCCCAAAATCGAGATTTTTACTAGTGAACAAACCCACTTTAATATAAATCGCAACCCTATCATATGCGAGCTCGTTTGAAAGGAAATTTTACGCCGGAGATGATGCTGACCTCAGAAGTTAATCTTAAAGTGGTAGTCAAAAAGTTGCACTGCCAAGTGTACGAATGAACATTCACACACCTACAAGTGTGCGACATTCGTACACACTTGGATTTCCAATGCACCTGCAGGTGTGCGACATACGTACACTTGGATTTCCAATGCACCTGCAGGTGTGCGACATTCGTACACTTGGATTTCCAGTGTGTCCTTGTCGCACTCCACTCATGAGGCACTGCCATGGGGTGGGAGAGAGTTGACCGCGTCTCCCTCCCTTTGAGCGATGTGCGGAATCAACCCGCAGGCCAGCGCGGCGGCAGACGACAGAATGCAGAGCATTTCCGATAATATTAGGTTGTGCGATCCACCGGCGTAATCATGCCATCTGTGGACACAGTCGCGGCCCCGTCGCAGATTCCTGCTCCTCGTGCCGTATAGATTTTAAATGATTCCCTGAGTTGTTTTACACTGTTAAAACCTTGCGAACAATCTTTACAAAGAAATTGGATGGTTCGCATTGCGAAGAAAAAGTTCGTACTACAAAGAAAATAGTTCGCAACGCTTCGCAAGCTTACGAACTTTTTACGCCTTACAAAGTAAATAGTTCGTAAGTTGCGAAGAAATTCTTCTCAGTTGCGAAGCAGCCAAATACTTCGCAACTTACGAACTATTTAGTTTGTAATACGAACTTTTTCTTCGCTAGGATTTAACAGTGTAGGTGGTGAAATTACATCCCTACCCCGCTCGCTCGCCCCCCCTCCCCCCAACCTGAAAAAAAAAAAAAGCCTTACTCTGCAATATTTCGTGACATGTGTGCTATCCATTTGTATTCACATGACACGATGGGACTACTGCTACTGCCATGAAACAGTTCGAGCTGACTTAGGTTATTAGTTGTATTACTTGGTGGCGTGCCCGGTGGCGCCCGGACTTAACCTCCCGGCGCCTCTTTGGTTAACAATAACCCTTTCATCCTTGAGCCTGCCCTGCCCTGTCTGCTCAGCGCCGCGACGCAGCGGAACGACGAGAGCCAGCAGGCTCGCGCCTCCGTCCTTGTCGCACTCATGGGGCCTTGCCACCCCCGACATTGGGCACTGCCGTGAGTGCGACGAGGACGGAGGTAACGAGAGCGATCTTCGGAATCAGACGGCTGAGACGCAAGCCTGGAGCAGAGCAAGCGCAGCGGAGCCGAGTCCTTGTAGCAATGTATGTGCGCCGCCGCGCCGCGCCGCGCTGGGGGAGACCGGGCCGGGCCGGGCCGGGCTGTTACTCGCTCACTGGCGCGGTTTTCAATTGGCGTGTCCCACCCGCCACGCCGGGCCACGCCGGGCCACGCCCTGTTCCACACTCTCTAATTGGTGGCACCACAACACTCGGGGAGATGCCTAGTCCAGAACATGCGAGTTCTCTCTCTTCTTTCATATCTCTTCCATTCCTCATTCTTATAGGTTCCTTTTTCTGCTTCCTTTCTTAACCCGATCTCGTTTGTTTCCCTTTTCATTTCGAGGTCGATTCTTCTTTTTTTTTTCCACACTTCCCACAAGCCATGGTCACCTCATATCTCCCATTGTCCACCCCACCCTTCCTCCCTGCTCTCTCTCTCTCTCTCTCTCTCTCTCTCTCTCTCTCTCTCTCTCTCTCTCTCTCTCTCTCTCTCTCTCTCTCCCCCTATCTCCCTCTCCCTCTCTCCCTCCCTCCTCCTCCTCTCGGCGTCCCCCTCTGCCCTCTGCTTTGCGCGCGACAATATCGGCCCCCGTCCCGCCGAAACGCCCCCAAATCTAATTTCGGACAATTCCAACGGCATTTTGCAGTCCTACCCTTCTCCCCTCCCCTCTCCGCCCCACTCCACCCGAGCCTCATCAGCATGCCCGTGCCGTGGGAGTTCGTCTACGGGGTCGTGCCTGCAAAGTTGTAATGCCGCCCATACATCAAGAAACATTGTTATCCGCGCCTCATATAGCCTCTACCGTTAAAAAAAAAAAGAAAAAAGCCATGAAGAAAGTTAGCAGGTATGCCGAGAGTTCCAGGCCGCCCCTCACTTCATCTCCCCTCTCTCACCCTCATCCACCTGTTGTAATTTTCTTCCTCTTTTTTCCCCCCACATAATTCGCTCACCACGTGTCGCAGGTGAAACGCTGAGAACAGAGGAGTGGAGGATTCGAGCTTTTCGCGCAAGTTGTTCCCACCACCTGTGAGCACCAAGTCTTTGTGCGGTGCGGTTGCAGACGAGTCTGCAGACTTATGATCACGACTATTGAGCACCTGTCCGGCCGGTATCGTCGTGATGAGTTGTTGTTGCGCCGGAAAAAAAAAGCCATCACTTACAGATTTGAAGGCGTTGACGTACAATCCACTGTAAAAAAAACATGTCGTAAATTAACAGGTAATATCTGTGAATTTTGTTAAACGAACTGACTGTGAATTTACTTTTTATTCGTGTTCATTTACAAAAAAAACTCTGTAACTTTACAAAAATATTCCGTAACTTTACAAAAGAATTCCGTAAGTTTACAAATTTTATCTGTTGTTTCGCGTTTTTTCTTGTTAATTCACAACATGTTTCATGAAACTACAGGAAAAATGTGCTCACCGATTTAACAGCGAAACCTGTAATTTTTTTTGGTCGTTATTTTACAACAAATTTTTACAGTGTCGTAAGTATACTCAGCAGGCGCAGCGCGGGGTAGCGCTGGGGTGAACCCCTTTGGCGTGGAGTAGTGCCGCAGGCGACGAAGAAAAGAAGCTCATCATACCCGATAGCGTTACCAGAACAGTAGTCAATAAGCAGCCCAAACACAGTGGAGCTTAGCGCACGCTGCATCTTTACCTTCTAATTACAAGGCAACACCTTAGCACGGGTGCATGCATGGGCCGTAGTAGGCAGGCGCGGTACAGCCGCCCGCACCCCACTGTGCACAGTTTGGGCTACTTATTACGTACACTGCTTTCTGCTATTTCTTCAGCCGACCGAGGCATGAAGTGTGACAGAATCTTAAATTTCTTCGGTTTTTATTTATTTATTTATTTATTTATTTATTTATTTATTTATTTATTTATTTATTTATTTATTTATTTATTTATTTATTTATTTATTTATTTATTTATTTAGATTTTTTTAAAAAATTTATAAATGAGTACTTGTGACTTTTAAGAGCCTCGTACGTAGTGTTCTAAAATTACCGTTTTTTTGAACTCAAAGTAAAAAACTGGTAAAAAACCGAGTAAAATACGGTAAAATACGGTTTTTTTGGTAATTTTGGGTATTTTTGCTCAAAAGTTAAGGAAATTGTGTTTCTTCGTTTTTCTTTAATTACTATTTTTGTGGTTGTGTATTTTGTCACAACAAAGGGAGTATTGTAGTGGCGTCCTAACTCTAATGAGTAAATCGAATAACCTTAGTATGCATCGCAACGAAAGCAGCTTTTGAACCGAGCCGCGTAGTACGGATCGGTAAGGATAGGGGAAGGAGGGGGCGCGCGTCATAGTTCGACTTTTGACTGTCTTGTGGCGGAGGGGAGGCGTGTTGGTGTGTAGGTGCGTGTGTGTCGGTTGTGCCGTTTGGCGGGAAAAGAGGGTCGAGAGTTGTGAATATTCTTTATACTGTAAGTAGTTAAGTTTAAACACATATCAAGCACGTTTGATGTAAGTCTGTAGTTGTATTATTATAATTTCTATCACTTTTTTATTATTATTGATAACACTGACTTTTAAGATATTTTTAACAATTTTTCTTCAATCTAATGGAGATTTTGCGTATATTTGAGTAAAAAACCAAAAACCCGATGAGTAAAAAACTGTATTTTACCGAGTATTTTACCCAAAATTACGGTAATTTACCATCCCTTTAGAACACTACTCGTACGCAGCATTTCTGCTCTCTGGTGGTGACCCTGCCAAAGGCGTTGAAGGGTACAGAGCAGAATTTCCAACAGTGGAACGGGGAGGGGGGCGGGGCGGGGCGGGGCGGGGCGGGGCGGGGCGGGGCGGGGCATGGCGGCATGGCCACCTGTCCGTTACCCTCCCAAGGTCGCGCGCCGCATGTCCTTCTGCGTGTATATTCTTCTTTAGGGGACCGGGCCGGCCGGGCCGGGGGGCCAAGTAGAATAAGGTGGGGCGGAGCGAGGCGTCATCGTGTTTGCTACACAGTACCAGCAAACAAGACTATCTGTCGCAGGGAATGACCTAGGCAGGGCCGCGGGCAGGGCGGCCCGCCCGCCCGGCTCCGCCCGGCCCCGCCCGGCCCCGCCCGGCCCCGCCCGGCCCCGCCCGGCCCCGCCGGGCCCGGCCCGAACCTACCCTGGCGGTGAGCAGTGAGCAGGTGGCAGGGCGTCCTTATTGAGCGCGGCCCCGGGCGGTCGGCAGCGGGGTCGCACCTAGTAGCTTCACTCGAAACACCTCTAAATTTTATTAGAGGTCAATTACATCTACGGCAAAATACCTTTAGATCTAAAGTTTTGAGGCCTCTGAAGTTTTAGGGTGTATAACACAGTATGAGAGTTTTTACTCCTTATAACGTTTAATGACTTCTAATCAAAATTAGATGTGTTTCCAGTGGAGGTATTTGGTCATTCGCCCGGCAGCGGATCACCTCTACGAGGCGTCACCTTATTGAATAGCGAATGAAATTATCAAAAAAAAAAAATTAATCACAATACAATAAATTTTTGGTTACATGAAGCGAAATTCTTTACATTGTGGGGAACGGAAATGGGGAGGAAATCCGTTGGCTCTCGAGCGCGGTGCGCCAACTTAAGGGGCAGACAGCTCGAAAACCATCGCATATCCAGAAATTCTCAAAAATTCACAAAAAAACATCGAAATATTTCCAAGTAAACGGGAATACGTTGAAATTCACACACAGCATGCAAGAAAAATACATAACCATAATAGACAAAGTGTAAACAGTTATACAAGAGTTGGCTGCCCCTCGGTGCTACTCGACGTTATTGGTCTTCTTATTGCATCATTTGGCCAAGACGATGAGCGCCAAGATACGTCGGACAGAGTACCGCTGGTCGACTTATATCGGCACCAGAATCGCGTCTCTGTTTGCTCTGAGAAACCTACTCAAACACGAAGAGTTTACTTATTATCTGGAGACGAGAAATTAGACAAGTATAAAAACGGGCTGAGAAGAAACAGGGGCGCTTGCCACTAGTACATATCCGGCCAATCCCGAACCTCCTTATTTTTTCCCCGGTCGGCTGCAACAAACGTGAATGGACGAATTATGTTAAATCTATGTCTTTGGGCCGAGTTAAACTGTTTTGTTTGCAGTTTGACGTCTCGCTACCCTACAGAGGAAAAAAAAAAGACAACATACTATCAATGAGCTCGAGTGACGAATATGTGGTTCAAGTATGATCCGATCTCGAAAATGTTTCGAAACGTTGACGCTGCTCTCCCCTCCCTGCCGGTCGGCGCGGCTCGCCAATCAGGCATTAGGCTTCCCAATCACCGCCGCGCCGCCGGCCCGGCCGGGCTTCCGCTGCGTCACCAACGAGTCCAAACCGTACGGGGAAACGGAGAGGCGAAAACCTAACTAGTCTGCTTTGCATGCCGTGGAATCCCCTTCATGCGATCTATCTATTATTCTAGTCGGGTCGTTAGCGGGAGGCGGCGCGCGGGTGGTGGCGCGCTCTACCCGCCCCACCCCGCCCCACCCCACCCCGCCCCGCCTCCGCCCCGCATCATTTTGTGGACACATCACAGATAAGGTCCCCGCGGTACGTGTTTAACATGATTGGCTGTTTACAACTCTGCCATCGGCGACGCAGATGTGTCCCTTTTGTGTTTTCACTTCGCCCGAGCAGATCGACATGGCGCGACGGAATTGTTGCCACAACCCACGGATTCTCACGTAGTTTTTCGCGGACGTCAAATACAACTGACGTTCGTCGCAGGAAGGGGGAAATGTTTTCGGTGGAGGCGGGGAGATACACGCCTCCGTCCCGAGCCGCGATGTCGTGTTTGGCTCGCTGCAAAATAAAGGACCCTCCTCCGTACCCTCACCTTATGACGCGCGCGCCCGGATCTCTGACCGGACCGGACCGCGATCTGTATTGTTGAACGTCTGAGCTGAAAAGCAACGAGCTGACTCGGGAAGTGAGGCAAGGGGGGTAGCGTGATTGCCCACTCGCGCGGGGCTACAAAGCTACTCACACTCACACTGGAAATGTAGTAGTCACATTTCTCGCCCGTGATGAGCGAAGGATTTCTTTTTTTCATAGCTCAGTAAAAGTAACGTTCGCTACAACGACTCAAAACCAGTCTTTTCTGGTATTTTGAAATCGCTCCAGTGTACAGTGACGTTTGATGATTTGACTCAAAAAGAGCGATGTTAATCCATCTCGCTCTCCCAGGAGCATGGAAATTTGGTACAGAAAAGTCGCTCCCCAGAGAGCGACAAAGGCGACTCCTCCATTTTCAGTGCAGTCGGGGTAGGCAAGCCCGCCGAGCACGCCAGCAGAGCGGTACAGTTTCACTGCACGGTGTCGGCAGCTCTCAAGAGCACTCTATCGGCTAAAAAGAAGTAAAAAAAGGAAGAAATAAATAAATAAAAAATAAACAAGCAAAACATCCGAACGTTCCGCAACAGTTTGTCACGCGGTTTGTCGTCATCCCCGGGAGGAACAGCTCTCAGCCTATCAACTTGCCGTAATGTGTTAAAATGCCTCTTATAATTTTCAAAACTTGGCGCAATTTTAGGCGGATGGTTTTTTTTTTTTTTTTCATTTGTTGGGTTTTCGATTAATCGCTGAATGGTTCTTTACCCACTCTGGAAACGCAAGTGTGTGAATGTCGTACTCTTGAAGGTGTGCAATATTTCCATTCGCTCTCTCAACCTGACATATGTCACATTCCCATAAGAAACTCACTCGTTCAGGTGCGCCAGACACAAGCGTACAACATTCATTCACTCGGGTCTCCAGCAATGAATTTTGAGTTGAGCGCATTGTCCCTGCTGGTGAAGGAGATCGCCTAAGGAGGGCCTGGAGCGATGAGAGAGGTCAGGAAGCCGAGCCCCGCTCTGCCCTTCCCCCGCCGCACCCCGCCCTGCCCCACCCCACCCCACCCCACCCCACCCCACCCCATCCCACCCCACCCCGCCCCACCCCGCCCCGCCGCACCGCACCCCACCCCACCCCACCCCGCAGCCCACCCTATCGTTCCGCTGTGACCCGGTAAGGGAGACAGGCCAGCCAGGCCAGGCCGAACCAAGCCGACGCTATCTTCTGTTTTCTCGTTTTCTCCATATGTCGGAGCTGCAATTGTTGTTTGTATTCGAGGCTGTGGTGACGACCTCCTGCCGGCCAGTCCCGTCCCGGTCGACGAGATGATAAATCGGGAAGCTGGCATCATCAGCTTGCTCGTCCTGGGGAAATTTTTTAATTGTGAGAGTACCCGCAAGGGCGAAAGTACTGGCAGACTGGTATCACTCGAAGTGTTCCTGACGCCAACATGTCTTGGTAAATAGGGTTGCCCGATGATTTGAAATGAATCCCCCAGAAATTTGAACACTATAAGCCATCCCCAAAGGTATATCCGATATGACCTGGCTGGTCTGCAGTTCATTTGTTGTCAGCTCGCCGGGCGCGGTGCTTTTTATCTTCCTGGCCTTCTTTTCTAATGAAAACGAGGAGTGCTGTTTACGATATTGCGTATCAGGTTTCACAATGCCGCAGCTCTCGTTTTGTTAGAAGGTCGTATTGCATGCTCATATTGTACTTTCTTCCCTCATCGATATAAAAAGAAAATAAAAATCGCCGTATTTTCCTTTTCTTTCCTCAAGTTAAATGAGACGTGATGAAATTCTAGGGTCGCTTAGCTTGCGTGTAACACTTCCCTCCATTTCTGCAATATATAACTTTAAGTGGAATACGCCATGCTAGGCTGCAGCGCCATCTACCGACCCCGATAGAAATTTAAAAAGTCCCTGCGCTGGCTCTTTCTTATCGAATACTTGTAAATGCGTCTATGTAATGCGATTCACGAGCTCCCCGCGTGGGGGGACAGTCTTTTGATGCTACAAATACACCCCAGGCCTAGGAGTCGGATACTTTGTGTGCACAATATGGCCAGTGCCAAGAAGAAGCAAATTGTCGAAATCAAGCTTGGCGATAACGGGAGTATCACTCGGGACGGTCTCACAGAGGTCGCCGCGCAGCCGCGCAGCACTGCCCGCTCGGCTCGGCGGCATACATCTAATAATGAGGCATTATTCTTTGCTTTAGGAGGGCGGGGCCACGTAATTAATTGTCTAGTACAGGTCAAACAGATTCTCTCCAACAATCCAATCGTTTCCTCTTATTGAGTGTTGTCCCAAGCGCTCTTGTACATCTGTGGTGATGTGGCTTGACAGATAGATAGTGAACGCATGCGTCATGCGCGAAAACAACTTTTATTTTCGAAGAGACACATTTCGGCAGGCCGGCCCGCCCCGCCCGGCCCGGAGCAGGGCAGTGTACACGGCGCACGTGTGGGCTGTCACCGGCACGATGCTGTTGGCTTAATGTGAAGCTTGCAAATTTGTTGATCTGAGGAGAGACCGCCCGCAAGGTCGCTTTTCTGGCTTGCGGCGAATTTCAAATTAGGGATCCATAACTTAACATAATTTTGGAGGGTTGAAAACATGAAGCAGTTAGAAAACGAAAATAGTTCCCCGATGTGGCAATGTCGTGTGTAATTGGTCCCTGACTGTCGACCGAAAACAGCCGGCTCTCGAACTCGGCATGCTAATGCGTTAATACACAGCTCGTAAGTCCGCCGGAAAATAGTTTTCCTGTGAGGCAATGTCGCGCGTGTAATTGATTCCTGGTAGTCGACCGAAAACAGCCGGCCGCGGTGTTCAAACTCGGCATGCTAATGCGTTATAAAGGCACAGCCAGGAGATCCACCGACAGCCTCCCTTTATCGGGACCAGACCAGCGCTCTGTCGGAGCGTGATCGTCAGCGACGCGTCTTCATCCCACAAATTTCCTCTATCTGACGCATGCTGCTGACACCCCCCACCCTACACCTCCCATTTTCCGAACTCATTTCTCCGGCCTCGTTATCTCTCTCTCAGAGTTATATAACATGCGTGACTTTCGGTTCATGGTGCGTCGAGTCCACAGCAGCTAGGTGGCAGCTGCGTGACGTGTGTCGTTACCAGTGGCGCGTGGCCCGGCCATGGGCCCGGCGCCCGGCCGCACCGAGAGTGCTTGGCGAGTACCCGGCGCTGGGGTGGGGACGGGCGCCAGCGTTCAGTTGTGTCCGCTCTCTCTAGAAATCAAAATGTGAGACAGTCTCACACCTTTTGGTGCGAGGCCAAAATTTCTCCCACCATTTAGCTAAATTTTTGCGGCGACTAAAAATTGTTTGTGTTTCCCGAGGGGGGGATCACTCATATAAAAATTGTACAATGATTTTTTTGATTTTTGATTTTTTTGATTTTTTTGATTTTTGATTTTGATTTTTCTGTTGATTTTTCACGAGATAAAAAAGAAATAATATGTTACTTTTTAAAAAATTGTGTTTTTTCTTGCTTTGTTCCCATTTTTCTCAGTTTTGAGTTAATTTGTTCTCGATTTTTCGGATTTTTATGCAACCTTCTACTTGATTTTATTTTGATTTTTTTGATTTTTTTTTATTTTTTAAATGATTTTTTTGGGGTCTGTACAATGATTTTTCGAAGTGACCTCCCCCTCGGTGTTTCCTCCCATATTCTTCTTCTTTGTTGAAAGAGCTTTGAAACGAGCTACCATGTGATGGGTCTGAAAGCATATTCTCTCTGGCCTCAGTACTACTTGAAATAAACAAAGGGGGTAGGTACTTCCGGCTGCAATCAGCCTCAGACCCATCACATGATGGCTCGTTTGAAAGCTCTATCGACGAAGAATAAGAATATGCGGAAAAATACAAACATTTTTTCTTTACCACAAAAATCGAGCAAAATGGTGTGAGAAATTTTGGCCTCACACCAAAAGGTGTGACACTGTCTCACACTGTGATTCCCAGAGCTCTCGCTCTTTAGGGCCGAGCTCTATGAGTGCGACAAGGACAGAGAGATGAAACCACTGTGCGGAAACACCCTCCAGGGCACGGCCGAGGGCAGCTCCTGCCGCTGCTGCTCGTGCTGCTGCACACCAAGTGCGCTAAGTACACGGTTATTTGAGGGTGTCCTCTGAGAGTTAGAAAGGCCCACTTTAAAGGTGATGGATTGGAATTGAGAAGGTAAGTGTCTCATTCGATAGATTTCGTCTCAAAATGAAGCTGTGCTAAATTTGGAGCCGATCGAATGACGTTTAGTCGACCCGCAGAGCGATTTTCATTCGTCAGTTCAGAAGCGCGCGCACCACAACAACATGGTGCTCAAACCTGGCGGGCGCGGGGCGCAGCGAGTACTCGCTGTTAAAATTACCGTAGGGAGATACGGTACGCCTACGGTCTGTACCGTAATTTTGGTGTACGGTCAGACCGTAGCTTATTATTACGGTACGGACTGTATTTCATTGTGGATAGAATGTGCCCCATTGAACTTCCCCAACACATTTGCAGGCTACGTTGTGTACCGTAAGATTCAGACCGTAGTCGAAAATTACGGTCTGGGACCAGGTAACAAATTAAGGGCGCGTACCGTAGGTATTTACCGTCGTATTTTCTCACAGTGGTCGTGGAGATGGGTCCATATTAGGGTTTCGAATCTAGGAAATTTTTCCTAGATAAACCCTGCGTACTAGGCAACATTCGGACACCACTGTGTGGCAGTTTGCCTAGTAGGCAGGGTTTGTCTATGAAAAATTTCCTAGATTCGAAACCCTAGTCCATATGGGTCTTACTTTCGGAGCGCTAACAAAAATTCGAGGTCGGCACACCCACGAAGAAAATCCGAAAAAAAAACGAAAAAAAAACGGCCCCGGCACCTGAAAGCAGGCAACACCACCACACGCATACATTGGGGCTGCCTACCTTGCAGCCGGATTGATCCGAATGGGTCGTTTTTCTCGATCTTCGTTTACGCCTAAACCGGACGAGCCTACCGCCGGGATTCTATTCGGCGTTGGAAAGGGCATGTCCTGCCCGACAGAATGACACGAAAAAACCACTCACTCATGTTGAATAGTTTTCGAATAATCTTGAACGGCGTGTTTCTTGACACCTACGCCCCTGGAGACCACGTGGGTGTGCCGACCTCGAATTCTCGTTGGAGCTCGTAAAGTAAGACCCATATGGACCCATCTCCGCCACTCGCTGCGCCCCGCGCGCGCCAGTTTTGAGCAGGAGAAGCCCGCTGTCATGTTGGTGTGGTGCGCGCGCTTCTGAACTGACGAATGAAAATCGCTCTGCGCGTCAACTAAACGTCATCTGACCAACTCCAAATTTTACGCAGCTTCATCACTGCAAACCCTGGAATCCAGTTTCTCACCCAAAATGGGAGAGGACACTTTTCCATGCTAAATTGGAGTGAGAATTTTTAACCTTACACTGTTAAAAGCTTACGGTGAAACCTGCACCACTGTAAGTTGCGGTGCATATTCACCGTAACTTACAGTGAATATACACCGTAACTTACAGTGGTGCAGGCTATTCGCCGTAGCTTACGGTGAAAATGCACCGTAACTTACAGTGGTGCAGGCTGCTCACCGTAGCTTACGGTGCATATTCACTGTAAGTTACGGCGAATATGCACCGTAACTTACAGTGGTGCAGGTTTCACTGTAACTTACAGTCAAATTCACCGTAAGCTTTTAACAGTGTACTCTTTTCGAGCGAGATATTTTTTAGCCTCGCTCTATTTGAGTAAGGATTTTTTAACCTCACTTAATTTGAGCACGAATTCTCACTCTGTTTGGGCAAGGTCTCAAAATTCTTTCTCAAAAAGGGCGAGGAAAAAAATTCTTACTCTCCAGAGAGTAATAAAATTGACCTCAAATTCTCACTCGTATAGGGGCGAGAATTATGACTCGTAGATTTTCAGTGATTTTTAGACTAAATCTATCGACTAAATCCATCAAATGAGACACTTACCTGCTTTTACTCGTTCTTTACCACTTACATCACTTTTGTGGTGACAAGAACGAGTGCGGTGTCACACTTTTCATGAAACCATGTTCATCTCAGAAGAGGTCCCGCTACTCATAGCGAACAAGTTTTTCGTTGAAAATTGTGACAAAAGATGTTTCCGGAGCCCCTGTATGCTGCCACGGCAAGTGCGGCCGTAAGCATGGCCCGTCCTTATCGGGGACCATCATCGGTGGCCGGGCACAGGCGGGTAGGGGTGGGGCAGGGGCGGGTAGGGCGGAGCGGGCAGGGACGGGTAAGGCAGGGCAGAGAAGGGCAGGGGGCAGGGCAGGGAGGGACCGCCGTTGCCCTCCACCCGCGGGTTGCGCCGGGACGGGCCGCTGCCCCGCTGCCCGAGCCTTGGCAATGGATCTCTTCGATGAGGTCAGCAGGGTGCCACGACGGTGCGCAATCAAAACAAGAATACGACAAACCAAAGGGAAAAAAAAGATGGCCGAAAATAAAAGAGATGGATTGAGAGCGAGTGGGAGCGAGACAGAGCGACAAGAAGCGCTGTAATCCGACGCAGAAGTTACGGCACTCGATGGTGATGATTTGGTCGATTGGGTCTGATACAGTGTTGCGGGCCGGGGGCGGGGAGCGCGGGGCAGACGAAAGGCGAGGCGGTGAGGCGAGGCGCCCAATGTATGCGGTCGCCTGCCTGTGCGGTGCGATGCGCTGCCGTGCCTTGGCTTGGCCAGGCTTCGCTCGCTGTAGACCGAACGACCGAACGCTTTCAGGGAGGGGGGCTGCGCGCCAGCGTTACCAGAAAAGTAGGCAAAACCCGCCCAACACACAACTGTGTGAAGCGGGCGGTATTCACGCCTGCCTACTAGGCAATTTCTCTGCACACGTGTGTTGATGTTGCCTAGTAGGCAGGCGTGAATACCGCCTGCTCCACACAGCTGTGTGTTGGGCGGGTATTGCCTACTTTTCTGGCAGCACTGCTGCGCGCGCGCGCGTGTGTGTGTGTGTGTGCTCGCGTGTGTGTATGTATGTGTGTGTGTGTGTGTGTGTGGCCGGGGTTGAGTACACCTGGTTTGGGTCAAGTTTAGCGAGCGCAGCTTACGCTTGCAGGCTCTTTTGTGACCCGCTGTGCTCTGAAGCAGCGATAAGGGGGAGGACTTCCCTCCTCACCCTATAAAACTGTCATGTTGGCCTTTGTCTTCGAATCTGAAATTTTAGCGGTGGTTCTACTTTACTCGTCACATGATAAATTCTCGATCGATTTCCGATTCTTTTCGATAACTGCTTTTGATCATTTCTCACTCATCATGATCACTTTCGATCATTCCTTATCGCTCTTATCCCATCACGTATCTGTTCAGTTTCTCATCTGGCCCAACTAGCTCATCCAGAATTTTCCGAGGCCGAATACAACAAGTGTGAGTGGGGTGAGCTCCCCTCTACTTGACCCACGCGACCGCGCGCACGCCCACACTCGCACCCACTCACTCACACACACACTCACACACACACACACACACATGCACATGCAAAGACACTCACTCACACACACTGCCCGTCCGGCCTTTCATTAGACTACGTCAAATTCAAATACGTCAGTTCGACTGCATTCGACGGGCACTCAACCTTATGCCACAATGTGAGTTAAGCAAAAACTCTTTCAGGCCCTTTGCCGATTCGTCTTCACGTCTCGTTTTCAAACTTTCTGTTGAATTTTCGCGTCTTATAATTCCAGAATGTCATCTAAGAAAATGTGTGCTTATTCCCTCCCTGAATGCAATGGCGATCGAGGACAACGAGCTGCTTCGTCCTCTTTTTTATCACGCTACCCCTGAATTTAAATAACTGGCAATTCTTTCCCGTGCGCGTTCCCCCATTACCCCTCCTCCCGTCTCGGCCGCCCCGCCCCGCCCCGCCCCGCCCCGCCCCGCCCCGCCCCGCCCCGCCCCGCCCCGCCCCGCCTTGCCTCGCTTTGCCCCGCCGGTCCCCACCCCATCGTTGGACAGAGGCGCGCGTAATCTTGAGGACGCCACCGAGCCGAACCCTCCGGCGAGAGTCGGGCAACAGTTCAGTTTCTTTCCGAACACACCCACGTCAACACAACAGAAGCCCTGCCTGTTGCTCCTGTTGACAGTCTTAGACTCGACCAGTCTGCTGTGTCTCTCAACTTTGTGCCGTCTACGTCTGAGTGTAGTTCTCACGATCCGCCACGATTATAGTAACTGACCTTACAGCGTTTCTACCCCTTTTTCTTGTCGTTTGGTCAATATGAGGATTTAAAAGTTGCGTGCGTGATTTTGTGCTTTGTGGTGTCGGAGACCCTCTCGCTTTGGAGTCAACAACACATGTTTACTGCTCGACATGGTTCGATCGGGATTGTGTCAACTGGCTTTGCGACCTAAGGTGAGAAAAATATCACATCGAGTTTACCCTCTTGTTGTGTCACTCTCAAAGTCGCCAGCGCCAGCCAGAAGACGGAAGTTTTAATTTTATAACCTCCCCTAGCCATGCTCCCTGATTTCCATGCCAGTATCCTCAGTACTAGTTCAATTACACAGTGATCCTCCTGTAACTTGAATTGCTCTCAAAACATGACCCTGCAGTGACCCCTCATAGTTCCAGACACTGTCAACTCAATCGTTCGTACTATCTAGTTTTTATTGTGTCTTCCGTGGTATTCTCAAAAACATTAAAGTTAAAAACTTTCCTCTAATATGTAGTATTAATATCCTTACCTGTTTTCTTTCCTTTTTTGAATTGTTAAAATTATATCATTAAATACAGAAACTGTCAGAGGTCTCAGCAGATAGTGTACAATCTAATCCAAAATGTGCCATTGTGAATAGTTAGATGACTGTTGCTTTTTCTTAAAGAATCTTGAAAAGTTGATATAAATAAAGTATGTAGAGAGTTGGAGGTCAAGGCTCTGTCCATTTGGTCCTACGGTCCCAGTGAGTGAGATTCAGAAAAGTGCTCTTGTCCTTGTTATGTCAGTGCTATAATGCTGTTGCCCAAAACTTTCCTTCCCAATATGAACATGTAATATTCTGTTTACAGTTTGTACCTCAACTACGTTGCATCCATTCAGAAGGGGAAAAATGGCAGTCTGTAGCAACTGCCACTGCAACTGCAGCATCCTTGTCTGCTTGTGCAAATGCTCAAGAAAACCTTCAGCCCATGCAAACATTCAAGGTAGGAGTAAGAACATAATACTTTTTGTGGTACAGACATTTAATTTTTGCTTAGTGGCAAAGTTGATAAACTGATAATGTCACAATAATCTGTTGCGTTACATTGTATTTCCTAACATTGCAACATGATTGCTTCTTTGCTTTTTCTCAATGCTGATAAATGATAAGACACTTTTTTTTCTTATTATTTTTAACTCTCTGTAATTTGCTGTGCTGTAATTTTTTAATTTATAAATTTTTTTATGAAGGCAATTTGGTTGATTATGAACTTTTTACGTCTTTGTCCTTGAATAACCAGCTATACATTTGCACAATTAATATGTATATAAAGAAATTAATACATTTTACAAAACCTATGTTGAAATTTATTTCTTCAAAATTTTAAGATTTATTGATATTGATAGAATTTTGTTGTTGTTTTAAACTCCAAACTTAATTTTTAAGTGCTTCTCTATTTTAACAGTATTCGGATACCACAGTACGTTTGGCTGAGCCCCACCAACTTCAGCCAAAACCTGATGCTGCAGGACTCCAATTTGGAAAATTGTTCACTGATCATATGCTCAAGATTGAATATCACCAACGTCTTGGAGGATGGCAAAAACCAGTCATTACTCCATTTGAAAATCTTGTTCTTCACCCAGCAGCTAAAGTTTTACATTATGCTGTGGAGGTAAAGTAAACATAACTCTACTCATTCCAAATAGTTTTCTGGAGCATATTTATATTCTTCCCTTTTTTTTTCTATCATTCTTCACTTTTTATTTATTTATTCATTTATTTGTCAACTATAGCTTTTTGAAGGGATGAAAGCATACCGAGGTGTTGATGGGAGGATACGTTTATTTCGACCTGACATGAATATGGAAAGGATGAACCGATCTGCAGTTCGTGCAGGATTGCCAACATTTAATGGCCAAGAACTAATTAAATGCTTAAGTCGCCTCGTTAGCATTGACCAAGAGTGGGTTCCACACTCTGAGTCGTCAAGTCTCTACATCCGTCCAACATTAATTGGTATTGATGTAAGTTTGGTCTTCAGCCTGCTCCATAATTTTCTTTCTTCTTTTTGTAACACTTGATTTTCTGTTCCTTATCCTCCTTACACACCAACTGTATTAATTATTAATTTGAGGATAGTAAACCTTCCTTCGTATCTATTCTATTTTGGATTTGGGATGTAAAATTGTAAAGTCTTTTTTTGTGTAAGTGTATTTTTTCTCCTGTTTTTGAAGAGTTTTTGTCTTTATTTTTCCTTTTCTTTCTTTTTCCCTCTTTCCTTTTGTCTGTATCACTCATTCACCCTTCACCCTGTGTCCTCCTTCTTGCTTGTGTGGGAGGTGATAGAAGAAAGAAGTCCCGGTGCGGTCATCATCCCATGAATATGTAACAACATTGGGTGACTCTGATAAATTTAAACTAGATCGAGCTCCCTGAATCATTGTTGTTCAAGCCCAAGTGGAGGTGCTTTTATCTCTGCTCTGTCACATTATTTCTCTGCTCTAAAGTTAATGGAAGTCATTTTTATATTCTCAAATGGTGAGAATCATCAAGAATCTGTTATATTTGATCAAATGTTAGTTGAATTTCCAAGCACAATTCATATCGTCTTTTATTTTCTCTACATTCTCTTCTAAATGTTATCTTGTGATGTGACAGAAAGAGTACCCTTCATAAACTGTATGTTGGTTGTATGAAGGGGGTGTGTCTCTTTAGATTCCTCTCTTATCATTCAAAGTTCAGCACACTGATTGGAGAACTTAAAAAGAGCCTCATAAGTTTGTCTTGATGAGGCAGTTGGTCCCATAGTCCAGGCGGCAATCGTTTTATTGACATCAGATAAAGCTAATCCCCTTTCTCCCCCTTTTTTTCAGCCCTGTCTGGGAGTTGCTTGCTTAGAGTCTGCCCTACTTTATGCCATTCTTTCTCCTGTTGGAGCCTATTTCTCCTCTGGCTTTCAACCAGTTTCATTGATGGCTGATCCACAGTACACTAGAGCTTTTCCTGGAGGATGTGGTGATAAAAAAATGGGTTCTAACTATGCCCCTACCATTCATGTTCAGGTAAAATTTCACATCAAACTGTGATTTTTTAAATTGTTTGTTGCCATTTCCATTCCTTATTCTAATTATGTGACCTTTGCTCAACAGCATGAAGCTAATCTACGTGGCTATCAGCAAGTCTTGTGGCTGTATGGACCAGATGAGCAGCTCACAGAAGTTGGTACCATGAATATTTTTGTTCTTCTCATAAATGAATCTGGAGGTAATTGTAAATTCACTTATAGTATGTTCAATCTGAAAAAGTATTTTCAACATATCTAATTGTCTTTCTCTTTCAGAACTTGAACTTGTCACCCCAAACCTTGATGGGTTAATATTACCAGGTGTTACTCGCATGTCAATTTTGGAACTAACTCGAGGATGGAATGAGTTTAAAGTATCAGAACGAAAAATAACCATGGCTGAAATGATCCATCTCATGCAAAATAATAGGGTGAGTAGTTTGTTTGCCTTGTTTCCCAATTTTTCTATTGTCACTAACTTGTTACTTACCACTTTTTTTCTATGTATTGACAGCTTGTGGAAATGTTTGGTGCTGGTACTGCATGTATTGTAAGCCCTGTTGCTTCAATTCACTACAAGGATATTACAATCAAAATTCCTACAGGAAGTCAAGAAAATCCTCTTTACCGAAGATTGGAGAGAGCTTTGACCTCTATTCAGTATGGTCGTGTTGAGCACCCATGGGCTGTACCAATAGATTGATGTAGACAGCAACTTTATCCCTCCTTTTCACTGCCTTTAGATATTTGGCACAAGTATTTTTTAATTTAAAGATATCTATGTGCTGGACTGCGACTTTCTGTCCACATTAAGTAGTGAAATTTATTTTCCTCTCTGTTCATGCATCTCCTGTGTTTGGAAATAAGTCAGTTGACATGGGCAAGGTTTCAAATCTGTGACTGCCTAGGTATTATGATATTTTATTTTTGTTGTAATTGGTTGTGACTTAGAAAATATTCCAGTTCAGTGTTTGATAAACGATTTTTTTTTTCTTTAATGTTTGTATGTTTGGTTTGTAGGATACTTATTTCTGTTAGCACCACCTACTAGTACAAAGGCTTAAAGAGTAAGAAACTGCGCAAGATTTTTCAGCTCTTTTGTGCCATACTTCTGATTTACTTTGTCATGGTATAAATCCTTCAGTCTCGTAAGGCCTGCCTCTTCGGTAAGACAAAGTTTTTTTTTAATGCCCTTGTCACTCTGTTGTTAATATTATTTATTGCCAGTGTCTAGGCTGTGATTGTTATACATCAATTTAAAGCAGTTTTAATAATACAACGTTTTGAAGTTATATGATTTTTTTTTTCTAATTAATCTTAAATTTTGTTCCATTTGAGTGGCCTTTCTATTCAGTCAAAATTCTTGGCAATAGTAATTGGATGCAAATATTTCCATTTTATTAAAAGGATTGTCATATTTCATTCTAGTTCAAATTTCATCACATTTAATTCATAGGTATAATTTATGATTTAATTAAGGATCACTCAGCTGTGTTACATACAGCTCCTAAGTAGGTTTACTTATAAGCCATAAATAAACTTGACTTTTATTTAAGTATGTTCTGAATAGAACCTCTGTGACCTTAACTTTGCTTGACTTTGTTTTTTCTGTCAACAAATGTTATGCAATATATTTCATGGAGTCCCACAGGTTACCTAATCTTATCTAAAACCAATTTAAGACTATGTTTTTTTTTGTTTTTTTTTGTACCCCCACGCCCCTCTTGATTCTATTTTCCGGAGTATGTGTGTTTATACTGGACATTGCCCTCAGTTGATGAAAAAAGTAGATCATTCTTCTTATTTTGAGGTCAATAATTTATGCAGATAGTGTTTACTGTACCCATCATTTTTTTCTTAAAATGTTCCTCACAGGGCTTTCAGATCTTTAATACTCTGTTTCAAGCTTATTTTATTTTAACTTTTGTATCGTGTGATGTTTTAATCATGTTCTGTATCGCTTAAAGTAGTTCTTTGCTTAGTACCAGTTATTTATTGATTATTGCACTAGCTGATGAAGAGATAGGAATAACTAAATGAACAATCTGTGATTTTGCTCGTTATAATTTTGTCATAAGACTTGGATCCTTGGGCCAATTGTAAAAAGTTTCTCTAGCCCTATGTCCTCTAATAAATCTTGATTATGACTATGCAACATGTGTTTTTCCTTAACTCAACACATAATGAAATCCTTCATTGTCCATCAGAATGAAAATTGATTAAATGGACCGAAACTACTGTCGCTGCCTATAGCAAATCTATCTTTCTCATAGTGAAACTTGATGTACTGATTTTGCATCTCGTTTATTTCTACTTCCGTCGTTGTCACTGTCTGGGCCTGGTCTGGTCTGGACTGTCCTCTACTAAACATCCTAGCAGAAGTCCGCGAGCGCAGTTACACAGGCTACACCTCAATGCGCACAGCAGGTGTGACAAGCACATTGAAGAAGGATGCATCTACATTGTGTTGGTTTTTTTTTTTTGACATTTTATATATATAATAATAGATATCTAATACATTTACTGCTCTCTTAAATGCTCTTAGTTACAGGGAGTTTAATAAATTTGATTAATTTTGAAACTTGACAAAGAAGTAATAAATAAAGTATTTTTTTTCCCCAAATCAAACTTTTTCAAATTTTTCTAGAAAAGTGTGTCTTCTTACTGTTTACTGATCGCCTAATTAGTCAGGGAAAATCATAAAATTGCTTTGGGTGTTTTGAAAGCTCGCGCTATTGGTAATGGTGCAAAATGTCACGTGACGTTATCGCTCTTCGACGTCACACGTCTGTCACCCTTGCGCCCCTGCCCCCTCCCCATACTGCACTGCTACAGCGGTCAGGAGCAGCCGGAAAAGACCCAATCGATTTTTCTTAATTTTGATTTATTCCGTGTTTTAGCGAATACGAATCAACTTTTTGCGCCATGGGAATTTTGCCGGAAAGTCTTGTCTCTGTTAGGGTTTTTTAGATTTTTGCCTTGCAACCATCGTTGTGACGAAATTCGCCTTTTCGTGGAAAGCAACTCATCAATTATGTCATGTAAGCTATGTTCCATTACTGATCTTTACTTTAAATTATGGTTTTGTTTTGCGTCCCTCTGCTGACTCGGACAGAAGCAACACATTATTGAGCAGGGAATATGTTTGTTGCTTCAGAGACTTCATCTTTATAGTGAGATAAGTTGGAACATAACCTGAATGCTTTCCTGAACATTTTGTTTGTCATTGCAGTTTCACTCATATGTTGGAATAATCGCCTTCTATTTCAGAGTATTCTAGTGTTCGCCGGTTTTGAAATCTGTGCCCTTTTATTTTCCTTTCTTTTTTCCATTTCAGAAAATATTTCATTCTGTATCCCAATGAATGCATTTGTTGTTATCTTTTACCTTTTTCCCTAAGAGCAGCTGTTAGACTTTTATTTGTCGTAAATTACCTCCAGAATATTTCCTTTAAAGGCCCTGTCAGTAAACATCTACTACAACGTTACCTTTGTAGTCCCTTTCCCATTTTGCTGCTTAGCCCACATTTGTTCTTGAGTTGGACTAATGTGGGTGAGAGCTGTTTTGTGCTGAACTTGTTTGTGTTCTGTTTTCCAGCTGGTAAGTTGAGAAGAGAACGTTCTCGTTCTAGGGAACGTCCTCTCCGAAAGGAAGATGACATCAGGTAAGAAGTCATTTAAATTAGTTAATTAATATCCATTTCTCTTTTATTTGACATTGATGAGTGTATCTTATTTTCAGGAGCGAAACAGGAAGACAGGAGAGATCACCTGATGTGGCTGAGCTGAATGAAGAAGAATATGATGAACAGTGGGAGCATGAATGGGAAGATATTGATGAGATTGGGAAAGGCAGATCAAGATTTCCATTGTCTCATGGAAGAGCAAATTACCAAAAGTGGAGAGGACGTAATCAGTCGCGAGGTCAGCACCGCTTTAACAAGTGGGAACGGTCTGTGGGATCTGACAATTTTTCTGAAAATAGTCGAAGACCTGGAAGAAGACAGATGGCTCTAGAAGAAGATGAAATTCTAGATATGGATCCTGGGGTTGAGATGACAAACTTGAAAGTAAAAATTCAGGATGGGAAAAGATTTGCAGAACCCGATGAGTTTGATAGAGAAATGACTAAAGGAAGAAAAAATAACTTTAAATTTTCAAGAGGTAGAGGCACAAGAGGACACCATGGCTCTGGGCGAGATAGGTGGAATCAAGGCAAATTCAAGCACCCGCAGCCTGATGAACTAGTTGACTGCAGGGAAGTTTTAAACAGAAGAAAAAGGAATCACCCTGATCCATCTGAGAGTGATCTACGTGAAAAACTACTGAAGAAAGATACAGATTTAGGAGATCTTCGTGAAATTATTGAGGCAAGGGATCATGGTATTGGAGACCTAAGAGATCTTATTGATGAACCTCCTGACATAAGTTTAATGGATGAATTTTCTGAAGAAATTCCTGTGGAGATACAGCTTCAGGAGGATATTCGCATTCAAAATGAGTACTTTGAGGAAGTCCGAAGTGAAGCAAATGGAAACTCAGAGAGAGAATTTCCGATAGCTGATTATGAATTGAATGATCAGTTTGACTTTGTAGAAGAACCAGATTTAGGTGGATTAGGCCATCGAGATGTAGTCATACAGGATCAAGATGACTGGCGTCAAGGGAGATGGCAAAGAAGTAGATCGAAAGAAATGAGCTTTGGTCAAGCTGAAGGGTGGTCCAACCGTAATAGGCAAAGAGCTGAGATCTGGAGAAAAAATCAGCTAAGAGAAGAAGGCCATATTCCGGACCAGAGGAGCTCTTCTAGAAATGCCAGTCTTAATGCAAGCCCAAGGTCTAGAAGCCGGGACCGCTCTCGAAATCGTAGTAGAGAAAGAGTAAAAAGCCCACCTCGAAGGAATTTCAGGGCGACTAGAGGTGATAGTTTTGATCGCGGATTGAGGATGCGAGGCCCAAGCTGGGAACGGGAGAAAAGCTTTGGAAGTGTGTCCTCTAGGAGTCGAGGGGTGGAGAGGAGTAGAAGGGGTAGTTTTGAGAGAGATGGAAGGATGAATGAAGAGGGAGCTGGAAGAAGGCAATTTTCTCCTGAAAATAGTGGTTTGCTATCTTTTGTTGGTGATCAGAGACGTCTGAGAAATCCTCCCCTTGAACTAGGAAGAAGAGAAAGAGAAAGATCTGAGGAGCAGGACAGAACTCGGCGCCAACCTAGGAGTATCAGCCAGGATGCTTTAAGAGTAAGTGGCAGAGATAGAAGCCGAAGCCACGAGAGAAGATTCAGGAGAGGAAGTCAAGAAGGAAATCTTAGGAGACGAAGTGTCAGTGCAGAAAGGGGGAGAATGCTTCGTCAGGAACTAAATCAAGAAAGAGGATCAAGAAGAGAAAGGGATAGGAAGAGGAGTCCACATCAAGAGAGAAATTGGAGTGCTACGAGAGTGCCAGACCGGGAAATGGGTCATGAAGGGAGTAGGAATTTTGAGCAGGAGAGAACTAGGAATTTCAGTCAAGAGAGGACCAGAAACTATGATCAAGAAAGAAGCAGAAACTTCAATCAAGAAAGAAACAGGAACTTCAGTCAAGAAAGAAATACGATATTTGGTCAAGACAGAAATAAAAGCTTCAACCAAGAAAGAGCTAAAAACTTAGATACTAAAAGAAGTGCTGACAGGGATTTTGTTAGAATGACTCGATGGGATTCTGGAAATAGAAACAGTCGTGATAGGAGTCCTAGGGCTGATAGTGGAATAAACTTGGGGAGGGAAAGAATAAGAAGCCCCAACTGGGGTGGGCCACGAACACCAAGTGCAGAAAGTTATAGGGACCAAGGTTGGGATGGGCCTAAAAGTCCTGCTAGAGAAAGATCAAGAAGTAGAGGCAGAATACCTTGTCTCCAGACATGTGATGGCAGGGATGGTAGTAGAGGTAGAGAGGCTGAAGGACGTATCAGGGATCAAAGGGATAGAGGGGTACTTAGAGCCAAAGATACAGAGAGAAGAGAGAAGACTCAAGATATGTCGAGAAGGAGAGATCAAGATGGTCCTTCCAATCGCCTTCGCGCTGTAGAAAAGGATTCTGGAGTTAAGCTGGACAAGACCCGTAAGAGAGACCATGAAGACCCCTCAAATAAAGAGAGGGGAAGAGGAATACCAAGAAGCCCTGATCGACGCAATGAAGATAAGATCATCAAGACACCTCAGATGCTGGTGGAAGAATTTAAACAAAGATATGTCAGAGATAGTGGTAAGGTGGAAAAGTATGACAGAAGAGATGATTACCTACTGAAACAGGAGAAGGACACTGTTGGTCAGCAAAGAAAGCTCAGTGGTGGTGAACAAGACTCCAGAGAGTGGGAAAATATCAGAGATTTTCAAGAAAGAAGAAATGCTCAGTCAATTGTTGGTCTTCCTTTCCTAGATGAAAGTAGGCGACAGAGAGACAGCTCCTCTCATAATCAGCAGCCAAGAAGTCAATTGAGTCGAGGAGAGAGGACTCAAGGCAAGTCAGAGACTCACCCACCTGGAAATCAATCAAGGCTGTCAAGTACAGTGCATCAAACAAAGGATTCAACCTCTAATTGGCAGAATCCAGATAACCGACAAACATTCAACCATCAAGAAGAGGATAGACGCCGCTCTCGTTGGGGAAGCCCAAGCAGAAGAGATAAGCCATCCGATCTCCGTGAAAGTCACAAGTCAGCTACATATTCATCTCAGAGTGCAGCAATCAATCACCAGTCATCATCAAATGGGAAAGCTGATGCCGACTTTTGGAGAAGAAATCTTCCCTCCCTTGGCGATTCTCAGTCTCAATGGAACAAGCCTCGGTCTGACCTGTAAGTTACCATTGCTGTGTTCTGTGAAAAGTTTTGCCTCTTGGCATCAACTTGTAAGAGATGAAAAGTTGTGCATGTTCCCTCTCATGTATAAAGTAATTAGACAGGAGCTACAGAATCATCTTTAATTATTTTATAGTAAAGATGCTTGTCTGCATCTTTATGTCTGCACTCTTTCAATGGTGCTGATCCAGAAGCAATAAACCAAGTTTTGGGATATTGTTCCTGATGAAGAAAGGATGTTGGCTTTGCTATAGGATCTCTCATATCTGTAAGAGAAAAAGAAAAAAAAAAAAAAAAAAAACAGGAAAAAAAATGGGAAAAGCCACCTAAAGTATTATATATGTGTACATATATTTTCACTTAGTGAAGCTATGACTTTCTTTTACCTGAATCCACCAAGCATGAAGCCCACCATGCAATACAGGGCATGTAGATGAGAACATGCTGCAAATGTCATCGCATCTTTGCTACAAGTCTGCAATTCACAAGGATTAAGAGGAATTTCTCAGCCTTGTGTTTAGTTTTGGTCAGTTTTTAATCCACATATTTCTGTTCTCTTATAGACCGAGCACTCCAGGGAAAGATTCCAGGCAGCCTTCATTGTTTACCAAACATCTTCAATCTCCCAAAGAGGTAATATTTGTTAGAGGACTTGCCAGAGATGTCACTGAAATGGACATACGCACAGATGTCAGCAACTGTGGGTTGTGGGCGAAGGACGTTCGTGTAGTTCATGCTAATGATACAGGTTAGTCTCTGTTATATTCTTCCAATCTCCCTTCAATGAAAATGTATTTCTTTTTTAAGCACTAAACTGTAATTTTTTTGAAGGAGTGTCTCGAGGCCTTGCATTTATTACATTTAACTCGGTTGATGAAGCCTCTCGCTGGATGGAACTACGGCGGGTAAATTCTTATAAGTTTTTTATCCTCATATGTGTTATAAAATATAGATATTTTTATATGTATGTGTAATGGTGAAACTCTTTCAGTGTGTCCTAAATCTGCGCCCCAACAATCATGCAGTAATGGAGTACAGCAACCCCATTTTGAAAGATTGGGAGTGTGCCAGAGTAAGTCCACTATAAGAAGCATACTTACTTTACCTGTTATGGTATTGCACACGCACACACACACTCACGCCAAACAAATAATACCTCATTAATGTTCTCTTCTTTTGTTTAGTGTCTCATATTAAACTTTAAAAACAGAACTGCCTGTTATCAGTGCAACAGAACAAAAGATGATTGTTTGGATGGATGGGAAGAAACATGTCCTTATCCTACAAATGGTGAATATTGACTTTATTTAGACTCATTTGAAGGGTATTTCACTTTTTATTCTGAAATTATTAAATATTGCGTTTGCAGCCCTGCTTTTACGAGGTTTAAATCCCTTAACCAGTATTGTTGAGATTTCAAAGGCCTTAAAATCTAGAATGATTGCACATGCAAGAATAGATGGTGTGAGGATGGGCACAGATGCCAAGGGACGTCCTCGTTCAGTTTGCTTTGTTCAGTTATTAAGTGTCACTGATTCAATGGCCCTTCACAAGTCACTGGTAAATGAGCCTCTCATAATTGATAACTGCCAAGGTATGTATATTGTGCGCTATATGTAAAATTCCTGTAGACACATTCTAGAAATAATAATGTAATTCACTTGTTTTGCCTCCTCAGTTTCAGTTGCATACTGCCAATTGGATAAGTTGCCTCCAATGAACCCTCATTCATTAGAAAGTCCCTTCCTTTCAAATGTGCCTTTAGTTTCTGCTTTGCCTCCTGCCATACCACCCACATTGCAGGCATCTTTATCATCCAGCATTCCTGTTGTAGCTAGAACAACTACAGCTACAGTGGTTGCTCCCCCTTCTACTCCAGCCCCTGCTGCAAAACCTGTTACTGTGACTACGGCTAGTATTCGTTCCATGCTTGAGGGAAATTACACAGAAAAGGACATTCCCACTTTGGCCCAGTACTGTGCTTCTGCTTATGCAAAGAACCCTCAAGAACAAGCTGCCTATGTCCGCTACTACACCAAGCATTATAAAGAAAAACTTTTAAAGGTAAACTATAATCTTTTAAAGTCCCTTACCTCACAATTATTTTATTTGAGTTCGAATTATTATTTATCTTACATTGTGTTGTTTTTTCTTTTTTTTTCCTTTTTCAGAATCAAACTGGAGGAGGCAAATGAATTTTAGATCTGTAAAATTTACGCTCTCTTGCATTAATCTTGAAAGCAAAATTTGATGATCAATGTGTGATATTGCACAAAAATTTGAATGTTCTTTTTAATCTACAAATTACTATACCTATTATAATTTCTTCACTTGGAAATGAATACGTATCTTCTGTTATCTGACTCCAATTGAAAGTAATTACATCATGTTCGGAAATGACCGTGATCACTTTCTGTGATAATACTTTTTACATCACTTAAAAAATTTAGACGTACATCTATCTATCTTGAGCTAAATGTTTGCTAACTAAACTTTAACTCATTAGATGGATTTATCATTTGAGCGTATCAATCAATCTTATTGCTTTTCTGCACTGAGGAAAATCCCATGGTGGTGTAATATAATTGTGCTTAATCATGGGTCTGAGGTTGATGTGAACTGTGATGGTGGTATTGTTTTAAGTTTCCTGTGTGAAGACTAAGTAATGTTGCCATCAATTTGACATATGTATTTCACCATTTAATTTTATGGTTTATATTGACCTTTCACTTGCAAGTCACACTATTTTATTGTTTTGATTGAATTTGCGTGTTAAAATATTTTCTTTGATTGAAAATAAAAGATAATGAAAGGCGGAATTATGTTTTCTGCTCTATAAGAAAAGAAACCCGAACTTAAGGAAACATTTATACATGCTGTCTGATATGTACAGTATGATGCTACAGTTGCCTCTTACAATTACATAACACTACACGAAATTTTCCTGTCGAGTTCAGTGATGGTGGTATTGTAAAGCAAGGTGCAAGTAGGGGATCGAGGGGATACAGCTGTTTCCAGATAGATGGGTGTCTTGGTTGTCTCATACTAGCAGCTATAAGCAGCTTAGTCATACAAGTTACCTTCAGATCTGGAGAGAAAGAGAAAGACTTCTCAGTTCTTCTTTGCCTTTTCATGTCAAGCCACGGATCTGGACGCAGCGTACATATACTTCCAGTACTTCAGTACTTCCCTAAGCAAGGTCCAATACACTTCTCGCTGAATTTGTCATACTTGCGGCACCACTCGTCCGAAGCGATTGGAATAACCCATACTTCAGGGTGTTAAGAATGGCGGTAAACAAACCCAAATGAAATACTTTGAATTATAATTGATGTGTTTCTCCATGATTGGCATGCCGTTTGCACATTTTGGGTGAGAAAGATTGCGTCGATTTCTTCGGTACAATATTAATGACGTCAGTAAGTCAGTAAATATACGCAACATTCCATGTCCTGTCACTTAAGACGAGGTTAATTGATAGAATCGAAAATAACCATAACGGCAACGGCAAACTTTCTATGGAAGAGAGGCGGTTTCTTCAAGGTCACGAAGTTCATTAAGGCTCAATTGGTTCCATGAAATCCTCTGAGCGAGCTGCAATTTCACTTTGCTGGGGAGTGTACAAGGATCCCCGCTAGCTGGCCCTAACCCTAACCTAAATGACAAATAGTAATTATTATAAAATTACGCTCCTCAAAAGAAGATACAGCTCAACCCTGCAGCAGATCAGTTATTTGCTCTGCGAATTTTCAGTGATCAATGTAGCTTTTAGTGTTTTTCGATGCTTGAGACCGTTTGCTTATGTCCTTCATCATTTTTGTATATTTACTTGTAGCAGTTTTTTTTTGTTCCTATGTGCTGGCAGTTGTGTGACGTTTAAAAGCCTTAAATCATTAGGCTTTCTTTTTCCTCTTGCCTTTTGCTGACATGGTGAAGACAAGTCAGCTATTCAGTTCTGTTTGTGTCAGCATTTTCAAAGCGCTCTGACATAGCTAGTTGGTTCCACATCTGGCACAAAACAGACCTTATTCTGTCAGCTCTCATAGTTCTGTTAATTGTTTTGTGAAATTGGTTTATTTATTTTATTGTTTTTTGAGTTTTGATGAGTTTTCTGAATTCTCATATTGTCTTTTTCAGATAATGGCAATCACAAGAGTATTCCTGTTGACATTGTGTCTGCTAAACTTTGGTGATGGAGAGATTATGCCACCAACCATATTGCAGAATTTTTTAGATCATCTTAGCAATTGCTCTTCCATCCAACCCTCGCCCAGAAAAGAAGTATGTTGTAGGCATTGGTGCTATTAATTTCTTTTTGCCAAAGTGTTGAATGTTCATGTAATTGATTCAAACTTTTGGATTTTAATAGCAGTGCTTGACGCCGGAAGAACTTTTTAAAGGGTTTAATTTTGTTGGTGCTGTTTCTATATCACAACTGAATAGCAGTGCAATTCTAGAGAGACTTGTTCAAGCCCCTTGTTATGATGGAAGATCTAATGGAGTTGGTGCTGTATCTGATCAGAAAAGTAGACCTGCACCAGGCCAGGGTATGCTTGTAGTCTACATATAACCATGACTAGATCGCTGTACCATCATAATTGTATTAGACATAATAATGCAATCTCCTAAACTATATCTTTATTACCTTTTACAGTTTGGGGAATGGGTATACTGTTTGTAACAGTTATATCTCTCTGCTCACTTCTGGGTGTCAGCGTGATGCCTCTTATGGATAAAGCATTTTACAAGCAGCTACTCACTATGCTCATTGGTCTTGCTGTCGGCTCTCTATCTGCTAGCTCTCTCTTCCACCTTATACCTCAGGTAACATGGCTTTTTTATTTATTTTCATTTCATAGTTTTATTATGGCTCTATTACTGCTTGAAAATAGCTGAACTGTATGTACAAATGTGATACTTAAGAAGGGCACTTTACACTTAGTAAATATACTAAAATTACAATTTCTTTTTTCTTTTTCAGGCCTTTGGCTTGATGGATAATGACACTCATCATGAATACCTATCCATTTGTCTGTATGTGTGGGGTGGAATTTGGGTCTTCTTCATGGTGGAAAGAATCTTGAAGATAATCCATGATTGCAGAGAGGTATTTTACAATTTTTAGCCGTGTTTTTTTTTTTGTTTTTTTTTTTTTTTTTTTTTTTTTTTGACACCTATTTCAAAAGTACAAAACTTTTAACAGTATTCATACTTTCAGGCTAAACAAAAGAAGGATAAGGTGCATACTACAGTTTCCTCCATTTCAAGCCCCAGTCAACCTAGCGTATGTCTTTTACCAGCCCACAGACAGGATGAGGGGAATTCAGACAGTTGTATGCATGATGCCAGTACTATTTATGATTGCCAGGAACAGGTCATCAAGGCATCTTTTGGTCATGCAGAGGTATTTTTTAACAAAAAATAATAGTCCTTGTTAAATTTTTTAATTCAAGTATTCTGAGCTTATTGTTAAGTTTTCCCTCGCTTCCAGAGACCTCACCCTAGTCACAATCACAGTCACACCATTACTTTTGATAGCAATAAAGACAGTGCAATTGCTACTGTCGCTTGGATGGTAATTTTCGGTGATGGACTTCACAATTTTATTGATGGCTTGTCCATAGGTGCTGCATTCAATGAAAGTATTTTAACTGGTATTAGTATTAGTGTTGCTGTGGTCTGTGAAGAATTCCCTCATGAGCTAGGTACAGTATCTATCTCTCTAATACTTCCCTGTTACATATTCCCATGTCCTTCAGTCTTGTAACTAAATGTTATTAATATTTCTGATACGTACCTCTTATTAGGGTCATCTAAAGTGCAGAAAGTGTTGAACATGCATTGGGAGGGCTCTGTAAAATCTTTTTATGCACCCAATCTCAGGAATTTTTAAAAAATTTTTGTGGCAAAGAATGGGAGGTGTGCAACAGACTTAAAGTTGTCATTGGTTTCTTATGGGCATTTCCCAAATAAAATGAAACTTTAGCCTTGGATTTTCAATGTTGACCAATTATAAAAACGAATATCAGAATCATGATCTGAGTCTGAAGATCTGTGATATCTTCACATGACAAGTTGAAAGCCAAAATGAATTTTCAATTTTCTAATATTTTGCTGGATTGGCAAAAATTGATGTTTCTCATTTTTGTTTTTATTATATCACATGGGTGTATGGGTGTGCCATATACCACTTAAAACTGGTTTTTCAATGTACATCGCGATTTAGGAATCAGTTTTAATACTCTATCAAAAGAGACCACTTCAGGCCAAATTCTCATTGTTTTGGGGTTCAAGCCCCTGCGAAACCAGTGATAAATTTAGCATCCAATGAGACCCCTAAATTTTATCCAAAAATTCTGGAGAAAAGTCCTGTGTGATCCAGTGATGGATTAAAGCCTTTCCCCAAGCGCCCCTGACACATGTTATGCACTTTTGGCATTTTTGATGGCCTAACCACTAATTCATTCATTCATTGAATTTTATCTTGCAGGTGACTTTGCAGTTTTGCTTAATGCAGGAATGTCACTGCGCCAAGCATTATTATATAACTTTTTGTCAGCCTGCACCTGTTACCTTGGGCTTATTGTTGGAATTGTTCTTGGAGAATTTGAGGCTAGCACATATATATTTGGATTTGCAGCTGGAATGTTTTTGTACATATCTCTTGTTGACATGGTATGCCCTCTCATCTTTTCTACTAGAGTCACTTTCTCACAGATTTTGTTATCAGTCGGTTAAATTTATGGTTTACATTTTTTCAGGTCCCAGAGATGAATGAGGTTGCTGAAGAAGCAAGCAAAGTGAGCTGGAAGAAAGCTGTGCAAACTCTATGCTTACAAAATGTAGGCATGTTAACTGGTGTTACAGTTTTGTACTTACTTGCTCGCTATCAGGACCACATAAATTTTTCATGACCTATTAAAAACTAAGATGATCATGTGAGCATTGTACTGTATTTGTATTGATATCTGGGGGAGTTCAAAGCGTTTTAACAGTCTACACATTTTAGGGTTTTAAAAAAAATTTACCAATCAGTTTTGGCTGCTGAGGAGAGTGAGATTTAAGTTTATGCAAGAGCGTCTTAATTTAGTGCACATTGTTATTTTATGATCATACATTGTATTGTAAGCTCTTTGTGGATTTGTATGTTGACTGTGTTAGATTGATTAATTATCTCTATGTGGTTTTGTAAACATTTTTCTGTGACTGTAATAACCTAGTTCATAATATTTTAAACCTATGATTAACCATGACAAACCCTCTTCCTTGTCATAGTCTGAATCTCTGTTCCAAATTATGTATTGCCCTTTTTATGAGATTAATATGTTTTAGATTATTATTGTATCTTTCATTTTAGTGACTTATGTCTATCTTTTTTTGTTAAGATAAGTTTTGTTAATATTTGCCTGTTTTGTTTGCGCTATCTTTAGACTGCTATCATGTTTTCATAGGATTTTAGTCCAACTAACCCGTGTCCTTCATGTCCTCCTCTTTCCTTCTCAACATTCAAACAGTCGATTTTCTCGCTAATTAAGAATTAAGATTTAATTAAGAATTAAGTTGTCCAGCTTGCCATAGCCACCGTCATCAAAATAAATCAGGACTGAGCAAGGAACTTTGTGACAATAAGTAGCCCAGTTATACTGGACTATGTCTTGATGAGTTGTAGTGTGTACAGTTTAGTTTGACAGATTCTATTCTGAAACTGATACAACTTAATAATATCTAAGTATGCTACTCTGTGATTTAAGGCAACATAAAAACTTTGCATTAGAAAGGTGCAAAGTAAAGTAGGTCCACAAATGCAATATCTGTGGAGCATTTTCTTCCTCTTCCTTAATTTATCGATATTTTGGATTTTAAGTTGAGTCAGATTAGTTACCCTGTGCACATTTCACAGTTAAAATAATGAAATTGGACTTTTGCCATAATATATTACAGTCCATGTGTGTCAAAAGTTGTACCCATTGTACATCACTTTTCCTTAAATGAATGATAGAGTGTGTGTGATATAGTGTCCGATAACTGGACTCATGGCTTAGAAATTGAACTGTGCTATATTTATGATGACCTCAAAGGACTGCAATTTAAAAGAATAATGAGAGTCAATTTGATGCAGTCAATCCTCCTATTTTGTTTCTAACTATAATCAATATATATGTAGTCTTATTCTGAAAAGACAATGAAACCTACTTGTTACCGTAATGGTCTGAATATAAGCCTCCCCCGCATATAAGCCTCCCCCTACATTTAGAGCCTCATTTGGAAGTAAAAGGTCCATATAAACCCATACAAAAAAGGCCTCTCATATAAGCCCCCCCTTGATTTTAGGCTAAATTTCAAAAAAAAAAAAAGGAGGCTTATATTCAGACCATTACGGTACATTTAGTAGAAAGAAAAACTGACTATCATATTCTTGACATATCAGTGTCTTCAAGACGATCTCAATCTTATCTCAATCTTATTTAGCAGTCCTTTTGTTTTCTTCTTCTGCAAGGCTAATCGTTTTCTTTTAAAAGTGATGTATATTGTGCCATTTTTAGTTTATTTCTTTTTCTTCAATAAGGTTTTAAATTTCTGAACTTCATGTGGTCAACCTAGAACATGCTGAATTTCATATATTTGTCTCCATGAGGGCACAAGACGTTGTTAAATTCTAGTCAAACTAATTGGATACATACATTTGCATTTGGTTATATCTTAAGACAAAAATTGTGCCCAGTTTTCTTGAACTGCGGCACCCCTGTTGCCTTTTTGCCCCAAAATTCTGAAATTTAATGGTAGATCTTTCTTAAACTTTGCATCTGATATATGGGAATCATACGGCTTCTACTTATACTTCATCGGATCTCTGTTTTCCCATCAGGTTGGCCGTGTGAGTGTACCCTGTTACACACTCGCTCCCAAGGCTAACTTAGTGCTAAGTTTGCTGCAATAGCTCTGTATGTATTTATTTTTCTTTTGGAAATGAAAGAAATTCTATTTTTTTAAAGGCACTATGATGCAATATGTTGTAAAACCGAATAAATTTTCCCAACTGTTTCATCACGCTTCCTCATTTTCCTTGAAAACGGGTGGCACCCCGAGTCGTAGAGGGGGAGGGGGGGGGGGGGCAACGGCGTTGCGCGTCGGGTTGGGGCGGCGCGGTCTGTGCGGAATACAGACCGCCTCCCGCCGCGGGTGGCTCGCGCAGATCGCGCAGCTCGCGCCAGGTTCTGCCGCAGCGCCACGCGCTAGTCGAGGTGCTTTGCGGCCCCGCGCGTGCTGTGCTTGGCGCCGGCGCTGCCCGGCCCGGCCCGGCCCGGCAGTCACCGCGAGGAGGTGCTTGACGACGTGTGTCGAGCGCCGGCCGACCGCCGACCGTCCGCTTGCACCGCACCCGCTCGCTTCCGAACGTGTCAAACGTGCGCAGATTTTCCTCCCTGTGCGCGCGGCGCGCGGTGGAGTCCGTCCGCGGTTTGGAAAGTTACCCCCCAAGTCAATCCGCAGAGGATGATATTTGGTCGGGCGCTCAGCAGTCCTGTACTTTGGTACAGGATTTTTGACAGTGTGGCGCGCCGCTGACCCTACACCCCTCCCCCTTCCCCCTCGGACCCCACGCGCTCCAGTCAGTCAGGCACCTTGCGCACGGGGAAGTCCGCCGCGCCGCGCCGACGGGCGGAGCGCAGGCGCGCAGGCGCTCCGCACCGGCCTGCCGCTGCCGCAGTCTCGAGTCCTCTACTCTGGACCCGACAGCTTAAGCCGCAGGTGAGTGAGCTGACTGGGTATCCACTCTCTGGGTCGCGTATCTGAGCGGAGCGGGGATGGGGGGAAGTGGGTCCACCCAGCCGAGCGATTCCGAAGATCGCTTTCATACCTCTGTCCTCGTCGCACTCATGGAGCAGTACCATGGCCAGCATAGGGCACCGCTGTTGGTGCAACAAGGACGGAGGGATGAGAGCGATCTTCTGAATCAGTCGGCTGGGTGTCCAGGTCCAGAGCCGGCCGTGGCGTCGTGATAACCGCCTGACGTGCTGTGGGCCGCATTTCGTACAGCGAGCGATGCTTTGCATACTTGACCCATAGATGGTTGTTCGGCTCGGCCGGAGGCGTCGTCCCCCGGTCCCCCACACCAGACATGCGTCCGAGACGTCAGTGGATGTTTAGGGGGCGTGTCTATTGTGCCTTTAACGCCCCTCCTCCTCCTTCGCCCCCCCCCCCACTCCCCCAAACTCCTCTGACCACCCGTCGCGTGGAGGCCTTCGCCTTGTAAATAAATCGCACACGCTGATTTCCCCGCACTCCCCACCCCAGCCGCCCGCTCCGCACCGCGCCCTGCAGCCGTTGGCCGTGTAGCGCCCAGCGTGCACCCCTGCCCCTGCCAAGTCCAAGGAGTCTGTCGGTAAAAATAGTCGCGAGGCCTTGTGCGGGGCGGGGCCGAGGCGGCCCGGGCCGGTGGCCGGTACGGCTACCCACCACGTGTGACCACGCCGCGCGCCCCCGAGGGGCTTGGGGCCGCTGGGCTGGGCTCTGGGCTGGGCCGTAGGGTGAGTCTACACAGAGGTTACATCTCTCTATCCTTGTCGCACTCATGGGGCACGGCCATGAGGAGCCAGAGAGAGGACAGGACCGAACGCTGTTCGGAATCTCCTAGCTGGACTGCTGTGTTGGGCTCGGGACGCCCGTCTCGCTAAACTGAAATGGCAACATCACAGCAGCCTCCCAAATACAACCATAGCATGAGGCTTAAGCTTAGGTTGAACACAGTCGGGCCGACGTGCTCTGTCAGGAGCGCAATCACAAGGGAAAGGCTGGCCGGCCGTCTTTGATTTATTTGGGTGACTCCCGCCACACCGCTCCCCGCCCCGCCGCGCGAGTCCCCCGGCGGGTCCCCCGGCGGGTCCCAGCGGGTCCCAGCGGGTCCCAGCGGGTCCCCCAGCGGGTCCCAGCGGGTCCCCCAGCGGGTCCCAGCCCGGGCGCCGCCGCCGGGCCGCTCGTTATTTGTCATTGGTCGGGTGTGAATCACTTCGCGCGGCTCATGGCGTCGCTCGGCGTCGCTCATGGCGCGACTGCAGCAGCCTGGCCAGGACATGACAGAGTGTACAGTATAGGCGGCAGCAGAGCCCACCCTCACACCCAACTCCTTAAACCAGGGACTTGGTTCTGAACGGTAGATTTCTCATACACCCCCTACTCCACCGCGGCGGCCATCTTGCTTGTGACAACTTCTTCCTTTCTTCTTCTTGACCAGCCGCAGCTCAACTTCTCTATCGAGTTTGGTATCGTTGTATTCGGAAAAGCGAGTAGAACAGCAAAATAAGATGTAAGAGATTGTGCGCAGTATTTTTCAATGTTTAGTAATGGGAAGTTGAACTTTTGGCGCTGATTGCTTCCCGTAAAGAAGCGAAGAAGGCAGCGTCTCCAAACGGGAGGGACTTTGAGGGATCTGCCGCCTGAGCGCGAAAGCGAAACATCCCGCAAGATAACATACCGCGCAGGATGTTTGAGGCACCGCGCGGGATCTTTCATGGTTTTATCCCGGCCTGCTGCTGCTTGCGGGGGCCTACGGGGTGTTGCGGTCTCTTTTGTCGTGCCCACCGAGTCGACGTCGACACCCGAAGCTGGCGGCGCACACGACTGTCGCCAGCCAGCCCAGAGCGGCGCTCGCGCTCGGGCGAGAAAAGTGCGGGATCTTGCGAAATGTTTCGCTTTCTCGCTCAGGCGGCAGATCCCTCAAAGTCCCTCCCGTTTGGAGACACTGAAAGAAGGCGCCGAGTCTCATTCTCCGACCACTGGAGTGGATTTTCAACACTTGCTAAGTTCATTTGGCGGCCATCTTGGAAGTTCTTCTTTCTCTTCCAACCGCTGGAATACCGGTACCTCATTTAGAAGGAAGTTGACTTGCGTTAAATGTCTAGCGGAGGAAAGGAAGGACCGTAAATGGGGGTAACTTTGGTCCACCGGGGTAACTTTGTCCACCCCCTAAAAGTTTGTCTAAAATGCTACCTAGCATTTGAAACACATCTTAGGGGTGGGGGGTAACTTTGGCCTATCCCTTAAAATTTGTATCAATTGCGATTCAGCATTTTAAACAAAGTTTTAGTGGGTGGACAAAGTTACCCCGTTCGGCCAAAGTTACCTCCGTTTACGGTACATCTTAGTTTTCCTTCAAGAGGCATGCAAGAGAAAGTCTTGAACGTGCTAGTAATAGCCGGGTACATTCCATCTGAACCGCGACCTGTCTGAGGAGATACATGTAAATTTCTTAATTTTTATCTCCTAAAAAGAACGTTTTTTCATTTGACCACTAGTTCTCCAGGCCTTCCAGCAGCCATCCTCCCACATTTAAAAGGGGAACGGGAAAATAAGGGGTTGATGATTGTTTCTTGTATTTAATGTTTCCTATCCTGTCCGAGCAGAGCGCGTCTCGGCGGGTGCTGCCATGCGATGAGGACGAGTGAGGCCGCGCCCTGCCCGCCCCCGCTCCTGCCGCAGCAGTTCTACCCCCAGCTGCAGCTGCAGCCGCCCCTACCGCCGCCGCTGCATCAGCCGCCGCAGCCGCTGCAGCAGCCGCCGTTCGACCCGGCGGCCCTATCGAAACATGAGCTCCGCGGCGAGCAGCTGCTGCTGCTTCAGCAGATGCAGGCGCTCCAGCAGCAGGGGCGGCAGCAGGACGCGCTGCAGGACTCGCAACAGGACCTGGGCGACATGATCGAGAAGCTCATCCTGCAGGGCGCCGACAGCCCGCGCTCCATCCGCGTGCACGTGGGCATCGACGAGGACCTGAGGATGATCCTGGACATGGACCCCAGCATCGTCGACATGGTCCCGGCGGTGGCGCCGGTCGAGGCGCCCCCGGCCGCGCCGCCGCAGCCGACCAGCCCCCGCGCCAGCCGGCTGCCGCCCCGAGGGTGAGTCACTACAGAGGGATGGGATGCGTGCATGCTGAAACGGGACCACCGGACCGATCGGGAGGCAAAATTCCCGAGAATAAATTTTCAAATTATGGTGGGGGTAGATTTTTATGATTTCTGTCTGACTTCAATGTGACTGTGTTTACGTCGAGTATGATGTATCCCTCGATATCACCCCAGCCCGTGCTGGACGTGGATGCAACGTAGATCCACGTGGTTGAAACGTAATTTTCCTATGGGGCACGTCCGCCCATGGCGCGCACGACCGGTTCTAGCTTCCTGCTAGGTCTGCGGCGAGGGTAATCCCCGCGGAACACCCGTCAGGTGCTGCCGGGCTGCTGCTCACGGTGGACGGGGCGGGACACTTCGACCGGCCACTTTGGTAGGGCGCCGCGCACATCTACGAAACATTCCCCTTTTACTGGACTCTTGTTCTGGTTTCGTTCGTCGGGTCGGGCAGGTCGAGTATTCGCGACTCGTTAACATTTTTCCCGGCGATTAGCGGGCGAGCGCGGCCCAGTGTTTTCGTGCCGTCGCGCGTCTTGTGCAGTCACCGAGTGTACAAGTTTTCAGAAATCACTCGAGCCGCTTGGTGCGCCGCGCCGCGCCCCGCCGGGCTGCACTGCGGCTGGCAGATACCGATAGTAAGTGAGTGCGTCACTGGTCCTGCATTAGGCAGGCGGCTCACCGTGAGCGCGCGCCGGGCCGGGCCGGGCGCGCCTGTGCCTCGCCGGCGAGTGCGTGACGGAGACGGACTCACCGCCCCAACACACACCTGCTATAGGCGTGAGAGAGGGGGTGCTAGTGTGCGGAATCTGCTAGCTGCGTCTCTGGTCGCTTTCTTCTCTGTCGCGCGCATGGGACCCTGCCATCCTCAACGCAGGGCACCGCCATGGGTGCGACAGGGACGGAGGTGCGAGAGCGAGACCCCCTGAGTGAGACGGACTCACCGCCCCCAACAAACAAACACCTCTGCCGCCTTCGCGCTTCCGTCCCTGTCGCACGCATGGGACCCTGCCATCCCCCACGCAGGGCACCGCCATGGGTGCGACAAGGACGGAAGTACGGAGGTGCGAGAGCGACCCCCTGAGTCAGACGGCGCTGCAAGCAGATTCCGCCAGATTCCGCACACTAGCACCCCCTTGCTAGCCGGGTGAGGGGGGAGTGGGTAGGGGTAGGGGTCTGCTTAGCCCATCTCGCCACAGGTACTATAGGCGCGAGAGAGGGGGTGCTAGTGTGCGGAATCTGCTAGCTGTGCGTCTCTGGTCTGCCGCAGGCCGCCCTCGTTCAAGCACTCGTCGGTGCCGCTGCGCACGCAGATGAAGCAGCAGCTCATGCGGGAGCAGCAGATGCAGCAGGAGCGGCTGGAGCGGGAGCAGCGCCTGCAGATGCAGATGCAGCAGCTGCAGCAGCAGCAGCGCCAGGCTGCCGCGCCGCCCCGGCCGCCCGTCAACATCGGCGTGGACGTGCCGCAGTCCGTGTTCCAGGTGAGCGAGCGCAAGCGAGGAGAGCTCCCTGCGCGCCGGGGGGTTAGGCAGCCCAACGTGCACGGGCGCCTGAGGAGCCGGCGGGGCGGGGCGGGGCGGGGCGGGGCGGGGCGGGGACAGGTAGTCGCTGATAGCAAGCGAGAGGCGTCCACACATTCACACCCTATTCACGGTTATCTACGGGGGGGGGGGGGTAGAGAATACATATGCTAGATTTGCGGGGTTACCTATAGCAGGGGCCGTAGCGCCTTTCGCCCGGAGCTGGTGGGTGGGCAGACCAGCAAGGCTGCCGTGTGTTCTCTGGGACGTGCGGTAGAGACCCTCGTCATTTTTGGCGACCGCGCGGCGGCCGGCGTCGGCGTCCGAGAGGGTGCGAACTGGGGCTTCTCCCCGCCGATAGCGATCTCGCTCTCGCAAGCTGTCACTCACTCACATGCCAAGAAATTAAATTAAGACAGATTGCCGCGCTGCCAATGTGAGGCGGGCAGGGCGAGCTCACGGCAGTGGCACCCAAACAGGGTCTGAATCAGTGCGGCTGCACGGGAACATGAGCTATACCGGTACATCGGAGGGAGGAAAGGGGAAGGAGGGAAAGAGAGAGGGAAGAGTAAGAGGAGAGGAGGAAAGGGAGAGAGAAGAGGAAGAGGAGAGGGAAAGAGAGAAAGAAAAGGCAGGAGATACAGCGTTTTCATGGGCCATAAGGATACAAAGGAGGCCAAAAAAGTAGGTACAACGACAGCTTCGCACGGGTACACAGAAAAATTATGGGCGCCACTGGCTCACGGCCAGGGCGCCGTAACGTAACGAAACGGAATTAGAAACGCCTAAAAACGAAAATGAAATACCAATTTTCCAAGCGTTTTTGAAAAGAATTCTACGTTTTCTCATGTAGAACCCTTTAAAAACGCTTGGAAAATTGGAATTTAATTTTTGTTTGTAGTCGTTTCTAATTCCATCTCGTTACGTTACGGTGGTTACGGCGCCCTGCTCACGGCAGGACGATACCCGCGGGTTCCGGTCCAGCGCGGCAGCCCTTATTCGCAGGTCGAAACGGTCGACACTGTCATACCTGCCACAATGACATAACTACTCTTCAACGCAAATCCAGCAGCCGTCATTCTGATATCAGAGAGACATGGTTCGTGCGCCGTGGGTCCCGGTGGTCCCGGGCGCCGCGGCGCGCTGGCGCCGGTGGTGGCGCCCTGCCCTACCCGTGGCGGTATGCAGGTGCAGGCGGGGCCGGTGAGGCGCCATGCATCTCTATCGCGCTGCCGGGGCCGCTCGCGCCGCTCATGCACGCGCACGAACCGGGAGGGAACCGGATCGACTCAGCAGCACGTCTAGAGGTGCCGCGCCCCGCCCGGGCCGGGCCGGGCCGGGCCGGGCCGGGCCGGGCCGCCCAAGGACACTCGCACTCGAGGGGTTGCGCCGAGGGGTCGACCACTCAGAATTTTGGTGTACATGGAATATCTGGAATATTTGAAGGATTTCTGGAATATGTTGGGAATATCTGGAATATGTTGGGAATATCTGGAATATTTTGGGAATATCTGGAATATTTTGGGAATATCTGGAATATTTTGAGAATATCTGGAATATTTGTTGAATATTTGGCTATTTTTTGTGGAATATCTGGAACTGGAACTAAACGAACTTCCGTCGGCCGCGGCAGACTCGAGCACACGTGACTGAACCGATCACGTTAGGATGACATCACTAAGCTAAAACCTCTGCTCTGATCGCGCAGGTGCAAACCGTGCTGGAGAACCCGACCAAGTACCACGTGCTGGAGCGGAGCAAGAGCCAGGTGCGGCAGTACGTGCAGGCGAGCCTCCAGCAGAGCCAGCAGCTGGTCGAGGACGCGGTCCTGCCCCGACCTCCGCCCGAGACCACCGCCGGCGAGTGAGTAGTATTGATTTGCAACTTGGCCGAGAAAAGAAAACCCCAGGCCAGTGCGCCCTCACATGCTCATGACCTGGTCCCTTTCCTTTTCATTTCGTTTGCTAATATCAATGATTGCGCAGGGAGCCCGGCCGCGCCCTGGGCACCCCTGTCCTGTCCCGGCTGGCGGGGACCTTGTCCGGGACCCTGTCCGGGGTGGGCGTGCCAGGACCCGACGCGCCCGCGCCGCAGGAGCAGCAGCAGCAGCAGCAGCAGTGCGACACGACCGTCTCCTCCACCGTGAGCTCGTCGGTGTGCTCGGGGCGCTCCGCAGCCAGCGCCGCCGCCTCCGCCTCCGCCACCAGCGCGTCTGAGGTGAGTAGAGCCGCGCAGACCATACATCGGCCCGCCCCAGCGCCCCAGTAAGGGTGATTCCGCACGGTGGCTTTGTCTCTCGATCTGGCCTTGTCGCACTCATGGAGCACGGCCATAGGGAGCGAGAGAGAGAGAGAGAGGACACAATGAATTAAACGCCCTGTTCGGCGGAATCATCCTGCAGGGCTGTGCACTGCAGGGAGCACACGGCCTCCTCGGCCTCGCGGGCGCGGTGCGGCGGCGCCCAGTCGCGCTCGCCACGAGGCCCGCCCTAACCCCGCACCAGCCGCGCCGCTGCTCCCCTCTCCTCCCCCGTCCCCCGGCCGCTGACAACAAAAGTCTTTTACGCCGGGGATTATTTCTGCGCACGTGCTTCGCTAACCGGTTGGGCCCCATGGCGCAAAGGACCAAGACCGGATACAATTGGAACCGGTCCGGACCGGTTTTCGTTGAATGAAGGCTCGTTGCTGTCCCTGGGCCCGGTGCTGCCCGCCCCGCCCCGCCCCTCCCCGCCTGTCCCGTCGCCTTGCGATCCGGACAGCAGAACAATGAGGTCACGGGGTGTAAGTGAGCAGGCATGCGAGTCCAGCATACGCTTGAAAACCGATTCATTGTTCTCATGAACGAACCGAGTAGAAGAGAGTGGAACCGAATAATGGACTCTCAAAGAGTTCCCGCCCCGCCCGGCCCGGCCCGGCCGTCGCCACTTGGTCAGGCCCGCCGGCAACCGACTACTGAGTTGACTTGAGCAAGGAGCCCGGCGTGGGGCGGGGCGGGGGCGGGGGCCGTCCGCGAGCGGGAGGCACCACGCAACCGAGTACCCACTTGCGAGCGGGCTAGAGAGAGAGGGTTGAGGGACGGCTGCTCGGAGCGAGTGGGAGAGAGAAACTCAGAGCGCTCCACCACCCGTCTCCCTCGCTCTCTCCCTCTCCCTCTCTCGCTTTGTGGCCGTCCCCCTCGCCTGTGATGATACGCAAGGCTCCTCGGCCCCAGGCAAGGGGCCATTTGACGCCTCGTCTCCGCTCGGACGTCTTTTGTTTCCGTCGCTAAGCGCGGGTCGAGCCGACCGTCATTTGAATGAGAATGCGACGGACGGAGCGGAGCGGGGCGGCCGATGCTGGAACTACCGGGTGGTAGGGCAGGGCACGGGCGCGCTCGTAGTGCTCACGTGCCTGCCTGCCACGGGGTGGTTCATCCACGTACGCACGAATACCGCGAACGCTGAACAAACCTTCGTTTTCAGGATTGACTGGAACCCTCGAGGTGGTGCTTCCCTAGAGTGTATCGATGGTATGGAGGTCGGTGCGGCGGCCGCTGAAGCAGGAACACCTACCTCACGTACTACTTTGCGTCACGTGCCATTTCGGCGCCTTGGCCCCCCCCCCCCACCCGTGCCCTACGCGCCTCCTCCTCTCTCGACACTTTCCTCTCATCTAGCAGGCGAACCTTTGGTGAACCGCCCCCCCCCCCCCTCCTCCTTGCGGCGTCCCGAAGTTATGGGACATTGCTTTCTGAATGACAAAACGAGTCGACCTCCCTCCTTCCCTTGGCATTCCCCGGGCACGCAGCACGCACACGCGGGCTGTAGGGGTGGGAGCCAACCTCCCGCGCCTGCGCTCTAACTCAGCCCATAGCTTTCTCACACGCGGGCTGGCCAAGCCGCGCGACCACGACGCAGTCCTAGTGTACCGCGGGGGCAGAGGCGCGCGGGGCAGAGCAGGGTCGCGCAGAGATTACAGCTATCGGCCGATACTATCCGTGATTGGCATCTGATTTATCCCGAGGATTTGCCCGCTCGCCTCGGACCGTGCGCGGCGGCGCGGCGGTGGGACACTCTGCCGCTGCGCGGAAAGTAAAGAATAGGCGCAAGGGACAAGTAACGAAAGCTACGGGCGCCACGTACCTTTTTGTTTCTTGACGCCCGTAGGGTAGGCAATCCCTTTGCGCTCTGCGCACCTACGCGTTGGGGTTGCATCCTCTTTACTCCCGGGCGCTCCAGCCCAGCCGGCGACTAGTAGAAGAGCGCGGGTGCTGCAGCGGTGCAGCGGGCCGGGCCGCGCCGAAGCTCCCCGTCGTGCTCCCCGCCCCTAGCTTTGGACCCGTGCCCGGCCTGCTCGTGCTCCTGGCCGAGCCGTCCCCCTCGCCGCCGGGCTTTTACGGTCCTTTCTGAGAATCTGTTCGCCTTGAGCGCCGCGAGCTGTCTCGTGAACTGCTGCGGCGTCTTGCACCACGGCTTCATTTAGCGAACTATTGCGCCAAAGGCATTTCTGTATTTATCTTTCGCCTTCCATCGGCATTATGCCGCCGTGTAAGGCCTCGCGAGATAAGAATTGGGGTGGAGCCTATTGGCGCGTGCGGCGTGACCCACCCCCGGGCTGCCAATAGCGAGCTTCTGTGGTTATTCACAGAGCAGCGGCGCCGCGCTGCGATTAGCGTTAAGCCGAGCTTACAGCACACAAGGACCCCGCGTTATCCTTCCTGCCCAGCAGATACCCCCGCGGGCGGCGTGCATGTGCAGGTGTATTTGCAGGCGTGTGGGATACGGTGGGACACCTCCCCGACACGACACGCCAGGTCACGCCTGGCGGGGCGGGCGGCGTATGGCAGGCTGCCAGGCCCTCAGGGGCACAAGCTGGCTGCTCCCCCCCTCTCCCCTCTCCTCGCTCCACTCCTTTCTCCCTATTTCTCTCTCTCTCTCTCTCTCTCTCTCTCTCTCTCTCTCTCTCTCTCTCTCTCTCTCACCACTTCTCATCCTCCTTCCCCTCCTCCTCCTCCTCCTTGTCCAACGCTTGGGCCCACCAATATCTCTGTTTCATGCATCCACCCCTCCACCCTCGCAAGGTCTCTGGCACGCGCCAACGTGTGTGAGAGAGAGACGAAAACAAAGGGTTACACAGACAGACGGACGTACCGACGGATCGACAGACAGACAGACAGACAGACAGACAGACAGACAGACAGACAGACAGACAGACAGACAGACAGACAGACAGACAGACAGACAGACAGACAGACAGACAGACGGACGAGCATTCCTCTGTCTCCACCGCTCCTCCCAGTGCGATGATTGCTGTGTAGTCGTGGCCTTTACTTTTCGGTGCGCTTCGAACCCCGGCGGTGGCTCCACGTGAACCTTTGTTGTTGTTTTGTTGTGGGGCGCCTCGCCACGTGCGCGCCACGTGTTTGGGTCACGGACGAGGAGTCGACAGGGCAGGGCGGGGCGGGGCAGTGTCGGGCAGACGGATGCGCTAGAGGCTAGAGCTCCAGCATCCAGCGGGCCGGCTCGGGGGCCGGGTTCAAATACCCGCCGTTCCGTGCGTGCGCGCGCGCGAGCGTGTGACGTCATCAGACTTCCCCAGCCGAGCCTGGCTGGACTGGGGCAGGACAGCATAAGTAAGCTCCTACGTGCGCCTACGAGGAAGCCGCCGCCGCCGCCGCCTCTGAGAAAAGCGACGTGTTGCAAAAATATAATAAAATACAGCAAATACCGTTTCGCACCGAAAAGAGAATGCGCTTTGATTGCTGTATACACGCAGTGTCACGGTGACTGTCACTGTACCGTCACCCAGGAGGCGCCGCCCGCGCCGCGCGCCCGAGCGCCCTGAGGCTTATCGCGTATCCGCTGTTTGGATATGGATCACCCCGGCCCGGAGCGCTAATCCCTGGACTGGCTATGGCATAATCATTACTCCCGATGAGCGATGTGCTGTGCCGAGGCGCGCTGCTGTTCCACCACAGTGCATGAGGTCGGCGGAAGTCGTTTTCCGTTCAATAATTAAAGCAGGCGCTATGGCTATGTGTACGTGCTTGTACTAGCGAGGCGAGGGAGGCGGCCCCCCGGGCGTCATGGACGTCATGGGCACAGACCAGACCAGACCGGCTCGGCTCCGTGCAGGAGGGAGATGGATAGATAGATGGACTCGAAGGCCTCCACTACCGACATCTTGTTGTCGCGATCATCAGCTGGCTGGATGGCTTATATTCGCTGGGAGAGGGAGAGGAAGGGAGAGAGGTTAGCGGTTGTAGTATGGCGTGGCATGCGGGTAGCCCGGCGCGGCCCGGCCCCGGCGGCGGCCCGGGCGCGCTGGACCATACGGGTGTCGCCGCCGCGCTCGGGGCCTGCTTGAGCTCCTCGGGGGTCGTCTTTTGTCGCAGCCCCCCCCCCCCTCTCATCCGTCGCCTCTCCTCTGCTCAGCTGTTATGATTTCCATCCAGTGTGTGTGTGTGTGTGTGTGTGTGTGTGTGTGTGTGTGTGTGTGTGTGTGTGTGTGTGTCGTTTTACGAGCTTGTTTAATCCGTCTGCTGCTCCGTCTTTGCCCCTCTGCTGCTGACCTATATTCGGCGCTGCCCTCGCTGTACCTGCGCGGCGTGGTGCGACCTTGGATAAGGGCAAAGTACATGGATCGGCTTCTCCGGAGCGCGTAGGCACGGGTCTCGGACGTTTTGAGGAGGCGTAGCGTAGCGCAGCGGCGAGCGCTTCCCGTAAGAAGAGAGCGGTGGGGCTCCCCCACCCCGCCGCTCGGCCGCCGGGCGGGCCCGGCTCCAGCGGCGCGCCACCGCAGACATGTTCGTCTTTAACACCCTCTGGTGCTTATTTCGTGATATTAACTTCAAATTGAATGTCATACCTCACAAGCCCTATCCTTTCCGAGCGTAATGACTGTTTAGCCCACTCTGTAGGACCAATACTACAGGAGTAGTTTGGTAACAAAGTGAGGCCGGGCTCTCTCGGGCGCCGCTGCCGCTGCGCTACGCTCCGCCTCTACAATTCGTCCGGGACCCGTGCCTATTCAATATTTTGGCTCTTTTTAACGCTCGCGGTTACCTGAGCTCAAAACCAACTTCATACCTGTAAATGCCAATCCTTTCCGAGTGTAATGAGTGTCTCGCCAACTCTGTAGACCCAATATTATGGGCGTGGTTTGGTAACGAAAGTACCAATGCACAATGGAGAAGCTGATCCATGTATTTTTGCCCTTATCCAAGGTGCGACGTGGTGGAGTGTGGCGAGGTGCCGCGGTGACAATCATAATTTGTATGGAAACAGAGCCGCCGCGCCGCGCTCCTCTCCCCGCGGCTGGTTTAATGAGTTGGCTACAACATGGACGTTATATCCGGCGGGGCGGGGCGGAGCGCGGCGGCGGACACAAACATCATGTCTAATCCACAGCTCAGTGCCGAGTGCGTTATTCAGGGCGTGGACCCGATCGACCCGCTCGTGTCCGCCGCCCAGCCCAGGCTACCCCTACCGGCTCCCGTTACGTACGTACGCAGGCATCCTGGGATGTGCCGTCTGGACTTGGACCACAGAGGACACAGAAGCAGAGGTCCGACTGGGATAGGCCGAGCTCCGCGAAAGCCGTACTGGAAGGGTCGGCAACCTAAGACGAGAAACTGGTGACGGTTTCCTCTCGTATTTTTAGTTTTACTACAATATACTATAAAGTATTCTCATTCCCTTCCTAGATACTGTGTCCTCCGTGACTTGGACCCGACCCGGGATCAGCTAGAAGGAATCAGCGCACCGCTCCACCCTACCCCCTCCCCTGGCCACTGAGGCGTGCGGCTCTCCTTTTCGCCACATCCTTGTCTGTCATGTTGTCCTTAGGGTGCCTCCTTCTCACCAGCACGGTCTTGGTGGGGGGCCAAGGCGGGGCGAGACACTGGAGGACGCTATTATCTGCGGGTGCAAAACAAGCGCGGCGGGGCGGGGCGGTCAGCAGAATGCAGATCAGCCGTCAGTAGGTTATGATTATGAGAAGATAGGCTGCGCCGCAGCGCCGCCGCCGTCTTGATAAACGACTCGCACCTCTGCAGGTGACCTGCTGGACCTGCTGCAGCTGCAGGCGACCGGGCCTGCTCATGCAGCTGACGTACTTTGCCCGGCAGTTCAGCGTGCCCACGGGCGCGGCCCACCCCCTACCGCCCCGCAATGTGTCTCTAGAGTGTTTTGTGGAGAGGTCAGCGCAGCTGTAAACCGGTTTTTTCAAGTTTTACGGAGAGCCCCGCAAGAGAGGCGTCGGCGGCGGCGGCGACCTCGTCCGGCCGGGCCGGGGCTCCTGTTCTTGTCGCAGCGGGGGGATCGAAAGGGGATAATAAGGCGTGACTGGAGAGCCTTGCCGGACGGGGAGGTGCTGGAGAGGCCTGCTGGACGGGGAAGTACTGGAGAGGCCTGCTTGACGGGGAGGTGCTGGAGAGGCCTGCTTGACGGGGAGGTGCTGGAGAGGCCTGCTGGACGGGGAGGTGCTGGAGAGGCCTGCTTGACGGGGAGGTGCTGGAGAGGCCTGCTGGACGGGGCGGTGCTGTACAGGCCTGCTGGACGGGGAGGTGCTGGAGAGGCCTGCTGGACGGGGAGGTGCTGGAGAGGCCTGCTGGACGAGGAGGTGCTTGAGAAGGCCTATGATTCTCTTGGGTCTGTTGGGTCGGCCAGAATGCTCCAACGCGAACACATTTTTCGGTTGGTGGCACAGACACAGGCGCTAGCGCCAGAGCGGCTACAACCAGAAAAGGCTGCTCGCCCGCCCCGCCCCGCCCCGCCCCGCCCCGCCCCGCTCCTCCCCTCCCCGCCGCGCCCCGCAGGCTCGCTGGGTGGGTGTGCGGTGCGGTTAGCGCTGGAAATTGTTTCCTGGGCGCTGCAGGCGGCGCTGCCCGGGCGCTGGCGCTGCGTTTAGGTCTCCTTGTCGGTCCACCCCACCCCACCCCACCCCGCCCCGCCCCGCCCCGCCCCGCCCGGCCCGGCCCGGCCCGGCCCTGGCTGTCTCTTCTCCTCTTCATCTGTTCTATGCTCACTTTGGGCGAGGGAAATCCGGATTGGTGCGGGTGTGTCCCTCCCAATATCACAAAACCTGCCTCCTCAACTCGCAGTGACGTTAGGGGCGCAGCAAGGCGATTCCGAACACTGTTTTGTAGTGCCCTCTCTCTTGCACCATATGGCCGTGCCCCATCAGTGCGACAAGGAGAGAGCGATGAAACCAGTGTGTGCGGAATCACCCTGCAGGCCAGCCTCCCCCGAGCCGGAGCCTCGAGGCAGCAGGCCAGGGCACGGCAGGGCAGGGCAGGGCAGGGCAGGGCAGGGCAGGGCAGGGCAGGGCACGGCAGGGCCCTGCCTGGCCGACTTCAGGAAGAGGCCAAGAACTACAGAACATCTCTCTCTCTCACGGCAGGGCAGGGCCGGCCGGGCTTTGACGTCAGGGCGGGGTCGGCTCAGTGCTCAATCCAGTGTAGTGCACGGGGCGGGGCGGGGCGGGGCGGGGCGGGGCGGGGCGGGGCGGGGCGGGGCGGGGCGGGGCGGGGCGGGGCGGGGCGGGGCGGTATACTCCGCTGCGATCGGTTCTCTCGCATTCTCATTCGGTGTGTACGTCACGCCCGGTCCGGCCTCTTGCGACACAGTACAAGTTTGCCCTGCCTGACACACACCCTACCCCGGCCCGGCACCCCGCGCTCGCGGCGAAATGAGTGTCGTGCCTGCCTGCGCGTTTAATTAGAGCAGACGTATGGGAAGTAACGCCTTCCACAGGAGCAGCGAGCGGATGGGGGGCGTGGTGGGGCGGGGCGGGGCGGGGCGGGGCGGGGCGGGGCGGGGCGGGGCGGGGCGGGGCGGGGCGGGGCGGGGCGGGGCGGTCCGAGTGCGCAGCGCCCAGCCTCGTCACCTACGTCGCCCGCCCCGCCCCGCCGCAGCCTGCGCCAGTAGCTTATGCCCCCTGTTCTGCTAGTATCATTCACTGCCTAGCTCGTCTCCTCGCCTCGCACGTCACTCAAACACCCCCTCCCCTTCCTCCGCGGGAGGCCGTTGCTGCGCACGAGCCTGTAGGCTGTAGCCAGTGTGTTGGAAGAGGAGCGGCGCTCGCTCGCGACAACGACAAGACACCCTTGAAACAGTTGTAAAAGTGACCACCAAGATAAGTCGGGTTGGGCCACTTTAGTCTTCCTGAAAAATGAAAACTAGAACAAGACCAAAATTGTCGTAGCGCACCCAGAAAAATGAAAATTTCGACACCCCTGCGAACAAGCAACTATCTTCCCGAGGCTGGTAGACAATCTGGTAACTTTCTTAGGATGGCAGACACAGTTCTTTCTTTTTGAGTGCGGAAGATACTCAGCTAACTGCTTTTCTCACTTCGCGACTTTGATTGAAAATATCTGAAGACAGCGGACTATTACACACTATACGCGGTCCATCAGTTACTACATTTGGTTGTCAAAGGAAGTAAAGTCTTACCTGAATCTTATATCATCATTTGCGAGACTTATTCCATATTTAAGAAAACAACCCTAACCTTAAGAAAAGCAGTTCGCTGAGTGTCTACCACGCTCAAAAAGATAGCAAAGTGTCTGCCATCCTAAGAAAATGATTATGAGATCACGGCTCAGGCTCGGGTAGCAATATTATTTTGGTTATGATGGTCAGAATTTCGATAACAACAGCTGTAATATGAGTGACACAATCATTATTGCATGGTCTTCCCCTGAGAGTAACCATATATACGGTGCTGGTGCTTACCGCCACTCTGTATTATTCTAGTAGTATGGTGTTTCACAGCATTTTCACTTAGCGTCCATCTCTCAAGTAGGGACTTTGACTTGTCGCATGCTGTTGTCGTTTGGACCGAACGGCATGAGCGGGATGACGGCTTGAGCCGAGCCGCTGCCCCGGCCCGGCCCCGCCCCGCCCCGCCCCGCCCGACCAGCTGCTGGAGTCCAATTTCAGTAGTTAGCGGCCCTACACCTGCCCCGCCCCGCCCCGCCCCGCCCCGCCCCGCCCCGCCCCGCCACACCGCCCCACCTCACGCCACGACGTGCTTGGCGCCGTCGTTATCTAGAAATGCTCTCGATAGGAGTCGCGGCGCGGCGCGTCGAGAGAGAACCTAATCCATCGTCATCCTATGTCACTGCGCGCCGCGCAGCGCGACGTGCGCGGCCCGGGGAGGGGATGCCATCCGCGACGCCCCAAAAAATAAGAAAAGGAAAGAAAAGAGTCTGAAAACTGAAAAAATAATGAATCTGACATGGAAACATCACTCCCGAAATCTGAAAATTTGTTGCAGCCATCACAACCTGAGAGACAACCATAAAATAATTGCTGACGCAGTAGCATTATAATGATTGTGCTGACCGGAATTTCAGTGAACACAGTCATGACATTATTGTCTCAGTCATGATTTTATGACTGTCCCTCAGGTAACCATTCAGCCTTCCGCACGGCGTGGATCGAGCCCGCGAGGCGAGACTATCAATAAAGTGCTGAGTGTGAAGACTCACCACCTTTAATTTTAAACAAGGACTTTAATGGGAAAAAAAGAAAAAGAACATAGAAAACAGTTTTACGACAGGACTGTTTTTGAACGGAACATCCTTCCTAGATGGGTCACCACCCGGGTGCCGGAGACAGACAATAGAAGGGAGGAAGCACCTGCTGGTTGGTTTGTAGTGGGGGGGATGACTCGCGTTCCACTATCGAAGTTCAATAGTGAGGTATGACTGTAAAATGTCTTGTCTCTTTGAAAAGCTGAGGTCACAGACTTTTATTTCTTTTTTCTGTTGGGGCCGTCGTGTATCTCCTCTGCTGCTTCGCGTGTTTGGGGCACTACGTAATACTGTAACCACGTAGTTCCTGATAAGAAGGTGCTTGCTTTAAACGACCCAAACTGCGCGGGGCCGGGATCCAAACCCGACCTTGACTGTAGAGATAGACGTAGCGGGGACACACACCCTATTCAAAAGCCCACCCCTAAAGAAGGGGGGGGGGGGGGGCACCCGCAGACCACAGTATAGCAGAGCAGCGCTAAATGCAACAAAAACGCCATCCACTTGGATGGCTGCTTGGACCCGGACTGGACCCGACCCGGCCCGGGTGTGGGACTTCTCCCGCGAGCTTTGTCCCTCAATTGAGCTCGGGACGGAATGGGACGAAGGCGATCCCTCGCGGACTTGTACGTGCGCGTCCATGTGGGCAAGGTCCTGGTCATGACGGTATCCGGACAAGTGACCACATAAAAACTGCCCCGAACCCAAATTGACCCCAGAATAACATTGACCACAAATACAGGGTGACCACATTTTACAATGACACCCGTTTCCGAAATTTTTCACAAGTGCTGCCCTGTAGGGTGGCCGCAAATAAAAATATTTTTGATAATTTATTATTTATCAAAAACGAAATTCAGTTTCAGATAAAGCATTAAATACTGAATCGAATGAGCTTAGAACGAGCCCAGTACGCATAAAATTAGAGGTCGCGCAAAGCGCTCAAAGTATTACAAACAGTAACAAAAGTTTAAGGATTGCATCGAATTGGTAATATTTTTTGTTAAGTTTAAAATAGGTCCATTATCCATGCAGGGTCATTTTCGAGGGGAATTTGATACGGAGAACCCATTTTTCAATCCCTTTTTAACATACGGGCCCTTTAAATGCCTCTATTTCCCCCTCAAAGTAAATTTTAGTTTTTTTTCTCACACTCTAAATGAAAAAGGACAATTTTGTCCCAGAAAATGTTGCGTTTTTGTACACATCATTTTCTTGGGACAAATTGTCCCAATAAAATGGGACAATTTGCATCCAAAATATTACAAATCGTCCCAAATTATTACGCAACATTTCTTGGGACAAAATTGTCCCTTTCCATTTAGTGTGCACTTTTATCAAAAGACGCAGGGAGCTCCGCCGGGACCCCGCCCGCTCTGGACCGGTTTCAGAGCGTATTTAGAGGCTTCTTTTCATGCTCTTTCGATTGCAACCAAGGAAAATGTCCCTACTCATCTCCTTCAGTACGTTTGTGTTGCGACAGCAAGTAGCCAAACTTCCTAAAAATCAAAGAAATATACGATGGGCGCTGCGTTCGATCCGATTTTGAAAATTGTGGCAAGTTTTTAGGGGTCAGATTTGGGTCATTATGGGTTGGGGTCAATATGAAAGGTGGTCACCTGTCAGTGGTAACAGTATGACGTGGCCAGTCAGACTGTGGTCAGTTGTCCTAGACCCGGTCATGACCCCGGCACCGACCCGGGGCCCGACCCGGCTCCAGCCGCAACGCGCGGTCCAAAAGCACTACTCGCCACACGGACTCAGAAAAATGTATTTTTCCTCGATCGGCGCGCTGAAAGAATGAAGACTCGCTATCGAGGGAAACGAGTACACTCTACTTACGTAGTGCGGAAAAGAACGGCGGTTACGTATCTCGCCTTCGTAGTCTCTTTCTCTCTCCCCCGCCCCCTCTCTCTCTCTCTCTCTCTCTCTCTCTCTCTCTCTCTCTCTCTCTCTCACTCTCTCTCTCTCTCTCTCTCTCTCTCTCTCTCTCTCTCCAGCTCTTCCAGCACCGATAAGGACCAGCACGGCCCTTCCCACTGCAAACATCTCCCTGCAGAAAATATGCGCCTTCCTCCCCCGAAGAACTCTGCAAAAGGAAAAAGCAATAATACTCGAAGCGACTTCTAATGTCATTTGAAATATGAAAGCATTCAGAGCGCTTTATTTTTAAAATCTGAGTGACCTATCCCGCCCAAAGATTGTGATACACCTTTCTTGCTCTAAGATGGCGATGTCTCGCCCAAATTTGGTGATGTGTCTCGACAATTAAGTTGCAGTGCTTTCTCTGCCAATACACGGAAAAAAAAATAATCGGACGGTGCTAGCCGCTTTAGCGGACCCAATCTAGCACCCATGCAATTTATTTAGCTGTCGTCCAAAGGGAGCTAGTTAAACAGCTGATATATTTACTGTGCAGCAAAAAATTCAACTCCTCAGCAATTTTTTTTAGCACTGGAAGGTTTAGCTATGCGCGATCTATAAACTTGGCTCCAGAGCTGAAAAAATAGCAGAGCAGCCATTTCTTTTTTGGCGTGAAGTTTTCGTCATGCGTACCTAATACAATTGGTAAAAAAAGAAGTCTAGTTAAGAGTAATTTGTAGTTTATGTTTTGATCATACCAGTAACAGCGCGCCCACTTTCCCCTCGCAGGGTGATTTTGAGCAGATGCATGCGTACGCACTTTTAGTGCCCTGCCGCCGGCCCGTGCGGCGAGCTGAGCGGAGCGGAGGTTCGTCCTTCCCAGGTCGTTCCCGAGGCCGTATTTGTGTGTCATTTTGCCACGATTGCCGGAAAGGACAGAGGACAGTGGGGCAGACGTAGCCGCTATATGGAGGCTTTGCGTGACCACGTGTGCGTGTGTGTGTGTGTGTGTGTGATTGTCAAACGTCATGCTGCGGCTGCAGCGCTCGGCTGCGCCATGGCGCCTACCTGCTCGCCTGTACTATTATCTATTTTTAAAATTGCGATTCCGGACCCGTTATTTCGGTCCTGCGGAAGCGTGGGTCTGAGTCTCAATATCCACGTCCACGTAAAATATTCGCCTAGTTTACCAAATAGGCGAGCGGAAAATCGTTGTTACAGGACCAGACCCTTTTCAGGTTTTTGCTTTTACCCACTACTAGCCATTTCGACATTCCTTGTTTCAAAAAGAACATGAAAAAAAACCATGACGATCACCCTAGATTGCACGACATGCACCTCTGCACTCCCTATATTGCGCGCGCCCAAAGCGGCGCCCACCATTTTTTTCCCACCATCGCCCTCATATTTTCCGCCCTGAAGGTAAGGTGTCGAGTCCCCCCGCCCTGCCCCGCCCCCCGTGTGTTCCAGAGGAGTAGGTCCGACCCGAGCGGAGCGCGCCGCGCGGGAGGGAAGACCACCGCAACTCCCGAAACCTGCCGCGCCAGTTACGTCGACGGTGGCCAGAGTGGAGTGCGTCCAAAACGGACGGACTGTGGTCTGTCGGGTCTGTCCTCGTCCGAGCCGGTCCGCACCGGCATTCGGCTACTGGCGTGTCCCGGCTCGGCACGGCTCAGGCCGCCTCGGCTCGGCTCGACTCGGCTCGACTCGGCTCGGCCCGGCCCGGGCAGGCTTGGCGCGACACTCAACTGGGTACTCGGCACGCCACGCCGCGCCGCGCCACGCTGCCAGCCGAGCCACGGTCAGTCTCTCGGAGGCCGCGGCGGATGCCTGAGCGCGGGCTGCTCACAGTCCCGACCCGACCCGACCCGACCCGAGCCACACGGCCAGTGCGTGCGAGAGAACGGGCGCGCGGACCGAGCGTGCGAGCGAGCGAGCGCGAGTGTGATGGTGACCCGAGCGTGACATGACGAGGACCTAGGAGCCGCGGGGACCGAAGGGCGCCACTTGTGCGACCACCGAGTGATCAGCTGTGACCCAGTGTTGTTGTCGGAACGGCTCGGCTTCACCATGCCGGTGTTCAACATCATCTCCCGCCGGTGCAAGGTGCGCGACCCACACACGTGTCACACGCGTGTCACACATGTCACACAGGTTGTCAGACAGGTGTCACACGTGCAGCCGACCAGAGGATCCGCCGAGCATCACGCCCAGCTGTTAGGTCCTCAACTCTTCTACTAGACTATGATCGCCAGCCTTGTCTTACCCGTGAGGCCAGCGGGACCAGTGTCAACTGCACACTGCACACGGCGCCCTGCCCTGCCCTGCCCTGCCCCACCTCGCCCCAGGGCTCGACTGCAATGGAGCCGTGTTTGAACGCCCCCGCCCCGCCCAGCTCCGCCTCGGGCCGGGCCGGGTGGGTGCGGGCTGCGGGTGCATCAACCCCCCGGCGGAGCGGGGTGACGGGGGTGGGACCCGGGGGCGACGTAAATAAGCGCAGGTGCCCGCGCCAACCCCGCCGCCCCACAGCGCCAACCCAGCGGGTGGGGCCCAGTCGCAAGCGGCCCGGCGGGGGCGGCACACAGAGACAGCAGTAGTAGTTGCAGCGGGAAAATTAAAGGAGGCTTCGACGACCAGAACGCTGAAACAGAAAACGCGGGGGCATAAATGCATATGCAGGAGTCGACTCGGGCGCGACTAATTTATCTAAAGCACCGTGCCGGCCGTGCCGCCAGCGCCGCGTCCTGTTTTACTGAGCACGCCCGTGAGGAGGAGGAGGAGGAGGAGGAGGCTGAGCTGAGCCTCCCGTTTGCTGAACGCCGCAAACATGACAAAAGTGCTGTGCTGCCTGATGCTGCCGCGGCTGGCGCTGCCGGCGGGGCGGAATGCCTCGCATGTCGCGCGTTTACCTATACTGCTGTCATTACAAAGCGAGACCGCGGCTCGTGCGGGGCGGAGCCGGGCGGAGCGCACATACCCACAGTATTGCCAGGGCCGGCCTGGCCCGCCCCGCCGCGCCCCGCCCCGCCCCGCCCCGCCCCACCTCCGGCTAGCCGCCGCGCCGGGGCGTGCCGGCCGGGCCAGGCACAATAACACAACAGCTGGTCCTGGTGTGTGACGTCACGCCGGGGTGACTCTGGCCGCAGCCGACCCCAGTGACCCCGGGGCGAGGTGGGGTGGGGTGGGGCGTTCTGCCATCCGGACCGCTGCGGGCCCTGCGGGCGGGGTGAAGTGTTGGGAATGTAATCGCAGTCGGATAAGATGCTGTTCTACTGAGCCGTGTCCGCCGGGTGGGGCGGGGCGGGGCGGGGCGGGGTGGGGCGGGGTGCGGCGGGGCCAACACGCTTATCAGATACGTGCGCCACGCCAGGACGTCTCCGGCGAGGGCTTGCTGGGGTGGGGCGGGGCGGGGCGGGGCAGGGCGGGTGTTAGCGGTGCGGACGGCGTCAGCGTGGCGGCGGGCGCGGCCTGGACGGCGGCCTGCTTCGGGACCGCGAGGCGCGGCGCGCAGCACGTCGAGGAAGTCCCCTACACGGAGTGACTCACCTCCCTCACGTCGAGCTTGGTGTTTGACCCCGCGAGTCTGTCTGGGGCCCGTCAGCGGTGTAGGGTTGCGCCCTTGCGCTCCCCAGCCCCCGCCTCGTCCGGCGTTGTGTCTGTCTGCAACTAAAGTGGTTCATAGGCGGACGACTGCGTAAAAATCGCCGGCTCTCTTATGGTTTTTGTCGCGTCGGCAGGAATTTCGCTCGGGTGTCAGCATTTTCGCGCTGCACCGCGCCGCTAGGCGTCCATGCGCGCAGCAGCAGCAGGGCAGGGCAGGGAGACGGTGACGACGTTCACGCTAAGCGAGTAAAGCCGAGGGAGAGCTTTATAGGTGTGCCATTATCATTAACTGTGCCTGCTCGGCTCGGATCACGGTATCTGGACGGGGCGGGGCAGGCGGGGCCGGGGCCGGGGCCGGGCCGGGGCCGGGGCCGGGCCGGGGGCGGGGCCGCGGAGACGAGGTGCACATTGCGCGGCTTTTGTAAGCCATCAGCTGATGACCAATGTGTGTGGCGTTCATCGCAGCAGCACGCACCAACGTCCCGTCATCATCGCTTCTCGGGTGGCATAATGTGCCACTCTGGGCATCCGCTGAGCTGTCTAGTTTGCAAAACTTTTTTCGCGCCTCAAGGTGTTGTCATTTTTTTTTTAATTTTTTTTTTTTTTTTTTTAAATGTCATCTCTTCCGGTGGAAATTTGAATTTAGAAAATATTGTCCTTAGCAGTGAACGCATTTCAACATATTTTCAGCAAAGCAGAAAGACATACTGAAGTTGCACATACTACGCAAAACTAGCGTGACGATTCCGAATGTTCGTGCCGTCCCCCGGCCCCGGCCCGGCCCCGGCCCGGCCCCGGCCGCGTGTCACATCACATCACGCTCCGACCCGACAGCGACCATTAGCATTAGCGGCGGCTCGACGCACTACAGTCGCGCCTGGCCCTCTGCCACTGTCAACAAAATGCAGCAGAATGGGGGGCTCGACGGGACGACTCGTCTCGCCCGCTCCGCTCCGACTGGTGGACTAGGCCGGCCCGCAGCACTGCCGTGCGCCCCGGGTCCAGGCCGAAGGGGGTATTCACTTATGTAATATACCCTGTACATCTGACTGAGTATTACACGGTATTACGCATAATGTAATACCGATAAGTATCAAAATATGCACTAAAAATTGAAAATTTTCTATTTTATACCGGTGTAAAGCCGCGTAATAATGCAGTGTACCCCATGGGGTAATACGGAGTACACTGTAAAAAAAAAAATCTCGTAAATTAACAGGAAATATCTGTGAATTTTGTGAACGACCTGATTGTGAGTTCACTTTTTATTCGTGCTCATTTACAAAAGAACTAAAAAACTTTACAAAAATATTCCTTAACTTGCCAAAAGAATTCCGTAACTTGACAAATTTTATCTGTTGTTTCGCGATTTTCCCTTGTTAATCTACAAAAAGTTTCATCAAACTACAGGAAAAATCTGTTTACCGATTTAAAAGCGAAACCTAAGTCACTTACAGTTGGCCGAAAAACGTACGGCCGGAAAAAAAGGCTCCGGCCGTTAACCGTATCGATTCCGACCGTAAACCGGAACCCCTCCGACCGGAAAAGGCTTGACTACGGTCGGAAACTCTGACTCCGACCGGAACAACGGGGATACGGCCGGAAATCGTGACAGATTCCGGCCGGAGTGCCAAATTACGGCCGGAAAGATGGAATACGGTCGGAAATCGTATACATTTACAGCCGGAGTGCCACTTTCCGGCCGGAAACCTGGCCGGAATTTTCACCTGGGCTGCTGTAAATTTGTTTCTCGGTTTTTTACTACAAATTTTTACAGTGTACTCTGTACACGCAGGTTTCTCGAAGTAAATACCCCTCGGTCCGGGCCTGCCTGCCTGCAAGGGGGTAGCAGACGGCTCGTCGGGGGAGGCAAAGAAACCCATGAGCAGACTGGCGTATTCGTCTGTTGCAACGATTTACGTGTCGACGCAGACGGCTACCTGACTAAAGATACGATCACTGTTCGATCTCACTAGGAGGAGGAGTGATAGGAGGGGAGGAACGGAGGGGGGTGAGAGAGAGAGAGAGAGAGAGAGAGAGAGAGAGAGAGAGAGAGAGAGAGAGAGAGAGAGAGAGAGAGAGAGAGAGAGAGAGAGACCGTCTTGTTCAACTCGATTTAAAAACCGGTTGTGGGACGCTGTGATACCTTGCGTATTGTGCAGACCGCTATTCGCGTCTTTTTATACGTTTTGCCCGGCCGGCTGTGAGTCACGGTCGGGACCACATTTTGACCGCAATCGAAGGGAAATTAATTTTGCGACAAACTATTTACCAAATTAAAAATGTTTTAAAGTGTCTGTCCATCACTGTTATGCAGCCGCCAACGAAGCGAGGAGAGAAGAGCCATGTACACCGCGTTATCTCTTGTAATAGGGCAGTTAATTTGCTCTCTTGATTGATAACCGTGCTGTGCTCTATAAGTACACTTTAAAATCTTATCAACTATTTTATTTGTAGCTTACTGAGCTCTGTGTGTATGCTCGTGCTACGCTTACTCTTTATTCAAAACGTTCACCGTAAACGCTTTGGCCGTTTTTATTGACAAACTTTCGATATTCTTTTTAAATACCTAAATTTTAGGGTGGAACTCCAATGGAGCAGGCTTAGGATGTGTGTGAACAATAAATATGACTACACACCTTATGATTGTATTTCGGGATGTAAAAACACTAAATCGCATGTGATGGGTGGCGGATGATGGGTGATGGGTAGCGTAGATTGTTCCAATTGGAGTTCCACCTTTCCTGTTTTTTCTCTTCTTTTTTTTCACCACAATTCGGCCTTATTTTTCTTAGCAATGTCAATATTTGGTCACTAGGCCTATTGATGTCAAAATTCGCCCTCCTCCCGCATCAATGCCAAAGATTGGACGGAAATTGGTATTCTCCAGAAGGCCTCCGGTTTCACAGAGCTAGTAGAACCAAATTTATTCCTACTGGCGTATTCACAAAAATGCACAGTCAAAGCATGCAGATGCAGACGGAACTTAGTTGGTCGTGATTCAAACAGTTCGTAGCTCGCTTGCCTAATTCACAATTATATTCATGTCTTCGTGCACGTGTTTCCACTTCAATAATATTTTTCTCGATTCGTTGGATTGAATATGCGCGGAGCGTTGTCTCTCATTAACTACTTATGCGCGGCGTGGCGCCGGCCCCTAACAGAAGTTGAAATCCCAAATTTGTCCCAAAGTCCAAAGTCCCTCGAGATCCCAAAGTCCAAATCCCCTGGAAGTCCCAAATAGTAGCATATGAGGGAGTTGGGATTTCACGACTTGAAGGGGTTTTCGCCCTTGCTCAGATCCCTCTGAAGTCCCTGCGTAACTACCGCTGAATCCTAGTCGCATAGCTGTCTGGCGGTTTTAAAGCACCGTTCATGGATGAAACATGTATGAAGGAGACATCTATACAATATACTATATTGTTTCTGAACATCTGAATTCCATGTGACGTGTTAAAAACGACCTAGGAGTCCTCCTAAACCACTTTTTCGATTAGGTCAAAAAGGCATCGCGATCGCAAATGGAACTTCGGAGGGATTTCGGGGGGCAGGGACTTCAGAGGGATTTGAGCAAGTGCCAAATCCCCTCCAAGTCCCTTGAAAAGTAGAGGGACAACTTTGGTACTTCAAAGGGACAATTTTGGGATTTCAACTTCTGTTAGGGGCGTGGCGTCGTGTGGCGCCCCGCGGCCCTGATAGCCCTTATCAGCAGGCGGGCCGGGCCGGGCCGGGCCGGGTCGAGCGTGACTCGTCAGGAAGACTTGAGGTACAGCGCAGCGCAGCGCCTCGCCTCCAAGGGTTGCCTTGTCACGGGCATTCTCTAAGAAAAATTTCAATTCAAAATTTTATTACCAACGTAACCTAACTTAATCACATTACAACTTTGCTCAAATTAATAATTTAAAATGAGTAACAAATTTTTGTTCTGACAGGTTTCAAACTATATATGTCGCTTACAAAATGTGGCAATATATTCAGGTGTGCTGTGTGGTGCCGTTGCTGATATCCAAGAAAAACATTTTTTTAAAATGCTGTTTTCTTTTTCGGCTTTACCGATAGTCGCTCGCTCAGCTGAGCCGAGGCGGCTGCGGCTGGTCAGTGTAAGCCCAGGAAGGGCCCGTGTGCCGGGCCGGCCTTGTGTGGGCAGCGCCGGGGACACATCGGCTCGCCTCGGCAGCGAGCGGTGCGCATCCCATCCGGGGCGATTTGCTTCGCCTCCAAGGATATCCAAAAGGCGGCCTCTTGGTCCGGCCCGGTCCGGTACGGGGCCCGGAGCCTCGCCCCCTCAAGTCTCCCGGAACTGAGCGGTGCATCGGCGCACCCGGGCCCGGGCCCGGGCGGCGGCCGCCAGCAGGGCAAGGACCGTCACGGAAGGGGCTGGCAACCTGCGGGTCCTGAGGATCCTGAGGGTCCTGCGGGTCCTGTGGGTCCTGCTGAGGGTCCTGCGGGTCCTGTGGGTCCTGCTGAGGGTCCTGCGGGTCCTACGGGTCCTGCGTGTCCTGTGGGCCGCCGCCGCCGCTGGTCCTGCAACACTTTCACGCAGGTCCCTCACATAGCATCGTCCCCGTGCAAACTGCCTCCTGCGGAGTTGCCGCGCTGTCCTGCTGTCCTGCTGCCCCGCTGGCCGGCCCTGCTCCTTGCTGCTTATGGCTGTCGAACACGCATTTCTGGAGCGGCGGCGGCGTTTCGTTCACGAGTGTGGGTCAGGCGCCGCCGCCGCCGCGCTGGCCGCCTCCATGTCCTCCGCGCCCTAGTTACCTAAAGCACGGGAGCGAGCGGCGGCCAGCGGCGCGGCGCGACTCTCGTTTACTCGGGCATGAGCGCGGGTTAAAGAGGCTCCTCTTGAAATGCACGATGATCGCCCACTCCTCCGTATTCCTCGGGCCGGCCCGCTCACCATGCTGTCAGTAGGATTGGGGGCTCTATTACACTAATGACAGCTTTAGCATATCGTCAGACAGGTGCTGGACGGGCAGGGCAGGTGCCAGGGGCGGTAGGGATTGCCTCCCCCCCCCATCGTCTCCCTTTAGTGCTGCTCTGCTGCGACTCAAACCGAATAATACGAATCACAGCGTGATTTTTCAAAACTTTTAAAAAAAGATAAAAACATTGTGTCGTTCAAGCTCCCCTGGTGTGTCTGCGTGTCCGTCGCGCTGATAACCGTCCCGCTGGATCATGTTGTCAGTACAAGTCGCGTCCACTGCCACCGACTGACAGTGACGTTGATCCTCCTCCTCCTCCTCCTCTTCCCCTCCTCCTCCTCCTACTCCTCCTCCCCAATCCTTCACCTAACCTTCTCCATCGCTTAAAACAGAACAGAGACCCGTTTGTCTGATTACGAGGGAAACTTCGCTTGTCCAGACGGCGGGCCCCGCTGCCCCGCCCCGCCCCGCCCTGCCCCGCTCCCACCCGAACCGTCCCGGGCATAAACTTCTCATGCGAAAGTCAAACGGATATGGAATAAAAGTCGTCGGCATCGGCCGCCACGCTGCGCCACGCCGCGCCACGCTGCGCCACCGGGCGATAAAGTTAAAAACAATTGAGAGCCGCCCGGCGGCCGTGATTGGCCCGAAATGAGTGACTTTTACGTAACGCCGTCGCTGCCGCTGCTTCGCCCGTAAAGTACTGACGTCGCCCTCCCCTCCTCTACCCCTTCCCCTCTCTCGCTGTCATCTGCTTCCAGGTATAAGTGGTGTGTGTGTGTGTGTGTGTGTGTGTGTGTGTGTGTGTGTGTGTGTCGGGCGAGGTGTTGGAGGAGGGCAGGAGAGGAGGGGAGGAGAGGGGACTGCTCGGGACACAACACAACTTCACGGAACATCGCTCCTGCCGTCCGGACGTCCCCGTCAGCCGCTGTCTTTCGTCGGCGCTTCCCTCTGTGTGTCCTCCCTCCATTCCTCCCTACGTCTCCCCTTCCCCTCTCCGCCCCACTCTCTCCCCACCTCTTCTGCGACCTCAGAGGTGGAAACCCCCAGGCCGGTCGGCCGTCAATAGAGAAACTCCCTCCTCCTCCTCCTCCTCATTCAGAACCGGCTCCCCACCCCCCTTCGGTACCATCAGGGTAGTGAGGCTGGGCCCCGTCGAAAATATTTTTCACCGCTTCCGGCCGAGCTAACTGGGTAAAACAGAGCAAGCCGTCCCCTCAAGGCGCTGGAAACTGACTGGACCTCCTCCCCTCCCCTGGTCATTTTGGTGAGTAGGCGATAGGGCGCGCCCACTTTCTATGGGGCGAGGCGCCTTACAGACCACCCGCTACACATATCTGCCCGCCTGCCCCGCGGGCGTGTACACCCCCCCCCCCCTCCCCTCAAGGGTAGAGTCCTAAAGGTCTAGGACTCTACTCAAGGGCAAGGCGCCTAACAGGTGGCGGGTAGGCCACCCGCTACTCATGCGTGCCCCGCGGGCGTGTACATTCACCCCTCCTCAAGGGCAGGGCGCCTAACAGGTGGCGGGTAGGCCACCCGCTACTCATGCGTGCCCCGCGGGCGTGTACACCACCCCCACCTCAAGGGCATGGCGCCTAACAGGTGGAGGGTAGGCCACCCGCTACACAAGCCTGCCCGGCGGGCGTGCCTAACCTCGCCCGACAGGCAGCGGGTAGTTCACCCGCCGCAGCCGGGCGCCGCGCGGGCCTATGGCTGCCGCCAGGGGAGAAAGAGAAGCGCTGCCGTAGCCGCGTCGTGATCCATCCACCGACACCCATACGACTCTAAGAACGCCGAGAGAAAAATTATGCAGGTGCCCTTGTCGGGGCTCGAACCTGCGGCGACGCCACCGTGGCCACATGCTGATAGCGCTTTGTGGGAGCAGGCTTTCATAACGCTTGTGTGCACCTGTGCTGTGCGCGGCGTGGCGCGCCACCGCTCCGCCCCGCTCCGCCCCGCTCCGCCCCGCTCCGCCCCGCTCCGCCCCGCCCCGCCCCGCTCCGTGTGATGGGAAGGGCTCATGACCCCGTTCCAGTGGTGCCAACTGCCAGCGACGTGCGGCGCGGCGTGGCGGTGCGCGGTGGCCGCCGCACAGAGCGGCACGTTCCAATGACCTTCCGCTTGACAAGTGGCGTGCCACATCGCGCCACGCCGCGCCACGCCGCGACTCCACACAACAGATTGTTTTACGTCATATGGTGCAGAGAAAGACCCTCCCCACCCTACCCCACCGCTTCCTCTAGTACGTTCTCTTCCCTTTCTTCTCTTACCCCCCCCCCTCCCCCCGCCCCTTTCCTTCTGGTCATTAATGGAAAGAATAGGGAGTATTATTTTGGGGTAATGAAACAGTCGGCCGCTTTCAGCGCTGCACCCCTCGCCTCGCGACCTGCAAGACCCGCGTTTGTTCGACCGTCCTTCGGGTAGTGTTTCCAATCGGTCGGATTCTGGCTGTACCCGACTGTCTTCCGTCTCTCTCCTCCTCACTTGACACGCATGAGAGTGAGAGAGACGGGAGACAGTCGGGTACAGCCAGAATCCGACCGATTGGAAACACTACCTTCGGGTGGTTCACTCTCGCACTGCAGGGCTAGGGCTACGCAGGGCGCGGAGCCGGTGGCGCCAAGTGCAATACGGACTCACCGAAAACCCCGTCCGGAATTCCGCGCAGGCTGTTAAAATTGTTTAACGCCCCGTGCCGGCGCGGGAGGGGGGGAGGAGAGGAGGGGGGAGGGGAGGGGAGGCGTGGCCAGGCGTGTCGGGCCGCCTCACACCGCGGCTTCTTAGCGCGTCAGTCAAACCGTTCATTAGCTACAATTAATGCACCGCGGCAAAGGCCTCAAACATTCTCATACTCATTCCCACGTGGGACTTCCCTCCCGCCTCTCCCTCTCTCCTCCTCTGTCTTTCTCTTTTAAATCCACTGCTGCCGGATATGTGTGTCGGGATGAGCATCGCGCCTGCCGTTCGCCCTCGGTGTGTATATAAGCGCAGTTTGATGAACGCTGCGCTAACGTGTCGTGCCGCGGGAGCTCAAGGCGAGATGAGGACTTGGCCGTTCCGTGTGATGAACGGCAAGTTTGTAGTCTGCTGGGGCAATTTGGATTTGCTTTCTCGGGCCGTCATCTGGCTGCAAAAGCTTTTGGTTGCCGTGTATAGGGGCGAGTCTGATATTGTGGTAGCACAGGAGCGTTCTGCTCAAACGTGGTGCCAATGGTAGGCCTGGGCAAAATCTCAATTAATTGAGTTCCTACTCAATTTTTCTGTAAAATTGAGGTCTCAATTTTGGGAAAATTGAGGTGGTCAATTTATCGTATCTCAATATCTCAATTATCAATATTGAGTGATTGGGGGTCAATCATCAACATTGAGTAGTTGAGGGTCAATATTTCTTATTGAGTTTTGATGGTGATCATTACCTGTTAAATGTAGAAGGTCAATATTTCGTATTGAGTGTCGGTCTAAGTTTAACTTATTTGACTTACTATCGAAATCAGTGAGGTTGGGGCTGGCAAACTTAGAGCAGGGGTGGCGTCACGTTACGGCAGGCGGTGCATTACGAACGATATTGAGCTCAATGTCTCAATGTTGAAATTGAGCTTAATGTCTTAATATTTAAATTGAGCTCAATATCTCAATTTTTAAAACTGACCTAAATATTGATATAGACCTCAATTACTCAATATTATAATTGAGTCAATTACCAACATTGACATTGAGGTCCAACTCAATATATTTTAACATTGAGCATTGATATTGAGTTTGGTTTAACCGCCCAGGCCTAGCCAATGGGTACCCAGCTAGAATACCTGAATATCCACAGTTATTCAGTTACTGTGACGTCACTTTCTATATTTCATATGAAAACTGTCACATTCTTTTGAATTTGACCGTAAAAATTCAGCCCGCAGAGTCCAGCCGATTCACGTTATTAAGAATGTGACATTACATTCTGGCCAATGTGACAGTTTTCAGATTATATAGAATGTGACGTCACAGTAATAGATTTACAGTGTAGCAGCAGAGAGGCGAACTGGATTTATGTATTTTATTACTGTAAAGTTACTTCACTACATTTTTCGCTCGTAAGTTTGTGCTTTGATTTGTTGCGCACGCATTTTTGCGCTCAAAATCGTGTGGAACGAATTGAATATTGAACTGTGCCCAAGAAGTATGTCATACCGTTAAAGTAGAGAAGTGTTGAATTATAGCATCAGCGTTAAATTGGCGATATTTCAAAATCAATCTTCGGCGAGGAACTGCTTTTCCTAAGCTAACGAGGATTTCTTCTTTTAATTTTGCGAGTCCCCCACATTATTTTGACTTTTATTATTGCGCTGATAGTTCCGAAACCCCTTGGCTGTGTGTTGCTCTCCTCAGACTTACAGGAGCTTGCCTGGCCGGGTGCGGCATAGCAGGTCGAGGCGTCGTTCCGGACAGTGTACCGCGAGCACCGCCCAGAAGATGCGCCTCGCGGCCTTGGCAGTGGTACCAAAGAGCCTTTGAGGGGGGGGGGGGGGCGCTGGCTCTTGATTGTGGCACAGCGACTTGTTCCGCATTGCCCTCTCCCCTCCCCCCCTCCCCCTCTCTCCGAAATCCACCCATCCATCTATCTCCATATCTATCCGCGCATCTGTCCATTTGTCCATAACCACTCGCACCCACGCCGCCGCGAGGCAAGTGCGTGGTAAGTATTGTTATTATTCCTCGCAGTGTGGGTCCGTGTGGCCCGTGTCTTATACCCTCTCAAACAAACTGTTATTACTCGGCTGCATATCTCCTTTGCGGCCGCCCCGGCCAGCCCTCGGCCAGCCCCCGGCCCCTCCTGACCCGCTACAGAGTTGGTTATGTAAGGATTCGTCATACCATAGAATGCAACAAGTGTAGGCTGGAGTGGTCTTGGCCGCCTCCGTGGTGCTTATTCGCGCCTCTGCCGGACCGGCGTGTAGAGCTCACTGTCTGCACACGTCGAGCCGGTAGCGTACGGACAATTTCGCTAATAATAATAATAATAATAATAATAATAATAATAATAATAATAATAATAATAATAATAATAATAATAAGAAGAAGAAGAAGAAGAAGAAGAAAATCGTCGACCACGTGATTTTGACCGTACCGTAAAATTTAATTTCCATAAAAAAGTAGCAAAATTTGTATATAGACAAGACTAATTTTTGATGAACGTGCGTGCACTTCTCTCTATTACGTGCGAAAAAAAAAATTAGCGCTGAGTTGATCCAACTTTGAGTTTGGCGAAGCCCCTGACCCACCTGCACATTGTTTATGGACACGCGACTGGGGCGCGGCGGCGCGGCGGCGTGCCGCCCGGGTGGGGCCCGCAGCCCGGCCGGGCCGAGTATCGAGAAGCCATTTCATTTCGCCCAGAGCGCAGTTTGGAAGTGCGGAGCTGAGCGGAGCGGAGCGTGGCGGAGACAACCGGTTGTTTGGCAAAACGGGTCGGCAAAGAGCCACACGTCAGCTCCGCACTCTCTTACGCGCTCACACACTCACGCACACGTACACAACACTTGTTGTTTTGGTGGGAGTATATATACGGCCAGTAAAAGCAGTGACAAATAATGTGCTACTTTGCAAATGTGAGGAGGAAGCAGAGAGAGAGTGAAATCATTGTTACATGTATCTCGTAGAAGAGCGTTTCTTGTAACTATAGTGACACGCGCGCGAACCAAATATCGCAGCGACACCGTCACCCACGAATGGATTTAATTTTATTTTCTCCGCCCACTTATTGAGTTTAGATTGATAGGCATTCAGCTCGCACACGTTGTGTCCTGCTGTTGCAAATAATTTCCAATCAGTATTCTAATCTGCTCTACTACTTTGGGCCGCGGCGAACCTTTCTCCAGGCGACGCGCCGTTTTCGCGCGACCCCCTCGCGCGTAACTCCCCCCCTCCTACCCCTCCCCCTCCTCTCCCCCTCCCCTCCCCTCCCCCACCCCTCCCCGTCACCACTCTCCCGCCGCGTGCGTACCCCATACCCAGTGCGTACCCCGCTGGCCGGGCCGGGCCGGGCCGCGCCGCCGGGTCTGACCTCCCGGGAGTACCTTGCTGTTTCTCCCCTCCCCTCTCCCCTCCCCTCCCCTCCTCCCCCTCCCCTCTCCCCTCCCCTCTCCCCTCCCCTCTCCCCTCCCCTCCCCCCTCCCCTCCTCCCCAAGCCCCACCGTAGTTCGCCATGACCGCGCGCGCCGGCAGGCCAGTTCAGCCCTGCGGACCTGACTCCAGGACGCTACACTGCAAAAGAAAAGGAAAAAAGAGAAAACAACAACAACAAAACAGATGAGAGAGCATTATTTGCCCTCGCAACTCGTCTGAAGGGAAGGGTGTTTTCCCCCGTGCGCGTCCGTATGGCGGGGGCGGGAAACTTACATACTCGCACCATGCATGGCAAGGGGTCAACACACACTCACACTTGCCCGGTCTTAAGACAAAAAATATGGGGGAAAAATAGAAAACAAATCAAGAAAAAGTGAAGAAGTTAAAAAAAAAACATTCGGCAAAATTTAGAAAATTAGATTTTCAAAAAAATCAAGGAAAATCACGAAGAAGCAGGAAATCGGTACACGATTATATACTGTGAACTGTGAACCCCTCGGTATGGAGTCTGACCGTTTCGGTCGTAAGGCGGGAAACAAAAGTAAACCTAGGTACCTCTGTAAAAGGTGTACAATATGTCATCGGAAGGGCAAATAAATGTCCAAAGGCAGCAATGGTACACTGTGAAAAATAGTCGTATAGGTTAAGGGGAAAATTTTCGACGAAGCGGGGTTATAAAATTACAATTACAAATCGTAAAATTAAAAATACTTCATATCAAATTGAAGTTTTAAAATACGAGCAAGAAAGGGCTGTCGTACATTTCAACATTTTTCGTCAGATGTCATTTACAAAATATATCGTAAATCTACAAAAATATTTTCAACAGTATGACCACACTGTTAAAAGCTTACGGTGAAACCAGCACCACTGTAAGTATCGGTGCATATTCACCGTAACTTACAGTGAATATACACCGTAACTTACAGTGGTGCAGGCTATTCGCCCTAGCTTACGGTGAAAATGCACCGTAACTTACAGTGGTGCAGGTTTCACTGTAACTTACAGTCAAATTCACCGTAAGCTTTTAACTGTGCAGTTTCCATGCCATTTTTTGCATGCGTGCATGCTGGGGTTGCAGTGACCTATAGTTCCTGTGCTAGGGCGTGAAAATTCCTATATTTGTAACTTCGTTTTTCAAGGGATGAGTCATGAGTCGTTGGTGCGAGCAGAACTCGTGCACCAAGGGCCTTACATTGCCCCGGGGACAGACCCCCTCCGCTCCCCCACGGGCTCACCGTCCTGCTGGCCGAGATCTAATTTGTGACGCAGGTGTGAGGACCGCCACAGGCGAGAGCTGCGGCCGCCGGTGCGAGACTCAAGGCCCTCCCCCGCACCCCCTCCCCTCCCCCATCCATTCTCTCTTGTGCGTGAACGCCGATCGGAAGTCGCGTCGCGTCGCCTGCTTGCTCGAAACCCATTCAGTGTTTAGGTTGCGCGGCTGCTGTCGCGACGCTCCCCCCCCCCTCCACCCTTATTTATTTAGGGTTCCTCTTCTCCCCTCCCGATCAGCCTTGCTTCTCTTCCGCCTAGATGGAGGCATACTTCGCCTTCCCTGTACCTCGCCCGGCACCTCGCCTCGTATCCGTATCATGCAGGCTGACTCGTAGGCAACCCGCCCGCAGATAATTAGGTTAGGCGTGCGGTTCAGTGTGACCACAGTGTGACCACCAAAGTGGTCCGGATTTGAGATTAATCTTCCGCAAGAGTGATTGCCTGAGTACAAGATGTATTTCAGAGAAATGTTTAATGGCGAGCTCTAACATCCGATGAAGTGCACGGAAGCCTGCTGATAACTTTCAGGCGAGGAACTCTGGTTTTCGCCGATTTAAGCCGGGCCGAGCCAAGATGAACGCGGGTGTCGCTCGCGTCAGGGTGTGTGAATTATAGCGGCCGGCTGGTAGGTGGGGTAGGCGTGGTGGGGTGGGGTGGGGCGGGGTAGGGCGGGGCGGGGCGGGGCGGGGTGGGGTGGGGTAAGTGAGGTAGGCGTGGCGGGCTTGCAGCCGCGCGGCGGGGCGGGGTAGGGCTGCGCCAGGGCTGTACCAGCTGTACCCTGCTCGGCAGCCGCGGGGCAGGTGTCCCCGCCTCGGCTGGTTATAAGCCGCTAGAAGCGGCTGCCGACTGATTCGGAAGATCGCTCTCATCTCTCCAACCTTGTTGCACCTACAGCGGTGCCCCATGCTGGCCACGGTAGCGCTCTATGAGTGCGACGCAGACAGAGGTACGAAAGCTCTTCGGAATCGCTCTGCTGAGCTGAGCGGGTTCCTGGTCCCGCTCCCTCCTCACCACCGCACAGCCCCGCCGCCCTGCCCGAGACCCTCTTGCACCTCGTCGGTAACGTCCCGTTCATCGCAGCCCGGCCCGGCACGCTCCCCGCGATGCGTTTGGTGACCAGAAAACACTGAGCGTATCGTTGAGCGAGGGGTTATACACTCAACTTTTACGTGTACACATGATTCCTGGGAATACTGATTTCCACGATTCCTGACTATTCCCACGATTCCCCATGATTTCTGCGATTCCCGATGATTCCCGAAGATTCCCGGTGATTCCCGAAGATTCCCAGTAATTTCCAGTGATTCCTGAAGATTCACGGTGATTTCCACGATTCCCGATGATTTCTGCGATTCCCTATGATTCCCGGTGATTCCCGAAGATTCCCGGTGATTCCCGATGATTCGAGACGATTCCCCCTCAACTACGTTGATTCCTCGCGATTCCCGGTGATTCCTCGTCACCGGCGGTGATTACCTTCGATTCGCGTTAGTTTCCAATGAATCGGAAAGATTCCAGTTAAACCAAACAACTTGTGATAGGCCCTATTCGAATTTTCTTGCTGCTCAATTAGCGAGGCGCTTGCCGCATAGGCAAGCCATCCTACGCTTCGCTGCCGGATTCCAGCTTGTTCTTATGGTTTTGGACAGATTCCGGGCGATTCCTATGTTTATTCATGAATCCGCACGATTCCTAACCATTTTTCGATTCCCAGTGATTCCCGCGATTCCCGATAATTCCCGATGATTCCCCATTGATTCCCGTTGATTCCCCGTGATTCCCGTGATTCCAGCGATTCCCGATGATTCCCGACGATTCCCGACATGATTCCCGGGGGTCTGTACACATGATTCCCGGGTTGGTCTCTCTCGCCGGTCGCGGCTGAGCCTAAGCGTGGTGTCCGCCTGGCCCCAGCTCCTGCCCCCTCGCGCGCGGACCGTGGACCTTGCATCCCCTAAGGTCGTTCCTATATTTTTCCGTCCCGCGCCGGGTCGGGCGTGCCGCGTGCCGTGTGCCGTGCACCGGCAGTGCCGGGCTGCTGCCGTCTTGTCCTGTCCTCTCCAGACGACTCCTCGGCATTGACGACGGCGGCGCGGAGGCTGAGACATACAAACAGACGGGTAGGGCGGTGCGCTAGGGGAACTATAGGAAGTTGGACCGGCAGCGCAGTGCGCAGGCGCAGCATGCCGCCGTGTTGTTGGCATACGCCATCTGAGGCATCTTTTCGTTTCGCTACCACTATACACCCGCGCCAGTCCCCTCGCTTTCCCGTTTTGCTTGCATGGTAGAACCGAAAGAAACGATGCCTCAGATGTATCTGTCAATGCGGGCTTCAGCGGGGGCGGGAGAACAGTCTGTGTGCGCCTCAGCCAAAGTTTGGACACGCACGCTCGAAGGACACGGACTCAGTGCCATTTCGAGGCATGCCCGCGGTCACAAGTGCGAGGGGTGGCCTACGCCTCAGGGCGCGACGACATACCGACCGGTGTCCTATCTCTCTCTCTCTCTCTCTCTCTCTCTCTCTCTCTCTCTCTCTCTCTCTCTCTCTCTCTCTCTCTCTCTCTCTCTTTCTCTCTCTCTCCCTCTCTCTCTCTCTCTCTCTCTCTCTCTCCCTCTCCCTCTCCTGCACAACCCTGCCCTCCTCTGCCCTAAAACGATCCTGCCGCCCGCCCGCACTCATCGCGGCACACTCCCTGAGCGCGAGAGAGACAGAGCGACGAGTGCTTGCATCGGAATCGGTCTGCTGCTCTGCCCCGCCCCGCCCCGCCCCGCCCCGCAGAGCGCATGAAGCCTGCGGCCGCTGATTGTGAGAAAGGGAAACTGTTATAACGCCTGATAAGCCGTATGCAGCGGTGCGGCGGTGCGCTGTCCTGCACGCTTGTCACCTGCGCGCCGCCCCCGCCCGGTCCCGGCCCGGTCCCGGTCCGGCACGACTGTATCAGTCAGCAACCGGGGCGGGGCGGGGCGGGGCTGGGCGGGGCGGGGCCGTGCGCTGCGTGGCGCTGCCGAGCCGAGTACAGTAGCAAGACGCCGCCCAACCCACCTCGCCCTCCTCGCCCTCCTGCCCCACCCCACTATTTTGATATTACTTTGTTGCCGCTCGGACTGCTGCTATAAAACAGTTTTTTATCTCCTCCGCCACTGAGGTGCTGACGACTCGATGCGCGCGGACAGGTAGGCCAGGTGCGGCGCGCGCGGATCCTCCTACGCGACCACTGTTCAGCCCTAACACACCCGTCGTGACGCGTGAAAAGTTGCGGGGCCCCGAAAAGCAGAGGAAGAAGAAGAGGAGAAACCGTTTAGCGTTGTTTTTCCTTTTTTCTCTCCCGTGATGAGTCCATTATAAGGTCTTTATCGGGCAGGTTATTCCCTCCGGCTGGCTACGCTCGCGGCGCGGCGCTCACCTGTGTCGTCTGTGTGTCGCCTCGCCCCGCCCCGCCCCGCCCCGGCCCGCCCCGCCCCGGCCCAGCTCGGCTCGCCGACGAGGAAGCGCTCCGGTCGGTCGTGTGTGCGTGACGCGGCGATCGGCAGTAAATTGTGACCGGCAGGGCAGGTATCCGTTTGCTGCACAATGCGGAAAGTTGGATGTTGCATGTCGTATCAGTGCGGCGGCAGTGGCGGCGGGGCTCGAGGCTCGAGGCGTAAGGACAGAGTGACACAGGCCGGCGAAGGCCAACGCGACGTACCAACCTCCCCCCTCCCTTCCCCCTCACCTCAATCAAACGGGGCTGCGATTGATAATTGTTGAGTGCACACACTGTCAGTAAGCATACCGCCTTAGAAACGAAACGAGAGAGAGAGAGAGAGAGAGAGAGAGAGAGAGAGAGACGCTGGCGCACGGCACTGCCACTGCCGCTCTGCCCTTGCACCGGATGACGTGTGCGCCCTGCTAGCCGGGCCCAGGCCGGCCGCAGGACAGGACACCACACGGCACAGCAGGGTGATTGCACACCACACCCTGGTTTCGTCGCTCTCTCCTTGTCGCACTTATGGGGCACGGCCGTGAGGTGCAAGAGAGAGGGCACTACAAAACGGTGTTCGGCATCGCCTTGCAGGGCAGCCCGACCCGACCCTGGGCTGAGCGTAGTTCAGCAGGCTCCTTCGTCCCGTGCCCGCGCTGTAAGCCCGCTCGCCCCGCTCGCCCCGCTCGCCCTGCTCGCGTAACGCTGGCGCGGGGCTGGGCTGGGCGGGGCGGGGCGGCCACTGATAGTGAGAATATGTAGTGCCAATAAGAAAATTGGTGATTAAGAGTGACGCGACAAGTTTGGATTAAGCAGTGTGCTGCGCTGCGGCGCTGATATGAGCCCGGCCGAGTCGCACGTCGCACCGCGCCGACTTTCTTTGCTGCTCCAGGTGTGTGCGGGGCGAGGCGGGGCGGGGCGGGGCGGGGCGGGGCGGGGCGGGGCGGGGCGGGGCGGGGGATGCTGCGGGGTTATCTGCGCTGCTCTATTCGCCGCGCCGCGTCGCGTAGAGTATGTAGGTCAGGCCAGCCGAGTACACCGCGCTGCGCCGCTCACCCCGCCCCGCCCCGCCCCGCCCCGCCCCGCCCCTCCTATCTGCTTCCTGCTCATGCACTTTTAGCAACTCATTCTCGAGGATCGAACATGGCACCACACCACCGCGGGCGCCCGACGGGTCGCAAACGGGTCGAGGCTGGAGCAGAGCGTGGCGGGGCGGGGCGTGGCGTGGCGGGGCGTGGCAAGGCGCCATTGTGCTCTATGGAATGAGCGCGGCCGGCCCGGCCCCCGGGCCGGCTCATGGAACAGCTTGGGCTCGCTGGTCCAACTCGGCGCGAAGTGAGCCTTCCTTCACTCACAGGCAATCGGATATTACCCGCGAGAGTTTCTTTATCGAAAGTGAGAGTTACGCGTCCGCTTCCCACGACAATTTCTTGGATAGCGCACGTGCGCCATATAATAGGCGTACCAACCCAGCAGCGTCCACTTCCGGTCGAGAGCTCAGTGGAATATACCCCGTGCGGTTTCTTCCCTTCCATTTCCTCGGCGCGGTGCTCGTCCGCCCCGCATGGACCACGCTGCTGGCTGCTGGGCACGGCCGGGCTGGGACGCCCGAAACAAAACCGCTAACATCCGTCCCCTCCCGTCCCGTCCCCCCCGTCCCATTCGGAAGTTGTGACATGTGCACACGGCACAGCGGCCGCTGCATCCGGAAACAGTGTTGGGAGCACGAGCGCGGGCCTGGCAGGGCCTGGCAGAGCAGAGCCCGGTGGTTAGTGTGAGTGTGCACCTGATGAGGGCGTAACTACAGGCCTGGCTGTGGGTCCACAGGGCCCAGCCCGGCCCGGCCCGGCCTCGCATGGAGCTCAGGTGCGAGGGGGGCATGCACTCGCGTATAAGTCGGGTCACTCTATCCCGCGGGGGGGAACACAATGCTATAGTCTGACGTGCTGAGAGTGCTGCTTGGTTGCCTACTTTTAGGAGTAGGACATGCCAATTCCAGCGCTGCCAACATTGCCATCCGGAAACAAGGCACAGATAGACTTAAAATTGTTCCCGCCTGGTATCGAACCCCGGTCATTTGCACCGGAGACCACGACTTTGTCCACTGCGGTATCGATACGCAGGAGAGAGAGGCGGGCCCGGCGACCTCTTGTCGGTGGCGAGGGTAGTGAGTGACGGCGCTGTGTTTTGATGCGCTAAGGTTGGCACTACCGGCCGTGGCCGGTCCCTCTCTGTCTCTCTCGCACAGCGTCGCCAGGCGGTCCATTGCAGATCCCCCCCCGCGCTCTATCCGTAATAAAGGCGTAATAGTGTGCGTAGTAGAAGCGTAATGGCCAAAATTCTCCATATTTTACTCATTTTGGAGTCGTTTTCGTCTGTTTTTGCCCATTTTTGCTTAACTTTGGTCAAATCTGTAAATTTTCGGAGCGTAATACCACGTAATAGACGTAGTAGTTGGGTCACAGATTTTAAGAGGTGCGCCGGCCGTGGCGTGGAGGCTGGACTGCCCATAATGCTCTCAGGTCCTTGCGTCTCAAATTCGAAATTTCGCCTGAAGAACGCGGTGTCGCCTCCTAACAAGTGTCAACGGAGTGGCAGCCCGGGTCCGGACGGGTCGGAGGCGGCTGCCTGCCGCTTAACTCCTCTCCTCTCCTCCTCTCCTTTTCATTCAAGCATAAATAATAATGTTTTTCTTTTGTAAATTAAAAGAACTACTCAAATGTGCACTCTATAGTGTTGAAGAATTTCTAAAATATGGCTTTTCATTCAAGCACAAATAATAATGTTTTTCTTTTGTAAATTAATATACCAATTGTTCATAGCTGTAGACAGCTCAGTGACAATAAACAAATCTCAAATCTCTCCTCCCCTCTCCTCTCCTCTCCTCACTGTTAAAAATTTGTTGTGATTTCCCAGCACTTCCTCGATACACTCGAAAAAATTGTTGTGAAAAAAACGAAAAAAAAAAAAAAATTACAGGTTTCGCTGTTAAATCGGTGAACAGATTTTTCCTGTAGTTTGATGAAACATTTTGTGAATTAACAAGAAAAATCGCGAAACAACAGATAAAATTTGTTAACTTACGGAATTCTTTTGTAAAGTTACGGAATATCTTTGTAAAGTTACAGAGCTTTTTTGTAAATGAACACGAATAAAAAGTAAATTCACAGTCAGGTCGTTTAACAAAATTCACAGATAGTACCTGTTAATTTACGACATGTTTTTTTTACAGTGTACGGAACGATTGTGAAATCCCAACACTTCTCTGTAATCAGAAAGGGACACTTTTGCTGCCTCAAAGTGAAACATTTTGTCGGACATTCGACCATATTTTTGAAGCCATAGTCTTTTAAATACAGAGGACAGTTGTAATTTCCCGAAGAGTTTTGGTTTAAATACAGAGGCTAGTTGTAATGTCCCGAAGAGTTCTTGTTTAAATACAGAGGACTGTTGTAATTTAACGAAGAGTTCTGGCAACTTTTTTCACAACAGAGGTGTTGTGAATTTTCCATCATTTTTTTTTTTTATCAGTCCTCTCCTCTCCTCTCCTCTCCTCTCCTCTCCTCTCCTGATGGTTGCATTGATACATTCTTCAGCCAACTACAATCCTGCATGGAAAGACTAGCAGACAGAAAGAAATATATTATTATCTGCGGTGATCTCAATATTGATGTTCTGTGCAAAAATGGTAAACAGATCAAATTACAATGTTTCATGGAGGAACATGGATTGAATAGCATAACAAATATGGCAACGAGAGTAAGCTACAATTGTAACTCTGGCATAGATCATATCATAACCAATATTCCATTAGAAAACCTTACATCTAGCTGCAATATAGAAGTAGGAATGTCTGACCACCTATTACAACAAATTCTGGTAAATTATAAAACGCTAAACCAAAACTCTAGTCATATGTTTGAATATAAAAGAATGTATACTGCTAGAAATGAGTGCATGTTCATACAAGAACTCTCTAATGAAGAATGGCCAGAAGTTTATGCTGCAAATTCCACAAATGAAAAGTTTACAACATTTCATCAAAGATTCACGGAACTATATAATAAGTGTTTTCCTGTGAGAAAGCTGAATACCATAAATAATAATAAAAAAGACTGGGTCACTAAAGGTATTAAAGTAACATCAAGTAATTTCAGAAATCTTTGTAAACAGGTTAAAACAAATAATGATCCAAAACTAAAGGATCACTATACTAAATATAGGAAAATATATAGGAAAGTGATTGACAGTGCCAAACGCCTATCTATTAAGTCTGAAATACTAAATGCTAAAAATATAACTAAAACAACTTGGAAGGTCATTAATAGAAATATGGGTAAACAAAATAGAAACTTTTCCAATATAGAAATCAAAAATGAAGATGGCTTGGTAGAAAATGATCCAACAACAGTTGCAAATAAATTTAATGAATACTATGCTGAAATTGCAAGCAAACTAATTGGAAAAGACTCAAGACAGGGCACATTCCCTGATTCTACCTGTAATTTGTCAATGTATTTATCACCTGTCACTGAAAATGATATAATATTAGCCTTATCTAAACTTAAAAGTAAGAAATGCTGTGGTCATGATGATATTACTGATATAATTGTGAAAAAATCTTATGTTCCATTGGTTAAACCACTACGCCATATTGTTCAAGCTTCATTCAACGAAGGAATCTTTCCTGATATTCTAAAAATATCTAAAATTCTACCACTATATAAGAAAGGAAATAAGGATGAGCTTGGAAACTATCGACCCGTAGCAAATATATCAGTCTTTGCAAAAATCTTTGAAAGTGTTATGGACACAAAAGTACGTTCTTTCTTGTATAAATATAACATCCTATCCTGTAACCAATTTGGCTTTATACAAAATAAGTCAACTTCGGAGGCAATTATTGAATTTACACATGACATCTACCAAGCATTTGAAACAAGAACTTATGTGAGTGGTCTACTCTTCGATATGTCAAAAGCATTTGACTTAGTAGATCACAATATACTATTTAAGAAACTAGATGACCATGGTATAAGAGGAATAGTACTAGAGTGGTTCAAATCCTATCTTAAAGATAGAAAACAACTTGTTGAAATCTCTCATATCTTAAATAAGAATTGTAAACAATATAGATCAAAATTATGCAATGTTATGTATGGTGTACCCCAAGGGTCAATTTTAGGACCTCTTCTATTTGTTATATATATAAATGATTTATGTACCTTTTTAAAAGCAGGTAAGCTAGTTAACTTTGCAGATGATACCAATGTTTTAGTCTGTAGTAAAACCCTCCTTGAACATGAGGAACTTTTATGCCAAGCATTTGAGCAAATGAAAGAATGGTGCTACTTAAACAACCTTGTTTTGAATGAAAGCAAAACAAATGTAATACAGTTCAGAACTAATGAGAGGGTACAACTAAATTTGGAATCTAAATTTAAAGACCTTTATGTTAACAATGCAAAATTTCTAGGGATCAACCTTGATCAACATCTTAAATGGACCACCCACCTACTAGAATTAAAACTAAAAATATCTAAATCTATATTTGGCATAAAAAGGATAAAAAATATTGCAGATGAACAAACTGCTCTCTTAACATACTATGGTATGGTCCATTCCCAAATTTCTTACTGTACCTTATTATGGGGAAATTCAACCATGATGGATGATATTTTTATAACACAGAAAAAATGTATTAGAGCAGTGTTCTCACTAAGTCAACGAGAAAGTTGTAAGCCATATTTTGTAAAATTTAAGATAATGACAGTTTATTCAATCTTTATTCAGCAACTACTAAATTATGTAAAAAAGCATGAGACCAAATTTGTAAAATCTAGAGATTTACACCACTATGAAACAAGAAATAACTCACTCATTCATAATAATGTGGTTCATCTCAATGTAAGTGAAGATGATGTTTTACAAATAGGCCCTAAACTATATAACTTACTACCAAGCACTGTGAGAAATTTACCCATTAAGAAATTTAAAACCACTATAAGGAAAAGCCTTCTTGAATGTGCTTTTTATAACTTAAATGACTACCTCACTAAAGGTATTAATTTCAGACATTCATTATGATAATTTTATTTTGTAATATTGTTATAACTACTCAGTTCAGTGACAATAAACAAATCTCAAATCTCAAATCTCTCCTCTCCTCTCCTCTCCTCTCCTCTCCTCTCCTCTCCTCTCCTCTCCTCTCCTCTCCTCTCCCCTCCCCGCCCCTCCTCTACCCTCCTCTCCCCTCCTCCTCCATGCTCCTTTCCTCTCCCCCCTCTCTCTCCTCTCCCTTTCCTCTCCTCGTCTCTGTCAGTCGTTATCACCTCGTTTGCTGAGAATTTACCACGTTGCTGTTTGTTGCGCTGTGTGGACTCTGTTACTATGTGTTCTGGTTTGTATCTATTTAGATTAGTTAGTCGGTCTTTGCCGCTACCGAGCGGGGCGTGGCGGGGCGTGGCGGGGCGTGGCGGGGCGGGGCGGGGCGGAGTGACGCGGTGGCGCCGTGTTTGGCCTGCGCCTCGCCGCATTGCGTACGGATAGAGAAGGAGAGCAATGAGGAGAGACGATAGAGAAACTAGAGAAGAGGACAGGGTGAGAGGGGGGGGGGGGGGCGGAGCGTGAGGCGAGAGGGGTTTAGGGATTTCCTATGACGGTGGTTAATGAGTTGCATGTACGGGTGTGACTTGACGAAATGATAACGCCCGCCAAATACGTAATATGTTTGCGGGGAGGAATGCGTGCGGCGGGGTCAGGGAGACTTAGCAGGCGAACCGCGCGCACCGATAGCGCCGAATAGCGACATGGCGGAATTTTCAGCGGAAAATCTTGTACAGACTAGGGTAAAAGTACCAAACATGGATCATTTTTCGGAAAACCACAGTTTTGGGATCGATAAAGGTGTGATGAGCATAATTTTTTTCATCGGTGTGTAGCTTGAACCCCCAGGGAAGATATCCTGAGGGAATAAAGTTCCTAGCTCCAATACTTTCGGAGTTATAGGGAATTTCCATGACCTCCAATTTTGATCACGGTTTGGGTACCCCCTAGACTGTTGTCCTTCACATATGTGATACACAACAGTGTTAGGGGAAGGCAACTTTTTTTGTTTTATCCCAAAACAACCCCTTCCCCCTTTTTGGGGTTGTGATCCATGTTTGGACGCTGACCCAAACATGGATCAAAACTTAGGCTTGTTTGGATACGTCTTGCAGGCTCGTCTGTCTACGAAATAAATAGTCTCTCATACCAACGTGTTTCTCTCTCTATTCTGCTTACGAAATTACAACTTGCTTCCGCCCATTTGCATCTTCGGGGCTGATATAGGGCCTGGGAAAGTGGCATTTCTTTAACAAGAAATTCGATTCTTTTCAATATATCCTAACTAACCACGTGACACGTGACATAGACCCTCCGATTCGTGGTAGAAATGTTGCCTGAAACCTGTTCTTTAAAAACTTAAAACATACGCTTTTGAAATTATTGTATTTTCTTGCTCAGTCACGTGATCCTTAAGGCGCTAAGAGTGGAAAGAGATCTGATGTGTGCGCCAGGTTGCCTACCCGGACCTCTCGTAAGGCGCAATGGAAGATGTAAACGCTTGTAAAAAGTTTCCTATTGGAAATTTGTGCTGTTTGTTTGCATCAATCCCTTTATTTTGGTCATATTTTGCCGTGTGCAAAGTGGCATCATGCATGAACGATTTCTAATGACTGATATTGATGCGCAAACCAAAGAAGTTACTTGAGGACGGTTCGAATTCTATGTTTTTACCCCTACCCGCATTTTCAAAATACTTAAGGTAAAGGATCAAAACTTTCAGAGTCTTAAAAGGCATATCTTAAAGTGTCTTCTCATCGAGTACCAAGTATTTCCTCCGGTTAGTTTTCTTACAAATAGGAAATAAGTAGAGCTATGTATCTTGCCTTGTCTTTTTGCGCGCTTTGACGAGGTCTGTTGTGCAGACTGTTTTTCGGTGAGCTCCAGCGGGCAGAGGAGCGAGCAGACAATAAAATGTCACATACACATATTGTTGCAGATGTAGTCGTCTACCTTAATTCAGTCGACCCCATCAGCCGTTAGAACCCGCCAAACAGAAATGATTCATGTTTGGTACCTGATCCATGTTTGGTACTTTTACCCTACTCGGCATTCGGCATTACACGGTATTACACCGGTGTCACACTCAACATTAATTCACTGGACAGCAATTTTTTGTGTTTTCCAGTCACCCAGAAAAATGAAAAGCTGTAGGGAACATCGTATGGTTACCTTCGGCGGACTACCAAAAATATGGTTGAGGCAACAAAAGGACAGGTGTATGAACCAAAATTCCAATCTTCACCGGCTGATCGTTTTCTTAACCATGATATTTTGTCCTTATCCCCCTGAAGGAAACATACGATGGTTATGCCACAACTTTTCATTTTTCTGGGTATATTGCATAACGAGTATTACCGCTTAAGCGTAATACGTAAACCAGGTGTACAGTAGTGCATTACGGATGGGAATTCTCGATAGCGAGCTGTACGGCTCACCTATCAGCAGTGCTTAGAATGCAAAGTGCGATTCCATCCCTTAATCTTCATTACAACAGCGCTCCGCTGACTTGTTCACTTTTTTCCGGGAATCAGTGTGCGGCAGGTGTAGTCTAGACGCGGCGCGGCACCGTGGAGCACCCACACTAACTGGCAATGTACTTTTTCGTACATGTGAAATGTACGCATAAAAACGTGCGGATTTATATAAAAAATCGTGCAGAATTATGTAAAATATTGTGCATAGATCTGCAGAATTTATTACATGTCGAAAAAATGCGCAATAATAAACAGATACATGTACAATATTCTACATAATTCTGGACGATTTTTTTTTACATAAATCCGCACGTTTATATGCGTACATTTCACATGTACGAAAAAGTACATTGCCTGCTAGTGTGACGGGTACTCTCGGCGCGTCGCGTTCAACGAACACGTCTATGCGTCTCGATAGTATTGAGATGAAGCTGGTCGCTGGCGCCTAGGCGGCCTGTGGGCCTGCACCGCTCAGTGCCGCGGCGCGTGTCTGCCCAAGCGGGGACGCGATTACCCGCCGCGCTGCAGACACGCGCGAGGCACCCGGCGGCACCTGGTAGCACCCAGAGGCACCCAGAGGCACCCAGTGGCACCCAGTGGCACCCGCGCGCGGCCTCAAGGTACCAGGGTAACCACTCGTGAAATCGTGTGCACAAACCCGGGGAAATCGCGATAAAATCTTCGGAAATCTCTCGATGAAATAATCGAAGATAGAAATCTCAGGAAATATCATAGAAATCTCTCAAAAGCTCAGAGAAATCTTGCGGCAAATCTCATGAAACTGATTGTGGATGGAATCCCATGGAATTCCCTTGTCAAATCGCATTTCGAGTTTTGTGAAATCTTTTGTGAATTTTTTGGAATCTTACCACACGAATTCTTAAAAAAAAACATTCGGTGAAATCTGACGCAATCCACAGAAATCTCGTCATATCAATAGAAATCTCGTGTACACTGCTAGAATGGTGAGTGGTTGCCCCCTCGGATCCCGCGGGCGCGACTGCTCGGCTCGGCGCGGCGCGCAGATAGTGTGTCTCGATGGGACGTGCCAGTCACTGCGGCGGGGTCACTCATATGCACCTGTGTCCGCGCGGCGGGCCACCACGCGCTTGCACCACTTCATACAGCAAACGCACTGAGTTTTTTTTCTTTTTTTTCTTTTTTCCCCTTGGGCTCTGAACATTTTAGTCCCCAGACTCAAAGCTCTGTAGCTACCACTAAACTGCTTGATCTCCGGCTCAAAAGTTTCGCTTTCGCTTCCGGCTTTAAAATTTTATTGCTTAGATTGTAATGGCATCGAAAAATTGTCCCCGCGGGAACTAAGTCAGACGCTCGATCAGACCCATTAATCATCTGTCTGTTGCGAGTGTTCTGAGACCTCCATACGGTTCACTCTTTGCGAGCAGAGAAAGAGACAGTGATAGTAAGAGAGGGGAGAGAGGCAGGGGACACACGGTAGGAGAGGGACTATCGAGGGGGAAACAACTCTGAATTTTGGTGTACACACTTAGTGAATTTTTGTCAAATTTCGTGGATTTTTGTTAATTTTTATGGAATATTTGAGTGAATTCCTTAATTTTCATGGATTTTTATGGGATGACCCCGAAAAATACACGCACATCTGATCCAAATTATTCTCTCAATTACTTGATTAAATAGGATTTTTGGTAAATTGTTGTAAATTATTTCGGAGAATTCCAAATTATTGGAAATTATCTTGAATTAATCCAAAATAATCACAATTATTTCAATTAATTTTAAAAATTTTGTAATTTAATTACAAGGGTTGGCGAGACGGTCAAGTTGGGGTCAGCTTAGGAGGATTCGGCTGTGTTCATGCATAGCCGCCATAATGTACTGTGTTCTGCACGCTAAATCTTATGAACTTTTTTTATACGCAGCTACCGATTTCTGTAAACATGCTCTATTTATGAATAATTTTTTAACCAATTATGAACAAAATGAGCCGACTATGAACAATTTTTTTCATAATTGCGCACGAAATTATTCGTAAATAGAGCATGTTTACAGAAATCGGTAGCTACGTATAAAAAAATTTCATAAGAATTTAGTGTGTGTTCTTCGAAGGGGATAGAGTCGAGGCTACACGTGCGGTATGAGAAATTGTTTGTCCTAGTAACACGGCCTCGTGTGAGGTTACGTAGAGTCGTATAAAAAATTAAGAAGTCACATATGCTGCCGTCACTGCTTGGTGTTTAATGCTTCTCGTGGTGGACAGTTAGTTCCACCAGGGCCCAAGACTCGAGAGCACTCCTCCGATGAGGTCACGGGAGGCCCTTCTTCGCCCACTACAACGCTCCCGTAGCGCCTGTTAGTAGGCCGCCCCGCACGACACGCATGCGCCCTTGGCTGCCTACCCATTGGCCGTGGTGCGTTAGGGAGGGAAGAAGATAATCGTCAGGAGGGACGGGAAGCCGCTAATTTGTCTAGCAGAGACATAAACTGCGATGCGAAAGACGTCCTATCACCAATTATATTGCTAATTCTTGCTACTCGAGTTCATTCTCAGTATAACAGTTGCGTTCGTGATAGCGTCTGCACACTTAGAGTCCTTGATAGGACTCTATGCCCACGAACGACGTTGTTTGAGGCATTTGAGGGAAGCAGGCAGACACGCAATACACAAGGCCGTTCCTAAGCTGACCCCAACTTGACCGTTTCGCCAACCCTTGTAATTAAATTACAAAATTTTTAAAATTAATTGAAATAGTTGTGATTATTTTGGATTAATTCAAGATAATTTCCAATAATTTGGAATTCTCCGAAATAATTTACAATAATTTACCAAAAATCCTATTTAATCAAGTAATTGAGAGAATAATTTGGATCAGATGTGCATGTATTTTCTGGGACACCCCCATTTTTATGAATTGTTTTGAATTTCTCTGAATTTTCCCGAATTTTTCTGAATTACGAGGTGTACAAAACTTTCAGAGTTGTTTCCCCCTCGTGGACTATACGTATACATCTAGCCGACCAGGAAGCGGCCGCACTATATCGTACTCTTAAAAAAAAAAAAATCACTTTCTTGCAGCAGTTGTCTCTCTAAGGGTACCTCACTCAATCCTTTTCGTCCTGCTCTTGCGACTCTCACGCAGCTCGGCCGAGCTCGGCCCGGGCCGCCCGGACCCCCTGCGATCCGCATTGAGACGAATTCGTTTTAAAAGGCGTCGCGCCATACACCGTAACCGCGGGCCGGTTTTGGGCCCGGCAGCCTGTCACCCCCCCCCCCCTCCTCTCCCCCCACCGCAATCCCTTTACTTGCCTCCTTCTCACTGCACGAGGACCTGTGTGCATAATGATGTGGCCCGGTCGTACCTTGATACGGTGCTAACCAAAGAAAACGAGAATGCCACCTATTTTAGAGACCTGTTATAAAATTGCAAACCTCTCGAAATCGGCACACAAACGCCTCGGGAGTACTCTGTCACCCTCTCCCCCTTCTCTCTTTCTCTCTCTCTCTCTCTCTCTCTCTCTCTCTCTCTCTCTCTCTTTCTCTCTCTCTCTCTCTCTCTCTCTCTCTCTCTCTCTCTCTCTCTCTCTCTCTCTCTCTCTCTCTCTCTCTCCCCCCCCCCCGTCCCGCTCCGTAGCACACACACATACACCGCCTAGTTCTAGACAGAATGCAAGGAGACGAGCTCCGCACACGAGCTTGTAAATATCACAACCAGCCTTGACTCTTAGAGAAGGCGAAGCAGGTTATTACGCTCGACGACGTTTTTGGGAGGGAGTTATGCGGTTCAGGTCTTGGTGCGGCCCGCCGCGGCGGGCCCCGGGCCCCGGGCCCCGGCCCAGTGGAAACGTTCCGGAGGTCCTGGTCCTTCCCTCGCCACCGGCCACACCCTCGGCCCGGGGCCGGGTGGGGCGGGGCAGGGCGGGGCAGGGCAGCCTGAATGTTGTTGTGCTGATCGGCCCTATTACCGCGTATAATCCTATCATTTCAGCTCTGGCCGGGCCGGGCCGGGCATGCTCGTCCAGAGTCCAGACCTGCGCTCGCGACGCCAGTGTTCCCAGAAAAGTAGGCAATGAGTAGCCGCGAAACGCAGGAGAGAGAAGGAAGCGAGGGGGAAACAACTCTGAGTTTCGGTGTAAAAACGTCGGGAATTTTTGTGAATTTGTGGCAACTTTCGCTTTATATAGTTCAAAATTTTTCGTCTCTTCTCCGAATTCTCTTGAATTTGTCCTCCTTTTTGTTCAATGCAGTGGTTTTTTTTTCCTGAATTTTACTGCATTTCTCTGAAATTTTTTGAGTTACGAGGTACACAAAAAATTTCCTCAGTTGTTTTCCCCTCGCAGTGAAGCTGGCTGCATGCGCACGTGCCTTTTAGGCATGCATGCATGTCTCCGCGCCTGGCTGGTGGCTGGGGCGCTGGGGTGGGTCGTTCGCAGCACTATGGCGCGGAGTATGGTGGTGTCAAAGGGTGACTTCTGACTTCGCTGGCGTCCACACTGGAATTCCAAGTGTACGAATGTCGCACACTTGTAGGTGAGTGAAAGTTCATTCGTACGCTTGGGGGTGCAACTTTTTGACTACCACTTAAAATATAACTTCTGAGGTCAGCATCATCTCCAACCGAAAGTTTCCTTTCAAACGAGCTCGCCTATGATAGGGTTGCGATTTATATTGAAGTGGGTATATGTTCATCAAACTAAATGTCTGAAGTTGTATTTAAGGGCGTGATGGTAAAGTAACAATCTCAACCCTATCACATGCGAGCTCGTTAGAAAGGAAATTTTACGCCGGAGATGATGCTGACCTCAGAAGTTACATTTTAAGCGTTAGTCAAAAAGTTGCACCCCCAAGTGTACGAATGAACATTCACACACCTACAAGTGTGCGACATTCGCACACTTGGATTTTCAGCGCAGCAGCGGTTTCGGTCGAGGCATGGTGTGGATCACGGATGCCGCATTCGCTTGGTGTCGCTGTCGCTACCCGAGCCCGGCCCGCCGCCCGCGTATACCTACATACCGGGTGCTGCTTGATAGAAGGAGCAGGTGCGGGTGGGATTGCCTATATACCCAAGGCTCTGGTGCCTCACGCACAGACCGAGTAGGCAAACCCGCCCGCACGCGCGCCTTCTGTGAAACACCCGGTGCGACCACACGCTAACTGGCAAATGTACTTTTTCGTACATGTGAAATGTACGCATATAAACGTGCGGATTTATGTAATCGTGCAGAATTATGTAGAATATTGTACATGAATCTGTTTATTATTGTGCATTTTTCCGACATGTAATAAATTCTGAAGATCAATGCACAGTATTTTACATATAATTCTGCACGATTTTTTGCATGAATACGCACGTTTATATGCGTTTTTAGCAGATGATACGAAGGTATCAGCCTGCTTGTACTGTCATACAGCGAGCAGTATGCAGAGAGCAGCGCAGCCAGCAGAGAGCAACCGGCAGAGCGAGCAGTCAGCGTGGCATAATATTATACAGGGGGGGAAATTTCGCGCGGCGGCGCGCGGCGCGCGCCCCTCACTACTCCACGCCACCTCTCGGGCCGCTTGGCCGCCGGGCCGCTGGGCCGGTGCCCCCTCCCGCCCCGCGCCTCCCCTCTCCTAGCCCAGCGCGACAGCGCTCCGCTTCCCTGGGGCCTGCAACGCGTAGGGACACCGACCATACGTATCATCTGCTTTCAAGTTCCGGCGCTCCGGAACTTTTTGGTCACGGTCGCGTGGTCTGTTTTTTTTTTACATGTACAGTCAAATGCCCTAATTTCGGACTTGTGCCCTAATTTCGGACAATTTGCAGAGAAGTGCTTATTTCAACCTATCTCGGTCACCTTTTGAGATATTCAAAATCCGGAAACGGCATCGTAAAGTTTGCAGAATAGAGTACCATATTTCGTCAAGTCGGTTGAAGTACCTTTAAAGTTTTACAGCACACAGGAATTTAAAGTTAAAAAAGCATATAGAACAAAATTGCTGTTGTGAAATAAGCTCCCCCAAAAACCGGGGCTCATGTAGGTGTGTGCTGCCCCATGGGTGGTCCTTTAACGAATGAATGTATGGTATTTTGGCTACAGAACTACGTAAAAATGTATTTTGTAAGTCAAACCGTTTTTTGGTACGGGACAATTTTTGAAAGTGCTACAATTTCGGACACTTTTTCTTATGGGCTAAATACATGGAGATTTTTAGAGTGTGTCCTACAGAAATTTTCTGAAAATGTTTTTTGTTGCAAATTTAATTTTAAACAAGATTTGTTTTATAGTTTCCAACACGATGTAGAAAGACCCGGTGGCGGCGCTTCGCCGCAAAAGGTGGCACCAGATCTCGTACCAATAAGTCAAGTTCCTGCTGCGACCGCGACCGCGCTGCAGTCGAGCGGTACGCACCCCCACCCTTCCCCGCCTCCTCTCCCCGCCGCCCGCCCGGCGGGGTGGGGGCTGGGGCCGTCCCCCGATTGGCGGAGAAATGAGGCGGGGAAGGGTGGGGGTGCGTACCGCTTGACTGCAGCGCGGTCGCGGTCGCAGCAGGAACATGACTTATTGGTACGAGATCTGGTGCCACTTTTGAGGTGCTGTGGCATAGGGAGCGCCGCCACCGGGTCTTTCTACATCGTGGTTTCCAACGATATCTCTGCTAGTTTAGGAGAAATAGTGTGCTGAAGTTGTTTCCTTTGTAGGGCTATAGACGGCTATAGAGCCTAAACTAGTACAGATATCGTTGCAGACCATAAAAACAAAATTATTTAAAATTAAATTTGCAACTAAAAACGTTTCCATAAAATTTCATTCTACAGCGAAACTAGCCATTTAGAGCACGTGTCCGAAGTTAGGGCACTTTCGTCCCTAATTTCGGACACTCTCTCGAAGGCTGCTGTAGCTACACACATTTAGATAGAAATTCGGCATGGGTGTCATCCGACGTGTCCGGAGCCATAGTATTTCCAATCGCAACAGATTTTTAATATGTTATCATGCCTACACGTAAGAAAGGAAAAACCGCTAAATTCGTCCGAAATTAGGGCATTTGACTGTACGAAAAAGTACATATTGCCAGTTAGCGTGCACGCCACCCTCTCTGCTCATCCTCTCCGCGTTTCTCAGAAGCGCGAGAGAGCGTTATCCAGAAGTGATCATCTCCGCGCGCACACGGAGAGCCTGGATCCCAATCGGACCGGCGAGGCCGATAGGCGGCGGAGACTTATTTAGCGGCAGTGGCGCGCGCGCAGAGGATCCGCTCGGTATGGACATGGACGCGAGCTGCGCAAGCGACGAAAATTTCAAGGAAAAGGATAGCGTCACATTATCCAGCGGGTCGCGTTATGGCAGCGCTGTTGCTCGGCTCTACCGCGAACACGTATGGTGTGGGTCGGGGCGGGGTGGGGCGGGGCGGGGCGGGGTGGGGCCAGGGCGGGGCGGGGCGGGGCGGGGCGGGGCGGGGCGGGGCGGGGCCAGGGCGGTTGTGGAACGGTCTCGAGGGGTCCATCACTCGGTTTAGGAGCGTACACACGATTACCGATTACCAGTGATTTACGTACAGTTCTCTGCGCGGTTCTCTGTAAGCTTTTTGAAGAAACGTGGGAATTGACGTAAATTTATGCATATTTCAGTGAGGGAAAACCCAAAACAGCACGAATAACGATGAAAAGAGGAGTTTTTGGAATAAGATTACCGGTAGGCCTAGTACCAGACAACGTGTACGCAGGATAACCAGAGTGGTGGACCCCTCGAACGATCTGAGTGCGTGCACGTGTTTCCCTTAGGGGAAACACCTTAACACTGGTAAAACCAAAGCGTAGTTGTTCGCCTTTTTCAAGCGTACAAGACCTTACGCCCTTCTTGAAGCGGACAACTACGCTCCAAGACAATTAATTCTCTCCAGGAGAAAAGGAGCGCATCAGCTCTTGCACGACGCCAGAATAAGGGCGTACGGAATCGTTCGCGTCAAGAAAGGCTACGATTTACACTGGAAACGTAAGTGTGTGAATGTCGCACACTTGTAGGTTTGCGAGCATTCATTCGTACACTTAGCCGCGTAAACGTGTGAATTTTCCTAGGATATTCACACGTTTGAGTGGCCAAAGTCTACGAATGAATCCTCGCACACCTATACAAGTGTGCAACATTCGCACATTTGGGTTACCAGAGTAGTTTTACCTGGGAACGACCGTGCTGAAGGGAATGACCACACTGTGAAAACCTTGCTAAGAAATGCTTCGCATTACGAAGAAAATCGTTCGTAAGCTGCGAAGCATTTGGCTGCTTTGTATTGCAAAGCATTTTCTTCGTAGTGTGCGAAGAAATTTCTTCGCAAGGCGGTGCTTGCGAAGAAAATACTTCCTATTGCGAAGCCTTACAAAGCAGCCGAATTCTTCGCAACGCTGCAAAGAATTTTCTTCGTTGGAAGTTTACAGTGCAATATGGCCAGTTTACGCGGGCACCGGCGATCCGCTTAATAACACTGCACCCGCCCGCAGCTTGAAGGCTTGGGCTTTTAAAAGAGAACAAGTGTGAGGACTGCGGGTCTGTCTTAGGGCTCTTATTTGTACCCGGGTAATCGCGTAACCCGCCCGGGTACCCGCCCGGGTACCCGCCCGGGTAGGAACCGGGTCGGCAGGTTTTCCCGGGTACCCGGGGGCCCGCGCCTGCAGGTAGGCAAATTGACCTGCCTGTATGCCATTTTGCCTATACTTGCAGACGCGGTTCAACCGGGTTTACCCGGGTACCCCGGGCACCCGGGAAAACCCGTCGACCTGGTTCCTACCCGGGTTACCCGGGTACCCGCCGTTCGGGTTTTTAAGAGCCCTAGGCTGTCTACTCAACGGGATCACGATGCTGTACGTATGGAGCGGGTAGGCAATTCCACACACTCTGAAACACCCCAGGTATAGGCGTTCGAGGAAGCTTCATTGCCACGCTAAGGGCTAAGAGCCTGTAGGCAGGCAGGCTTCTCGCTAAACCGAGGTCCAAGCGCCACCAGTCTTCAAGCTGAGGTCCAGGCGCCACCAGGCTTCACGATGGGTTCCAAGCAAGGTTCCAAGCGCCATCAGGCCTCGGGCCTCGGGCCTCAGCGCCGCGGAGCAGGTTTTACGGCGAGGCCGCTGCGCTGTTGCTGCGCTTTTGCTGGGCTGCCTGCTGTGCTGCGGCTCCCGCGCCCGCGGGCTCTGCTCTGCGGTGCGTGAATCACGGCGCATCGCGCCGAGCTAAAGTGATACTGTACTCTGTATTCCATCCGCGCTGCCTCCGCCGGGACGCGAACCGGCGACCGCGAACTTCACTTGCTCACTCGCTCACTCGCCTCGTGGAGCCGCGCGGCGCGGCAGCGTTGACACAGTTCCGAGACGGACAGTCGCCGTCCTTGATGGGAGAACCCAGAGCACACTGTCCACTTTCCCCCCCTTTTTCTTTGCTTTTATTATTTCTTTCTTGTCCTCTCCTCTCCCTCTCGGTCCTGCCGTGTTTTGCCTTTACGGGCTGCTCGCGGGGTGCCGGCGGCGCTGATTTGTGTCCCGGTCGACGACATGCCCGTGTGCGAGGAGCACAGCGTGGCCACTGGAAATGTACTAGTCACATTTCTCGCCCGTAATGAGCGGAGTATTTTTTCATCGCTCAGTAAAAGTGACTTTCGCTAAAACGACTCAAATCGAGTCTTTTCTGGATTTTTTTAAATCGCTCCAAACGAGTGACATTTGATGATTTGACTCAAAATGAGTCATCAAAGTGTCTCTAATAGAGTGATGTTCATCCATGTCACTCTCCCAGGAGAATCCAAATTTGGTACAGAAAAGTCGCTCTCCAAAGATCGAAAAAGGCGACTCCTCCATTTTCAGTGGCCAGAGGCTCGTCGTGCGTACGTACCCGCGCCTGCCTGTCTCTGGGCTGGGCATGCATACGTCCACCACTCGCGCCCAATGGAAAATTAATGACGCCAAAAAATAAATAAATAGAGGTTTATAACAGGCTAGCGCTACTCGGTAAAAAAAATCAAAGTCGGTGTAGCATTGTCATATTATGATCATCTCTTTTCTCCATACTCTGTGAAAAAATATCCGTAGAAATCGTAGTTTTTGAGAGTTGTAAATTTAAGGACGCAGTCTTAGTTTTCAGACAGCTTATTCTTACTCGTAAAAAAAAAACCTAAGTCGACACGTGGTGTCAAAAAATTATAGAATCAATACAACTGGAAATTTTAACTTTATACGACATTATTTATCATTGAAAATTTTCCTGTAAGCCCTTACGAATATTTTTCACAGAGTGCGTGGATACAAAAGACAATATTAAAAAAACACATGGCATATGAAACATGTTGGCCGCTTTATTCTGAAAATTACTTTTGTTCTGGCGTCTCTATTCATAAATATGGCTTATTTTTCTGTGACTGATTGCCAGTCCTTGAGGTCGGCACTACTCTGTGTCCTTGCTCATCTGCCCCAACGTATCCGGAGCGGCGCCCAGCTCGGCCCGGCGAACCTATCACAATCACTCGCAGGCCGACGCAGTCGCGAGTCAGGGCATTGAGTGATGAGCAGACAGAAACACTTTCGCAACATCATCACTCATCCCGAAACAAATCGGGGCGGAGGGGTGGACGCGTCGCGATGTTTGGACGGAACGCGTGGACCGCGAAACCTTATCCTTCTTATTATCGTTTTTGACTTTGTCTGCCCATGACGTCGTGTAGTACATCCTGTCTTGTAATATAGTATTCTCTTATAAATGACTTAAACATGAAGGATATCCATCACTCGCAGTGGGTTTTTAAAATAACAATAAACAATCTGTGCCAACGAGTAATATCCACTTCACATCACTGAACCCCGTGTGATAAGGTTTTTTAAATTTCGACATCCATAAAAGCGTGCTCATGATTTTGCTGTGTTCTTGGTTTACTCGAGAACATTGTGCTTGTAGCAAGTGCAATATTGTATGTGTTACAATAAATAAAATTTTCTCAGAAAAAGCCTTAGGGTCAACCGATATACATTTTTATATTACTTCTTTTCCGCTTATTTCTTTTTGAGACTTTTGCACCCTGTTAAAAATGTCCTGTGTTTGTGGAGGGGCTGCGCACACGAGCTGCGCGCTGCAGCTGCGCTGGTGCTAGCGCCGTGTGCACGGCCGGCTGCCATATTTGACGCAGTAAACGCCGTTTCGCTACAATGCACACACGTACAGCACTCTCACACACGAGCTTCATTCATGGCTGACCCATTCATGATTTCGCTCGCGTGCGGACGGCTGTGTGTGTGTGTGTGTGTGTGTGTGTGTGTGTGTGTGTGTGTGTGTGTGTGTGTGTGCGCGCGCGCGCGCGCGCGCGCGCGTCTATCGCCGGTGCATGGACGAGCAGGACAGGTAGAATGGGAGGGAGACTGGGAAGGAAGGGGAAAGGGGGGAGGGGGGGGAAGAAGTAGTGGCGCTAGCGCAGCTTCTCGCGGCCCGAGTCGCTGTGAGTGAGTTAGAAAGAGAATGTCATTTTAGAAGTTCTCGTTGTTTTTCGTCGTTTTTTCTTCAGAGCTTCTGAGCCCAACGATAAAAATCGCGCAGGACATCGAGCAGGTCAAAGCTCACACATACAGAGAGAGAGAGGGAGAGAGAGAGAGAGAGAGAGAGAGAGAGAGAGAGAGAGAGAGAGAGAGAGAGAGAGAGAGAGAGAGAGAGAGAGAGAGTTTTAAATAGTTACGCCATCAGCTGAAGGACACCTCTGACCCACTTTAAAAATCGTGACGAGTTTGAAGTGTGGATTTTTGTTTTTGTGTTGTCACTGCAAGATTTTTTAACAGTGTGAGTTAACGTCCTTGGGTGCCGTCAGGCCTTCTCACACGGTAAACCAAACATTCGGAACCCATTTGCTGGGATCTCGATATCCGAGGTTGCTCCGTTTCTGAGACGAGTGAACCCGATTTGCAGCAGCCGCGCTAGCAGCCAGGAGGTGTGTCTTTATTTCGCCATCGAGAGTACTGAAGGACACGCGGCTTACTGCTGGCTTCTGGATAGAGCAACTGTCCCCCCAGCCCCGTAATGAGAACGAAGTCTTCAGTGGTGTCGTAGATGGCCTCCATAACTGCCTTTAAGAGCGCGGCCTGCAGTTATGCCTGCCAGTCCAGTTTCATCCTTGGGTCTGTCCTATGCTGTCTGTACGTCTGTTAGTATCCCCGCCTGCCTGTGTGTCTCCACGTTCTTCTGTCGATGTTTGTGTGGGTATTTTGCGCACGTGCCGGTGTGGCTGTCTTTCTATGTCTATTATTCGACAGTCCCTTTTCATTTGTACAAGTTATTTATTTTTTTTGCTCGCCGAGAGGGAAGTGCTCCGTGTGTGGAATGCCCCGGCCCGGGCCCGGCGCGCCTGCCCGCCATGTGCATCGCCAGCTGGCTATCATGGCCCCCCGCCCGGCCCGGCTAGCTCTACTCGTCTTAATGATTGTCCGTGATTGTCACCAATAGAGAGCTCTGGCGCTTGGTCCCCCCGACTCGCCCCGCCCCGCCCCGCCCCGCCCCGCCAGGCCTCTGTTCAGGGCGCCTCCAGAAGCGCGCTGAGCCCTGGACGTGTCCATAAGAAAGGTGAAGGACACGCCGCGCCCCACCCCGCCCCGCCCCCCCCCACCCCGCCCCGCCCCCACCCTGCCCCGCGCCGGCGCGCCGCGTCCGCTGGGCCGGCTTGGCTACCCCGCTAGAACTCAGGCAGCACAAAACACTGCGCGACGTTCTCACGGAAATCCCACTCGTGTGTGGTCGTCAAATTATCTGTCAATAAAGTACCCTGCCAGAAAAACGCGCCCGCGGCCGCCTCGATGATCGGCCTGGTTGAGGTGGAGAAGGAGGCGCAGGTGATCTCGTCTGCTTCAAGCCGCACGAGCTCGGTGCTCGGCGCGGGCACACTCATACCAGAAGCGCGGGGCAACTCATCATGAATACGAAGAATGAGACGAATTTTTGCTTTCCAGTGTCGGTCGGCATGCAGCCGCCGAGTTCCCCATCCGGTTTCACGCGAATCTAGCGGACAAGCGGGAAGTGGAGAGGGGAGTAGGGATGAGGGGGGGGGAGGCTGTCGCCCAACCGGATGCTGCAATTGTTTTGGCCGTGGTATTGGTTTGACGAAGATTTTTTTTTTTCGGACGACGATCAGGGCTAATGGGAGTGAAAATTATGGTATGCCGAGTCGTGAAAACGCAGGATGCTGCCGGCCGGCCGGACCACTGCCGCGAGGAGCGCTGCACCAGGGAGACGCACTCGCGGCTCTTTGCTGTCGGGGCGGGGGGCGGGGCGGGTCACGAAGAACTCATACTTTTGACCAGCCCCGCCAACGCTCTGATCAAACAGTTAGCACTCTTCCTCTCGTAAGCTCACTGCGGGCCCACCACGCCTGGCCACGCCACGCGACACGCCACGCGACACGCCACGCGACACGCCACGCGACACGCCACGCCACGCCCCGCCCCTGGCCGTGAGGCGGAGGACGCCCGGAGGTAGGCAACGCGGCCCGCGCGGCTGCAGGCGCACTGCCTACCCCCCAGGCGCCCTGCTGAAGGGCGTTGCGCTGCGCGGCGGGCTGGGCGGGCCGGTCGCGCATGTCAATTCCGCCCGGCGCGGCGCGCCGAGCCATGTTTTGCCGGGCCGGGCCGGGCCGCGTATTATTAGGTAACTTTTGAAAGATAAACTTGGCGTCCCGTCCCAGGCAATTTGATGCACGCGTGGTCGCACGCGACGCACGGCAGCCGCGCGGGCCGGGCCGGGCAGGGCCGAGCAGGGCTGGGCGCCTCGCCGCGCCGCGCCTCGCCTCCCGCCCGGAGTTTGAAGGTTATGGGTGCCGAGCAGCCCAGGCGGAGGATGGCATCGCGCACGGCGGTGAACGGCGCCCCGCCCCGCCCCGCCCCGCCCCGCCCCGCCCCGCCCCGCCCCGCCACGGGCCTCGCGCAGCAGTTGCACAGCAGCACAGTGCCTCCCGGCCAGAGGTCTGCCCTCCTGTCTGTCATTCTATCTGTCCGTCCGTCTGGCCGCCTGTCTGTCTGTCTGTCTGTCTGTCTGTCTGTCTGTCTGTCTGTCTGTCTGTCTGTCTGTCTGTCTGTCTGTCTGTCTGTCTGTCTGTCTGTCTGTCTGTCTGTCTGTCTGTCTGTCCGTCTGTCTGTCTGTCTGTCTGTCTGTCTGTCTGTCTGTCTGTCTGTCTGTCTGTCTGTCTGTCCGTCTGTCTGTCCGTCTGTCTGTCTGTCGGTCTGTCTGTCTGTCTGTCTGTCGGTCTGTCTGTCCGTCTGTCTGTCTGTCTGTCGGTAAGGCAGTCAGTCAGTCAGTCAGTCAGTCAGTCAGTCAGTCAGTCAGTCAGTCAGTCAGTCAGTCGGTCTCCCTTTCTCTCTCGTATGTGTGATGAGGCGTCATCAGGGGTGTGGGTGTGAGCTGGCGGAGGGGGAAGGGGGGGGGGGGCACGTAGTTCGGGTTTGGGGTCAGTGCGGCGCGGCTCGGCGGCGGCGGCGCTTCGTCGGTCGTAAGGACCCGCGAAAACCGTCTCGGGCGGAGCGACACGCGGGGCGAAGATGGAGCTCGCGGGTGCGGCGTGCGGCGTGCGCCAGGGAATTCCGGAGCAGAGCGCAATCCTAAGAGCGGGGCGGGGCGAGGCGGGGCGGGGCGGGGCGGGGCGGGGCCACTGCAGCGCACTCCGCACCACGGCGTACGCAGCGCGCTCTGGCGTCGCGGCGCGGCGTGGCGCAACGCCTACCTGGCGCCAGCTCTGATTTATAGACACATCTCAGTCCGAGATAAGAACCGCTTTATCACGCAGACACAGGCAGACGGAGGCCGGACGGCCGGGTCCCTTGTGCTCTCCGCCCCGAGGCGAGGCGAGGCGAGGGTACTGTATGGATGGCGCAAACCCCCACCCCGCCGCTCCTCACCCCGCCCCACCCCCACACCCCCCTGGTGGTGCACTGTCTCGCCGCGCCGCGCTTTGAGCCCAGTGATAATTGCACCTGGAGGTACTCTGCAAATGAAGAGCATGAGATATCCGAGCGAAGGGGAAACGAATCTGAAAAGTGTGTACACCTCGTAATAAAGAACTATACAAGGTATAGACGCACGTTAAAACCGTGTGAAGCTGAGCTAAATGTGCGTCTACCTTGGCCTGCGGCGCGCTAAAATTAAAATATTTTCGCGATTTTGTTTGGCATACCTGTCCACCTCACATCCCACGCCTCACGCCTGCCGCTTCACTTCACGCCACCCCATCTTCCAGGCGGTCTCACCTTGCGCTTTCTGACAGGGCTGAGCATTTAAAGTTAAAGTTAACTTTTAATTTAAATTTAGCTCAGCCAATTAAGATTTACCGAAGAAATAAAAGAAGAAGTTCAGGATACCTCATTAAAAAGTCAGAAATTCAGAAAACTTAAAAAAATTCAAAATCCACTGCTCTCAAAAAATTTGACAAAAATTGAAAAATTGTGGATTGAAATTCACAAAAGTTTAGACTACATTTGTGCACCAGGGTTCAAAAATTTTTCCCCCTCTAATCCCGCAGGGTTACGGCAATGCTATCAGCATGATGATGCACGTTTATTCTCTTCCTGTTTTTATTGTTATTCGGATCGACATGCCAATAACCGTGATTTCGCGGCGACGGCTGAGAGAACGCCTTCTGCAAAGCAATGCATAAGCGGAGCCATTGATTTGGCCTCGCGGGGTGTAAATGTAATGACAACTCCAAAGTCTGTTACTGCACTGGAGCTGCTCCTCAGCCCGCCCGGGGAGTGAAGCGAAGCGCGCCGCTGAGGTGCCAGAGGCTCTCGGCACAATGGGTCTGGGAAAATAAAGAGTGTCGCGTCTGTAAATCTCGGTTAGTGCGCCCCACCACGCCCCGCCAAGCCCCGGGCGTAAATCAAGGCTCTGCCGGGAGGACGAGTGTCGCGAGAAATGTTTGACAGTTTCAGCGCGTGGGTGAAAAAAAATAATACCGGAAGGACGCATTTGTATTTGAATGAACCTGTGGCAGCTCCTGAATGGAACAGCGATTGGAAATAGCGTTGGAGTTTGTTATGAAAAAAAAGTGTGTTTTTAGCAAAAAGATTTTTTGATTTGGCGTTCACGATCGCGGTTCAACAACGTTTCAGATTCATCTTAATCATTTCCGAATTTCATTCTGACTGCAGGCCAACAGGCCAACCAGGGCCTGCCTCGCCTCACCTCGCTCGTCTAACGTCAGCGCGCTCCCACCTTATAGTTATTGCATACTCACTCAGTAAACAGTTTCATTAATTTGTCGTCACATTACTTTCAGTTTAGAAGAAAGATTGCTGTGTGCGATAAGTGAGGTGCGAAGTACGTACTGAGCTCGGTCAGGCTGCCCGGGCCGGCCCGGCCAGGGCTTGGCAACGACACGGGCAATCGCTACAGCACAGCCACAGGGAGACAATTAGGATTAGAGGTCTAACTGTTGCAGATCCCGCGGACGAGCCGAGCGGGGTGGGGCGGGGCGGGGCAGACCGACTGTAACCAGTATGGCCCTTACCCTGCTATCAGAAAGATACGTGGGACCGCACTGTAAAAATTTGTTGTAAAAAAACGAACAAAAATAATTACAGGTTTCGCTGTTAAATCGGTGAACAGATTTTTCCTGTAGTTTGATGAAACATTTTGTGAATTAACAAGGAAAATCGCGAAACAACATATAAAATTTGTAAACTTACGGAATTCTTTTGTAAAGTTACGGAATATTTTTGTAAAGTTACAGAGTTTTTTTTGTAAATGAACACGAATTAAAAGTTAATCCACAGTCAGGTCGTTTAACAAAATTCACAGATATTACCTGTTAATTTACGACATGTTACACTGCGTGACGGAAGGTTTTTTTCAATGCGTCGAATGTGTCTCTCTGTTCCAGACTGACGACGTCCTGGACGACTTCTTGTCGTGCGATGCTGCCACCCTGGAGGAGAAAATAAAGCTTGCCGACAGCGCCGCCGACCTCTCCCTGGACCTCCAGGTACGACGACAGTCACTGGAAAACTCTATATCCTGGTTTCCAAAGAGTTTTGAAAAAAAAAAAGAAAGAAAAAGACATAACTATGAATTTTCTCCACGGAAAAAAAAAAAAAAAAAAAAAAAAAATAAACAAAGCGGGTTGCCGCTGAAACAGACACAAAAAGTAAACGTCGAAAGTCGTCGAAAGTTAGATGACGATGACATTAACCGCAGCCGTTGATACTCTAGGATGACACGGACAGCGTGTACAGCCTGCTCGGGCTGCGGAGGCCCGGGTCCTGCCCGGACATGGACCTGTCGCTCTCGGACGTGGGGCTCGCCGCCGTCAAGCAGGAGCCTCAGCACCTCAGCGACGCGGAGCTCAACGCCATCGCCAAGGACCGCCAGAAGAAGGACAACCACAACATGAGTACGTTCGTCTAGAATGGATTTTTAAAGCGGTCTTGCTACCGCTTCTGTTTTTCCCTCCGATTCCACACATCCCATCCATCCCATCCCATCTATCCATCCATCAATCCATATCCATCCATCCATCCATCCATCCATCCATCCATCCATCCATCCATCCATCCATCCATCCATCCATCCATCCATCCATCCATCCATCCATCCATCCATCTGCCGCGATCAGGGGGGGCTGCTGCAAAGGTCTGCATGGTTGGTCGTCGTCGTCCTCGGCCCCGCCAGACCCCACTCCACTCTCTCCTTCCCCACTCCCCGCTAGCCTAGGTCACTACAATTCCTTCAATCCACGCGCTGCCATAGCCCTGTGCGGCGACCGGGCCTGCCCATCTGCGCATTGTTTACAATGCGGAGCCTCCTTCCCCCTCCCCCCATTTATTTTTCAGACCATATTCCTTTGGTCACTCTCACACCAAATGAAGGATAATCGAAAAATAAAGCTGGTATCTTTCAATGTGGAAATTCCGAGGGAAATTCAGTGAATTTGACTATACCATGTCAAACAGAGAATAGTTATTTCCTCACTTTCATCATGAAATTTTATTTGTACATTTTAATGGCAGATGTTACAATAAAATGTTGATACTAACATAACTGATATTTATACACACCCAACCATATAACCAGTACGATATATAATTCAGCAGGCGCGTAGCGCACTTCAGTTCCATCTCAAGACCGCTTGGCTAAACTTGCCGTGCCTTAGCTTTTTTTCCCTTAAATTATCCTTTTTCCGGCTTACCAAACACTGCAGCCCTTTGAAGTCTTGCGCATTTAAAAATACGCTCATGCGTACTTATTGTCTGGAGGAAGATCGCAACCCTGTCCTGTCCTTTCCTGTCCTGTCCTCTGACTCGCCTGCCTGCCAGCCTCCAACGTGGAATGACGCGACGAAATATGTCAACTTTATTGCAAAATAGACGAAAGTGTTTATTTTCGATGAGCCTTGAATGTAGTGCGGCCCCGCGCGACAATGCGCGCCGGCAATTTGACTGTCTGCCGGACATGACGGACGTTTCCGCGGGCCGGCCGGAGCGGGGCGGGGCGGGGCGGAGTGGGGCACAGGGGCACACACATACCCTGGGCTCGAGCCGGAGTGCAGGCAGAAAACGCTCACAAACTGCTTCCCCTGGCCTCAAACTTACGACGGGGCGGCGCGGCGCTAGGCTGGGAGAATTCCCCCTTTTCCTCTCTCCGCTCAGTGGGAACCGAACCGCCCCCCTCCCTCCTCACCGCGCACTTGTCTATACTGGCCTTGCCTCCCACCCCGCACGCCCCGCACACGCCTGCTCCTGCCACTCCCAAAAACGGCGGGAAAACAGATTTAAAAATGTGAATCTAAAGCCTTGTTAACTGTCACGCCCGCAGTCGAGCGCCGGCGGAGGTTTAACATCAACGACCGCATCAAGGAGTTAGGGACGCTCCTGCCGAGGACCAACGATCCGTAAGTATCTATCCGAAAGCATGTTTATTTGAATTTACCACGCACACAAATTGTTTTCTTGAAAATTAGTCGTTAATGGTTTTACTGCAACTTTCCTACATCGCGGTAGCTAACCCAACTCGCATCGACCTGCAGGTACTACGAAGTGGTGCGCGACCTCAGGCCGAACAAGGGCACCATCCTCAAGTCCTCGGTGGAGTACATCAAGGTCCTCAAGCACGAGGTGCAGCGCCTCAAGCACTCCGAGGCGCGGCAAAAGCTCCTAGAGACCCAAAACAGGAAGCTCGCCCACCGAGTCCAGGTTAGTCGGATGTACCCCGTGCTCGCTGGGCGATACCCCGCGCTAGAGAGGGAAAGACAACCGCGGTTTCTCAGTTATTTCCCCTCACTTTGCCACTCTTTGCTCTTTTTAGGAACTGGAAAACCTGGCGAGAAGTCACGGGCTGCAGTACAGCGATTGCAGCTGGCAAACCTCCACCCCCACCTCGTACCTGCAGGACTCATCTCATCTGCACAAGGTTAGTCACACTTTAAATAAGATTAAACAATGGACATTTGTCCATTTTTAATCGTGAAAAGAATGTCTCAGCATCTTTCACATTTTTACGTAATGAAAACACAGTACCATGACCTCATAGCCGAACTCAATTTGTTCAAAATATGAACATCGCAATACCTCGAGGCGAGGGGTGAGGAACAGACCAAAAATATGTACTCATGTTTGTCTCTAGACAATACAAGAAAATACGAGGCAGAAGAACTAATTTAAATCATTTTTTTGCGAAAAATGGGCCCCGTACAAGAAATTTTATCGCCAAAGGACTAATAATTCTTTAATTTGAACTCTGCGGTAACCCTCTCGCAGATGCCCGACGTGGTGACCGAGGCCGCGACCCTGAGCTCGGCGGCGCTCGACGACCTGATGGAGGACGACCACCCAGTGACGGGCGACCCCATGCTCTCGGCGCACTTGTCGTCGCCGGACGGCGTCAGCGATCCGGACGACATCTCCGTGGAGGACTGTCTGGTCGGGCACGGCGACATGGACCTCGGGGTATGACCCCGGCGGGGGACCAGGAGCCAAGACTTGTTGAGTGCGAGTGAGTGAGCGAGAGAGGACGTTGATGGAGACGCGCGCCACCACGACCACCGCGGGCCCGGCCCGGCCCGGCCCGGCCCGAGGCGAAGCAAGGCCCTGTCGCCCTGGAACTGCACCTGAAGTTTTCTATGTATTAAAATATCTCTATGATGATTGTCTGTGATGGCGGTTCGGCCGGCAACTACAAAAGCGACCCCCTGCGTAATTCCTGCGGGAAATACACACACCACGAGTCCAACGTCATTCGGCCCAAAATGTGCGGGGAAATGTGAGCGACCCGAGCCGCGGCCAACAACCTGTCCAACATTCAGACCGTCTTGTGTCTGTCCTTTCGATTTGTTGTGTGTTCGTTTTTATTATTGTTCACTGGTAATATCTAACATTTGTGTCCGAAGCTCAAGACCGCTCTCACATGCGGTCCAACCTGGAGGACAGGCAGGGATTGCAGTAAATTCTCTTACAAAACATTCCTGTTCAAAGTGATGTTAGTTTTTAAATAATAATGCAGGTGATTTCTTTTTGTGGACGCTCAGCTAAATAGTGTGTGATAACGTTAATCTCTTTCGGTGTTTTTCTTACGTTTGATCTTGATGATCACTGTATGTTCATATATTATTTTATCGCCCATCCTAAACGTATGAAGGGAACTTCGACTCACAAAAGAAAAAAAAATAATTGTGCCGTAATGAAGAGTCCGATACTGTACTGGCCACCGCTCTGTTGCTTTGTAATTGATAATTGATAATTAGTATCTAATCTAGATCCCCTCTATCATCTGATAGGACTTTCCATGTAGTTTAATGATTGTAGTGATGAGGTGCGAGTCATATTATGTGTACAACATCAACAAAAATGAGTACAAAATGTAATTGAATAACTGCGAGATTTTTTAGTCATATAACACCCTCGGCGCATTTCTCGACATTTATTTTTAGTGTCTTTAACTTGCTGCCTTATGTGGTGCCTTTTTTATAATACTATCCACAGTTATTAAAAATTGTTGTTACACTACTGTCTCAAGACGTGTAAAAGTAAACAGTTGAAAAAAAGAAGGCTTTCTGAACAAACTTGCGTTTGTTTTTAGGCTGATCGCCCTTGCTAGTCGACTGTTGAAGTCTTTGTGTTTACGGAGCAGTTCAACCCAGGGGGAGCAACTGTCTTTGTTCTTTTGGTTACCAGCTCCAAGTTACCCCTAATCAGGCTGTATATGATATTCTGGTCAAACCGCGCGCCGCGCGCGCAGACCACGCCGACCCAACTGGACAGTGATATGACCTTGTCTAGTCCACGACGGCCCCGCGCCCTTACCAGTGCCCTTATGACTGCTCTGCGAGGAAATGAGAGATTTCTCAATTCAATACTGCCCCTCTTTCTGGTCTCGCCCTCGCCCCGCCCCGTCCTCGAGCGAGTGTGGCGCCAGGCGCCTGGAACCGAACGCGGTCTGTTGATAAAGTGACATCAGGCCATTTGATCCTCTCTATATGCTCGCTGAGGAAAGCCGCGCGCCGCAGCTGGCTGTTGCGTCAGTCTGGGAGCAGGCGAGGCTCTATCACGCAGAGAACGCGGGCTGAAATGTTTGAATCTGTCTATCCTCTACTGGGAGACGGGACAGGGCGGCAACGCGACCGAGAGCTCAGAGGGTACTGCTAGTCTCTTGTCTCTGACCCACAGTCTCTCCTAACGCGCCTGGCGTCACCCCCAGCAAGTCGTCGTCGTCACGTAAACGGTGTACTCACGACAGCTCGCGCGCGCGGCCCTATAGTTTTCTCAGCCTTCCCTTCCAAAGGAATTCCTGCACATTTTCTTTAAATCCTAGCGAAAATATTTCTAGTGTGCCACGATGGTTATTTCCAGTTACGCGGTGATACCCTGTTGTTGAATGTTACTTCGGATGTAATTGACGCAATAATATTTAAGATAGTTCCTGGCGTGTCTATCACCCAATGTTGCAGTTATATCCACCTCAGTATTGTTGCGAAATATGATGTTGAAAACTTGGTGGTAGATTGTAAGTTGTAAAAATACTTTAAGTGTAAATAATAAGTTATATTTTTGAAAGTGTTCGTTAACTGTCCTCATACAACTGCCAAAACACTCATATTTGCACCTGTTATCAAAGCTATTAGCATTTTTGAAAAAGAAAAAAAAAAGTCACTTTTTATCATTTTGCAGTAGTTTCTGCGTCAGACTATGCGCGGTGCTGAAGTACCCTCCTGTCAAATAAACTGTCATCGTTTCATAATTGCGTCTCAATGTCCCATTTCACCCCTCCATTCATTCATTCACTCATTCATTCATCCATTCCTAAGGCAGCATAGCATCGTCAGAGGCAGGGGGTATCATCAGCACTGGTTCGAGGACGCGTATGGGGCGCCGAGCTGGTATAGGCAGCCCATGTGACACAGCTGTCACATGGGTTGCCGCCCTCGCCCGGCGCGGCTTCTCGCGCGGGGTGGGGAAGGCTAAGGGAAGGGAGGGGGGGGGGAACTACAGTGCGATGGCGGCGGCCAGTGTGGGTGCCAAGGCAGCTTCTGGAGCCTCGTCCGCAGTGACTGCCGTTTTGAATAAGCAGACTTTCACCTCATCCCCAGCCTCCCCCTCCCCCTCCCTCCGCCCTCGTCGTCACCTTTAACCCCCTCCCCCCTCTCTCTCCACCCTCGCTGCCCCTGCAGCAGCACCCCCCCCCCCCCTCCTTCCCTCCCGCCCCACTATCCTCGCCCCTCACTGGCAAGGAGACAAGTTTTATTTCAGTCGGAGAGGCGCGCTTGCAAAAGAGACACCCCGGCCCGGCGCTGCTCCACGCGCCTCGCGCTCGCAAAGTTCGACGGTTCGGCTGGATGTGATCTCGGCGATCGAAATTCGTGGGTAGAGACATTCTGCGTCTGGCTGTGAGGCCCGGTCCGGGCCGCGCACCCCTCAGCGGAGGGGATGGCCTAGGCCTGCGGTCCGGCGCAGCGCCGCCCGCGCAGTCAGGTAGGCGAGGTATAGTGTCACGCAGTACTCGCCGTGTCACGCAGTGTCACACAGTGCCACGCAGTGTCACGTAGTGTTATGCAGTAGACGTGGTGTGCCAGGCAGTACACGCAGCGTCACGTAGTGTTATGCAGTACACGTGGTGTCACGCAGTGCACGCATACACTGGTAAAACAAACGTTTAGTTCTAAACATCAAATGATGTTTCACTGCTAATGTTTAATATTTAAACACTATATCATGTTTAGTTCAAACTAAGCACCATCAGATGTTTAATTTTTAAACACTTTGCAAGTGTGCAGTTGGCTAAACACTTGGCGCAGCGTGGTATCCCTATGCTTCTCCATGTGAAGCCTCGCCCAAGTGTTTACTTCTATGCATCACAAAATGTTTAACCTCTAAACATTTACGAAGTGTTTAGTTGTTAAACATCTTGTCATGTTTAGTTCCTGCTATACACCATGTCATGTTTAGAATCGCCAACTAAACACCATGATGTTTAGAAACTAAACATTTGTTTTACCAGTGTAGTGTCACGTTGGGGTCATGGAGGTGGTTCAGGAGTACAGCTGGGCAGTAACTTACGCCTATCGCGGGTTAGGGTTTCATCCGCGAATCTTTTAATAACCCGCAATCAGAAAAAAAAAGAACACTTGCGGTGAGGAGTAAAACTTGTAGGTGGACATGGAATATATTCCATTCAAATACTTGTAATTTATTCTGGACAATATGGAACATTTCATTTTTCCTCAGTAATTTGTAATTACTCTAAATTTCCCCAAATATCGTCTCGGATGTTTGGGAATATATTGAATAGATTCAATGGAATATCCAATGTGTACATGGAACAGTCGAAGTGTTCCACCCCTCCCTTACCTGTTGCAGAGTGTAATAAGCGGTGTAGTCTCGGCCCAGAGAGTTCTTTTGCGGTAGACTTCCTTTGTCCCTCTTCCACCTCCAGCAAAGAAAGCTGTACTGATAATTATTGTCTTGCCTTATCCTTGTATATGTTTTCTGTCTCGACTCGACCAATAGGGGTCGTAGCTTTGCGTGGCGGTGTCCCGGGGACTCGGGCGCACACGTGCTCAGAGGGGAAGTCGTTGCTTACGCATCCAGGCCTCGGGACGGCGCCTTGCCGGAAGTAATAGGCGCTCATGCAGGTCCTGCTAGCCCGGCCCAGCCCGGCCGGGCACTCCATGTGGGAGCGGGGGGTCGTGCAGCGCTGCCGCGCGCCTATCAGACAAATCAGGGCGGCTCTAAATCACTGAGTCTCCTGTCATCGGACGTCTCAATCGCGGGGGAAGACAGCTTCAATGCGATTTCAATTCTTAGATGGAGGACCCCGCCCCTCGTGGCAGCAGCGGCAGTCAATGGACGCGAGCTCGCCTTAGCCGCGCCCTGCGCCGCGCCGCAAATATTTAATGTTGCTCTCCTGCTCTCCAGTTTGCCTCATTTCGAGTGACTGCCGCTCCGGCCAGCCATGCTGCCCGCCCTGTGCCTGCTGGGCTCGGCCCTCGCCCCGGCCCTGGCCGATGTCCTGGTGAAGGAGGTCCCCGCCGGCGGGCTGGCCGAGCTGGAGTGCCCCTCCAACGACGAGCACCACCGCTTCTCGTACTGGCAGACCCACAACGACAAGGTCATCGGGCCCGGCAACGAGTACAACGACTACAAGTACAAGTATGAGGTGCTCACGGGCAAGCTCTACATCAAGGTGGGCCATCATTGTGGAGAGAGGCAGTGCATGAATGACGTCACAGCCCGCTCACCAGCTGCGATACATGCGCAGGGCGTGTCCACCTCCGAGGCCGGCTTCTACAAGTGCGTGTCGCGGGCCGTGTCCGCGGACCCCGCCAACATCAAGATCGAGAACGTGGAACTGATCGTGAGGAAGGACTGGGAGGAGGTGTACGAGGACGACACGGAGGTAACAAGCTGCCGCAAGTCGGTCCGGTGGCGCGGCGGGGCGGGGCGGAGCGAGTCAGGGGTGGGGCGGGGCGGGGGTGTGTCACGCTGACGGAGTCCTCTGCCCGGCAGACCAACACGTTCCGGGCGGTGGCGGCGCTCTCCGTGATCCTGGTGGCGCTGCTGGTGCTGCTCTTCCTCCTGCGCATGCGCAGAACACGTCCGCTGAGGTTCAGAGGTGAGAGGTCCAGAGGGACGTCAGCAGACTCAGGAGGAAGGACTGCACTGCAAAGCTTGACTCCCGCAAGAGTACTTGACTGACCGCTGCTCTCTGCTCCGCTCCTCTCCGACAGACCTGATCGACGAGGAGTCCCAGGACGAGGCCCCGCCCGCGGCGCAGACGCAGGCCCGCGCCGACGTGTACCGGCCCACCACGCTGCCCTCGTCCTCGAGCAACGGCGGCGCGGGCTCGAGCTCCGCCAAGGACAACCTGGCCGTCGCGGTGGACACAGACTTCCCGACCGTGTTCGAGAGCATCCACGATCCCCGGATGTAGACGACTCCCCCGCGCTCGGCCCGCGGCCTTGTCGGCCGACTCGACCTGAGCCCTTATTGTCCACGACGCAGTATTATCTCAGCCGGTGTAGACTCCCACTTCCAGACTAAAACCATGCTCGTTTAGTTGTTTGAAAACATTTAAACGAATGAGCGGGACTGCCTCGAGCTCTGAAATATCATTTATGATCCTCGTTGCATACATCCTCGTGGCTTAGGATGGTTGTGGCAGCACTTGTCCGTTCTAAAACAAACAACAAAATTAATAAAGAAATATGAACCTGGTAGACAAGCCGAACGAGTGTGTGTTTGAGCAGTTTGAGTGTGGGGTAGGCTGGGGAATTCTTGAGAGCGAAAGAAACGCAGGGCCCCACTTCTCGACGGTTTTTCCTCAAACATACTTGCGCGTGCTGGATTCGAATGGGTTGCCTATCCATCACGCGCAGACATTACAATCAACTTTTCATCGCTTAGAAAGCGAATTTCTCCCAAACTTATCGTTTGCTACGGAGTATCGTACTTCTCTTGCTGGTAAAATATTCCTTGGTGTACAATAGTGTGTTTCGATTAGAAAAGGGAGAAGAATAGCGGATAGAACAAAAAGCGTCCTCATTGGCTGAGCCCCCCACCACTACCCCCCACCACCACTAGCGCGCTCACGTGGCGCGAAGCGCTCAGCCAATCAGGAAGCTTTTGTTCTATCCGCTATTCTTCTCCCTTCTCCCTTTTCTAATCGAAACACACTATAAAGTATTCCCTGTGGATGTAGGTGTGATCTGAGTTTTTTGCTCGTTCTTTACACACTTACTTCTAAAAGCTACTGTTTTCAGAACGAGTATTGTGCTCACGGCTGTAACGGCGTGATAGGGTTGACCTCTGAATGTACAATACAAACACACAAAGCAATGTTATATTTAGAAAGGCCTTAATACGCTGAGTAGAAACACTGAGATGTTTTTTTGGACTTTATGTTTGAAATTTTGAGAAAATAGCGATTTAAGGTTTCAGGTCATAGGTTATGAAACCCATTATACAAATCACTTAATATCCAAACTTACCAAATACATTTTAAACTTAAATATTTTTTTAAAAAGTTCCTCTCAACAGTTCTTCAAGTTGATCAAAAAAAAAAAAATATAATGAAAATCCAATTTCAAAGTCAGAGTAGAGGAATCAGCATAAGTGGCTGTTGTCATAACAACGCGTACACATATGTATGTTTCTATTATCTTGGTGAAATTTTGATAGCACTTAACGGAATTCAGACTGCTTTTAATGTAAGTCTGGCCCATCCGAAAGGTGTAATATACAAACCTAATTTTGTCGCCTAAATACCACTTACGTTATAAACTGGTGCACTCAGTTGAAAGTGCTCACAGGGAAGCATTTTTCACCATGGAGGCCTTGTTTAGCTTGCCTATGCATTTTTGGTTTTCAAACCGATTTTAACAGGAGTTCAGCAGGAGCGAGCACTGTAAACGCATTTCTCTATTTTGGGTCGTCTTTTGCTCTAAAATGGGTCGGAACAAAATTAGGTTTGATTTGAACCTCTTTTGGGGTTGAGCGATTCGAGCAAACCTGATTCAGGCCCGTTCCCAGGCAGAGACTGCATACCTGTATTGGGTCGTCTAGCTCTGATTCAGCTTCTTTTGAAAACGGTTATTTTTAAGAGTTTTAGCTTTATATTGCTACAAATCTAAGTTTATTCGATGCTCGCACACTTGAACTTGAAGGTAAATATGTTAGCCATTTGAAATTGCCCTGCATTTATTGTAGATAGAGAATCAAAGTCACGAGGTGGAGAGTGAGGTTAGTCGTCTTGTACCCATTTTGGGTCGAGAGCCTGCCTTATTTTGTTCCGACCCAAAACAGGTCGAAAACGCATGGGTCATAGACCCCAAAACGGGTTTGCGCGTTTACAATGAGGAGGAAACATCACTTGAGTTGGCTCTGTCCTTTGTACCCCTACTTACTCTTTTTTTAAAATGTAATTTCATGTAGATAAGGTTTTGATAAATTAAACAGATAACTCAATCCAAAACACTTACATTCTTAAGTAAATGTTTTTATTTTCAATTAAACCAATATCGAAGGAATAATTCGCCCCAAAACAGGGAAACAGAACGCTCAGAGACGGATGCATGCCCGCCCGCTCCTGAAGTGGAGAGCTTCCAAAACGACTGAGGAGGTAGGTGGGTTGCCTGCCGTCACGGCGCTGTCTCTCCACCGCAACGGAAGGGCGAGGGCGGCTGAGCACTCGGCCCTCCTGGACCGCTCGACTCGGCTGGGATGGGCTCTGCTCGGCTCGTCTCGGCTCGGGCGAGGTGTTGTCGCTAGCGTTGCGTCGTGCGTCGTGTGCTCAGCGGTAGGTGAAAATATGAAATTTATTCAGTCTTTTTGTATTTTTCAAAAGACCATTCCGGTAAACCGCAAAGATCGAAGAAGAGAAGGAAGAAGCAAAGCGGAGTATGGCAAATATGACATGCGCTGTCTCTTCCAGTTCAGCTGTTTCAGAGAGAGAAACAATCTTGCCTCATTTTTTACTTTATAACATATTAATTAATTAATCGGATCTGTATGTTTTCACAAGATGCCTTATTTTACTACTTATCAGTGTATGTCATTATTTCACATAATCAAATAATGTCACCCTCTTTAGGAATGTTAAGACTCATGCTTCGGATTTCTTTAAAAAGGGGGAAGTATGTTACAGCCATACCCCGCGCGCGTCATGGAGATACCCCGCGCATAGGGTGTAAGCTTATGTTATAGCCATACCCCGCGCGCTTCATGGAGATACCCCGCGCATATGGTGTAAGCTAGGTTAGGTTGGCAACACTACGTGCCATTTTTGTATCAGTAAGTTGGTAGCCTTTGTAACGCCCCCACAACTCACTCCCGCTCTAGCCGCAGTGCAGACGAGACGTGTTTTGTATATACCAAGTTTGAATACAGTGCTTTGCATTAAACCCTCCTCGTGCTCATTTACCCATCTACTGTCACGAGGATACCGACATAATAAATATATTTTTTTTAAAAAAAGGGTGTAGGACATTTTTTCTTTTTAAATGGTGCTAGACATAAAGCTGAATGAGGGCAGCATAGAATCCTTGGGCGGCAAGGCCATCACATAGTTAACAAGTAGATTGTAAGCGCATCCCCTCGCGCAATGCCCGGACGCTTTGCCAGTCCGAAGATCGTCCACTCTGTACAAAAATAGGACACTGATCCGTCCTGAAAGTGTCCCACAGTCCGAGAAGCGTCCTAACTCCGTCTCCGTCCGTCTCTTTCGGACACCTCAGCCAGTGTCCCTGAAAAGTCCGACCGTCCGCGCAAGCGTCCTGCCGATGGGACGCTTATACGGACGTCACGTACGTCCGACCGATATATTAGTCCGGACACCTCCTCGGACGTCCTAGGAGCGTCCGACCGTCCCAGCCATCGTCCGATGGCTCTCAGACACCTCCTCGGACGTCCCTGGAGCGTCCGACCGTCCTAGCTATCGTCCGGTGGTTCTCGGACACCTACTCGGACGTCCTAGGAGCGTACGACCAGTCTGGACGCTTCCTCGGACGCCCCGCAGCCTTCCCCTTGTCCGAAAATCGTCCGCCTGCACCCGGACGCATTCTCGGGCGTCCCAAAGTCGTCCGAACGTCCAGAAACCGTCTGGCTGCTCTAAACTCTTAGACCGCCTGAGATCTCGGACGTTTTTTTGATAACGGTTTTCGGACGGTCTTCGGACGGTCTCCGGACGGTCATCGGACGGTCATCGGACGGTCATCGGACGGTCATCGGACGGTCATCGGACGGTCATCGGACGGTCATCGGACGGTCATCGGACGGTCATCGGACGGTCTTCGGACGGTCTTCGGACGGTCTTCGGACGGTCTTCGGACGGTCTTCGAACGTCCTGTAGGCGTCCAGCACGGTCAGACGGCTGCGAAGAAACAAGCGTCTTTGCGCTGAAGTCTCTATAAGGACTCAGTGGCTGAATGGTTACGGTGACTGCTCTTCAACAACGAGGTACAAGGTTCAAATCTAGGTAAGGTACAATGAAATTATCGCGCAAGGGGTTCGCGGGGACGGCCGGACGCACTAGGGACGTCCAGGGAGGTGTCCGAGAGCCATTGGACGAAGGTTAGGACGGTCTGACGCTTCAGGGACGTCCAGCGTAACCTTTACCCGGACGATATTTCGAACGTCCGGGGCTCAGGACGTCACACGTCCGAAAATGAGAAAATAGGACGTCCGTGGAACGTCCTTCGGACGTCCGTGTAAGGCGTCCCAATTCTGTACTACGAGCGTCCTAGAAATCGCGCGAGGGTCAAACACGTTTGATACAAAAAGAAAAACCTCGTTCTTTACCTCTTTACCCTTAACGTTAATAATGTTAGCTTTCAACTAGAAATGGTAAGTCAACAGCAGGATATAGTGAGTCCATAACACACGACACATTGTTGTCAGTCACGGCTTTCCACGTTCAAACCTTTCGCGGCATTTGTTTTCTTCTAGAGACAAACTTGTAATGATTACAGAATATCTCAATAGATGGCGTTGTTCTCGCGCATGCGCACAACCCATATCAGTGGTGTTTATATTGATACTCTCGATGTTGATAAACACAAATGAATGTAATGTTTACTTTTTAATTAGATACTGCAGAGTGTTGAAAATTGTTGGTACGTTATATGTTGACTTTATTTGACAAATAGTGTAATTTGGTTGTATGTTCTTTCGTAATTAAGTCGTACTGCGTACGGGATAAAAGTGGTCCCGCGGCGAGCAGTCGAACGTCTCTGTTCGAAATTTAGATTCTTAATTTCTTAAAATTTTGCTTAGTAACTCGAAAAAAACCTCTATTATTGACTCATTACTGGGTAAAAAGCTACAATTTGCTTCCATAGACATAACCGTAAGTGTAACCATTTCTTCGCTGAAAATGGGGTCTAACTTACACCGCACTGTAAAAAAACACAAACACAAACACAATTACCGTTGCCAAAACTTTAGTGATTCTTAAAACTTTTCTGTGGCTAATCACAACTATTCAGAAGTTTCTTTACAGCAGAAATAAGAATCAAACAGGTTTCGGGAACTAATACCCATGAAATCTGGTAAGATTTCAACCCCTTTCTATTTTCCGACCAAAGAGAGGACACTTTCAAAATATACCAAGTTAGTTAGCGGCTTTAACTGGTACTTGTCTTCCAGGTCGGTGTTACAGCTATGGTAATGTTTGGAACTGATATGAAACTTAATCCTTAGCATGAAAACAACAACATTAAACTGTAGAATGAAGCCAAAACTTTTAAGATCATCTATTTTTTATGAAAAAAAATAGTTACACATTAGCATGGTATCTTGGTGAATATCTTCCCAGATTTTTCACACTCCAACTGATGTGCTATGTTTGAAGAATCAGTTTTATATTGTCTTGGTGATAACATAAGTATGAAAGGCAAAGTAATGCAGGTGAATGCTGTTGAATGTGAGGTGGGTAAATAGAGTAAATGGTTACGCTCTTTAATTTAATTTGTCCATTTACAGTATGCCCATTTCTGATTACCTACATATTATTCAATCATGTAATATTGATTCCTAGTGTGATATTGATGCTATTTTAAAAACAGTCCTTTTTTGATAGGTGGAGGAAATGTCATTTGACCAGATCAAGTCAAAAACAATTGACCCGGCCTCCCGAGCGTGTTAGCCTCGCACCAGCCCCAAGACAACTCGCACGTTGACACGAATGACCACAGACTTTCGACGGCACCCTGGCTCGTTTTGGGGTTGGACGACGACAAGCAGAAGGCATTTGGAAAGAAGTCTGAAAACTTTAATTTAAGCAACGTTAGAGGGAGAAAGGCTGATGTTTAGAGTCGGTCGTGGTCTTTGATGCAGGAATAATATTTAACAGCCGGCGCGATCGATGCCAGGACTGGCCGTATTCAAAGTGCATCTGAGGGTTATCGGCGACGCATATAGAGGTTAGGGCACATAACAATTTATTCAATATCTCTCAAAATTCCGGAGAGCGCCAAAAACTGACAACAGATTCAGACTCAGCACACTCAAATCTACCAGAAAATATACATTTCACCATTTAAATCGAAAAGTCCTTATAGTACATAATTACCCGATTTTCTCTCAAACATGCAGGCGCGGGCTGGCGTCGAATGGGTTGCCTATTCATCAGGCGCCGATTGAACAATTCACTATTCATCGCGTAAAAAGCGAATTTCTCCCAAACCAAGACCGGTATCGTTCTTCTGGCCACTGATATATGTTTCGCAGTGCGTCAAGAAGATTCCCTGTAAATTTTATTGTGATCTGAGACTATCGATTTTTGGTCAAATTTCCAAAGGTTTATAGCCTTTGCATTTTTAGAGATTTTGGTCCAAAAAAAAATTTGCTTCAAACTGACGGGGGTTGTGCAGGCGGACTCTAGTGCACCCCCAGACCAACCCCCGAGGGTGAAATCATCTGAAAACCGGCGAAAAAAAATAATTCGGTCGACCGAGATTCGAACACGACAAAAGCGTCCCGACAGCGTAGATGGTTTGGGGCGGGGGGCAGGGACGGTAACCACTACGCTGTCGGTTCGCACACCTGTCGGCGATGCGAATTGGAATCCCTATCTACCGGCCTGGACAGGCCCGGCGCGGCAGAGACGATTTTGATCCGACTTCGTGCTTGCCGCCGGAAAGAAAAAATGGCCGGTAGATAGGGATAGCGATTCGCGCGGCATTGAGATGTGCGTCACGCCAGCCGAGATGGTTAACGCACCTTTCCCCTGTCCCAAATCATCTCGGCTGGCGAGACGTTTTGCAGGTTCAAATCCCGCCGGATCCTTTTTTTTTTTTTCCACATTTCATTTTTTGGTCATTTCCGAATCACTCATTTACGTCCCAAAAGCTGCATCGAGAGGATAAGTTATTTAAAGCCTTATACACCTCGACTGAAACAAGGAATTCTGCTCCTTCGCCAACAACATCGTTAAATTAAAAAAAGGAATGAAAAATAAAAAAAGCTATTACCGCGGCCAGCTTTGAACCGAGGACCTCTGCCCCAGATGTCCATTGCCCTATCCACTGGCCCATAGACTAGTACTGTGAGCAACATTGCAAGAACTACATACGTTCCGAAAAGCAGCTTCTGGTACCAGGAGTCGATTTCGAGGAGGTTACCTCCTCGCCTCTTCTGAGCTCCGGGTCGAATAAGGCTTGATTGACACGATTTTCTCTCAAACATGCAGGCGCGGGCTGGCGTCGAATGGGTTGCCTTTTCATCAGGCGCCGATTGAACAATTCACTATTCATCGCGTAAAAAGCGAATTTCTCCCAAACCAAGACCGGTATCGTTCTTCTGGCCACTGATATATGTTTCGCAGTGCGTCAAGAAGATTCCCTGTAAATTTTATCGTGATCTGAGACTACCCTAGTAACACAAAACGGTCGCGCGGCTCACGCCTCGCCCACGCCGTCCGGGAGCCCAATAATTTTACGGCGTCTACAGAGCGTGTGCCGCCCACTGACCGCCTTGATTATGCTCGCTCGCCTTTAACGCAGCGTTGATGTCAATTTATCAGTAACTATTTCCCGAAAGACGTAATGCTCGTACAATGTCATGTCGATATCAGTCACCCGATGACGAGAAATTAATGACTCGGGTTCTCGCCGCAATGTCGCCGCGGCGTCAGCCGCCCGTACAGTAACGCCCCGGCAGCGTGGTAAGATGTGAGTATTATCGAAGATTTTTGTATAACTCAAGGACATTGTTTTGGCGGTTGTTGGTTTACCGTGAGCATGGCATCATTATCTCGCTATAGTTACAAAGTCAACTTCAATTTCTAGAATTTAGTTAACGCGCCGTTAACCATCAGCATTTATCGTGTAGGCCAAGTAGGCATGGAAGCTCCGGAGCTAGGTTTGTGGGTCCCTTGAAGGGACAGTAACGGGGCGTTAACGTCTGGGGGGCGTTGCGCAAACGACAGCGAGGCGTTATTTTAAGAACAGTTGCCAATGTTTTTTGACGCTTCACATTATTTTAACGTTAACGATTTCGCGTTTGTTATTATCTGTTGAGTGCAGCGTGAAAGTCGCGTCATGGTAGAAAATGACCAATTTTTAATCTCCATCGAGAACGCCCCGTCAGCGCACGAGTATCTCTCAAATACACACACGCTTTGCATTGATGCGCAGCTCACCGGTTCGGCGAGACCTGCGGTACGGACGTCCTGGCGTTAACCAGGCGAGAACTTTGGCGCTGGTACCGATCACACAATATTGAGGCCATAAAATATTCGCGGTTGATTCTCGATAAATAACGTACTAATAGCGCCACCATAATGCGATGGCTGTTACCGAAATCCGTTAACGCCTCATTGTTATTATGGCGTCAACGCCGGGGCGTTAATCGCACAAGAGTCAATAGTTAAGCACAGTGCGAGAGAGTGCGGACTTGGAATATTTCTGAGTACTGTCTCTCGGACCGCGGTGATCAACCTCATGAACTGACGCTCCCCATCGTCGCGGCGTTCCCATAGCAGGAACAGTGGCAATACGGCAGACCGGCCTGCCTGAAACAGGTCCCTTCAGAGGACTCACTCTCGTAGAGAAGCACATGTGGCTCAGTTGGTTGAGGAGCAGGCTGGTAAGCTCAACATAGCATGTTCTAATCCGCACTGATTTTTTTTTCTAAATTCGCTTTTTGCCCATTGACGCTGCGTTACCGATATTTTAGCGACATTCCGATTATCGCCAAGACGATGATGGGGCATTAGTCGTCCAGGGCTGCTGACCCCCGCCAGCTTGTAGCCGTTGTGTCATTTCGAGTATTGTAGCGATAATGCCCCACACTAACGCGGCGTTGACGGCAGTCGCGGACGAGGCGTTAACGCGAACAACAATGTGGCGACGTAGGGAATCGACTCCTGGGCATCATTTTATTTTGTGCCATTTCGTATGACGCTGCGTCATCGCCGGCGTTAACGCCGCGTTAACGGGTAACGCCGCAGCGTCACCTGGGCGGCAGCCGGGCGGGAATCTCGTGTTACTAGGGTATCGATTTTTGGTCAAATTTCCAAAGGCTTATAGCCTTTGCATTTTTAGAGATTCTGGTCCAAAAAAAAATTTGCTTCAAACTGACGGGGGTTGTGCAGGCGGACTCTAGTGCACCCCCAGACCAACCCCCGAGGGTGAAATCATCTGAAAACCGGCGAAAAAAAATAATTCGGTCGACCGAGATTCGAACACGACAAAAGCGTCCCGACAGCGTAGATGGTTTGGGGCGGGGGGCAGGGACGGTAACCACTACGCTGTCGGTTCGCACACCTGTCGGCGATGCGAATTGGAATCCCTATCTACCGGCCTGGACAGGCCCGGCGCGGCAGAGACGATTTTGATCCGACTTCGTGCTTGCCGCCGGAAAGAAAAAATGGCCGGTAGATAGGGATAGCGATTCGCGCGGCATTGAGATGTGCGTCACGCCAGCCGAGATGGTTAACGCACCTTCCCCCTGTCCCAAATCATCTCGGCTGGCGAGACGTTTTGCAGGTTCAAATCCCGCCGGATCCTTTTTTTTTCTTTTTTTTCCATTTCATTTTTTGGTCATTTCCGAATCACTCATTTACCGCCCAAAAGCTGCATCGAGAGGATAAGTTATTTAAAGCCTTAAACACCTCGACTGAAACAAGGAATTCTGCTCCTTCGCCAACAACATCGTTAAATTAAAAAAAGGAATGAAAAATAAAAAAAAGCTATTACCGCGGCCAGCTTTGAACCGAGGACCTCTGCCCCAGATGTCCGTTGCCCTATCCACTGGACCACAGACTAGTACTGTGAGCAACATTGCAAGAACTACATACGTTCCGAAAAGCTTCTGGTACCAGGAGTCGATTTCGAGGAGGTTACCTCCTCGCCTCTTCTGAGCTCCGGGTCGAATAAGGCTTGATTGACACGATTTTCTCTCAAACATGCAGGCGCGGGCTGGCGTCGAATGGGTTGCCTATTCATCAGGCGCCGATTGAACAATTCACTATTCATCGCGTAAAAAGCGAATTTCTCCCAAACCAAGACCGGTATCGTTCTTCTGGCCACTGATATATGTTTCGCAGTGCGTCAAGAAGATTCCCTGTAAATTTTATTGTGATCTGAGACTATCGATTTTTGGTCAAATTTCCAAAGGCTTTATAGCCTTTGCATTTTTAGAGATTTTGGTCCAAAAAAAAATTTGCTTCAAACTGACGGGGGTTGTGCAGGCGGACTCTAGTGCACCCCCAGACCAACCCCCGAGGGTGAAATCATCTGAAAACCGGCGAAAAAAAATAATTCGGTCGACCGAGATTCGAACACGACAAAAGCGTCCCGACAGCGTAGATGGTTTGGGGCGGGGGGCAGGGACGGTAACCACTACGCTGTCGGTTCGCACACCTGTCGGCGATGCGAATTGGAATCCCTATCTACCGGCCTGGACAGGCCCGGCGCGGCAGAGACGATTTTGATCCGACTTCGTGCTTGCCGCCGGAAAGAAAAAATGGCCGGTAGATAGGGATAGCGATTCGCGCGGCATTGAGATGTGCGTCACGCCAGCCGAGATGGTTAACGCACCTTCCCCCTGTCCCAAATCATCTCGGCTGGCGAGACGTTTTGCAGGTTCAAATCCCGCCGGATCCTCCCCCATTTCATTTTTTGGTCATTTCCGAATCACTCATTTACCGCCCAAAAGCTGCATCGAGAGGATAAGTTATTTAAAGCCTTATACACCTCGACTGAAACAAGGAATTCTGCCCCTTCGCCAACAACATCGTTAAATTAAAAAAAGGAATGAAAAATAAAAAAAGCTATTACCGCGGCCAGCTTTGAACCGAGGACCTCTGCCCCAGATGTCCGTTGCCCTATCCACTGGACCACAGACTAGTACTGTGAGCAACATTGCAAGAACTACATACGTTCCGAAAAGCTTCTGGTACCAGGAGTCGATTTCGAGGAGGTTACCTCCTCGCCTCTTCTGAGCTCCGGGTCGAATAAGGCTTGATTGACACGATTTTCTCTCAAACATGCAGGCGCGGGCTGGCGTCGAATGGGTTGCCTATTTCATCAGGCGCCGATTGAACAATTCACTATTCATCGCGTAAAAAGCGAATTTCTCCCAAACCAAGACCGGTATCGTTCTTCTGGCCACTGATATATGTTTCGCAGTGCGTCAAGAAGATTCCCTGTAAATTTTATCGTGATCTGAGACTATCGATTTTTGGTCAAATTTCCAAAGGCTATAGCCTTTGCATTTTTAGAGATTTTGGTCCAAAAAAAAATTTGCTTCAAACTGACAGGGGGTTGTGCAGGCGGACTCTAGTGCACCCCCAGACCAACCCCCGAGGGTGAAATCATCCGAAAACCGGCGAAAAAAAATAATTCGGTCGACCGAGATTCGAACACGACAAAAGCGTCCCGACAGCGTAGATGGTTTGGGGCGGGGGGCAGGGACGGTAACCACTACGCTGTCGGTTCGCACACCTGTCGGCGATGCGAATTGGAATCCCTATCTACCGGCCTGGACAGGCCCGGCGCGGCAGAGACGATTTTGATCCGACTTCGTGCTTGCCGCCGGAAAGAAAAAATGGCCGGTAGATAGGGATAGCGATTCGCGCGGCATTGAGATGTGCGTCACGCCAGCCGAGATGGTTAACGCACCTTCCCCCTGTCCCAAATCATCTCGGCTGGCGAGACGTTTTGCAGGTTCAAATCCCGCCGGATCCTCTTCCCCCATTTCATTTTTTGGTCATTTCCGAGTCACTCATTTACCGCCCAAAAGCTGCATCGAGAGGATAAGTTATTTTAAGAGTCATACACCTCGACTGAAACAAGGAATTCTGCTCCTTCGCCAACAATATCGTTAAATTAAAGAATGAATGAAAAAGAAAAAAAGCTATTACCGCGGCCAGCTTTGAACCGAGGACCTCTGCCCCAGATGTCCGTTGCCCTATCCACCGGACCACAGACTAGTACTGTGAGCGACATTGCAAGAACTACATACGTTCCGAAAAGCTTCTGGTACCAGGAGTCGATTTCGAGGAGGTTACCTCCTCGCCTCTTCTGAGCTCCGGGTCGAATAAGGCTTGATTGACACGATTTTCTCTCAAACATGCAGGCGCGGGCTGGCGTCGAATGGGTTGCCTATTCATCAGGCGCCGATTGAACAATTCACTATTCATCGCGTAAAAAGCGAATTTCTCCCAAACCAAGACCGGTATCGTTCTTCTGGCCACTGATATATGTTTCGCAGTGCGTCAAGAAGATTCCCTGTAAATTTTATCGTGATCTGAGACTATCGATTTTTGGTCAAATTTCCAAAGGCTATAGCCTTTGCATTTTTAGAGATTTTGGTCCAAAAAAAAATTTGCTTCAAACTGACAGGGGTTGTGCAGGCGGACTCTAGTGCACCCCCAGACCAACCCCCGAGGGTGAAATCATCCGAAAACCGGCGAAAAAAAATAATTCGGTCGACCGAGATTCGAACACGACAAAAGCGTCCCGACAGCGTAGATGGTTTGGGGCGGGGGGCAGGGACGGTAACCACTACGCTGTCGGTTCGCACACCTGTCGGCGATGCGAATTGGAATCCCTATCTACCGGCCTGGACAGGCCCGGCGCGGCAGAGACGATTTTGATCCGACTTCGTGCTTGCCGCCGGAAAGAAAAAATGGCCGGTAGATAGGGATAGCGATTCGCGCGGCATTGAGATGTGCGTCACGCCAGCCGAGATGGTTAACGCACCTTCCCCCTGTCCCAAATCATCTCGGCTGGCGAGACGTTTTGCAGGTTCAAATCCCGCCGGATCCTTTTTTTTTCTTCCCCCATTTCATTTTTTGGTCATTTCCGAGTCACTCATTTACCGCCCAAAAGCTGCATCGAGAGGATAAGTTATTTTAAGAGTCATACACCTCGACTGAAACAAGGAATTCTGCTCCTTCGCCAACAATATCGTTAAATTAAAGAATGAATGAAAAAGAAAAAAAGCTATTACCGCGGCCAGCTTTGAACCGAGGACCTCTGCCCCAGATGTCCGTTGCCCTATCCACCGGACCACAGACTAGTACTGAGAGCGACATTGCAAGAACTACATACGTTCCGAAAAGCTTCTGGTACCAGGAGTCGATTTCGAGGAGGTTACCTCCTCGCCTCTTCTGAGCTCCGGGTCGAATAAGGCTTGATTGACACGATTTTCTCTCAAACATGCAGGCGCGGGCTGGCGTCGAATGGGTTGCCTATTCATCAGGCGCCGATTGAACAATTCACTATTCATCGCGTAAAAAGCGAATTTCTCCCAAACCAAGACCGGTATCGTTCTTCTGGCCACTGATATATGTTTCGCAGTGCGTCAAGAAGATTCCCTGTAAATTTTATCGTGATCTGAGACTATCGATTTTTGGTCAAATTTCCAAAGGCTATAGCCTTTGCATTTTTAGAGATTTTGGTCCAAAAAAAAATTTGCTTCAAACTGACAGGGGGTTGTGCAGGCGGACTCTAGTGCACCCCCAGACCAACCCCCGAGGGTGAAATCATCCGAAAACCGGCGAAAAAAAATAATTCGGTCGACCGAGATTCGAACACGACAAAAGCGTCCCGACAGCGTAGATGGTTTGGGGCGGGGGGCAGGGACGGTAACCACTACGCTGTCGGTTCGCACACCTGTCGGCGATGCGAATTGGAATCCCTATCTACCGGCCTGGACAGGCCCGGCGCGGCAGAGACGATTTTGATCCGACTTCGTGCTTGCCGCCGGAAAGAAAAAATGGCCGGTAGATAGGGATAGCGATTCGCGCGGCATTGAGATGTGCGTCACGCCAGCCGAGATGGTTAACGCACCTTCCCCCTGTCCCAAATCATCTCGGCTGGCGAGACGTTTTGCAGGTTCAAATCCCGCCGGATCCTCCCCCATTTCATTTTTTGGTCATTTCCGAGTCACTCATTTACCGCCCAAAAGCTGCATCGAGAGGATAAGTTATTTTAAGAGCCTTATACACCTCGACTGAAACAAGGAATTCTGCTCCTTCGCCAACAACATCGTTAAATTAAAAGAAAGGAATGAAAAAGAAAAAAAGCTATTACCGCGGCCAGCTTTGAACCGAGGACCTCTGCCCCAGATGTCCGTTGCCCTATCCAATGGACCACAGACTAGTACTGAGAGCAACATTGCAAGAACTACATACGTTCCGAAATGCTTCTGGTACCAGGAGACGATTTCGAGGAGGTTACCTCCTCGCCTCTTCTGAGCTCCGGGTCGAATAAGGCTTGATTGACACGATTTTCTCTCAAACATGCAGGCGCGGGCTGGCGTCGAATGGGTTGCCTATTCATCAGGCGCCGATTGAACAATTCACTATTCATCGCGTAAAAAGCGAATTTCTCCCAAACCAAGACCGGTATCGTTCTTCTGGCCACTGATATATGTTTCGCAGTGCGTCAAGAAGATTCCCTTTAATTTTTATCGTGATCTGAGACTATCGATTTTTGGTCAAATTTCCAAAGGCTTATATTATAGCCTTTGCATTTTTAGAGATTTTGGTCCAAAAAAAAATTTATTTCAAACTGACGGGGGTTGTGCAGGCGGACTCTAGTGCACCCCCAGACCAACCCCCGAGGGTGAAATCATCTGAAAACCGGCGAAAAAAAATAATTCGGTCGACCGAGATTCGAACACGACAAAAGCGTCCCGACAGCGTAGATGGTTTGGGGCGGGGGGCAGGGACGGTAACCACTACGCTGTCGGTTCGCACATCTGTCGGCGATGCGAATTGGAATCCCTATCTACCGGCCTGGACAGGCCCGGCGCGGCAGAGACGATTTTGATCCGACTTCGTGCTTGCCGCCGGAAAGAAAAAATGGCCGGTAGATAGGGATAGCGATTCGCGCGGCATTGAGATGTGCGTCACGCCAGCCGAGATGGTTAACGCACCTTCCCCCTGTCCCAAATCATCTCGGCTGGCGAGACATTTTGCAGGTTCAAATCCCGCCGGATCCTTTTTTTTTCTTCCCCATTTCATTTTTTGGTCATTTCCGAATCACTCATTTACGTCCCAAAAGCTGCATCGAGAGGATAAGTTATTTAAAGCCTTATACACCTCGACTGAAACAAGGAATACTGCTCCTTCGCCAACAACATCGTTAAATTAATGAAGGAATGAAAAAGAAAAAAAGCTATTACCGCGGCAAGCTTTGAACCGAGGACCTCTGCCCCAGATGTCCGTTGCCCTATCCACCGGACCACAGACTAGTACTGGGAGCAACATTGCAAGAACTACATACGTTCCGAAAAGCTTCTGGTACCAGGAGTCGATTTCGAGGAGGTTACCTCCTCGCCTCTTCTGAGCTCCGGGTCGAATAAGGCTTGATTGACACGATTTTCTCTCAAACATGCAGGCGCGGGCTGGCGTCGAATGGGTTGCCTATTCATCAGGCGCCGATTGAACAATTCACTATTCATCGCGTAAAAAGCGAATTTCTCCCAAACCAAGACCGGTATCGTTCTTCTGGCCACTGATATATGTTTCGCAGTGCGTCAAGAAGATTCCCTGTAAATTTTATCGTGATCTGAGACTATCGATTTTTGGTCAAATTTCCAAAGGCCTTTGCATTTTTAGAGATTTTGGTCCAAAAAAAATTTGCTTCAAACTGACAGGGGTTGTGCAGGCGGACTCTAGTGCACCCCCAGACCAACCCCCGAGGGTGAAATCATCTGAAAACCGGCGAAATAAAAGGATGATCGATCGAGATTCGAACACGACAAACGAGTCCCGACAGCCTAGTTGGTTTGGGACGGGGGACGGGTATCCTAACCACTAGGCTGTCGTGAATTTCAGTGTGATCTGAGACTATCGATTTTTGGTCAAATTTCCAAAGGCTGTAGCCTTTGCATTTTTAGTGAATTTGATGGAAAAAATAATTTGCTTAAATCTGACGGGGGTGTGCGGGCGGACTCGAGTGCACCCCCAGACCAACCCCCGAGGGTGAAATCATCCGAAAATCGGCCGAAAAAAAAGGATGATTGACCGAGATTCGAACACGACAAAAGCGTCCCGACAGCCTAGTTGGTTTGGGACGGGGGACGGGTATGCTAACCACTAGGCTGTCGGTTCGCACACATTTTGTCGATGCGAATTTGAATCCCTATCTACCGGCCTGGACGGGCCCCGCGCGGCGCAGAAGAATTATCTTTTCCGTGTCACTCTTTTACAGCCAAAAAATGCATCGAGGGGAAAAGCTATTTAAAGCATCATACAACTCGAGGGGGAAAGGTATTTTTCTTCTCTCCCGAGACCACTGCTAAAAATAACAGGGAAAAAAGGAAAAGAGAAAAAAATGTGCGGTTGTCGGGTTCGAACCCGAGAGCGTCTGCGCAAGTGCCCGCTGCTCTAGCCACTACACCACAAACATCTGCTATCAGCAGAACTGCAAGCACCACATTGCTTCCGAAAATCTTCTGGTACCAGGCGTCGATTTCGAGGAGGTTACCTCCTCGCCTCTTCTGAACTCCGGGTTGAATACGGCTCGTTTCGCACGATTTTCTCTCAAACATGCAGGCGCGGGCTGGCGTCGAATGGGTTGCCTATCCATTAGGCGCCGATTGAACAATAATTCACTTTTCATCGCATTTGAAGCGAATTTCCCCTTAAAGCAAGGCCTGTATCGTACATATGTCGACTTATATATGTTTTACAGCGCATAAAGAAAATTCCCTGTGAATTTGGGCTTGGAGCCTTAGTCTTTTTATGAATTTCTGCCCTAAATAAATCTACTCCAACTTGACGGGGGTTTAGCAGGGGGGCTCGGGGCTCTAGTGCACGCCCAGACCAACCCTTAAGAATAAAAACATCAGGAAAAAGGCGGTGAAAAAAATCACGGCCGATATTGGAACCTAAAAGCGTCCCGATAACCTTACGTGGTTTGGGACGGGGGACGGGGACGGTAACCACTAGGCTGTCGGTTTCCACACCTGTCGGCGATGCGAACAGGATTTTCTATCTTCCGTCTGCCATAGGGGTCGCTTTTCGCAGCGTCACCAGATTTGCATCGCTACAGCTTAGTTGTATCGCCCTTGGACCCCCATATCCCAATAGCGGATGGACAATTTCTGCTATTAAGCACCGCCAAGGTAAGGTGAGCACCGCCGATACGGCGGTGCGACAAGGACGAAGGTGCGGGAGCGATGAGCGATCTTCTCAATAGTTGGCAGGCGCTTGCCTTGGCCTTTGCAGAGGCGTTGCCTGGCGTTGTACTTAGCTGCTGCAGCGCCTTTGGGTTTCGTTCAGTAGAGTTCAAATAAATTAGTTATGGCAGAACAGATGAAATATTTATCTGTTTAATTAAATATAATGACAGTTTACTAATATTTAGTACACTACTGTCTGTCAGACATGACAAACAATAACCTTTAATCACAATTTTTCGTGGGAAAATGACAAGATTTTTCACGCTGATACTTATTTGTTATGACAATATGTATATAATTTCTTTGATACAATTCCAGGAAAAAAATGTGCCGCTGCTGAAAGAAAATTTCGGTACCTCAAATGTCAGACGCTCGTTGCCGTGCTCTACTAGTAGACCTGCAACTTTCCTCCGTTTTTTCATTGTACGAAAGGAAGAGGAAAACAAGCATCAAGAACAACCAAAAAAATTATGAATGGATGAACTTACAGAGGCAGGCCGAAATATTTATTGTTTTCGGTCACAAGAAAGCGAGAGCCGTCCGATTGCCAACATCATCACATAACCATAAACATAATACAGATATGTTACTCATACCAGAACATCGGTCTGTACAAGGGATAGGAGAAGATAATTTTATAACCAACGTCATCTGTCATTCTCGTGACAACAAAACGTCTTTTAATATACAGTGAGAGTATGTAAATATTTTTTTCTCGGCTATATAATATCAGCATAAGAATACTATACACACACTTATTTACACTTTGTTGCGAAATTTTAACAATATTTCATGATTTTTTTCATATCTCCGTCGCTATGAAACAATAGTTCATATTGATATATACTATTTGATAATTTTCTATGACGTGCCCAAAATATTCTGCAAAATTTATAACCTGAGCAAGTACTGATGTAAATCACACGACCAACACTATATTCCAGTGCGAAATTTAACGATGCGACGCATTACCAAATTTCGACATTCCAACTGAACGCAAAACTGCGCGAATAAAAACGGCTATAGTGTTTACAGTGCTGTCTCCTGAGATGAAGACTTTTCACAGTAAAGACCATTATACCTATGAGTGCCGGGTGTAGCAGAACCGAAAAGAATACACATTCGTTGTACGGGGTTTGCCCACCTTGCCCACAGCAAGTTACAAGTGTTCCTCCTCGGGCACTTTTGCCGCAAGATGCAATGGCCCCTACAATAGACAAAACACAGATGACATTTGTTACGCTTTTTCTGAGAACAGTACACGCTAACTGTATCTGTGCGGTTTTGTGCAAACGTTTGTGCAAACTTAACCTGCGTTTCGTTTAGCACAAATTTGTGCTCAGAATTTCATGATTTTGTGCACAATTATGCACAAAAGTGTTCAAATAAACGCAAAAATATATGCAAAAGATTTGAGTGTTGAACTTTGTACGAATCGAGTTGATGTGTACAGTTCACCAGAGAAGCGCCAGTATTTTCGAAGTACGGCCGTCCCCACGGTCGGATCGGCAGTTATAACCCCAACCTAAGTATCGGAAAGAACGGCGAAAAATTTTGGGAGTATCTTTTGAAAATTACCGTGACGCACAACGAACCAAATCTAAGGGACACCCCGGGGGCATACAGGGTGAGTCCATTCGTATCTGTCAAAATTCTGGAGCGAATAAGGGGCTCGTAGACAAATATTTTGATATTGGACACGGGGTCGGAAATCAAAATTACGACCGCTAGAGAGAAATTCAATTTCGCGAACCGAGCGCTGGCTAGTAGGCAACCCGCGCGGCAGGAAGCCTAATATGAGCAGCGTGGCGCAGCGCAGGTCAGCCTCCCCTCGAGACTGCGCAGTGCGCACCTCCCCGGCGTTGCCACGGGCATCTCCGGGCTTCGGGCCTCCACCGCGGACCGCGGCACCGCGGGACCGCGGGCCTCCCCGCCGATCCGCGGGGCTTTCTTTACGAAACCGCGGGCAAAACTCGCGGCCGAGACCCACAGTCTCGTCGGAGAGGCCGGGAGGCGGCCAACTCGAAAAAAAAACGTGTACACAGAAATACCTGTGTATTTCTAGAAATACACTAAAAATACAAGGAAATACTCAACAATACACAGAAATACATAAAAATACTCAACAAAAATACGAGAAAAATACCGAAAAATACATTAGAAATACAAGAAATACAAGGCATGTGTACACAGAAATACATGAGTTGGCCTCCCCTTGGGAGAGGCTCACAGTCTCGCAGAGAACGTGCGCGAGGGTGCGTTGTGAGCTCGCGACTAAAGTTCATGTCTTAGTCTGGACACCCGATACTTCAGCGCAAAATTGTAAGCATTTTTGCCCGGTGGAGGCCCGAGGCCTAGCGGGGGATGCTCGTCCGTGGCAACGCCGGGGAGGCCTGCAGTCTCGGGGGGAGGCTGAGCTACGCTGGGCTACGCCGCTCGTACGTTGCATGCCGGGCGGGTTGCCTACTTGACAGCGCTCGATTCGCGACATTAAATTTCTCTCTGGTGGTCGTAATTTTGATTTCTGACCCCAAGTCTCCCACACCAAATTACTTGTCTAAGAGTCCCATATCCGCTCTAGAATTTTGGCATTTACGAATAGACTCACCCTGTATTCTGTGATGATACATTTTCACATTCGATTCTGGAAGTAAATATTTTTGGGGGTCGTTTTCAGAAGTTCTTTTGGTTCTTCGGAGGGGATGTTCTTAAACCTAAGCGAGACGAGTGTCGTTCCAGTTTCTTCTTAAAGGTCGTTCTTGTGCTTTGCTAGGTCTATACAGGCACTTCATAAAACTACATCCTGTCCAAGACTTCCGGGATGGCTGTTGACAGTGAAGCCCTTGATGAAGGCCTTGGGACTGATGTTTTAACGACGCTTCACATCTGTAAGCAAAAGACAAAATGACAGTTAATGCTACGTTTGCGGCACAGGTAGGCGGCGGCTCTAGCGTAGCGGCTGTGGGAGTTTCCACCGGTCACACTATAACACTGCAAACCCTGGAATCCAATTTCTCACCCAAAATAGGAGAGGACACTTTTCCATGCTAAATTGGAGTGAGAATTTTTAACCTCACTCTTTTCGAGCGAGATATTTTTTAGCCTCGCTCTATTTGAGTAAGGATTTTTTAACCTCACTTAATTTGAGCACGAATTCTCACTTTATTTGGGCGAGGTCTCAAAATTCTTTCTCATGAAGGGCGAGGAAAAAAATTCTTACTCTCCAGAGAGTAATAAAATTGCCCTCAAATTCTCACTCGTGAGGGGGCGAGAATTATGACTCCTAGATTTTCAGTGAATGCGTGGTGTGACAAAGTTTTAGGCGCTATTACAGAGAAATTACGGCGAGGTTTCGACAGGATTACGCCGGTATTAAGGTACATTGGGACACCGCCCTTACAAGGTTAGGTTAGGACAAAGGCGCGCCGACATGGGCGAACAGGCAGGGCGCGAAAAGGGGATGCACTGAAAAACGGGACGGCACGACAGGAAAACTGTCGCGTGGAAAACACAGCCGGGGCTAATTGTGGCGGAAGCCGCGCGCGTACCTATTACCGCAATTGGAATACGAGCGAGAGTGGGGGCAGAAAAGGAGGCGGAGGGGCGAGAGAGAGAGAGAGAGAGAGAGAGAGAGAGAGAGAGAGAGAGAGAGAGAGAGAGAGAGAGAGAGAGAGAGAGAGAGAGAGAGAGAGAGAGAGAGAGAGAGAGAGAGAGGGGGGGGGGACGAAGGGGTAGGGGCGAGGGACGATGGCGAGAACATAAATATGCATCGCCGCCCAATCAGCTCAGCCAACTGAACACCAGCCGCAGCCAGGAATATGGAAGCGATGGGGTAAGGAAGGAGGGCCCTACCCAGCAGGTTCCGGGGGCGCGTGGTGGGGCGGGGGCTCCGCGAGTGAAGCAAGGGCGCAGCGCGGTGCGGCGGCGAGGCGGGTAGAGAGGGCGAGAGGAGCGACTCGGCAGAGCGCGCGCTCACTTACTCAAGCCAAAACGTGCGTAGCCGACCGAACATGAGCAGGAAATGAAACAAAGCTCAAAGCGGAGCGCGGGAACCCAACCGCCGCGGGGCGGGCTGCTCCGAGCCGGGCAAGGTGCCAGGTGAGGGTGTAGCGTATGACAACCACTAGGCCCCGCGCCCAGCCGCCCCGCCCTGCACCACCCGTCAGCGTGCTGCGGGACTTGTGCCAGTCAAGGTCAGTACCATAGGCCAACTCCGGGCCGGGTCTTCCAGCCTCGGGCGGAGCGCGCTGCAATGTAAGCAAACCCACAAACACTGGACCTTTGGCCAGCAGGTCAGTCCCAACTTATTTCGAGGTGAGATCGACCGTTAGATAATGCCAGCCATATTTTTCCAAACCCACGTTTGACCCTTCTCACAGCGGTGGTACAGCACATTTCCCGATTTGAGTTTTCTTTCCCCTTCCTTCTCTCTTTCCATCAAGGTGCTCCGCGCCCTGTCCTTTTTTTTTGTGAAGTTCGAATCTGAAGCGGAAGACACGCCTCAGCCGCCCCGGCCGCGGCCTCCCACCACACGACCCCATGAGCTTGTCTTCCTCTACGCAGTCGTATTTGCCAGCTCAGGAGGCGGGAGAGCGGAGCGGAGCGGAGCGGCGGAAAACTTTGGGCACCAGAAAATCCTTGTCGTACACAACTTGACTCAGGCGAGGCGGGGCGGGGCAGCAGCAGGTTGGCCGTCGTGCCGTGCGGGGACCAGCGGGGACGCGAGCTGAGGTGTGAGGCCGGACCGAACCGGACCGCCGCCGGAGCGAGAGAGACGCGGCACATATGTGTAGATGGGAATATGTTCCGGGCTGCTCCGGCCAATGCGAACAGCTGCTGCTGTCACGATTCATAAACCTTGGTGCACTGACAACTACCTTTAAAAAAACAATCATTTATTTTGAATATGGGAAAAGTTGAACTCTTTGGCGAGGGGGCCTCAACTCACCCAAAATTTGTACACATGATTTCAAGATTTCGCATGATTTCACATGATTACACCTCTTATAATTGAAAGAAATAATTCGTAAAGTAAACACAGGCGTATTTTGAGCTTTATGAGCCCAAAATACGCACTCAAATAACATTCTTTCGGCAATAGTTCCACATTTATTGACAATGATTTCGAAGATATCAGCTATTGTGTACACATGATTTCGGGAGTTGAGGCCCCCTCGCTCTTTGGTATGAAAATTTTCAGTATGCTGATGATATGGTCGGACGGCTTGAGAGGTCTGGTCCCCGCTCTCAGCGAAGTGCGACGCGCGGGCGTCGTGGGGCTCCCGCACTAATTGAGATGGACCTGTAAGGCTGATGACGGGTCGGGATGGGACGGGACGGGACACTGCCGCTTCCTCAAGCAGCGCCTTCTCTCCACCCTCTCCCCTACTCCTCCTGGCTACTCCCTTACTCCCTTTCCTCTCTAAAAACAAGGTCAAACCCGTTCGCAAAATGCGTCGACAGCAGAGGCCGGCCGGCTGGTACATGTTCATTGAACTAATAAAGGCTTCACGGTGATGTTTACTGTAAGCAACAGCGACCCTCTCAGCACCTTAAAGCAGCATACAATACCCTGATTCACCGTATAGCTCATAGTATGAAAATTCACTCTGGGCCACAGTTCAGCAGGGAGGGTATAGCGCGTAAAGTGAAATTCACCGTCATAGGTTTCAACAGTGAAAAACACGGGGGAAACAACTCTGAATTTAAGTGTACACATTTTGTGTAATTTTCGTAAATATTCGTGTATTTCTAAAAAAAAATTAATGATTTTTTTTGTGAATTTTTATAGAAGTTTTGTGAATTTTCACTTGAATTTTACCCACTGTTTTGAGAAGTTTCCTGAATTTTTGTGAATTTTTCTAACTTTTTTGAATTGCGAGGTGTAGAAAAATTTTGGAGTTGTTTCCCCCTTGGTAAAACAGCATTACCCGGCGACCGCCCTCTCCTCGTCTGGTCAGTTGTTCCAGCAGCACTGCGCGGCCCGGCCTGGGCGGACGCCTGCGGCCCGCCGGGTAGGCCTCGCGGCGACACGCGCGCGCTGCGGGTGGCCTACCCCGAGCTCGGCGGGCGCTCCCCGCCTCTCTCTCACTCCTCACGGGACGGCACTGCAGAGCAGGGAAACGAGCGAGCGCAGAGGCTCGCACGCGTCCGAAAACTAGAGGCGAGAGTTCGAACGTCTCACTCGCACACTGTTATTCCATTACTGTGACGTCACATTCTTTTTCACGTGAAAACTGTCTCATTCCTTTTAATACAATTAATGTCACATTCTCTTGAATGTGACAACAAAATTTAGCCCGCATATTCTGGCCAATTCACGTTGAAAAGAATGTGACATTACATTTTAAACAATGTGACACTTTTCACATGAAAAAGAACGTGACGTCACAGTAATTGAATAACAGTGCACCTGTCGTTTTCGGACGCGCTTACGAGCCTCTGCGCTCGCTCGTTTCCCTGCTCTACGGGACTGGACGGGGGCGGGTAGTGTGACCCGGACGCCTTCGGAAATGAGGCGTGTGCAAGATAGAGCTTTGGTCCGGCTCGGGCTTCTCACTCTCACTAGTCGTTTTCCGACGCGTCCGGGTCTTTTTACCACCGCCAGGACCAGGACCAGGGCGCGCCAGGACGCGCACACGTCGGGGCCCGGCCGGGCCTGGAGGGCCTTTATCGGCTGGAAGGACTAGCGCTTTAAGCTCCTCATGAAAACTAACTCCATCTTTTAAGATTTATGTTTCGACTTTAGCCGCACAGCGCGGCGAGCGAGCGAGAGAAGTTACTTGTTTCCCGCAGAGTGCGGGCGAGGAGAGAGAAGGCGATACAGAGAGGAGAGAGAGAGAGAGAGAGAGAGAGAGAGAGAGAGAGAGAGAGAGAGAGAGAGAGAGAGAGAGAGAGAGAGAGAGAGAGAGACAGAGACAGAGAGAGAGAGAGAGAGGGGGGGAGGGGGTATAAGGAGGTAAGGGCGAGACGAAGTAGACGAGAGGAGGGAGCGATCGCGTTGCTCCACTCCTTCCAAGTAGCCTTACCGGTATCGGTCGACCACTTGAAAACTTTGGACTCGCGAGCGAGGCGTGAAAATTAAATCTCACGCGAAACACCAACACGGTGAGGTGCACTGCTACTCGCTCCTCCCCCGACCACGCCATGCGTCCGCACACACCGCGCCCCGCCCCGCCCCGCGCCGCTAGCCGGCCGCGCTATCAAGATCAGGCGTCGTGGGGATAACGTCTTTCAGCCCGGCTCAGCGAGCGAAGGGGGCGGGGCGAGTCGTGGCGGGGCGGGGCGAGTCGTGGCGGGGCGGGGCGGGGCGGGGCGGGGCGGGGCGGGGCGGGGCGGGGCGGGGCGCGCGGCTTCGGCAGTATCGTCACATCCGGCCGGCGGTGGCGGCAATGAAATCACGACAGATTAGAAGCCCGCGCCCGATCTCCGCCCGCCGAGTCCCGGCCCGGCCCGGCCCTCATGCGCTCCAGCGCTCTCCGGCCAAAACTTTGAGCTCCGATCGCAAAATATATATAGGAGAAAATGAACTAACGCCGAGAGAAAAGAAATGAGAGAGAGGCGAAGATTTACTCGAGTGAAATAAGAGGAGAGTTTTTGCTGAAGTTTACCGACTTAGAGATAACATTCGGCAGTAGTTCGTGTTGATTGGTAAAGGCCGACTAGGAAAAAAAGTAATAACAATAAGTATAATGCTGATTGTTTCAGTCGGGACTGCAGAAAATCTAGCTTCTATGGGGAACAAGCCAATGCAAATGGTTGTAATCACAACAGTGTGCATGATGATGGTGAGCAACCACAATGCTCTCTCGGCGCTTCATTATTCCATGCGCGAACAAAATAAAAAAAAAAACTTTCTCATTTCTTTCTTTTCAAGTGTTATCTGAACAAAGAGCACTACTAGCGCGTTATTTTCTCGACATAGCAAGCCAGATTGTAAATTACACTTGGGTGAGTGAGGCGGAGGGGTGTGCGCCCCCTACTACTTTATGAGCGCATGCCCGATCGGGGCCCCTTTTCTCTCTTTGAGCCCCTGCTCCCGCCCCTACTCCCAACCCCTACCCCACCCCCTCCACAATGCGCCTAGCTTTATGAAGGCTCGCCTTGCCGAGATTCAAGAGGGGAGGGGGTTGTGGGGTAAGAAAAGCGGTGGAGGAGGAGGAAGGAGGGGAGGGGTAGTGCTCTGGGGGAGATTCAGGAAACACAAATCACAGTTCAGCCCAAGTTCGGCGCACAATAGATGCTCTAAGATATTTTATCAGATCGGCGAGCCTCGGTTTCATGGGTTGCAATCCGTTCGGTCGCGCAAGCAGCAGCAGCAGCAGTGCCAGCGGCGCAGCGGGCCAACGCACCAAACCCGAACCAAACCCTGTCACTCTATTTTTTTTTCCCCTACTTGCCCACAGTATTCCACGACATTTTTCTCCACCCCGCCTGCTCCTCTTTCTCTCGACCACGTCGGCGACGGCAGCGCGGCGCGCGCGCAAAGTGCCGCCAACTTTACTCACCCGAGGGGGGGGGCGCGCGGCGCGCTCCTTACGATGTGAGCATGCTGGCCAACTGTCACCGGCCGCTCGCCAGCAGTTGGCTGCACTGCAGCAGCGCGAGCAGCCACGTCGCCACCCGGCTCGAGGTGACGCCCGAGTTGCCGTCGTGCACGGCCGCCGGCAGCTCCCCTGCAACAGACATCATCACACGTGATATACCACCTGAAAAAGGAAACCGAGGGGGAAACAAATCTGAAATTTCTGTTCACCACGTTATTCAGAAAAAGTTCAGACAAATTCACAAAAATTCACAAAAAAAATAAGGGAAAATTAAAGAACAACTTCAGAAATAAATAAATAAAACTTCATGAAAATTTACCAAAAAAATCCCAACATTTTATTATTGTACACCGAAATTCCGAGTTGTTTTCCCCTCGAAGGAAAAAAAGCACACACACAATAACAACACGGTGACGAAGTAGGAAGCTGTTTGAACTGATGTCAGGAACTGCCTTCACGGCAGGAATGATTGACGCGATAGATGGATCTCGTCGAGCGAGCTTCAAGTCTGTCGATGTTTCCTATTTGATGGACAGATAACGGCGCTCCGTACTGGTGAGGAACAGGACCGCCGCTTTCAACAGACGAGGTGTTCGGTTTCGCTCTAACAACTCGCGCCGTGCTCTGGATTCCTAGAGGGCCGCTCCCATACCGCTTCTTTTATAACGATGGCATATTTTCCAACCCTTGGAGGCAAGAGGCAGTGCACGGAGGTTGGGGAGGGGGGCTACGAGGGGTCGAGAACCCCACGCTAGGCTTAGGCCGCTCCTCAGAGAAGAAACTCCCGCGTGTTTTGCGCCGGCTTTAACATGACGCCCCTTCGTTACAAAGGCGAAGTGGAGGAGAAGGCCGCCGTCGAGGCGGGGCGGGACGCGGCCCCCTATAGTGCGCGAGGTTTTGCAGCGCCGCGCTACGCTCCGCCACGGCACTCTAGGCCACACTCCGAGTGGAGACGCTGAGGATGAGGAGAAAGAGAGGGGGTGGGGGGGAGTGGGAGAAGCCCCACCACGTAGCACCTAGTCGCCGCCGTCGTCGTCGTCAGATCAGCGAGAGGGACGCGCGGCGCGCACGTAAGGGGTGATTTACATGCTGTCACCGCAAGATTCATGCCCTCCCCCTCCATCGACGGGACAGGGCAGGCTGGTCTGCGCCTCTCTGCTCCTCTCCTCTCTCGCTTGCGTGCTCGGGCGGGATGAGGGAGAGGGCGGCCGTGAGCGCGCGAGCGACAGAGACGAAAAATGTCTCCGACTGTCAGTCCCGCCCGGCCCCCGCGACTTCGTCAATACATAGGCGGATGTATCAGTGGTGCGGCGAGCCTACACGAGTCCGCTCTCCTGGAGCGAGGACGGCCGCTCATTCTCCCCCCCCCCCCACCCTTCTCCCTCTCTCCCTCCAGCTACCTCTCTCGAGCGGTCGGTGGGGTCGTTTTGATGGATCGCCCTGCTCGGCGCCGCGGCTGGCCGTCCGTGCTCGGCCCGGCCCGACCCCGCCCCAGCCAGGCACATCCTGGCCTTCGACAGGCTGACTGACAGAGAGGGTGAAGTAGTGGATCCGACTGGGCTGGACCGACACGGCCAAGCGCGCCTCTCACTCCCACGCGAGCGCCCACGCATACAGCCTCACTTACTCTCTCTCTCTCTCTCTCTCTCTCTCTCTCTCTCTCTCTCTCTCTCTTTCTCTCTCTCTCTCTCAGACACACACGCGCAGTCAGACAGGGGCGTAAAGGCGGCGAGATACCCCTTGCGGCTGGCGCGGCGTACAGGCGCGGCTCTGTAAAAACGGAAAAGTGGTGTTCTTCTTTTCAAAACTTTTAGGAGTGGCACCACCTCGGGCGTAGCACAGCCCCCGGTGGCTACGCAGTCCGTTCGCGTTTTAAGAAGGCCCAGCCCAACAAAGCTCCGAAGTTGTTTTTTTTCTTCTATTTTTTCTTTCTATATTTTTCTTTTTTAGGCAGGATAACAATATTTTCTTCGCGAGTATATCATCAAAGTTGCGGCCCTCCCTCTGCCACTGTTATTTACAATCGAACAATTTACTTAACGAAATACCAAAGCGAAAAGCGCCCGATGTTGCAGCCGGCACCCGTCCCGGCCGCCTCGGTGCTGGGCGAGATTAGCGCGCGCGGGGGGTTGGAGCGGGAGCGGGGAGGAGGGTATTTAATTCATACCCGGCAGCGGTGCGACTGGGCCGGGCAGGCGCAAAGCGACGTTTGTATTCCAAGACGCTCGCCACGCATAATTCTTGCAAAATTAAACCTGGCAGGAGATGTTTGCGGCGGTGGTGGACTTCTTTGAGGCAGGCAGGCAGGCAGGCGGTGCGGTGTCCCCCTCCCTCTCTGCCCCCAACCTTTCCTCCATACCTGCCCCTGCCGCCTCTCCGAACGACAAGCCATCTCTCACCTGCCTATAATCGTTTATGGAATACACAGAAAGCACCAAAGACATATCAAAGTTGTGAGGGATGTTTCTTTGAATGCGTGCGTAACAGTGTTGCGGGTTTTCCTACCCCAAGGCGCCATGGCCCCTGAAGCCCTGGCGAGTATGCAATCCCGCAACATTGTTACGCATTCATAGAAACACCCGGTACAGTCAAGTGCCCTAATTTCGGACGAATTGAGCGGTTTTTCTTTTCTTACGTGTAGGCATGATAAAATATGAAAAATCTGTTGCGATTGGAAATACTGTGGCTCGAGACACGTCGGATGATACCCATGTCGAATTTCTATCAACAGATGGGAAGCTACAGCAATCATCGGAAGAGTGTCCGAAATTAGGAACGAAAGTGCTCTAATTTCGGACACTTGCTCTAATTTCGGACACAAGCATGCATTTTGGCCTAACCGAACAGGTTTACTTTTCACTTAGGAAAGCCTAGGTCACAATTCGTTGAATAACATCCAAACCGATTTTTTGACTCAACCCTGAGAGATGAAAACTGGACAGAAAAATGGGATGGTTTTGTGAACGCCTTTAACTCTGGACAATTGTGCTGTAACTTCGGACAAAATTCAGAGGAGTGCTAAATTCTTCCTATCTTAGCCGTTTTTTGAGGTATCTCAAATCCGGAAACGGCGTTGTAAAGGTGATAGTCAAAAGTTCAATTTCGCTTCTTCCTGGTGGCGAAAACATAAGTCTTTTGGCACAAACATGGAAACAAATGTAATTCTATGCCACAGAATTGGACTGTCCGAAATTGTAGCACTTTCGAAAATCGTTCCGTACCAAAAAACGGTTTGACTTAAAAAATAATAATTTACGTAGTTCTGTAGCCAAAATACCAAACATTCATTCGAGAAAGGACCACCCATGGGGCAGCTCACACCTACATGAGCCCCGGTTTTTGGGGGAGCTTATTTCAAATCAGCAATTTTGTTCTTGTTCTATATGCGTTTTTTAACTTTAAATTCCTGTGTGCTGTAAAATTTTAAAGGTACTTCAACAGACTTGACGAAATATGGTACTCTATACTGCAAACTGTACGATGCCGTCTTCGGATTTCAAATATCTCAAAAGGTGACCGAGATAGGTTGAAATAAGCACTTCTCTGCAAACTGTCCGAAATTAGGGCACAAGTCCGAAATTAGGGCATTTGACTGTATAGTATAGTATTGTATAGTTACCCTTGGCTATTAACAGTCCCGGATCCTTGTCATTTCGAGCTCTCACGACTCCTCGCATCACCGAGGGGAAAACAACCCAGAAAATTTTGTACACCTCGTAATTCACATAAATTCAGAAAATTTTAGAAAAATTCTGGAAAATTCAGAAAAACTCGTATGGAAATTATAAACAGGGACGAAAACTTAGGAAAAATTCAAGCAAAAATGCGTTTAAAATTCACGGAAATTCACAAAATTTGCACCCCAAAATTCAGAGTTGATTCCTCCTCGCGCATTACAGAGGGACGCTGGGCGCCGGGTGCATTTAAGACTTGCGCGGAAAGGCTTTGTGCCGCGGGGCGGCGCGGCCCTCGACCTCCGGCGCGACCCGACTCGACCCGCGGCGATAAGGTCGCCAAGGCGAGTCTTTAATCAGTCAAAAGGAGTTAGACGGACCTCCGACGTGGAAAATTGGTCGGAGCAGCGGATGGCGCGGCGGGCTGGGAGCGCGGGTCGGGGAGGGTCCGGCCCGGCGCGGGCTCAGAGATAACAACTGGCTGGATTGACGACAGAGAAGGGCAGGGCAGGGGGCACGCGGGACGCCAGGGGGGAGGGTAAGAATCTCTAGAGCCGAGTATGGCCGCTCTGCGAGTAGTGACACGGATAGAGACGAGCCGGAGGGGATGGACGCGGATAGAGAATCCCAAAAGCTCCTGGGCGCAGGCCACGCGACCTTACGGCCTCGACAACGCCAACAGGGCTAGAGCACGAACGACGTGCAAGTATGCCAGCAAAATCAGTTAAGCGTTTGCGGATTCACTGATGGTTATTGACCGAGGGGGAAACAACTCTGAATTTCATTGGTGTAAAAAAAAAATGTTAATATTTGTAAAATTTCTAGAATTGTTAAGAATTTTCTATTGAAATTTTGTGAGTTTTTATAGAATTATAGTAATTTTTTTCTGAATTTTTCGGCATATTTAAAAATTTACCAGAATTTTTCAGAATTACGAAGTGTACCGGGTGTTTCTTTCGAGGTTTCTTTGAATACGTAACAGTGTTGCGGGATTGCATACTCACCAGCGCTGCAGGGGCCATGGCGCTTTACGGGCGAATGGGGTAGGCAAGCCCGCAACACTGTTACGCATTCAAAGAAACACCCGGTACAAAAATTTCAAAGTTGTTTCCTCCTCGTTATTGACAGCGCTGCGAGGTGGCTCCGACCTCACGACTACATTATGCCGCCGTACTATGCGACACGTCTATGCGGGGACGAGTAACGAGGAGAAAAGGTGGCGTCAGTTCAACCACCTGGTTCGAAACTATGAAGGAAAGAAAACCCTCCGTCTGGGCGAGTAGCGCGACGATGCGGAGGGGCGGAAAATGTCCCGCACAACAACGCGGTGCCACACTGGCCATGCTGGTCGCGTATACCGGCCCGTCCGGCCTCCCCATAAAGTGCGGCATTTAGGACCTTGCGACACCAGACGGCCTGCTGAAGGAGGGGAAGGGGGAGGGGGGTGCGTCGGCGTCCACTGCCACCACAGGGGCGCAGGCAGGCCTGGCGACATCAAACCAAACCGCACACCAGCCGGGGGCCGGGGGCCGCGCAGGGCCGGGGGCCGCTTAGCGGAACCAGAAGGCATGCGAGCCTGAACGCAGAGCGACAAGGTGTACGAGAGGGGACTGGCTGAATGGGGGCGCACGGGCTGCCCCGGCCCCCCCGGCCCACACCGCGCCGCGTGGCACCAGGACCGTGAAATGGCTCCACGTCGACGCGTCATAAAAAAAAAAACCTCGTCGTACGGAGAACACAAGAGGAGTGTGGCGGTTGGGGGGGGGGGGGAGCGGTAAAAATCCAGATTGGCTGGCAAGATATTTCACATGCATGAGGTGTCATATCCACACGCAGCGTGTCACAGAGTGACACAGTAGCGTGTTGCGCGCGCCCCGCCCCACCCCGCCCAAGGCCCAAGATAGTGCGGCACCGGCTGGCAGGTGAAGCAGGGTGTCGGCCCAGCTCTAATAGCCTTCGGGGGAAAGGGGGGGGGGGCGAGAGAGGAGAGACAGAGAGAAAGCATGGTTCCAGAACAAAGGTGCGAATAATTATCTCCGCTTCAGAGTCTTTAGTAAAGAGTTGCAGGCAGGACGCTGCTGTCATGAGTACTCGAAAGTACCGGGTACCAAGTTCTCAGGGTGGTTTTAAGCGCCCCAACAAACGACGATAAAACTTGATACACAGCCTGGACAACTTGGGTATTGCGAGTTAGCGCCTGTGTAACTCCATACCAGTGCGGAAGAGAAAGGCGTGCGCCCAAGTCGAAATAAGTCAAAAGGAGAGGGAGAGAGGGAAAAAGCGAGAGGGAAAGAGAATGAGTGAAATCATGAGATGAGGATCCAAATGAGAAAAATCGAGCTGCATATTTCGCAAGACGGAGGTCGCGGCCGACTCCGTTGCGTATCCATTTAGTCCTCATCTCATGGTGAAATCTGTCGCGCCGTCCAGTCCCGATCGTAGAGACGCCTATTCCACGGGCTATCGGGCCGATGGCCCTGAAGCTACGCCGGGCGTCGCTGAGCAGGTAACGAGCGAACCAATAGCTTTGTGCAGTTGTGGGAGCGGTACGAGAGGAGGCGGACGCGAGTTTTCGCAGTGGTCGGAGAGAGACGAAACGAGGCGAGCTTCATGCAATGGCTCGGCCGGCTGGCCCATCCGGACCGGGCCCTCTGTGTGTAGTAAGCGTTCGAGCCGGGACTCGGACCGGACCGAAGCCCGTGCATTAGGCATCTCCGCCCGGCCCCCTGACGACACGGATTGTGGTGGGATCACCGCCCGGGCCGCGCCTGGCTGGGGGAGGAGGAGGAGGGGGGGGGGGGTCGGAGTTGAAGGGGGAAGGGGGAAGCTGGACGGTGCGGGGGTGACCCGCAGGGGGGTCATGGCGACTCTTGCTTGCACAATGTATCTTCCGTTGGCGACCAGCCAGCAGAGCAAGGAAGGGACACAGTGGGGTAGGTGGGGGTGGCGAAGAGAGAGAGAGATAAGCGAAGAGGAAGAGGGTGGGAGAAAGAGGGAGAGAAAGAGAAGAGGGAGTGAGAGAGGAGAGCGAACCCGCCAGAATGCTTGGCCCCCGTCTCTTCTGGGGGGGACGCCCGTCCCCCTCGCCGCGCCGTGCGGCCTCAAAAGCCTGCGGTGGTAGGCGATTATGGAAAGAACGTCGTCGAGGTGATTTTAAGCGTTCGGCATCAGTGGGGGACTTGACGCCGCGAGCACGGACGTGAAGCCCAGCCCGCCCCGCCCCGTGCGCGACTTGATTACGACTCATAATGATTATCCCCGCCGAAACGTTTCTGAGGGCGAGGGGAAGTGTGGCGGGGGCGGGGAGGGCTGCTCCCGGCGGGGCGCTGCTGGTCCCCCCCTCTTCGCGGCGCCTGGTGTGTAAGTGTTGTTAGGGGGAGGAGAGGTGCGTCGTGGAATGTCTGCGATGCGCGGCGCGTCCCCGCCGGGGCTGGAGGGGGGGGGGGGTGCAGGCGAGCGAGGCGAAGGCTCAGCCTCAGCCCGGCTGGCCCAGACAGCTAATAAGCGCGGTCCAATATGACGACGCACAAAAAAATGCCATAGCATTCCACTCCTGGGCCGGGGCGAAGCGTGCGGGGCGGGCGGGTAAGGATTTCATCAAGACGTGCTTGGGAACGGCATTATTTTGCATTCTTCCTCTTATCGGTTACGGAGGTTGGGCCGGGCCCGGCGCGGCGGGGCGGGCCGCCGGTGGGCCGCGACCTGAGAGCTGAAAAGGCTGTGTCGCGCCGCGCCGCAGGGATCGCGCGTATGGGGTCGGGACGGGACGCGAGCGACGCGAGGGTCGGGTCGGGACCTTCACCGTCGAGGCCGCGGTGTTTCACAGTACCCATCGCGTGTTGAGGCGCGGAGCGCGGGGTGGGGTGAGTCGTTAGTCATAATTAGGCGCCAAGAGGCAGGCCTGTGAAACCGGAGGCCCCAGGTGAGGAAAATGACGCGTATCCTGCCGTCTGAAAAAAAAAGAAAGAAAGAAAACAGGAAAAGGCGCTGCGGAGAGAGGAGAGAGCTGCGCTGGCTGCGCTTTTTGGATTACAAGATGAACTCCCCTGTCGAGGGAGCGCGGCACGGCGGGGTGCGCGGCCGTGCCTGTTTATATTTACGGAGAATGTTTGTTCTTTCTCTCTGGGGCAAGAAAGCACAACAAACACCTAAATGGTCGAGTTGCAGACTACTAAGAATTCACCCCACTCCGGCGCTCTTTTTTTCCCCCTATCAGCAAGCTCTGCACACTGTAAACACAAGCGTCGAATTTCGACACCTGGTAGGTTCGTTTTTGTTCAAAAGCTGATTTTAAAACATCATTTTGAATAGGAATTCGATTGATCTGAATTTTGACCTTGGTAAACCTGTACCCTATGGGCACCCCTCAAACCGAAAACGTCGACTACGCTTCGTTTGCTTGTGTTTTTAAAGGAGATGGTGAACAAAATCGAACCCTTCAAGCGTCGAAAAACGACGCTCGTGATTACAGTGCATGGAAGGCGGGGGAGGGAAAGAGAGAGAGAGAGAGAGAGAGAGAGAGAGAGAGAGAGAGAGAGAGAGAGAGAGAAGAAAGGCGGATCCTTTGTCGGGTCGGGAAGAAGATTTCGAATGGCCTCCGTAGGAAAGAGAGAAAGGAGGAGAAAGAGAACGTATGATGCGTGCGCGTGGAAACTCCTTCTGGATGTGAGGAAAGAAATGGAATGTGGAGGATCTTCGCGGCTCTTATCAATGCCTGCCATTTAAAGCAAATGAAACGAAAAAAATAAAAATAAAACAAAGCCTAATCCTTTTAAAAGCACGATCGCAACATAAAAGTTTTCTCTATAAACCTCTATAAATGTTTGAAATATCATGACTTTATGCAAATGACTTTTGACAAAAATGTTTTGAAATTTAATGACACCCTTAAATTCGTGACAATGTAATGAATTTCAATGATAATGTCATTACACGGTAGTGAAATGTCACATCACTCTTCAAATTCATTACTCGGTGACAACATTTCATTTCATGCAAGGTGCTTTTCAATACACGTTTCTTGAAAAATTGGGAAAGGCCCTGGGCCACAAGGCCGCATAAAGACTCCTAAATCTGTGAGTGCACGGTAAAGTTGAGGGTGAGTTAAAATATTAAACTTTTAAATAAATGACACGAACGTGCTCTCAAGTTTCATGACTAAAAGGAAATGAAAATTTCGGTACATTTGCTATGAAAATTGCTTCATCACAATGTAATAAATATGTAATGAAATTCTTTTCACAATGAACCATTTTATATCTGATGAGTTTTGGTTCAGGTTGCGTGAAAGCTGGCACGCCAGAACGCACGACAGGTATGGGAAGCGGCGGGCCGGGGGCCGGGCACGGCGGAACGCTCCTCGGGACGCCGAGGCGGCGCTGCAGCGCGCTTGGACCAAGGATGCTGTCGGAACGGGTTAAGAGTACGTTTCCCGGCGTCCTGCCTCACCACCCAACCCCTCCTCCTCTCTCCCCTACTTCCACCCGGGAGCCATTGTTTCCTCAACACTTGCGCCCCAACAATGGAAGCGAACAGACTCGCTAGTACTTTCTGTAGAGGCCAAACCAACTTGGGGCCTTTCCTCTCTTCTGCCGCCTCTCCACTCCTCTCCTCGCCATCTCAGCGGCGGCGCGCGGCGGCGCCTCACCCCACTCCTACCTCCAGGCCAGCAGGGGCGCTCGCCCGCCGTTGTTCGTCTAGTGATGATGATGATGATGATGATTACGATTATGATTATTTTCCAACAAAAGCTCCCTTACGAACCCGTCCACACCACCTCCGGCAAATTATGCCGAGCACATCTGTTTCGCCCCTCATCAACATCAACAGCAGGGACGCAGACACTGTTGTAGCACTGCGTCTCGCCTACAAACAGGCCGAGGGGGACACAACTCTGAATTTAAAAGGACAAATTTTGTAAATTTTTAATGAATTTTTGGTCGAGTTTTTTGTAAAGTTCTGTAAATTTTAGACAATTTTCCTGATTTTGTCTGAATCTCCTCAAAATTTTATGGCTTTAAAATTTTTCTGAAATCATCTGAATGGCTTTTGTTTAGAATTTCTCTGAATATTTCGGAATTACGAGGTGTACAAAAATTTCAGAGTTGTTTCACCCTCGACAAATGCAAAGTCAGGATGGAAGTATTTTGATCTAGGCTCCTCGGTACTCACCGTTCAGGACATGCACGGCCACGCTCGCCCCGGCCAGGCTCCCCACTGAGCACGTGTAGTTGCCGGAGTCCTTCTTCTGGGCGTGGCGGAGCGTGAGGGTCGACACCACGCGGCCGTTGACGCTGCTGGCGTTGGTGCTGAAGGCGGATGACGACCGAGAGAGAAAGAGAGAGAAGAAAAAAGTTTTATTTTTAAGAGGGTGCGTTCGACCCACACGAGGAGCGGAAGGGACCGAAAGGGGACGGGACGGCCGCACCAAACACCGGCGGCGGCGGGGGAGGGGGCGGGGCGGGGCGGGGCGGGGCGGGGCGGGGCGGGGCGGGGCGGGGCGGGGCAGTGGCGGGGCGCGCGGGCCCGGGGGCCAGAGGGCGTCGGGCTCCAGCTCCACACCCCCGTCCCGCTGGAAAAAGTTTCTCCAGCCGAACGTGCTTTAAGTCGAGTGGTCGCCCATGTCTTATCTGGAGTGACACAGCCTGCCGGTCCGCTTCGGCCGGCCCGGGCCCGGCCGGCCGGCAGCCGCCACTGCGTGCCGCAGTTAAAACTGCTGCCCCCCCCCCCCCTTGGGAAACTCTTTTGGGGTGCAGTTCATGAGTGTTTACAGAGAGGACTTCGGCCTTGCCTCCCAAACAACCTTTCACTTCGACGGCTTCATGAGAAATGAATGAGAAAAGCGTCAACCTTTTAGGTCAACGTGGCCCAAACGCATCGCCTGCAATGGACACTGCATCCAATTGCCACGCCCAAGTCAACGGAGCAACAAGAAAAGCCGGTGGCGCCAATTTCAAGACCAGTATAAGGGTCACGATATTTAAAACCACCAAAAAGAGTACGTGGGCCGTCGTCATTTTGACGAGCCATTATCAACCGCAAACAATCTCCGCCGGATGTGAAAGCATTTTATTGCCGTGTCCGCTCCGCGCTCCGCATCCTGTTCCCGTTGCGTCCCGTCCTTTTCCACCACAGGCGCGGCGCGGCCGCCTCTGTCGCTCGCAGGCCACCCGCCCCCCGCCCGCCCCCCCCGGCCACCCCCGCCCCCGGAGATGACAGCACCGCTTTGGGTCCGAGCGAGTGGAGTGGGGCACATCAGCCGCGGTGGCGCTGCGGGGCGGGGCGGGGCGGGCTGAGTGGGCCGGCGCCCGGGAAAAGATTTCCGACTCGAACACGTTAATAAGAGAGAGAGACGCCGGAGAGTGACAATGAGGGAGACAGAAGGGCAGCGCGGCGGCGTCGCGGACCGCAAACAAAGCGCGCCGCAGGAAACAAACAAAACGGGCCAACAAAGGCTGTTAAGTAGGAGCGCGGCGTGGGCGGGGCCGGGGGGCCGGGGCGGTGCGCGACCAGAACCAAACACCGGAGGCCAAGGAAATTTTAAAGTGGCGGCAAAACTTTGTAACCGGGGCTGCTTTCCTTCCGGCTCCGACCGGGCGGGGAGCCGCGAGCTGCGAGAGCGACAAGAGCGGCTCTAATAAATAACCACCACAATGCACTTCCAGGAGCGCAGCCCCGCCCCGCCCCGCCGCAACCCGTGCGAGGCCGAAAATAACATACGGCATACACAACGAGCTACATTACAGTAGATGTCCATGGGTAAGTGCCACCAATTGCGTTGCTGGTGAGTTAAGTTTTTCACTCACTTTTAGGTGTGGAACAAATTATTCACGCACTTGCTTGAGGGTGCGCGAAGACCCACTGGCACGCACTTGTAGAAATGTTGATTTCTGATATCTTGCAAATGTGCAAATGGGCCTGCGCCGGCCTGCGCTCACCTAAAAGTGCGTAAATCCTTTATCGCCACGCCTGCGAGAAAGCAGTAAATAATATTCACACACGGCTTCATTAATACCCTCAGATTTCCAGTGTGTTTCCTTCCTCCCCCCCCCCTTTTCCGATGTTTCGGCAGACATTTAAATGGCCTTCATAACCACACAACTCCAACAAACCGCACGTCAGTCGGCCATCGGCTCGAAATGAAATTATATAAATCTCATCCACGAATAACGTCGATTGTTTCGGCCGCCACCTCACTTTCTCGGTCCGGTCCGGGCCAGCCCCGGCCCCGGCCCCCGCCCCGCCCCGCCCCCGCAGCTGCTAGCCTCGCCGCGCGCGGAGCGCTTCCGAACTGCTTTGCATAAAGACAGGCGGGTGACACAGCTAAGCCCCTGTTCTGTTGTCTGGGCCGGGCCGCTGCTCGCCCGGTGCCCTGCTCCGCCTTACTTCGCCTTACTCCACCCGCGACCCTCCACCCCTTCTCCGCCGCATCAATAATAGGCCTGTTCTAAAGTCTAAACGATTGTGTCGCGCGGGCGGGGCCGCTGGCCCGCCGCCGCGACCCATCCAACTTGGCGACCGCGCCGCCGCCGCTCTCGAGGTCGACTCAGCGCTTAAAAACGGAGAAACTACGGGCAACCTCCCGGAAAGAGAATCCTCTAAAAGTTCCAAAACACTCTCGGAGCCCGCGAACATCCCGCGAACTGTCCTCATCCCTTCTTTCAGTGGGTCAAGTTTGTAGCCTTTGTGTATGATTCATCCGTGAAATTAGATAAAAAAAAATAATAAAAATAGTCACATTTTATTCAACAGGCGAGCATATCTACAAGTGTTCAAGACTGTGTAACGCACTTGCATGTGTTTAGCGCGCATTTAAATATCTCAAAGTATTCAACTTCCAAGTTGCACAGCCTGACAGCTCAACGCTGGTGCGAAACACGAAAAGACAAATTTCAATTTCAACTTCAAATTACGAGTTGAACACTTTACAACATTCAAATTTCGTGTTAAAAATCACGCAAAAGCACATCACTGCGTTAAACATTTGTGTTTGCTTGCCGCCGCAGAACACGTATACCACATCAGTAAAGTCCGAGGGGAAAACAGCTCTGAATTTTGGTGTGCACGTTTTGTGAATGTTTGTGAATTTCAGTTAATTTTTCCTGAATTTTCCTTATTTTTTTTTCTAATTTTTCTGTTTTTTTCTTTCTGAATTCTCCTTAATTACGAAGTGAACAAAAATAGAGTTGTTTCCCCTCTCGGTGTAGTTGAACCCGCCTGCAGACGTGTTCTGGTGCTCACCTGACGCCCGCTCCGGCTGCCCCGGCTGCCCCGGCCTGGCCCAGCGGCTGGCGCCCGCGGCTCCAGTGCACCGTGTCCCCGGGGCCCTCCAGCTGCCCCGCCAGGCAGGTCAGCTCCACGGCCGAGCCCGCCTTGTAGTACCGCTCCGACACGGGGTGCATCTGCTCGTCCACGATCTGCACGTCCGGCGCTGAAACACACGAGGAAGTCCATTTGGCTAAAGCAGCAGTTCCCCTTTGTGGTGCCCGGCCCACCGGCCTCCCCGGGCCCTGCCAGACAGAGAGGGGCTGGCAGCAGAGGGATGCGATAACCGTCACGGAGTGCACGCCCGGCAGGGGAACACTGTAGCAACAGCACGCTGAAATGACAAGAGTATGGAGTGAGCGATAACGAGGGAAAAGGAAACCCGCCCTGAGGAGTTTTTCACGTCTTCTTTTTGCCTGAAATATTCAAACACGTTAAGAAAAGCAGTCACGGAGGAGAAGCGTTCATTGCGAGAGCGAAGAATATGGATACAACACAGTGGCTATATGGAGAGGAGGAAATCTCTTCCTCTTTCCGATTTCTGCTGTTGAAGGGCCGTTCGTTGGTGGTCTAGCCCAGGCCCAGCCTCGAGCACCCAGCCCGGCCAGCGCGGCCCGGAACCAACCAGGGCCACGTGTTTTTATACTCCCCGCTACCTCACTCTTTTACCACCGGTCGGGTCGGGTCGGTCCCCTTCCGCGCTCTCATCTCACCACGAATTTTTACCCTCGTAATCCTTTTGTGATGATGCAGGGCTGCAGTGGCCAATCAAAATGATACAACAACGTGAGGCTTGGGACTGAGGCTAAGACTTAAAAAGAAAAGTTGGGAGGTATTGAGTGCACCTTTTGTTGGAGTCGCAGCGATACCAAGATTATCCCCTCCAACCCCTCCTCCCCAGGGTATTGCAGCCACCGCCTCGCTCCACTCCCACCTTCACTTTACCGCCGCACATTAGTCTTCATTCCACACGGCGATCGGCACCGGGCCGCCGCGGGACCATGTGTGCTATCTATCTATCTATCTATCTATCTATCTATCTATCTATCTATCTATCTATCTATCTATCTATCTATCTATCTATCTGGTAATCGTGCCCGTCTCTCTTTAGGCCTATGCGACTTAAAAAATTCTTCGCCATCCATGATTTTAAAAATATCAAAAAGAGAGTCACTTCGATTATTTAAAAAAAATAGAGAAAGAAAATGGAAATTAGAGAAAAAAATATTGGCGAAATAGGAAAAAAGGGAAAAAAACAGACCACGCGACCGTGACCAAAAAGTTCCGGAGCGCCGGAACTTGAAAGCAGATGATACGTATGGTAGATGTCCCTACGCGTCGCAGGCTGCAGGGAAGCGGAGCGCTGTCGCGCTGGGCTAGGAGGGGGAGGCGCGGGGCAGGAGGGGGGACTGGCCCGGCGGCCCGGCAGCACACCGTCTCGAGAGGTGGCGTGTAGTAGTGTGGGGCGCGCGCCGCGCGACGGGCAGCGCGCGAAATTTTCCCCCCTACGTATAATATTATGCCACACTAGCTGCTCGCTCTACCGGTTGCTCTCTGCTGGCTGCGCTGCTCTCTCTAGGCTGCTCGCTGTATGACAGTACAAGCAGGCTGATACATTCGTATCATCTGCTAAAAAGTATTTCAATAGAATTGAAAACTGCTAAGTCCAGTATCAGAGGGACAGAAGAGTAAGAGTCGATCATCTGACTTCGATTTATTAAATTGATCAAGAGAAATCGACATCTACTTGTCAATTACCAAAATAATCGTATCTAGTTTTCGATAAATCAAAATATCGCAGTGGCCTACCCCTCCCTCCCCTGCAAAGACTTCCACCGAGTCTTTGCCCTCTTCATTTGCGCAAAACTATCCGTTCAAAGCTGGCGGCCAGCCAAAGCGCCTTCCCGACTCGACCGGTCCGGATCCTGCGACCCGCCACCCTGCTCCCTCAAGCCGGCGGCTGTGTTCAAAATTCGCCCTCTCTGAAATGAACTGCACTCCTAAAAATCTAGAAATACTGAGAAAGAAAATCCACGCTACTGCACAAAGCACATGAAAAATAAGCAGTATGGCGGCGCCCGCGGGTATAGGATTTGCATGTTTGTTTCGATGCTGAGGGCTTGGCAAGCTCAGACAGGGACCGCAGCGCCTCATACGACTGGAGCGGGTAGACTAGCCCGCATCCTCTCTGAAGCACCCGGCGCACAGAAGTAGTCCCTCTGTCGAAGAATCATAGCGAGGGCAGACGTGTGGCCGGGGCCGGGGCGGTGCGTCGCGCTGGCGGTGCCCTGTGCCTCACATCTCCGTTGGTGCAGAGCCAGCCGCGATGTCTCCCCTGGTCCCTGGTCCGCCCTGACGGCCGCGGTGCGGTGCGGTGCGGTGCGGTGCGGTGCGGGGCATGGCGGGGCGAGAGCGAGAGATGTCATGGCATCCGGCCTGGCCCCGCCCATGCGAACGCCCGCCCGCCGTTGTCGCCGCCCGGATGGGGCTCCATCACGAGTCCAATCCGAAGGCGTGCCCGCCCCGCCCCGCCACACCCCGGACCGGGACGAGTAGAGCCCCCATGGCAGAGCCGGCCAGAGCCCCGGGCCTGCTGCGCTAGGCAGCTGGACAGGGACCCGAGGCTGCCCCAGGGACCTCCAGCCCGCCCCGCCCCGCCCCGCCCCACCCCGCCGCAAGCCCAATGAGCCCCGCGCGCTGAGCACCCCCGGAGGACGCCGAGGAGGCTGCCCCGGCATCGCCTCCAGGCGCTCGGGGCCTCGCACAGCCTCAGCCTTCGGCTCGGGTCACCTCCGGCCGGCTTGTCAAGGTAAGGGTATAGGGGGGTATAGGCCTCCCCAACCCGCTGAGAGGCTGAGGGTGACCACCGCGACACTCCACTCCACCCCACTCCACCTCGCCTCGCTCAGCCCCTAGAGACAACCAGATGACGTCACAGTGTAAACGTCGTGCTACACCGCGAGTAATGAGGGGAAAGCGGCGGCGTTGTGGGTAAAAACTAGTGTGAGCCAAACGAGGAGGAAAAACCTCGCGTAATAGTCGGGTCACCTGCCTAGTAATAGTGCTAGACGTAATATCCCTGTAATAGGCTTAATATCCTTGTAATAGGCGTAACACCGTGTAATATCGCGTAATATCGCCGTAATACTTGAAATATTCAAGTAATAGTCGCGTAATATTCGCGTAATTGCCCTGAAATAGCTGTGTAATAGACGTGTAATAGCCGTAATAGATGTGTGATAGTCAGGTAATCGTCAGTAATAGTTTGCAATAGGCGTAATAACGTGTATATCTGAAATATCGTCGTAATACATAAAATTCGTGTAATAGTCGCGTAAAAGCCCTGCTGTAATAGCTGTGTAATAGACGTGTAATAGCCGTAATAGGGAGTAGTAGAGTCGCGATTTTGGAGAGGTTTTTCCCCCTCGAAGCCAACCCTACCCTCACTGCAAAATGGGGTTAACGAGGTAACTACAATCAGCCGTGAGCGACGCGGCGTCCTGCTCCCCTCCCCACCCCTCCCGTCCCGCCTCGGTTCGGCCCGGTCTAGATCTGACAGGTGAGACGGATGAGGCGGGTCTGGCGAGGCTTGAGCGGTGCGCGTGCGGTCGTGACGTCATCGATGGCAGAACGAGGTGGAGGCGCGCGCTGCCCAGAGTGAGTCTGCCTGTCTAACTGTCCGTCCGTCCGTCCGGGTGGCAGACGAGCGGGGAGAGAAGGAAGGGCAGCTTACAAGGAATTCCACGGGCATTCCCTCCCGGGCGCGGCCCGGTCCGGCCCAGACCCCCCGGCCCGGCACCGGCACTCCCATCCATTAGACACGCATTACTTGCCTAGCGGAGGCGGCCCTCTCTTCTCTCGCTCTCTCACTCCCGGAGTTCGCGGCCGGGTGGTACTTTGGGGTCCCCAGCCTCTCACACCGAGTCGGGCGCGGGCACACCTAATGACGGCGTCGATTTTAAGAAATATCCTCTCGGTGACAGCTACGCCAATGAGGAAAACATCGGAAATATAAAAGCGGTTTCTTTCAACGTGCTCACGAAGTCATAACTAGTTTGTCGGAAATATACAACAACACTCTAAAATACTACAATTTTTGTTCCTAATTGAGCACGAATCCGTGCATGCGCAACATGTGTACGATTTCGTGCCTAATAACGGAGTAAAACTGCACAATAGTGCACTTTTATTTCTTTATTTAGGAAAGAAATCGTACACATGTTGCGCATACACGGATTCGTGATCGATTAGGAACAAAATTGTCCCTAGTATTTTAGTGTATGAAGCCATCATTGCCGAATACCTTACACTACAAATTGATCGACGATAAACAGTATTATCCACACGTATCGAAAAAAAGAAAAACAAAGTAAACTGGCTCTGCTGTGCAGTGCTCGCACCTGTGACTCGGAGGTTGACGATCCTGGCGAGCAGCGGGTGCGTAGTGACCTGGCACTCGTAGCGGCCCTGGTCCCGCAGCGTGACGGGCGAGATCTCGAGCCGCCAGTCGTTGGGGTAGCGGAAGCGCAGCGCCAGCCGCTGGTCCGACGAGTACGTGGTGCCGCCCACGGTGAGCAGGTGCATCTGCTCGCCGCGCCGGTGCACCCACGTCACCTGCGCACCACAACGACAAGATTAATGAAGGCAAACTCACCGACAACATTTAACAAGAGAGTGTGACCCCATAGTGATCATACAGCGCTTCGCATTAAAATTTACTTTTACCTCTTACGTCTATAAGTGCCAGAAAAAATGTAAGCGACAGTATGCGCAATTTTCCCACAGGCGTGATTTTTTCCATTCAATTATTTTTTATTTTTATTTTGAAACGTTATATGCGTTCATGAATAAAGAATTCGTCGCGAGAAAAAAAAATCATGAATGACAGACCATGTCATCTGACTAGGCAAAAACAGCGCGACATGAGTGCGCCGATTCGCCTGTCAGGCTCACATATAGGTGCTGAAACAAAAGTATTTCTGAAGGGGGGGGGGAATAAAAAACGACATGAGCCGCGGCTGATCGGCTCACGAGTACACCCCCACACCCCACCCGAGCGGGCGGACCCCGCCTGCCATTACCGCCAAATAAACTGCAGACGGGCTAAAAATTCCCGACAAGGCCTCGGCCCAAAGTGTCAATACGCGCCAAAGAGAGTAGGAGTAGCTCTTCCATATTCATGGGCAATCAAACCACCAAGTTTCCCCCCGGAGGCCACCGCAGGACGGGTCAGGGCGGGGCTGAACCACGGCCGCACCGATCCGACTTTTTCCTTTAAAATATTTGAGCTCGTGATGAGTCTGAGTGGCGGGCGGGGCAGAGCGGGCGCACCTGGCGCCCGCCTACATCATCAAACGCATGTTCATTTTCTGCGAGACGAAGAGGGATGGGCAGCAGGAGGGTGGAGGCGGGGTAAATGGAAATAAAGAAAAAAGTAAAAAAAAACACGCGCTGACCTTGGGACCTACTCTTCTTTTTTCAGCTCTGCTGACCTCTCCCGGCGAAGCTGGGCAAGGCAAAGAGCTCTCAGAAGAGACGCGAGCCGCTGTCCTGGGCGGGGCGGCGGGGTGGGGAGGCCTAACCCGAGGGTTTATTCACTTATAAATTCAAGCGCACACCAATTTTTCTGATTTCTCTTGATATTGTTAGGGAAGGTGTTCTCCCCCACCACCACCTCTCTCCCGGGCATTGTTGTTTGCCGTTCCCTGGTTACACGGCTGTTGGCCGCTCACTCTGTACTGCCCTGTCCTGGAATACAGACGTGCTTTTCCCAGCTCCCTCCCGTTTTCTTAACATTGGTGTCAGAAGTGGGATACTTCTGGTGCTGTCATGAGTCGCCGCCGAGACCGAGACCCATCCCCGCCGCCGACGCTGACGGAGCTCCTGCGGCAGTGGGCGCGCTCGACAACCGCCCTCCAAGAGCAGCAGGGGCAGCTCGTCGAGAGGCTGTCTGCGGCGCACATCACCAGAGACCGTCTGCAGCCGCCTACCTACGACGGCTCCAGCTCTTGGGAGGTTTTTGAGCGGCAGTTTACAGGAGCTGCGGACGTCAACGGCTGGCCTCTGGCTGAACGCGGCCGCCGCCTCCTGCAAGTGCTCCGCGGCCAGGCGGCGGATGTCGTGCTGTCGCTGCCCCCGGAAGCGTACGACGACTTCCCCAGCCTGCGCGCCCGGCTGTCCTCCCACTTCGGCTCGGCACGTAAGGGCGCCCTAGCTGAGGCCGAGCTTGAGCGCCGCTGCCAGAACCCGGGTGAGTCCCTGACTGACTTCGCCCATGCCGTGCGCGTCCTGTCGCGCGCTGCGTACTCCACCTGGCCCGAGGTGGCCATCGAAGCCACGGCGCGCAAAGCGTTCATCAACGGCCTAGCGGACCCTGGACTTCAGCGTGAGGTCCGCTTGCGACAGACGACCTCGCTGAACGATGCGCTAGCCGCGGCCGTCTTCATCAGCTCTGTCGACAGCGCGGCCCCGTCCGCCAAGCGAGCACGTGTAGCTCGGGCCACTATGGACGACGTCGTCGACGAGCCAGCGGCGGGCCCCTCCACCAGCTGCAGCCCGCAGCCCTCCAGCGTGGTGGAGGCCCTCAACGCTCTCCGCGCCGTCCTGCAGCGCCCCGGGCCATCCCGTCCCGCGGGCTCCTCCGGCCGTGGCCGCCGGCCCTCCAGCAGGTCGCGCTCCCCGCGCCGTCGCTCCCGCTCCCGTGGGCGCTCCCGCGGGCGCTCCCGCTCCCGTTCTCCCCGTGGGCGCGGCTGCTTCACCTGTGGGTCGCACTCGCACTACAAGCGTGACTGCCCGCAGAACAAGGGTCGGCGCCCTAGAGGCGACACCGGCCGCCGCCAGGACCGCCGCCGCTCCCCGCGGGGCTCGGGAAACGGGCAGTAGCCGCGGCCAAGGGCAAGCCGACGGCCATCGTGCGCAGCGCCCACGTAAGCCACACGCCTCGCCCCAGCGGACCTGCGACCAGCAGCAGCAGCAGCAGCGGCGGCCTTCTGCCACCTCCCCGCCTCCTTCCCCGCGTGTCTTGGCACGTCGACGGTCTGGTGTCCGGTAAGCCCTGCCGTTTTGTCATCGACCAGGGTGCCTGTCTTACGGTCCTCAAGCGCGGCATCCTCCCGGAGGACACCGAGGCCTCGACGGCGGTGTGCCTGCGTAACGCCCACGCCGCTGCGCCGCTGGGCAAGTTGTTCGGCCCGCGGCGGGTCACACTGAGTCTCCAGCGTGCCACAGTGCCCGTCTTTGTCTACGAGGCCGACATCAACGACGATTGCCTGCTGGGTGGTGACTTCATTGCCGCCCACGTCCGCACCCTGGACATCGACAATGACGTCATGCGGCTGCGGGTCGGGGACGAGGCCGTCCAGCTCACCCGCCAGACTGCGCAGCCCTCCGCGAAGGAGCTCTCTTTCCGCGTTGAGACGGTGTCCCGTGCAGTCCTCCAGCCTGGCGTGAGTACACTCCTGCCCGTCACAGTGCGCCGCTGCGCGCTGTGGCACCCGCCCGGAGAGCAGTTCCTCGGTGGTCTGACCGGCCCCGGCGGTGGTGAGCCCGGGCAGGCAAGAACTGGGTACTGTGAGCCTGCCCGGACAAGGGCAAGACCCACCGACCCCGGCGTGGCGGGGCTGGCCACCCCTCCGCGCCGGGAGGGGTGCGAGTGGGAGGTGCTCGCGCCCTTAACGGTCGAAGAGGGCGCAACGGAGGAGTCCTGGACCGCGGTGCGCTCGGTGGTTGCCGAGCTGCGACCGGTCCAGGCGGCGCGGGAACGGGCAGGTGTGCTGGTTGGCACGGACCTGGTGGTGGCGCCCAGCAATGACCTGTGCGTGCGTGTGGACAACACGTCCCGCCGCACCGTCACGCTCGCCGAGGCCGCTTGCATCGGCCGCCTGGTGCTGACGACCGCCCTGCCCGTCAACGAGCTGCGCGCGACTCCGGGTGAGTTGCCTGAGGCCCTGGAGGACCTCATCAAGCGCAGCTCCGCTGGCCTTACTGCGGGGGAGGGGGAGGAGGTGAGGAAGATTGTTACAGAATTTCAAGACACGTTCTCCTGTGACGGCCGGATCGGGCACTGTTCCCTTGTGGAGCACGACATCGACACCGGGACTGCTGCGCCTATCAAGCAGGCTCCCCGCCGTCTGGATTTTCACAAGCAGGAGAAGGCAGACGGCTGCATCAAGGAAATGCTGGAACAAAAGGTCATCCAACCGTCTTCTTCGCCTTGGGCCTCCCCCGTCGTGCTCTTGACCAAGAAAGACGGGAGCACGAGGTTCGCGATCGACTACCGGCGTCTGAACGGCGTAACCAGGAAGGACGCGTACCCGCTGCCGCGTATTGACGCAACTCTGGATTCTCTGCGGGGCGCGTCTTACTTCTCGTCTCTGGACCTGCGCTGGGGTTACTGGAACCTCCCGCTGACGGAGAGCGCGCGTCCGAAAACTGCTTTTTGTTTGCCAGGTCACGGGCTGTATGAGTTCCTCCGGATGCCGTTTGGACTTTGTAATGCGCCGGCCACCTTCCAGCGCCTCATGGACCGGCTGCTACCCTCGGATGCTGCGCGGGTGTACCTGGACGACATTGTCGTGCCCGGGCGCACATTCGAAGAGGCCGCTGGCAGGCTGCGCGAGGTGTTCCTGCGGATCCGTAAGGCGAACTTCCTCCTCCACCCGAAGAAGTGCACATTGTTTTCCAGGGAGCTGCAGTACTTGGGGCACATCATCACCGCTGCCGGCGTCGCCACGGACCCCGCCAAAGCGGACAAGGTGCGATCCTGGCCTGTCCCTAAGGACAAAACAGAGCTGCTCAGCTTTCTGTGCCTGGCGCAGTACTACAGCCGCTTCATCGACGGTTTCGCCAAGCTCGCCGCGCCCTTGCACCACTTGACGCGGAAAGCGTGCGCCTATGAGTGGACGCCGGCCGCGCAGACCGCCTTTGACTCGATTAAGGCCGCGCTGTGCTCTCCGCCAGTGCTCTCCTACCCGGATCCTGCTGGGGGCAAGTTTATACTCGATTGTGATGCATCGAATTTTGCTATTGGCGCAGCTCTGTCACAGGTTCAAGCCGGGGAAGAGCGTGTAATTGCCTACTTCAGTAAGACGCTCACCAAGGAGGAGAGGAACTACTGTGTGACCAGGAAGGAGTTGCTGGCGATCGTGCGGGCCCTGGGTCACTTTCATCATTATTTGACCGGCGCCCCGTTCATCGTGCGGACCGACCACGCCGCGTTGAAGTGGCTGCGGACGCTCCGGGACTCCGTGGAGGGACAGCTGGCGCGTTGGTTCGAGCGACTTGAAGCGTACGATTTCTCCATCGTTCATAGGCCTGGCCGCGAGCATGTGAATGCCGATGCTCTCTCTCGCCGTCCCTGTGACGAGGCGTGCAACCACTGCGCCCGCGCCGAGTCACGCGGCCTGCCAGTGAATCGTGTGCGCGCCGAGGACGCCGAGGCCCCAACGCCGGCGCAGCTTCGGGTCGCCCAGCGCGCTGACCCGGACATCGCTCCGCTGCTCGACGCGCTGCGGGACAACCGGGACCTGCCCGCGGACACTTTGTCTGCCTGTAGCGCCAAGACCAAGGGCCTATGGTTGCAGCGTGCCTCCCTCCACTTTGTTGACGGAGTCCTCTGCCGCAAGTTTCAGGACGCGTACGGCCGCCGCACCCTGAACCAGGTCGTCCTGCCGCGCGGCCTCATCCCGCGGATCCTGGAGATGTTCCACGACCGCCCCGGCGCTGGCGGACACCTGGGACACGGTCTCTTGGCGCATGAAGGAGCGCTATGACTTGCGCGCCAAGCGCCCCAACATCCAGGCCGGGGACCGAGTCTGGCTGTACGACCCGCGGCGCCGCGTCGGCTTCGCCACTAAGCTGGGCTCGTGGTGGACCGGGCCGTACGTCGTGCTGGCAGCCATCAATGATGTCTGTTTCCGAATCAGGAAGCTGGACCAGCCGCGCGCCCGCCCCCGCGTGGTCCACGCCGATAGAATTACCCCACTCGTGTCTATGTCGCGTCGAGCCGGGAGCAGGTAGTTTTTGTACATAGTGAAAGTTCATGTATGTAATGTTAGGGTTAGTTTGCTAATGTTAACTTCCAGCTTTTTTTATGGAAGGGGGTAGTGTTAGGGAAGGTGTTCTCCCCCACCACCACCTCTCTCCCGGGCATTGTTGTTTGCCGTTCCCTGGTTACACGGCTGTTGGCCGCTCACTCTGTACTGCCCTGTCCTGGAATACAGACGTGCTTTTCCCAGCTCCCTCCCGTTTTCTTAACAATATTCGTATGATTTTTCTTAATTTTGACTGATTTCTTTTTCTGATTTTTTTTTCTATTTTTTTTTTAATTTTTGGGTGTTCACTAATTTTTTTATTATTATTATTTTAAAAGTGAAGGACCCCACCTGGCCCGACCTGGCCGTGACTTTAAACACCGCGAAGCAGAGGCAGAGGCCGCCGCCGGGCCTGCTGGCCCGCCTAGCCGCGTCCATGTCATGCCCAAAGAGGCGTGCGTGGACGAGGCCTTGGCGGACACGTAGGCCAGGCCAGGGTTCCGCCCCCGCCTCGGCCCCGGCCCCGGCCACGCTCATTGAGGTGGTCAGTTCGGCCCAACCCAGGCCGGCCAGCTTTCCTCAGGGGAAATACGCCTCGAAGCGGCCGGCCCGGCAGGCGCGCGGATGCGTGCGATCTGCCCTGCTTCTGCTACACTCTGAGCGGCGCGAGCCAATATGTCAGATTGTGGTGATACTGGTGAAATGGATGGGGATGCCTTTGAGTTCAGCATGCCAAGATTTTAAACCATTGAAATATAAACAGGGCTGAATTTTTGATGCGACCACCGGCACGTGTGCCGACGGGTTGTGGTAGGAAGGAGTGGCAAGTTTTGAGGCGTTGAAGTTGCGAAGCTTATACGGGCGAGCGGGAGGGTTGGGGGGCTCCCTCACCCCCTCCCCCTAACCCCACATCGAATACTACTGGCTGATGAATCGCTGAAGGTGGATTTAGTCTCATGAGGGTGAGGAATGAGGATGAGGCAAAACAATTGAATGTGAGGCCTTTCGAGGTCTGTGATTGGTCAGAAGAGCTCACATTCAATTGTTTTTCCTCATCCTCATTCCTCATCCTCATGAGACTAAATCCACCTTGTCACCCCTTACTTCCCTGAACGCAACTGGGGCAACCACTGTTAAAAATTCCGTACCCCCATGCCCCAAATACTACGGTAGAACCCGTTTTGTTTCGTGACGGGACGACCGTATCTGAAAAATACGGTGTTTTCCGTAACCAATTCCGTAGTTCAAGTTTCTTGAAACTTCGAAAAAAGTTGAAATATAGGCCCATGTGAAATATACGGTCATAGGTAGTACGGACGGACCGTACCCAATAAAAACGGTCCGGACTTGGTAAAAAATGAACGGTGAAAAACCGTACTAATTACCGTGGAAATTTCTAGCAGTGACGGTGGACGAGACGAGCACTGACTTCTCGAACCAAAAACTCGAAACTTTCCTCCATTATTTAAACGCGGTGTGCGCGTTGGCGCAATGAGGGGGGCCGTGGAGGATGTTATGTTACCACGTCGTAACCCACCCTCCACCCTACCCCGCGAACCGCCACGTCACAAACGGGCCCCCCGGGCCCCCCATTAACAGACCGCACCAAACATTGCACCGCCACTACTTGCACCGCGAAAACACGGCTGTCGGACGCCGAGGGCGTCCTCGAGGGCGCCCTGAGCCCTGAGGGCCGCCTCACCCGCCCAGTGCCCCCCGGGGACAGGGGAGGGGGCACCCACTCTCCACCACCCCCTCACAGCGGCGTAGTTACCCCCGTCTCCCCAAGCCAATACCGTTCGCGTTGCTTGCGACCCCCTCCCCCCCTGGCCCCCTCACGGTCCCCCCTGGTGCTGCCAATCCCCGGCGGTAATTAGGCGCGCGATGAAGAACGCCTCGTAATTGACGTGGAGTGATGACGGCTAAAATGGCGACTCGGGGGGATACGCGCCATGGGCGGGAGAGGCGAGGTGACACACGGTCTCCCATCCAAGGTTTTGTTTTAGTCCTCTGGCATAAAAAAGAGATAATGTGTAGTTTAAAGGGTAATAGAAAGTTTTGCAATCGACGGAGGAGGGGAAAAAAAGCTGTTTGCTCTTGCTGTCAATCAGAACTAGCACACAACCATTAATTTACTCTTGCCGGTGAGAGGAGTTTGTGCAAAAGCTCTTCAAACAAGGAACTAAAACAAATTGCATCAGAATATTGTTTTATTTTTTATTATTTTTTTAATTCTAATGTCTGTCAATTAAAAGAAAATGAGGGGGAAAAATTCATCTCCTTTCCTTGCCGTGCCTTTTCGATGGGGGTGGGGGAGGCAGTTGAGCCGATACGGCACGGCTTAAGACGTCTGAGCGCGCGCTGCCGGGCTGGCCCGGCCCCGTGGAGCCCCGCCCCGCCGCCCTGGCCGCTGCCCTGCCGAGCTCAAGGCTGTGTGTTTTTCTTCCGCAAATCCCCCGACTGCTATAATATATTTCGCCTCTGCATCATTATGCAGTACAATCCGAGAAGCACGGGCGGTGAGCTACACTCCCCTTCCCCCCACCCCCCACCCCAAGGCCCTCCGCCCTCAAACTCTCCTCCGTTTTCTGGATCCCCCCCGTTCTTGCCAACCCGTATCAACAGCAGCAGTATCTAAGCGCGCTTAAGGAGGAGAAGTGGCCGCCTTCGCCGAACCTTCAAATTGGGGGCTGAAGTAGTGGCGTGGCTCTGGCGTGGCGGGGCGGAGTGGCGGAGTCCGCGCGACGCGGCGGATAAAGGACCCTGTCGCCGAAGTTGGCAACAATGGGGCGGGATATATTGTTGTGAATTGCAGAGCGCCCTTTATCTGTGTGCTTATAAGCCCAGGCAGGCAGGGTGGTGGTGACGACGGGGGAAGTACACTGCGCGGGGGCGAAGACCGCGTATTATCCGCAGATTAAAAGAGACGATTGTTTAACTGGCTGACTGCAAGCTGTGCTAATAGTACCGTTACCGGTACAATGGGACCGGTATAACTATATTACGAAGAATCAAGTCGATTTAAGTCCAGGAGGTGTAACAGAAATAATTATAATAATTCCGCCCAGTAAAAAATAAACTAGACGTCAAAATCAAAACAAAACTACATTTTTTCAAAAAAAAATTATAACACCGCACGCAGATCTTCTGGGCTAATCACGGTTTTTATATTAGCCGCGCCATGCCCCCTGCTCATCTTCACATTCAGCCCGGCTGACCGCGGCTCGTTGGCTGACACGACGTCGCACCCCGCCCCGGCCCGGCCCGGCCCGCCCCGCCGCGCCCATACGCATAAAGCATTGACACAGCGGTCGGCCTAGTCCCCCGCCTCGCCCCGCCCCGTCCCGGCCCGTCTCCGTCCCGACTGTTCACTTGACTCTCTTTGTTATGCGGTGGGCCGCGCGGCGCTCATTCCAACAGCCTCATCACAGCGCGCGACTCCGCCCCGCCCCGCCCCGTCCCGCCCCGTCCCGCCCCGCCCCGCCCCGCCCCGCCCGGCTGGCTTCGTCCGCCCGCACGGCGCGCGTGGGGCACAAAAGCCTGTCGCTGACCTTGCAGCAGTCGGGGGAGAGAAATGGACTCTGCCCGACTC